>OY829546.1:44693202-45893202 GCA_963691705.1 Viola odorata | reverse complement strand
TTTTAAAACAATAAAAAAAATAAAAAGACAACATACAGCTTTAGCAAGAGAATCCGTAAGCTCATTCTCATAGGCTGTGTTCTCTATAATTGGGACCACAAGCTCATCATAATAGCCATGCCCTTTGATTCCTTTTATCATCTCCATATGAGTAATCTGCAAAAGTGCCAAGAAGCAGAGCAATCCATGGATAAAGTCAGCAGAGTTGAGCAAGGACACACTGCAGTGTAGAACATTTAACCTGGTACGGCAATACATCTAAACATTGAAAATTCATAACTAACCAGACCACTTTTAACAATGTAAGGCTATGAGTTGATGCTGTCACATGCCAATGCTTACGTTTCACACCTATAGATGAAAATGGCACATATGCATCCAAGTCAACAATGAGAACCTAAATCCATCAGGAACACCATCTATAGAGAGAGAAATTTAGGCTCTCTAGATAACTTTGAAACGTTCTCTCTCTGCTACATATTCAGTATATCCATGTGGCAACCCTAGAACCGTTGAAAATTATCCTTACCTCTTTGGACAACTTGGTTCAACTAATAGCTATACAGGGTTTTTTACAGGCATTTCTGAACTGTTTACAACGAATTTAAACATTGTTGATTAAATTAGTCAGTTACGCTTAGTCCCTTTGCAGTTCTATGAGTATGAACTGAGAATGAATATTGTGAACACTATTCCTATCTTTCCCAGAAAGCTGTTAGCATCTATACCTACTCAAATATATCAATATTGTTCCACACACCAAGTTTTCTTACATTCTTGCCCTAATTTCTGAAATACCCCACCTCAACACCACCCAAGGCTCCCCCTACCCCACACCCTCACATCCTAAGCTTATACCAACCCAAAGAACCTTCAGAAGAAAAACGAAACAAAAGAGACAAAACCTAGGAACTCCAATGCTAGGTAGGACCATGTCTAAATTTATTGCTGTGTAGATGACCTTTGACATTGAAAATGCTTGTACAAATTATATACACAAGCATCACTTTCAGTGGAAGACAACTGGGGTTGTTGTATTAAAACCTCACTGTTGTATATGTTGATCACTCACACAATATTATCAATTACTTGCATTGGGAAATCATATAGTGACAAAAGGAACAGATAACGACTACAACAATGTGTTGTTGCAAACTTTTTTTCCTAAACAAAATGAGAATCACAATTGAACAACATCAAGAAAATTACCCGGAATTCGGTGGACAATGGATTGATCATCGTTACAAGACAAGATTCAATACCATGACTGTGAATAACAGCTCCAGCATCACGCATATCATATGCCTGTATTACACATGACACAAAGTTAACTGTAACATAAAAAAAGGAATATTTTAAAAATAATCATTCTAGTGCTTCTTTAACATTGATCACGAAATATTTAATCTACATGAGACTACAAGGACCTCCAGTCGTCATCCAATAAACTCATCAAATTTACATCTACTTTTTCTTTCCTACCGACAATTGGAAAGCAGGGGAAACCACAAGAGAATCCAAAGCATGGTGATGCATATTGAGACATTAACAGTTCAACAATAATTGGTTTTGTTTGATTTGGGAGGTTTTACATTCTGTAATAGACAAAAAGGTAAGAAAGCATCTTAACTGTTTAAAATGAAAATTGTGTTAAGAAAAAATTGGGCTTTTTAAAAAAAAATGAAATTGGAAAATTACAAAATATAGATTTCTGACTGACTCATTTATTTTTCTAATACTTGTTTCAAAGTCAACCAAAAGATGTGTCCCCTGTTCGCTATTTCTTATCAAACAGGAAATAGAATTAAAAACATTTCCTTTGAACCAGAAAGAAAGTGGAAAAGAGAAAAGAAAAAGAAAACCACTGTCATAAAATAAAGACTACTTAGGTTTCTTAAACACTATGCACTGAGCATCCTCCATATCACATTGAAAAGAAAAAAAGAATCACTATTCGACAACTTCTATGCAATATTTTGCAAATGACAACCCATTGAACAGTTGAAATTCATAGAAAAGGTCCATTTTCATTATTAAAAAAAGAAAAAAAAACTTGATAACCAATGCATACCTGGTTAACAAATTAGTAGTTACAGAGATGCAATATGCAACTAGCAGTACCTTCATGAAGAGAGGAGCACAATCAGAACACTTGGGAGGCTTATATGGGTAGGGCTTGGGAGATGGTGAAGACAATGTAAACCCATTTGCAGCTAAGACATACATATCCTCAGGTTCCATTCGCTCCTTCTGCACGCCTGCCAAATTCCAATTTTCAAATGAAAACTTAAGAGCAATTCCAAATGATGCCACAAAGTGAATGATGTAAGAGTAATATAGCCCTAAGATACTGCTTACAATGCACAATGACATCACAAATAAGTCATCCAAACTGACAACTGAGCTGATTAAAGATGCCCATAAACCAAAAACAAACAACTAAGATCCAGTAACAAACAGTAATAGATAAACCTGAAAGAACACAGAAAATACACAGCAAAACATGAATAACAACTGAACTTGAATCGGTTGAGAAAAGGCACTAATTACTTTTCTTTTCTTTTTGGTGAGCAGACTAAATTACATCTAATCACAGCAGCTTTCTTTCTTTCATTTTATATGCAAAGAAAATAGGACTACCGACAAAGACCTAGCCTTCCCTGCTTTCTATACAAGTCAGCTAGTTGAAACTTCCATGAACTTGATCCCAACTGAAGGCCACAGTTATAATCTCTATTGAATCTTATAATTGGAATGACAAAATCCACGAATTCACGCACCAAAAGCACACATGCAAACATGGATACAGAGCTGAGCCGTGAATAGGAAAAAACAAACACTACGAAGCACAAAAGATAAAAATCAATAGATAAATAAGCAAATAACAAGAAGAATGAGCTTCCATTATAAAATACAAGCGCGCAGTGGTCAAGCTCCAAAGAGAACATATTTGGATAAAGAAAAAAACCAATATAATATACTACATAAATGTCAAAATGCGCTAAGCAATCCTCATCTATCAATCAAAAGCAACGTTAGCAGTAACCTGAGAATTCAGATAGACACAAAAAAACAGGAAAGTAAATACCTTTGAGACAAGCACACATCAGCACCAGATAAGCTAAACAAAACAGAAGTTATGAACTTGAGCACACAATTGAGCTAGCCATAAAAGCTAACCAACACCCAAAATCCAAAACCACATAACAAAACACAAAGAAGAGCAATCAACGAATATAAACACATAAAAATCGAAGCTTCAATTGACAATAAAAAGAAGCAGGGCATGGGTGTGATACCAGAAGGGGACATGAGGATGAGCTGGTTGGGTTTAGGGATGGAGTCATCGTGGGCCTTGATAGTGATGCTGCCACCTGTACCGGAGACCCATCCAAGGGTGTAGAATTGGCGGCAGAGATCAGCTATCAGCACCCTTGTGTCTTTCACTGCCTTGCTCTCCAGATAAGCCTGAGATGCCACCTTCCCCACTCCTCCTGCCGCTACTCCATTCAGTACAACTCCTGCCATTGATTGCTTCCTCTAACACCCAAGGTACAATCTTTTTGTTTATTTCAACCTTCAAATGCTCAGCAGCCAGCAGATGACAGTGTAGGAGAAGGAGAAAAAGGGATGGGGGAGAAGTGGAGAACTGATTTTTTTTTTATGGTTAGCGTTATTATGTTATATTATATTTTATACACTTACATACAATAAAGTCTAAAACAGAATAATTGTTTTAGCCCAGCCCAATATTTTTTCTACATAGCATTTGAGGATGTGACTTGAGAGGGCAAGAAGAATGGGTCTAAGTTTTCATTATTTACAATTATGCCATTACATATGGAAAATAAGAAAAAACAAGTCCCGAAAAAGAACACAACGTCGCATATAAACAAATTATTATTAATGGGCGGGCGAAAATCGATATAGTTTTTTTATTATTTACGATAGAGTAGAGTTATTCAATACTCTTATCAACTCAAAAATACTAAGTGATTGAATGCCAAGCTGAAGGGAATGACATTAGACAAGGAGACACCTTACCCATTTCATAGTTTTTGTTAGGACATCAAATTAATTCTTTGCTCGTATTTTTCTTATTAAGAATATCCAATCAATTTTGATACATTTTTCTTCAAATATCTCTCGAAACTATTTTTAGATGCTTCAAATCAATCCATTAGTAATTTTTTTCATCCAAACTATTTATAAATAATTACTCATTTTATAAAATTAGAAATAAAAATTAAAGGGTTAGGAAGTAAATTCCTTAAAATATCTTTTAAAAATTATTTTTGTAATTACTTAAGTTTGAAAAGAAACTAAATTTTAACAAATTATAACCTTATTAACTTCTTTAATAATTATCACTTAAATTTAAAATTTACGTAATCTCGTTAGAAAGGATTCAAAAGGCCATTAAAATAAATAAAATTTGTGTCGCTTTACAAACCTATTCAGTTTTGCTGGAAGGAATTTAAAAGGCTTTTAAAATAAAATTTCGAATTGATTACAAAAATTATCTAAATTTACATAATAATATAAGTTTAAGTCAATGATCATATAACTCATTAGTTGACTTGTTAGTGACATAGGTACCCGTAAAGTCTCAAACTTAAGTTTAAATCTCATTTAAGCCTATAAAAAAGCTAAAAAATAATTTATTACTATAAACAATTATCTTTAAAAAAATTAAAATTAAAATAATTGATTTCTTTTTACATATTTTTTAGGAAAAAAAAAGTAGAAATCTATTAATTTTATGAAATGAGTCATTTCTTATTAAAATAAAAATATGATGACATACGCGACACACGTTTGACTGTCAATTGGGATGAAAAAGTTAAATAATGAGTTGATTTGAAGCATCTAAATAATTCAGAAGAGTATTTGAAGAATATTTCAATTTGCGGGATGTAAGCAGATATTCCCCTTTATGATATTCGTTGAGGTCTTATTGGAAGCGAAATGATACTATTTTTTCATTATCTTAGGTGCTATAATATTTGGATCCAATTTTCATAATTTTTAAAAATATTTTATCATTCATTTTGATTTTTTAACTACTTTAAATGCCTTAATTGTATTTAAAAAAAATTATAGGGCATTTAGTGCAAAGTTAAAATTTTAGTGGATGAAGTGTTAATTTTGTAAGACTTACATTTCTTTACGTAGTTTATCCTCCTTTTTTCTTCTCATACCGGTACGAAATATAAATCCGGTCAATATCGGATTACATTAATTACTGCACAAATAGAAGCAAAAATAATTAAAAAAAAGGAACAAAAAGAACTCTATCCGCTGCCTCACCTCACTCTCTCTGTTTCGTCCCGCTTTTCTTCTGGTCCTCAGCTATGTCAAGAGGAACAGAGCGCCTGATAAAGAGCGTGAAGCAGTTCGCAGACTCCCAATATAAGCACTTCACCACTAATTATGGCCAACAAGCGATAGACATTTTGGAGTTTCCTATAAAGCTCGTCTTGTCTCCTTTCACCCTTGCGTTTGGCATTGCTGGTTCTGCCCCTCGTGGCTTTGGCATCCCTGAGCTCGTCTCCAATCTCTCTTTTGCTTCCATCTTTGTAAATTCTCATTCTTTATTACATTTTATCTTTTTTTTATTTCACGCATTTTCAAATGGTAATGGCATTAGGCCATCAAATTTAGAGAATTCATTCTATGCTTTGACTTATCCTTCTCATTTGCTTAAACGGGTGCGCTTTTATTAAAAGTTAACGTCTTTTACGAGTGTGAAAGAATGCATGTGTTATGTTGATGTGCAAATTCTGGAACTCATTGGTTATATTGAGTAACCTTTTCAGGCTTTTAACTGTTTGGCTATATATTTGTTAATTTTTGTAGTTCGTAGTTGTTTTCGTTTTGTGTGCACTCTTTTGGTTAGATATGTTAGTTCATTTATATATTAATTTTGTGACCCTTTGGATTGTTTTTGTAAATTGCTGAAATGGTTCACCATGAGTGATTTATAGAGAGAATATGCGCAACTTGTATCCAAAACCGCACCTTTATGTTATTTTGTTCATTTTATGTTAACTTGGTGGCTCTTTATTGCTACATTGCTCGTATGATTGACAGAGGTTTGCACTTCAATTGAGGGTTGGTTTTCGGTCGTGTTTTGAGTTTTGAACTATGATGATTTGTTAATGAGTGTTGCCTGGTTGTTTTTGGGCCATCTCATTTGCAGGCTATTGCCACGTTTGGGACATATGATATTGCATTGGAGCTGGGAAAGAAGGTCATTTGTCAAAGGTTCTCTTACTTTTTGTGTTGATAAGTTTTCTGTTTCCATTTTTGATAGGACTTCTCAGGAGGAAATATTATCCTTTCCATTTTATTGATTATACTCAGAATGCAATTTTTGCCATCTATTAATAATTCTTCTTGCCACTGAAAGCCATGTTATGGCCCTGCTTTCGTGAACACCTCCATAAGAGCATAATCTGTTGATGCTTTTCTTTGGAAAAACTGCATAAAACAAAATCTCAGAACTTGTCCATGCAATTTTCTTGTCTGGCATCCTTATGCAATGCCACATACTTCCTCCTTCACTCTTTGTCCTCTTATCACTTAAAGTGGATATGCTGGCTGGTTCAGGATGGCTTTCAATCCTATTGTTTTGATTCCAAATGAAGATTTTATTTATGTTGGTTGTCACCTGATAGATTAAGCACCTCTAGATTGGAGTCGAGAAGGAGAGAATAGGAATAACCTGGGTGGAGCCACATGAGCAGGCTGTGACCAATTTGAGATTGCGGTGAAAAAGGGTAGGGTGGGTGGACCTAGGATCATGAGGATGCATCTTGTGAATAAGGACTTAGAGCAACTCTTTGACACTGTAGTCCATGATAGCGCTGAATGGTGGAGATAAATCTATGTGATTAACCCAACTAGTTTGGAGTTAAGGCTCAGTTGAGTTCAGATAGGGGAGGTACAAAAGTATGATCTAGCTATTTTACTTGGTTATTATGTCTTTTTCACTGTAATAGGTCCCTTTTAGAGAGCTCTTGTTCTTCCAATTGTCTATAATTGGAAGTTCCTTTGAAGATTTATACCCCTGTATTTATTATGGGGTATGGAATTATGTAAACTTCAACTACACTGGTTGTGAAATCTGTTGAATCTGTTATGCTTTTAATTGATGATTTTGAGCTATACACCAAATATTCAGGAAGAATGTACTAAAATGTTTTAGCAGTGGGTGACTTTTGCAAATATACTCTGTAGTTTCAGTTTTGACTTGTATAGTGGAAATATGCTTTGCATGATTCTTCATTGCTTATGAAATTCTTTTCTTTTTGGTAACTTTTCTGATTTAATGGCCTTTGCATTTAATTAAATTACTAAAAAAAAGTATCTTCTGGACTCTATATACTACAAGTTTCTTACTTGGAAGCATGAAAGCACATGGGTTCTATAAATCTAAAACCTATAAACATTTCTTGCAAAATTAGGTGAATTATCAAATTGTGAAGGGGGCTGAATTAGATGGAATTGCATCATTGTTTATAATCATCCATTACTACTGCGTATTCTGGCTGAAATTGGGGACTTAACTGTTTGAGATTTGTTTGTGAAATGCAGGGATTGTCGGACTTGCAATGGATGGCAGGCTTTGAGGTGTTATATGTGCAAAGGATCTGGGAAGGTGCACTATCAAGTGAAAAATTACACTTTGAGAAGGTAGATTAATGCTGCAAAGCTATCGAAATAACATATTGTGATACTTGTAGGACAAACTAACAGGGTAGCAAAATGGATTAATTATGCAGCCAGGCCTTCTGAACAGGCGCATGCTAATAAAACTTACACCTTAGTTGTTAATAGCTATCTTAACTCATAGGATCAAGTGGACAGAAAGATGCCTATTAGAACACTGTCACACTGCCACTGCCACTGCCAGTAGTCTCCCATGAACAATGTCTTTGCAGTGAAATAGGTCTCCCTTGCCCATTGGTTCTGCATGATTAGTCCATCTGAGATTTCCAGATGTAAGGCAAATGATACATCTTACATGGAAATGTACATGCTTGTCATCTGTTTTAAACATGAGGGTTAGCTGGATGTCTGTTTGTGGTTAGAAATAAGTTAGAATAGCATGCTACTTAGTTTGAACTTTGAAGTGTGACTATCCCGTCCAATGTTAAATATTCCTGTGCTCTGATGGCATGCACTAAATGATGAACTTAACAACTATTGGAAGGTCGGATGCCCCGCAAAGTTTGTTGAGAATTGGATGTAGTGTATGTTGTGTTGCTGGACAACATAGCAGAAGTCTTTCGAGGTTGTTTTAAAAGGGAATTTTTGTATTTAGAGTGAATTTAGGGTTAGGGCTTGGGAGAGATGGAATTAGGATTGGCTCTAGAGTTTAGCCTAATGGTCTAAAGATTACTTGCTGACTGAAAGTTGGCTAAACATGGTGATCCAGGTTACTGCGGCAGTAAGGTAAAGGAAGATAAAGTAAACAAAGGAAAACACAAGCATCAGAACTAGGATCTTATGAGTCACACCCACAGTATAACTGCATCACACAACTGAAAAGCTGAAAGCTACTTTTTTCTGAATATTCTGCACTGCATTGTATGAAAGCAATTATGGAGACCTTAGCAAATCCTTATAAGACTAAGATATGGACTCCTAACATAAAACTAAACGAACTTAGGATTCAGACTCAAAGCAAAAGCCATTTATTAATAAACGACTCAAGAAGACATAAGACTATTGATCCAACAACTTTTGGGAGAAACTACTAGAGTACATTTGACTCTTCAATAAAGTAAATGTAAAAGATAATTGGCTATTTAACTTAAAGAACCATGGCTTGGATTCTTGTTCCACGTCATGTTACAAAAGTTTTCCTCACTTTCTCTCTCTACTGTAATTTGCAATTTTCCAATGAGTTTTGCAAACAAAAGTAATATGTTGTTAATTTTGACACACACACCGTTGTGACATTTCTATTGTTCCTTTCGTAGCGGAGAGAAAGCTACAGCGGAAAGTGTTGCGGATGCCATCTCCAACAATCGAGCTGAGCTGGTTCACCTTCCATCCTCCTTGGATCTTAACGTGCCCTTACCATCAAAAGATTGTGCTACTTGTGATGGAACAGTAAGACTTTAATTCCTAACATCTATCAGCAAGTTTTCCAAATCTTCTCACCCCTTACATAGGAAGGCACAAATACTGCGATTCTTTTGCTGTCATCTCGTCCCAATATGTATTATCTTTAATAGTTCATGCTTGCTTTTGATTGTGATTTGATGTTTTCAGATCATTGTTCTCTTTGATTGTGATCCATTGTGGTCTTTGTATGGAGTCTCATCAAACCAAACTGTGTTCAACATTTTGCATGGGTCTAAATGGAGATTCTCCGAACCTTCTTTTATCTTTTTCCGTTATTTTAGTTAGTAAAGGTGGTGGTCATGACACATTTTCATTCATTGAACATTAGTTGCACAAGATTTTCTGAAAACATGGATGTTGGTTATGAAGTTTAGATTGGCGTTGCAGGGTGTAATGGGCTGTCCTGAGTGCAAGCACAAATTGCAAGTCAAGATCTCTGCAGACGATGTATGTACTTTTGACTATTTGCTGATGATAGACTAGATCTTTTCTTGTTTCTGCAATGTGATGCATGCATTATAAACTTGTGTGAAAGAGCATTTCAAGTTTTGACTAGCATGCATATGATTTATGTCAGGTTATTAAGGCTACAACTTAACAAATTTGTGGTCCTTTTCCCCTGGCCTTTCTTGCTGGTTTCTTACTTTTTATGACAGGCACACAACCAGAGAGGGTGATGAGTGCCTTAAGCTATCCTTTTATAGGAATAATGTTTTGGATGTTTTAAGACATCAGCTGGTTCCATATGTTCTCCAATTGTTTTTTTTAAGAGGGGTTGTTCTGGATCTTTTTTGTATGGTTCCTGAAGTTTTTTGCCAGCCATGAAGGAAGAGCAAATGGGATTTGATTTTAGATTCAGAAGTAAAATATGGCGGAAGCTCTGCTATATGATTATCTGGTTTCTTATCAAGGGCAGATAAACTCCATGATCCAATTTCTACATTGACTGAGAAGTATGATTCAAACATTTTTTTGTACATAATGATAATGATCATAAGCAATGTATCATTTTGTTGTTTGAGCAAACAACTCCTTGTTTCTTATCATGGTACACTAGTTGATTTTCTCTCTAATTTGGTTAACTAGGACTGTCCTTACACCACTCTCACTTTTCCGCAGATTATGGAGCCGCCATGGAAAGCTTACAATGTTCTGAAAAGGATGGACTACCCTTATGAGGTTAGTGTCGTGTCTTTTGTGATATCCTACTGCTATTTAACACCATTTAGCTTTGTAACTTGAATATTTATGATAGTAATAGCCTAATAGGAACACATAGTGTAATTCTCAAATGTCTCATTTGGTTTGCTCCCCTCTGGTGGGAAGGTTGAGTCCATGTTTTTTCTTGTTGAGCATCATTTTTCTGTTTCCCTGTGTGGTGTCTGCAGAATTGCATTTAGTGGCTTGGTCTGCTAGTGTATTTTCTTTGGCATTCCCTTTGTTTTCTGGTCTCTGTTTTCTTATACCTTCTATTTGTAATCCTGATGTGAACTTTTGTCACTCATATGTTCTTATATTTTTAGAAACGGCTCCACGTGTGATATGATTTTGTGCATCATATTTATATTATCTTACCTAATAAGATGATGTTTGACTTTACTGTTTCAGCATATTGTTGAAAGCATGAAGGACCCCAGCATTGCAGCATTTTGGTTGTTTTCCTTGCCTCAGATTATGGGTGGATTCAGCTATGATGATGATGTGAAGCAGAAAATTTGGTGGGAATACAAAGTTTGTAGCCAATTTCCCCTCCTTTTCATCTGTTATTTGGATGTTTGTCTTGTAGTGCTCCATATTGCTTGTTAAAATGTAAAGTTCTTTTTGTGTCCAACTCTGTTTGCAGCTTTCACCCATGCTAAGTGTTTGCGTGGGGAGATGCATAATGCATTTTTATTTATAATTTTCAGCTAAATGCATATTGTAAAGGAGCTAGTGCTTGCTGCGAATTTTTAATGGATGCTTCTTTTTCTTAAGTCTATCTGCTCAAGCATATGAAGTCAATCTTTGAATTTGCCCTTTGAAAAGTTATCAAAACATTAACTAGGTGAAGCATTGCTATTTAATTGCTGACTTCATACTTAATGTTTTCTTTGAGGCATACGTACTGTGGTGTCATCTTCCATTTCTTTTGAACTTGACGTTTCCTGAAAAAGCATATTTCATGACCATACATACGCATAGTGAAAGTGATTTGAATATCGACAAGGCTCCACCCCTTTTCTCTTCATGAATTCACATATTTCTGCTTGATCTAATTGCTTTTAGTTTTTCACATTTTCTGTTGTGAAACAATCTCTTTATAAGACTTCCTGCAACTGCTAATCCGGTATTGCAAGAGTCATATGCCTTTTGGCGCTGCAAGCTAATAAGATTATCTTTCTTCTACAACAGTTTGTCAAAGCATGAGTGCTTGTTCTGTTAACAGTTTGATTTTGTATTTGGTTTAGGAATCAATGCGGTACGATCACCTACGGGATGCAGTAGCTAAGCGAAAACCGGGGTGGGAGCACTTACAGGAAGTATGGCCCTGGTCTTTATTGATTCTTTCTATTTATAAAATTTACTTGGTGACATTTAAGTGTAAAACATGTAGGATGCAGAACCATTTCATAAGTGTTTGGTAACCTGCTAAATAAATAGTTCAGTAACTGCTCACCAAAAAGTTTTGACTTTTGGCTAGACCCGTCATAAATTTTTGTGAGGCTTATACTTACTAACGTCACCCCTTTTTTATCACCTGCACTCCTTCATATCTTAGGTGGGCAAGGATGTGTGATCTGAAACTTACAAGTTTGGAATAATTTGGAGACCATATAGGAAAAATTCTCATGGATGAACCAACATTTCACTACTACTTGCTCAGTCATTAAATTTTAATGAACTAAATAAGAAAAAGCAGATTTTCCTATAATTATCCATTCTCTTCATCTGCTAAAAGTAGGAATTCTTTAGGAATAGACAACAGTGTGCCCCTGACTAGCCATTTTAGTCCTCTATTTAAATGATTAAACTTTTTGGAGTGTCAGGGATGAAACTTTTGAGTACAGAATATGTTCCTGGTTCATTTGGAGCATAATTAATATTTTTAATTTGATGTCCTGCCGATCCATGTGTTTGAAAAAGAAAACTCCTGCATTAACATCCTCAGTTCGAGAAAAACTTGTCCTCAAGTTTGAACTAATCTTACTATGATCTCTTGGTTGTCTACATCATTTTGTTCATCTAACTAACATTCCAGTGTGGAATCATGGTTATTGTTGACTGACATTACACACCATCATTTAGCTATTGCATTCATTTTCTGGTCGCATGTATAGAACTAACTTTGGGATTGGGCACAGTATAAAAGATCTTTTAGAAGCACAAATTCCACCGAGGGTGATTGGGGCATGGACATAAGGGTCTTCAGTGAAAATGATTATGAAGATCTCATTCAAAACAGTCACTTCAGATTTATTAGAAACATATCGTTCCTCCTTTTCCTTAGTCATCACCCTTTGAATTACTAGATACTACTCTCGACACAGATTAACACCAATGAACCCGTTCTTTTATTCATAAGCATAAAAAATAGGTTAGAATGCTTCCTCCTCTTTGCCTTAAGCTGCATTTAACTTTAACCGTTCTTTTTCTTCATTTTCAAACCATTTTTCGTGGACAAGCCAAATATAAGTGACTTTTCTCTCCTGACTTGAACAAGGAAGTTGTGACCCACTGGCAGCCTTTGAAACACCACTACTAAAACTGTCTTGTGCTCCATAGCATGCTTACCACTGTAGCAATTATTCCTTGGACTTCCTGGTCACTTTTGGTGCTTTGAACTGCCCCTACCCTGTACTGTGGAAAATTATCTTGGAATGCGAAACAATGACCAAAGAGAGAAATTTTTGTCTTCTCTTAAGCTTAAAATTGAAGGGAACTGCGCTTCAGTGGTGGAAGAGGGTTGAAGAGTGTTCAAGACAAGACAAGCCTAAGATCACCTGGAAGCACATGAAGAATGATGCAGAAGCAATTCTTACTGACTAATTATGCAATGGAATCATACAAGACGTTCTGTTCATCCAAATAAAGTGGACTGATTTGTGCAGGAGTACCACCACTGCATCTTAATAACCATTCTATTGAATTGGATTGAATTAAGTTGTTTGTTTGTTTCATTCAATCCAGTAGTAAAAAGATAGGTTTTAGATCCAGCAGTATACTTTTCTGCACCAAACCTCTTTGTTAGAAACTTCTTATCCTGTTCCGTTGCACAACCTTTCTGTAAGAGCTGCTTCTGTATCTTTCTCAGGTGCTCCCAAGTGTCCATCTTAGGCATATGCCTTGCTTTGAACATTTCTCTTCAACCCTCTTCCACCATTAGAGTGAGCTTCCTGCTGCTGCAAGCTATGAACAAAGTGTGACATGTCTGTATTCATTCATTGCCTCTTAGCCAATTCAGTTTCCTTATTATTAACTATTAACTTGCCCATTCCTAGCTCTTATAAGATAACTAACACCACTAACCCTAATTTAATTAAAAGACAATTCAATCCTAGAAAATCCAATTAGCCTATGGTTTCTTAATTAAAACAGAAAAAGGCTCCTGTATCACTTTTTAGCCATTTTAAACTTAACTTGGTGCAACTGCAAATGTTGCATTGTTCTTCCAATCTCATGTTATTTTTCACAGGCCTTGATCTCCATAGATCCTGCCCGTGCCAGGGAAGATCCTGTTGTTGTGAAAAATATCCCATACTATAAGGAAACGGGAAAAGACTCCTGTATCACTTTTTAGCCATTTTAAACTTAACTTGGTGCAACTGCAAATGTTGCATTGTTCTTCCAATCTCATGTTATTTTTCGCAGGCCTTGATCTCCATAGATCCTGCCCGTGCCAGGGAAGATCTTGTTGTTGTGAAAAATATCCCATACTATAAGGCCAAAAAGGCACTGGAATCAGAGGTTATGAAACTTGATCCTCCACCGCGGCCGCAAAATTTCGGCGTGAGTATTTGTTGCCTTCACTTTGCCTAGCTGTTCTTATTCATCAGTGCTGTGCACATTATCATTGTGCTATGATTAGAAAAAGTTCTAATTCTAGAAGAAACTGATATTATTTGCAACGTTGCAAGTTTCTCTGCCTGTTTGAGTACTATGTAAATCTCATGACCAAGAGTGAATAGAATATGAGCACTGCAGACATGATTTTTATTTAAGAGTGGTTTATTTTAAAGTCATGAACATCTTGTTTTAGATTAAAAGAGAAGAAAACTTACTGTCATGCTCTTTACCGATTATGATTAAAAGATCTTCCAGCCATCTATAATAGATGCTGGTGAGTGGAGTGCTGCTTGAAAAAGATTGTTTTCTTTTTTCCTTTTTTTTCCACTCAAATGGAGTAATTCGTGTTAAGAAAAATTAGCACATGGGAAAAATCCAGCCATGGAACATTGCAGATTGGAAGCTGGATGAGCATGCATAGGTTGCTTTTCATATGTATTGAATAAGTTCTGCCTAAAGTGTCCTCATAGTAACAATTGCCACTTTTACCTGACTGGTATGTAAATGTAAAATATGTAGTACAAGTAAACAAATCTGTAGTGAGTATGTTGTAAACAAATCCCTAGTGAATATGATATGGTGACATTTAGTAGTGAATGGTATTGTAATATGTTTTGTTGGGAAAAAGATCATTTCATACAAATATGATTGTTATATGTGGTATGCTGCAACTTCCTTTTCCATACAATGGGACTTGCTGTTTCATATGAAAACTCCACCTTGGAATATGTTAAGACATTCTGAAATTAACACCTGTACTCTCTTAAGCAGCTAGCTATGAGATCTTAAAAACATATAGCTAGGCAGCTAACTATGTTTAATTTGCAGGAGTTGGACCTTCCATTGAATGCTTCATCCTGGAGTAAGGAAGATCTTAAAGACCCTGAAAAAGTCTATGAGATGACTGTTCTTCTTAATGCACAAAGAGAGATTGCTGACAAAATTTTGGATGCACAATGGGAAAATAAATGGCGTCAAGAAAAGGTTAGTAAAGCTTGCATTTAATCCGGTTCTATACCCATCCAAGCTGGGTGTCAATATGTGTACGTACATGCTTACAATAGTACAGTGACTGGATTATTAGTTTACATATGCTGATACTTCACCATTGTGTTGGTTAAAAATATGTTAATGCTGTATAACACTTTCTTTTAATGTTTTGTTCACAAAAAAAAAAAAAAAGAAAGAAAGAAATTGATGGCAGTCTTTCAGTGATAATTATTTGAATGGATGATTTCATCAGCCTTTGTGATACTCTGGAAATGTTTACGGAGCCTGATTGTTAATTAGGAAGGCAATGCGTTGGAGTACATATTTATTTTTGAATTGGCAGTTGTTTATGAAATGATCTAGGAGGATGCTAAATAGAAATACTTGAGTTATCTTGGTTTATTTCTTCATTAGATAACTTCAGGGATAATGTTCATTATATTGCCCTACTGCTGCTCTTTTGTCAACAATTGCCATGATGTTTAAGTATGATTTTGTACTGTTTCATCCCTACTATCATCATAGCGATACACAAAACACACGCTGATCTCCTTTAAGCAGCAGGCCTTTCATGATTAGTTTGGAGAGGTTTGTTTGGATTTTCTGTCAGACAGTGCATCTAATATTAGATATGCATGTCAAAACAATGCTTTCATAACATATTGCTTGTCCCATGAATAATATCAGGAAGCCTACTGGAAGGGAAAGTGAAATAAAGTAGAACTTCAAAGAAGAGGAAATGGAATATTTTAGCATTAAAAAATGCATTTGTAGTTGGATATAGAACTATTCAAAATGCTTTACTTTCCACGTCTCATAGAACACTTTCCTCAGTGACTATTGTAACCTGTTGATGCACTGTTGTTTATTGTCGTTAGGAATGGTGCGGATTACTTATATCATATATGATCCATTTGTTTGTAGTTGAATGAAATGTTGGAGAAGAAGTTACAGCCGTACACTCAGAACATCAACAATGGCGTTCTTTCTCCACCTATTGTAGTACAGTCACAGAACAAGGATAAGAAGGTTTTGCCCTTCTTTCTGTTTACTTCCAATCCATTTTTAGCATTCACTGTCTTTTCAATTGGAAATTATCCTCTCTAAAATCTTGAAGTTAGTTTATCATTAAAGTTGCATGATCAGGGTGATGATACACTATGTACATGGGATGGGAGTGCATGTATACATATATACTTTTGTGAATATGTGCACCCTAGTTTCAGGTCCAATCTTACTCCTTTTGAATTGTTATACCTTTTTGATGGTTTGCTGCTTTTGTTACAAAATTCCATTAAAATCTACCTCAAATCTAGAAATTGATAATAAATATAGATATGCATATTCTAGCTGAGAGATCTAACTGAAAAGCAAGTTCTTGATTCAACCGAAACCTGAAAGGGTGGAGAGAGTGTGGCCCCAAATATAAATATATTTGCTCATGTAAGCTGTTTTTTAGCTTCACTGTGTCACTGATATTGTGCAATGGGTCTCAGTTGTCAAATTATTGGCATGAATAGGTTTTACATGTGGAGAATTTCAGGATTTGTATTACAGGATAAAGTGTTACACCTTCTTTTCAGTATAGTTGCAAGATACAGATTCCAAGAGCTTGGTATTTTTGTTGTTAAGAATTGAAAGCTAAGTTTTTTTTAATCACCAAGTATTTAGGAGTGATTTATTAAATACATTCCTCATTTCAAAGCCTATCTTGGTAAGAATGCTTTGATAGTTTGCTGGGAACATGGCCAAGTGCATATGCCTATGAATGTAGAAAGAGAATCATTGCCAGGCCATTCCCTAATTCTGCAGTAACCAATCTGAGGTTACTAGAGCAGTAAGGACTGTGACATCTATCCATCTCGGAAGAAGCACAACCAAACGTGCATTGCTACATAAGATAAACCATGTCTAGCTGCCCAGTACTCTCCACATCCATTATGCCTGGAATAATTTCTCCTGCATCCAGAAGTACATTACCTGCCCGGTCATGTATGACCACCCATTAGCCCATACCTGCATTTCTTACTCATTTTATAATGCCAGTGACAGGCAGTCTCCAATATGCATTGTTTCCTTTCTTGGAACGATTATGAACGAATCTTGCATTCCTCATTGCTACTTGCCCCCAATAATCTTCTAGCAATCTCATAGACTATTGAGCAGTGATGGAACTGAGCAAAAGCATGGCCACATTTTCACTTCCTATGCTTGTTTTCATGCAAAGTTTCCATCATTCATGTTGTTATGTGGGTAGTCGCTGTTTTGTTTCTTTTATTTTAAAGAAGCAAACCGATTGGATTCCTGTCATTGTTGAACTTGTTGTGGTAACTTTTGCAACTTTGGTTTACATATTTGTTGCAGAGGGGCCGGCAAAGAAGATGGTGGTTTTTCTGAAGTTCTTCAAGCCATTTTAAACATATGCGCCGCAGCGTCTCGGTTTTGTTACATGTGGGTGCCCTCCCATTGAGTACTTTTTATCTTTCCATTGTAATAGGCTCATACCAACATGTTCTGAAGCTACTATGTACCATTTGTAATCCCTTACCATTTGGTTCTCTAATTTGCAATACATTAAGAATGTCAGTTATGCAGCACATTTAGAAACAGAACAGGATGTGACTTATGCTTCTTACACAAGTTCAAAAGTACGCCTAATATCAGTTTCACATTAATTTTAGATGTTGAAACTTGAAAACAAAAAACCTTATCCAATTTGCCGACAGAGAAATATAGCAAATGAATCAGACATGTGACCAATACGTGGTGGCTAATTCGTGTCAGGCCACGAAAAAGAGAAGAAAAAAGGGACTATTCATGAAAATGAAGTCATTGTTAACAGAAGAGATGGTGACAACAAAATAAATGCATTACAAATTAAGGATTTCTTTAAGTGGGCAATGTCATGTACTAATATTTCTCCTTTCATCTTCAACAATTAATCTAGAAAATTATGTCCCAAAAAAACAAGAAACAACCAGGAATGATTCAAACTCGTATATGTTTGTTTTAGCATTCACAACACGTGGCAGCCACCAGATTGTTCAATTATTGTATTTTGACAATTAATCACCATATTTAAATCTCATCTATTAGCACCCGTCTATTTGTCTAATATTTTTTCTTTTTGATACTTTCATAATTGTTCATCTTTATTCCTATTAATCATGATTTTAATCCTGAGCAATAAGACCGAAATTCTATAATTTTAAGCCATTTTAATATATGTAAGTGCTTTGACCACACTCTAATTTCTCAAAAAGAAAAGAAAGGCCAGGAACGTATGACCGACGTAAGAGAGGAGGTTACTGGTACACACCAAAAACCACGCTTGACTACATGCATGCCTGGTGGCTAGTTTGCGTATAGTTTGGGTATGCATCATTCAATTTTGATTGTATTATATAATCACTTTCCAAAGGTGACTTAAACTAGTTAGGGTGATCTCTCCCTATTATGTAAAAAAATTGTCTATTGGTACAAAGTGAGCTATAATTAACCGAATATGACATCCTACGCATTTCGTAATTATAAGAGAAAACTATATATTACTAACGGAGTTTTTTCTGATATGCGTACATAAATTATTTAATTAATAAAACGATTCTTCTTAAAATTGATCTATACTAAACCACCACCTAGACAGACTAAAAAGATTACATTTTATTTACTTCACTACCCGACACTTATATATAACCGTAGACTTACCTAAATAGAACTCTTCTTCAAAATCTTCACGGCATGAGAATTAATTTCAATGTCAATGATGCAAACGTTTCACTCCATGCTACAATAATAACAATGATTATTATCAGGACATTAGTTTTAATGTCAGTGATCCAAAAGGTTCACTCCATGCAACAAAACATCATAATTATGATACATAAAGGTCGCTTGCAGGAAGAAATATTCTAGTAATGTCATAATTATGAGTTAGCTCGATCTATTTTAATTTTCGATTTAGAAAATGTTACGACAGAGATATTGTCTCGAGTGGATGACACCTTCTGTCATCTTACTATAATCACAGGCCCAAAACAGAGGCTGTGATTATCATTGCGTCGTTGTTTCAAACGCGGACTGCCGCACATACCTTTGAATTGAAAGAAACTATCTTAGATTAGGAATTAAAACTTTCAGCATAATTTGTAAAGTTTAATTTGGAAAAATAAACTAAAAAAGGACTGAAAGATTTTATGATGACAGATCACGGTTGATCTAAACAGGGAGCAAGCATTAAAAATCATTTAAAAAGGTAAGCTTTCTCTTAAAAGAAGGTTTTTTTTTTGTTAGCAAATCAAATCCTAATTATATAAGGAAAACAATCAACTTAGAAGGTGCCCTAATTATTACAAATATATGTATATTATAATTTTTCTAATTAGGGTTCTCTTACAATAATTCTATCGTAGCGAATACTTAAAAAAATTTAAAAATTTAAAAATATTCGTATTTCAGACCTAAAATCTAATCTCTAATATTATTTAAAAAGAATAAAAATGTGTCACTTTACTTACTTGGTACTCTATTAAAATTCTGCAAAGACATAATTAACAAAAAATAAAAAGAAAAACTATATAATTGACAAATTGACATTAATTAGGAAGATCCAAATAAGAAAACTATAAATTGGCAATTAAGAGTGACAATACACGTAATTACATACTTTTGGACCTACATTATGGTGATAATTTATTTTTTAAGCCAGCTAATACCTATGATTAAAAGTAAGATATATAATTGTAAGACCATATGAAATTGAATAGATACCTTTGAAGAGTATTAATTCTTTCCGAAAAAGACTTCCAATTCAAACCGTGAACCATTTAATGACAAGTGCATATTTAGCTGATTTTATAAAATTGAAATAAATAAATAATGATTTGTCTAATCGGTTTCTTAGACTAATTAAATGCAATTAAAACCGATATTTACCTTTCCCTTAATCAACTGAATCAATTAAAAGTACAGATATTTTCGATAAACATATAATTTACTAGCTTTTTTTTGTTGGTGGTAAAAATACTAGTAAAATTGAGTTCGAATCTTATAAAGGTGTGATTTGAATTTTTAGTCTAAAAAATCTCGCTATAATTTTTAAGTGAAGTGATTTTTTAACGAGATAAGATAAAATTTCCGAATTTTACAAACATTTTAGTATACTTAACTATTTTGTAATTATAAAACGAATGGAATTTCGGTTTTCTAAGAAAAAATAATTTAATATATAGTCTACTGTTTAACAAATTAAGGAAGTATACACTTCAAACGAAATCTCATTGATAGATAAATGTTAAATGCAAGAACAATTATACGAATATAGGTAATTAAGAAACCATATCATAAAATCACAATACATTGACAAAAAAAAAAGTGAAAAGATTAATAATCCAAACATCCAATCAGAATTTTCTATCAATTAACACCAAAAACTAAAAAATAAATTAAAAAAACAAAACACAAAATAATCCGTCCCGGGAATTCTCTAGTAAGAACACTGAGAACAGAGACCAATCCACATCATCTCCTCACGCAGAAACGCCGATGACAAAACTGACCGCCACTGAAACAACAAAAATCAACAAGCTTGAAGGGGCTACAGCCCATGATGAGGATCGAGACGGAGCAGGTGCATTGATGTCAGAAACCCCTCCATCAGGTGATGGTGTTGGCTGTGAATCAGAGCCCGGTGTGGTCGACGGTGGAGGTGAAGCAATTGGTGTCGGAGTTGGAGATTTTGATGGTGCGGGTGAAGGAGAAGCCTTAGGTGGATAAGTTGGAGATTTTGGAGAATGTGATGGAACAGGAGATGGAGCTGATTGTGGAGGGGAAACAGGGGATGGTGATTTTGGTGAGAGAGATGGAACAGGGGATGTAGCAGATTTTGGAGTAGGGGAAACAGGGAATGGAGATTTTGGAGATTGAGATGGCGATGGAGCTGATTTTGGAGGAGAAACAGGGGACGCAGATGGCTGAGGTGCCCATGTCGGTGGTTTTGCAATCGGGCCCGGAGATTGAGACACAGGGGAGGTGGCTGGTGGTTGAGACAGAGGAGATGGGGAGGATACAGGGGAGGTGGTTGGTGGTTGAGCCGCCGGGGACGGTGATTTTGGTGGCTGAGCAACTGGTTTTGGCCTGATCGCAAGGACTACAACGATCAATTTTTGACCTTTCTCGCAATTCCCTTCTTTTCCACTGATAAAATAGAAAGGACCTGATTGGGGGAACTGGAAAACAGAGGAACCAGAAGTCATTCTCTTAAGAGGATTCCTTCTGTTGCAACTGTAGTAGTTATCTTTCATCACTTGAAAAACAGAGTCTTTACCTTCCTTGTACTTAAAAACTGCCCCAAAAACAAAAAAACATGAATCAAAATTCAAAAAGAGTGAAACTAAAAACAAGAACATGAATCAAAGTTCAGAAAGATGGAAACTTCACCAAGAGTGTCATTGACTTGAAACCTGTTTCTTCCTGCCCAGTGATTGTAGCTTTCTGATGGGTCTAGAACCCACCCGTCCTTGCCTCCTACATAGAAGTTTCTGTAGGCAGAAGAGGACGAGATCAAGAGAAAAGGAAGCAGAGCAAAGAAAATGATGGCGGCAGAGGGATGAGAATCCATGATGAGGAAGACGATTCACAAAATATTGGAAATGGCTAGGTAGTCTGGTTATTTATAGCGAGGAAGAAACAGAGCAAACAGGAAAATATAGAGATTGGAAGGTTAGAATAAGATTTTTGAAATCTTTTTTTTCATTTGAGGAAAGAAATTAGTGTTTGAGAAGATTCCTGGTAAGAGTTGATTTGTAGCCGATTTCTTTTTCCTACTATGATTCTAGGAAGGTTAAAACGTTTTTTTTCCTACAAGGAAGTAATTGATATTAGGTCAAAAGTTGTGGTTTTAATTATAAATTTAAATCATGGGAATTTAAGGGTAATAAATTTTATATATTGGGATTTTAAATGAGAGGAGGAGAAAACTTATCTACCACATTTTTTTGTGAGTGATTTTTTTCTAACCTTGCTGCAGCAGCGAGTCCGTAGATCAGCATGTAGGCTATAGATGATGTGATCACAATGTAATCAGAATTCTTAAATTGAGTCAATTTTGAGAAACAACATACAAAAGAAAAGATCAAAATTAGGGTTCCTTTCAATTTTGTAAACGAAGATGAAAATAACTCAAGCGTACCACATTGCAAGTAATGTTGTAGTTATTTTTTAATTTGGCATCAATCCTGCTAGCAACACCAGAATTTCAAAACCGTCTTCAAAACTTAAAAAAAGAAAAAGAATAGAAGTTATAACAAAGATTTTCATCCCAAGTAATTAAAAGAAATGGATCGACTCAGAAGATGACTTACCATACCATTCCAGCAGAGGGCAGAGCTAGTTTCCAGTTAATAAGGACATAACTAAAAGACTCACAAGAAAATCCTGTCCAAGTATGCTTCAGTTTCACGAAACAAGTACGAATTGGACCGATATCCATAATGTTGCAAGAGCAGCTCCTTTGAATCAAAGAGGTGTGAGATGAACCAAACAATGGTCATACCAATATGTATGCAAATTGGTACAAAGGAACATATCACCATTTGTTTGAAGAAACCTCAATATGTTCTGTGCAAATAATCCTGGGATGAGATACTGCATGTAAAGTTTTGCAGTTAGAATTGGCTCGGTATAGAACAAAACAGCGGGATGCTTGTAGGTGTATCCCACTGTTTTGGTTCTATACTGAGCCAATTCTAATTTTGCTCCGTCAAGATACTCATATTTCTGCTACTTCAAAACACATATAGTAAGCAATCCTGAAAAACTTATGATTAAAATAAGTTTTGAGTTTAACTAAGTTGGATTTCAATACCAGTGAGCTTGCAAAGCAGAGGAGCTAAGTTCGACTCCCTTAACCACTCGGAAAGAGAAAAAGACCCATGGATTGGCAAGAATAGCTGCAAACATGACAGCAATCAAAGTTATCAAATCATAGAAAACATTGATAAGAATCATAGGTTTGGTTTCTTACCAATGTTTTATGTTTTCTATGATTTGATAATAACATGTTTGCTGGTGCTACTCTTGACAATTCATGGGCTTCTGCCTTTGGTAAATCTCTTTCTTCATTATATAGTCCTCTTAATTTCATCTTCTTCTCCTGATTTTACAATTAATGCTCCTAAAGTTGGTAGTTGGTGCATGACAAGAGCGTGGACGCGGCCATATTGCCGTTCCGGCGCCGGAGATAGCTTGCAACTCGTTTGATGCATGGGTTGCCCAGGGATGGCAATTATGCGGGTATGGATAAATATCCACTCATACCCGCAATTAAATATTCATTATTATCCATACCCACTATACCCATTACCCAATTGGATATGTAATGGATATCCAATTACATTTACTTATTAATTATTTCACTTAATAAACTTCTAAATTAATTCAAAATATATTTAAATAATTTGATTAAAAAAAACTCATTTATACTTATTAATTATTTCATTTAATAAATTTCTAAATTAATTCAAAATATATTTAAACAATTTGATTAAGAAAAAACCCATTTATAAAAGATTAAAAAAAAATGAAAAAAGATTATATTTTTGTAATTTTTAATTTATTTTGTTTAAGCATTAAGGAAGAGATTGAGTTTTTATTACAGGAGAAAAATAAAAAAAGATGAGAAAGAGAGAGGAGAAAGGAGAGAGAGTGGCGGAGAGAGAGAGGAGAAAGGGTAGAGGCATTTTGCGGGTATGTTGCAGGTATGTTGCGGGTATGGATATACTCATACCCGCAATTATAAATGCGAGTATTATCCATACCCGCAATTGCAGGTATGGTTATGAGCGGATATGCGAGTATGGGTACCCATTGCCATTCCTAGTTGCCCTGATTTAATTTAATATATATTCATGACATTTACAAGCACGTACCAACAACAGTTTTATCATGATAGGACTTCTATGTAAACCAAAACTCTGCTTATGATGAGTACAATCCCAGATTAAACTGGATGTTCTTTTTTTTTTTATTATTGATAGCTTTCAATTACTGTATATAAAAGGTAAATTTAATTCGGACAAATATCATTTATTGAATACAGATGTATATTTATAGTAATAACTAAATACGAAAAAAAAATGCAATTAAAGCCCAGATTTGCAAATATAGCCCAGTATTTTGCAAGTAGAGGAGGAATCAAATTAAATAAAATGATTATAATTTAGAGACTAGATTAATTAAATTTATAAGATTAAATTAAATAAAATGTTATATTTCGAATAAAAATATCATTTAACTATTTATTTTTTTTAAATCAATAATAAAATAAGATGACTCTCCACATGCACAATATTTTTAGAGTCAGTAGAAAAATAATCATAAAAAAAAAACAATACAAGTCTTTTAATTATATGAACAACACACATGTTTTGCGGCGGGTTTACGATTAAACCTTTTACATCAGTAAACTAGTAATAGAGCACGTGACTTCACAGCACGTTTAATCGAAAATTTTGAGAATGGCATGCGCCAAATTGTAGTAGTAGGTTGTATAAATAAACGTAACCCATCAAATGTAAGGATCATAACTCATAACCCCCCTCTTGTCTTGCTTCTACTCATCAATCTACTCTTAAGTACATGTTTCCCTCCTCAAATTTGTGAAAAGGAGAAGTAAAAGATGAAAATGAGTGAAAAGTTACCAAACACAAGTTCCAATCATGTTGCACTACCCTTGTTAGACGGCGGCGGTGGTGGTGGTGGAGGAGGAAAAAGATTAATAGATGTTGAAGAGGCCAAGACTCAAATCTTGTTTTCTCTGCCAATGATTCTTTCATATGTTTTCTTCTACTTAATACCTTTGGTCTCTGTTATGTTTGCTGGTCACCTTGGTCAACTTCAACTTGCTGCCGCTACATTTGCCAACTCGTGGCTTTGCTTTCATGGTATGCTTCTTTTTTCTTTTTCTTGATCTTTAGCATTCATTGTCTTGTATGTATTTTTGTATAGGTGATCTATTAATCTTGTAATTTAGTGGTATTTTTTGTCACGTTTGGTAGGTGTTAAGTTTGAATTTGGTAGGTCCCCCGAGTTTGAGCTAAGTAGATGTTTATATGATAAGAAAAAATGTTCTTGCATAACATTTTGGAAAAAAGCTGAGTGCCCACCTCAGGTGAATAATTGCGATTTCCGTTAACCCTGAACTATTGATAAATCTTGACCGTCAAAATGAAAGTGCACGGTCCATCTAATTATTTTGCTAAAAATGGTATATATGTTCAATCACATTTTGCGTTATGGTTTGTTTCAGATGGGTTTAAGTGGAGCACTTGAGACGCTTTGTGGTCAATCCTTTGGTGCAAAATCATACAAAATGTTCGGAATCTATCTGCAAGCATCTTGCATCACATCCATTTTGTTCTCTACGATCATTGGTTTCCTCTGGTTAACATATACTGATCTTTCTCCATCAAGATCCCCAAATTTCGAGTACCGCCGGTGTCTACATGAAATGCCTTATTCTTCCTGCTTTGTTTGCGTACGGATTCCAGCAGAACATCCTGAGGTTTTTGCAGACACAATCCGTAGTAATGCCGCTAATTGTTCTGTCAGGAGTCCATCTTTGTGCTCATGCTGGTGCATCATATGCTTTAGTCCACTGCACAAAGCTTGGTTTCAAGGGTGCACCAATTGCAGCTTCAATTTCATTATGGATATCAACCATTCTCTTGGTGGTAAATGTAATTTTTTTCCAAAGCAGTTTATGAACATCATTCTTGGTTTCTATGTTATGTCTAGATGATAAAGTTAGAAACTTTTCTTGACAGCACAAGAGTGTCTGACGAACTCGGCCCAGGCAATCCTGATAAAGCTAAAAAAGCAACTGTTATGACTGTCAATCTCTCTATCCTTCTTGCCGTTGTGATTGTTTTAGCTCTATACTTTGGCAACAACATCTGGGTTGACTGCTACAGCGACAGCTCTTCTATTGTTGAAGCCTTCGCGTCAATGACTCCTCTGCTCGTAATCTCAATCTCCCTCGATGCAATCCAAGGCAAGGCATTACTAACAGGTCCAAACACTTTTTTATCATTTCAGTTCCTTGCTTCTCAGTTATAGACTATAGTGTGTCCTCGTCTTGACGCGACTCTTTGGAAGAAGGGGTGGCCAGAGAATGTGGATGGAAAAACTTTGCTGTTATTATAAATCTTGCAACATTTTATTGCATAGGAATGCCTGCAGCGATAGTCCTTGGATTCAAGTTTAAGCTGTATGCTAAGGTACAAAACAATGTCTTTTTAGACTATTGTTTCTGCACACATTACAGAAAGATTGGCATTTGCTGCTTTTGTTTCTTTGTTGATTTTGATTCATCTTTTTTCTGATACGGGACATCAGGGATTGTGGATTGGTTTGATATGTGACCTTTCTTGCCAAGTCTCTTGCTGATTACGCTTTGGACGAAATTGGATCTGCTTGATGATAGAGGTCAACGAAATCCAGAATAGCCTTAATCATCCATTTAAAATCAAGAAAATTTGCAATGGTATGAAATTGTTTCTTGATCAATGAAATGAAAAAGTTTATATCCAAGCTGCAGAATCACAACTCTAACTGTCTAAGGTAGTGCAACTTGCACAATTGCTAGTTGAGGTACAGCCGAGTTTGGTTCTTTGCTGCTACTGATAGAAAGATCTGCAACTTCCCATTTTTTTCGCATCGCGATGAACAGGAGGATGATGGTTTCGCAACAAAGGCCGGATGCTAAGCCACCCCACAAACCCTGAATATGTAAGGAATTAGTCACCACCATTTGTTGTTCATCCAAGGAACTTAATTACTAATTAACTTAACAATGTGAAAACTTACCCTTACATACAGCTTGAACTTAAATCCAAGTAGGCAAGCTATAGGGATGCCAATCAAATAAAATGCTGCTAAGTTAATATACACAGCCAAGTGCTGCCATCCACAACCTCTGGCCACCCCTGCATTATCGATATATACTCGAACGCGATTAGACTTCATACCCGAAAGAACCAAAGAGCAGAATATATTCAGTAGAGTGTGAAACAAACCTGCCAAGACACCTTGTACAGAATCAACTGCAATTGAAGTTGCAAGCAAAGGTGCCAAAGTTGCAAATTGCTTCTTGATTAAAATGTTGTCACTGAATAAGCTAGCCCAGGCATTGTGACCAAATCCTAGAGCCATGATAGATAGAAGGGCAACAAAAACAGAGAGCTTGAGAGTTACAAACATGGCATTCTTGGCGCGACCTGGTTCCCCTGCTCCCAACTCATTAGAGACCCTTGTGCTGTTGCAAGAAATCATTCAATTTCAACACCTAAATTTAAAAGGTAAAACTAATTAAGTAAAAACACAAATCATTAGCCAACCTCGCTGTGGCACTGAGTCCATAGGTTAGCATGTAGGCTACAGATGATGTGTTTACACTGAATTCAAACATAATTGACAACTTGAGTCAGTTTTGAGAAACAAACGAAAGATAAGATAATTAAAGATTTTGTCCAAAAGATAAAGATAATTCAAGCATACCACATTGCAAGTAATGATGTAGAGATTTCTGAGTTTGGCATCAATCCTGCTAGGAAGACTAGAATTTCAAAAGCCCAATACTCCAAGCTGGGTAAAGAAGATAAAAAAAATGTTACATTTCTGAACCAAATAATGGAAGTGGATCAATAGGAAGAACTAACTAGAATCCAAAGATGACTTACCATACCATTCCAGCAGAGGGCAAGGCTAGTTTCAAGTTAACAAGAAAGTAACTAAATGACTCCATTGAAAATCCTGTCCAAGTTTGCTCGAATTTTTTCGTACAAATAACATACGAACCCAACATAATGACCGATATCCATAATGAAATCGAAGTTGCCAGGGGAGCTCCTTTGAAGCCAAGAGATGTGAAATGAACCAAAAAATAAGTAATACCAATATGAATGCACATTGGTATAAATGAGAATAGGACTAATGGAAATACAACAGATTGTGTCTGGAGAAATCTTAAGATATTCTGCAGAAACCCGTACGCGAATAATCCCGGGATGAGACACTTGATGTATAGAGCAGCAGTAGCAGAAATGTGAGGATCTTGATGGAGCAAGATCAGAATTGGCTCTGTACAGAACCAAATGATTGCTAGTATGGTAGAGAAACATAAGGATATGAGACAAGATGCCTGTAGATATATTCCCAACATTCTATACAATTTTGCACCAAATCCTTGACCGCAAAGTGTTTCCAAAGATCCACTTAACCCTACCTGAAGTAACAATCAGTTAGGAAAAAAAGAAAGACCATGCAAAAGGAAACCCAGAAACTGATGATATTGAGCTTTATTCTTTAGTTTTGGAATTGACTCTATCTGGTCCAAAGTTTTCCAATAATAGTTACGTAGTTTTTCTTTTTTGGTTTAATGACAATTTTTATCCTAGTGGTGGGCTATTTAATTTAATTTAATCCCTATATATAAATTTGTTTCATGTGATCCCTATTGTTAACTAAAATTGGTTAATGAAGTCCTTGATGCCCTATGGCCGATATAGCATGCTGACGTGTCGATTACTATGTTATATATTTGTTTAATTTGATTCATGGTGACATAAATTTGTTTATTTTGATCCATGTAGTAGCATAAATTAGCTTAATCCGGTCCTTTTGTTCAATATTTTTCCATCTTAGAATTGACGTGTCATCACAAAATCTAGTTATCGCTTATTGATCCTGAAAGGACCTCATTAATTAATTATACCATATCATAGGACCATATTTGACAACTAACACTCCCAATACATTGACAACTATTGTTGAAAAGATTACCTATTTCTCAACAACTTTGAAAATTGCGGGACTAAAAACTTTCTAGCCATATAGAAGGAAAGAAAGATTTAATTACCATGAAAGCAAAGCCAGTGGCAGAGGCCCATGAGTTGGCAAGAGTGGCGCCAGCAAGCTGAAGCTGTCCAAGGTGGCCAGCAACCATGACAGAAATCAATGTTATCGAATAGTAGAAAACATTGGTAAGAATCATGGGCAGCGAAAACAGGACTTGGGTCCTGACCTCTTCGAAATCCAACAGTTTCTTCCACCATCTAATCCTCTTAATCTCTTGTTCTTCTCCATTATTGTTGGGATTAACGTTAATCCCATCAAAAGAAGCTGTTCCATCCGACATAATTGTTAGATATCTTTCTTCCTATTTTTCTGCAGAACTGCTGCTTCTGCTCAAGAATCAAACCCTTCACCTGTCCTTATCTATATATGCTTACAATTTCTCTCTTTATTCTATTTCAGGTCTTGATTGATTAATGTGCATGACAAGAGCGTGGCAATCATGCCGAAGAACGCCCTGTCACTCGTTTGGTGGATTGCAGAAACATAAATACAAAGTGGGTACCAAGTGGCAAGCAATACCGTAACTTGCATGATTAATTTGTCTATATGCAGGAGAAAAAATTATTATATACTTTTGATATTAGTTTTTTTCCCCTTATTAGGTAAAAAGATATCAGTGGAGAGTAGAGAGGTAGGTAACATTATTGATTATGCTTACTAATTTATATATGAGATTTCAAGTTTGAATGTAGGAAGAGAGAAAATTAATCATATTTGAACATTTATTGGAATGGTGGAGACTATATATATCCGGAGATATTGAAAAAAATAAAAATTTAGCATATGAATTTGTAGTTGGTTAATAAATGTCGTCTTTATATAGTATGTTATTAATTCGATATATGATATTATAATAATAATTAATAATATATGAAAAAAACATTGAAAAATAAAGACTTAAATTCCCGTCCCACTTCCACCCGTTAAAGTTTTGTCACCTCTTTTATATAACTCGATTTTTAATTTTTCGTTATAATTTTTCGCATTTTTATCGTTCAACTTTCTAAAATTATATTCCTATTTATTTTCGTCCATCTGTTACTTATTTTTATGCCTCACGACATTCAAATTTTATTTCGTATTTTTTTCACGTTTTTAATATTTTTTTGTTCGAACCATAAATCAAACATTTCAATCTATTTTTTATATTTTATGTTTTCTCCTCGTATCCTTTCATTTATCTACATTTTGGTATTTTCTGTTCGAATTTTTATCAGTTTTGAGCGAGATTTCTCGTACCAATAGTTCGAACCAATTAAATAATTACAAGTCCTTTTTTCTTCCCATCTCATCATCAACCGTTGATCATCCTTTGATCCATTTTTTAAAACACATCCAATGGCTATCTCCTTCCACCCTTCGCCTCCAAGTTTCATTTAATGCCTCACATTCTTCCTCACCTCCAATCTCCATCCAAGTTTCATTTAATGCCTCACCTTCTCCCTCACCTGCAATCTCCATCCTTGCACTCCAATCACCTTCTCCCCTCACCGCATTTAATGCAACCCTTCCCTCATCACTCGTCATCGTTCCGATGTCATCGCGTCGACGTCATCCTCGCCTCCACCGCCTCAAACGACTATAAATAGCTACCTCCTCACATTCTCTTCCTCACCAATTCACAAACGAAACACTCTCTCTAAAGCTCTCTCTCACTAGCAACTTGCTCAACGAAAGGTTGAAGCTCATCTCTCAAGCTTTTAAATTTTATTTTTTAAAAGTTTTCTGTCAATATTTTCCAAGAATTAAATCGTTCGTGTTTTGATGAAATTAATTGCTATTTTATTTTTAAATAATTTATATTTCATTTTTAGATTAATTTCGTTGCTTTAATTCTCTAAATCGATGGCCATTTCGATCCAATTTCAAATTTTTCGTTAATTAAAGTTTAATTCATTTTTATTTAATTGATCACTGTTTTGAACGAATTAAATTACTGTGATTGCTTAGTTAAATTTATACTTTTGCTGTGTTAATTTCGGTCGTAAAATTTTTGGCGTTCGTCCACTTTGGTCGGACCTTGGTCGGCGCCGACGAACCAAGGTTGAGGATGAGGGAGCTGGATTTTTAAAACGCTGGTCTTGTTTTGATGGGCCAAGCAATTGATTAGGCCCAAGCGGAAAAAAGAGAGGGATGGCTTGTTGGCCTTTGGCCCAAACGTGAAGAAAGATGGGCTGCTGCCTAAGCCCACACGGAGAAAAGAGAAGGGAAAGCCAGCCCCTGTTGGGCTGGGCTGGTCATGGGCCAGCACAGTGGGCCCATCATATTGTTTTTCGTACCATTTAATCGTATGCTTGTACTGTTTATTTAATTATTTTCGTATTCTTTTGCATGTTTAATTATCCTGCTTACGTTTAATTGTCAAAATTAATTATTTTGCTTGTGCATGATAATTGTCAAATATTTATTTACTTGTTTATCACTTGTTGTTATTATTCATACTGATAATCTCGACTTTAATGGGTAAATTGATTGGTACCTACTCGCAAGTATACCTTTCTCACCTTTTTATTTATTTTAACGCTTTTTTCGCATATACGTTCGTATGCCTGATTATTTAGAAATGTTAGAATTTAATTCGCTTATTGGGCATGATCACTAAATTAGAACTTTTTATGATTTTCAAGCATGATTTAAACACCTCTTTTATCCGGTAACCTTTTTGGATGTGACTCGAGTGCCTAACACCTTCCTGAGTCCATAATACTACCACAAACCACTGTTCTCGGGTTTAGACCCTTTTTTGTGCCTTAGTTTTTTATTTTTATACCATGGCAATAGGTTCCCTAAATCTTAGAAACAAAAATAGGGTGGCGACTTCATTGCATTATGTGAGATGAGTTCATTTTTGTCTCACATCTCGTCCCAAACCGCGCCGCGTATAAAATTTCAAAAAGGGAGTGCGGCAATATATATATGAATGGTTCATGTCCATTTTACTGAAAATATTTTTAAAAAAAATGAGAAAATATATTAAAAAATACTACAAGTTCAAAAAAAAAGAACTTTGTGTTTGAGATAGACTCAAATATTATCCTCATTTATAAAAAATTCTAGATCAATATATGATAGAACTCTTTCAAAATTTTAAACTTTAATTATTTTAAGAAATCAATGTTTATAATTAACTAAAAAAAAAGAGATTAGTAGTTGTAAAGAGATGGTAGACGATCTTAGCTTCAAATTCATATTCCATCTTTCTTTTTTTTTTTTCTTTTTTTTTATATAGTATAGTGATTCAGACGTCTTTTCAAATCAGACTAATCCACACCCTATCGTATTAAAATCTAAAGGTTAACTTAAGTGGTTTTTGTGCTTGTATAGGCTACTTATTTGCTAAAGACCGCTTGAAAGATTCTTGATTCTTTATGTATTCTACACCTTAGAGGCCTAAGATAGATTTAAGAATAAAATTGTTTCCGTAAACTTCTAGAAGCATCCGTATAGAAAATTTTGACTCTTTACTTTTAAATTCTAAAATATTAATTATTTCAAATTCCAAAACGTCAATCCTTACAAATTCCACGAGTTAAAATATAAATGATTGTTAAGAGAAATGATGATATTGTTAATTACAATAATAACTAATAATATATATCCAAAAAAAATTAATCTCAACTTTTTATAGTTTTTTTTAATTATTATAATGTTTTTCAACTTTTTTGTTGTTTTAATTTTGTGTTTTACATAGATTGCCTTTTTTAAGACTCATGAGTCTCCCTTGGCTCGAACAGATATAAGACTACGAGAATTTTATGGAAAATAAGTTGTTCTTCAGACTAAGGAAGAGCTCTGCCCATTGCTTCTTGTAGAAAGATCTGCTTTAGCCCATTTTCTTCTCATCGCAATGATCCAGAGGGTGCCGGCTTGGCAAGAAAGGCCCGTTATTAAGCCTACCCACAAGCCCTGTAAAAATAGTTTAGGTAAATTTCATGTGTAGTTATTCTATCCAAGTAAATTGCTAATTACCACTGTAAATTTTTACTGCAACGTTAATTTACCTTCGCATAAAGCGTCATGTAAAATCCAAGAAAGCAAGCTATAGGCATGCCAATGAAGTAAAATGTTGCCAAATTAGCATACACAGCCAAGTGCTGCCATCCACAACCTCTTGCCACTCCTGCGTTAATGCTCGAAAGCGATCAGTTTCAAACTCAAAAGAAGCAGAATGGATATTGGAAAATGAAAGTTGAGAATCTGACAGACTAAATTCCCAACATTTCTGAAGAAGTTTGAAGATAACAAACCTGACAAGATGCCTTGCACAGAATCAACTGTGATTGAAACTGCAAGCAAGGGTGCCATAGCTGCAAATTCCTTTTTGATTCCTGGACTGTCAGTAAATAAGCTAGCCCATGTATCGTGACCGACTGCCAGAGCCAGAACAACTGCTAGAGCAAGAAAAACGGAGAGCTTGAGGGTTACGAACATGGCACTCTTGGCGCGGTCCGGCTCGTCCGCTCCCAACTCATTAGAGACCCTTGTGCTGTCACAAGCAATCAATTAGATAATTTAAAAGAATGAAACTAATCAATCATTGAATTAAAAACAATATTAAGATGTAGTTCAATTCATCAGCCAACCTTGCTGCAGCACTTAGACCATAGGTGAGCATGTAAGCAATAGCTTCTGTATTGACACTGACCAAATGAGCAAAAGATAACAACTTTAAGTCAATTTTGAGAAACTATACACAAAATTGTAACAAGATCAATTAGATTTTGTCCAAATCATACCACATTGCAATTAAGGATGTAGTTACTTCTGAGTTTGGCATCAATCCTGCTAGCAACACAAGAATCTCAAATGCCCAATACTCCAAACTGAGGAAATAAAAATACTTTTCAAAGAACTGAAATTCTAAAACAATATTAATCAAAAATCAAGCATATGGAAGAAAAGAGGAGACTTACCATACCATTGCGGCAGAGGGCAAGGCGAGTTTCAAGTTAACAAAAAAGTAATTGAAAGATTCTAATGAGAATCCTTCCCAAGTGTGCTCAAATTTCTTCGCAAAAATCACATACAGACCCAACATAAGGACTGAAATCCACAACGAAATCGAAGTTGCGAGGGGAGCTCCCTTGAAGCCAAGAGGTGTGAAATGAACCAAAGAATAAGTAATACCGATGTGGATGCACAACGGTACTAATGAGAATACAACTAATGGCAATACCGAAGATTGTGTCTGCAGAAACCTCAAGATGTTCTGCAGAAATCCGTATGCGAATAATCCAGGGATGAGATACTTCATGTAGAGTGCAGCAGCGGCAGAAATTCGAGGATCTTGATGTAGCAAGATTAGAATTGGCTCGGTATAGAACCAAATCACAGCTATAATGATTGAGAAAAACAAAGATATGATGCAAGATGATTGCAGATAAATTCCCAACATTCTGTACACTTTTGCACCAAAGCCTTGACCGCAAAGTGTTTCCAAGGATCCACTTAACCCAACCTAAAACAGCAATGATTAAAGGTTAAAAGGACTATCAATCTTTATCACAAAGGGAAAAAAACGATAAGTACATACTAAGAAAGACTTAATTAAGCTAATGTTATTGCTTCTTCTTGGGTTTCTATTACAAGTATCCCTAAGTCTCTATTGAACTGGATTAAGACTGATCATGCTTATACTAAATTGATTCATGGGGTAAAATGCTCTAAAATTATGGCTAATATTAGCTAATTGAAAAACACTAATTAATTTGCGGATAATTTTTTTTAGAAAAAAAGTGACTAGATAAGTGTTCTATGGCAAGCATGAAATCAAGAGGGGCAGAACAAAATGGAACAATTTTTAGTTACTATTCAATGTAAATTATAAGAAAGAGGCAAAAACTACACTTTAATTCCTGACATTAGAAAGAGGCAAAAAAAAACTAATTAGAAGTGATTAGAAAAGATTGAAGAAGTGACCATGAAGGCAAAGCCGGTAACGGTGGCCCATGAATTGGCTAAGGTGGCGCCGGCGAGCTCAAGCTGACCGAGGTGGCCAGCAAACATGACAGAGACCAAAGGTATCAAGTAGTAGGAAAGGTTGGTTAGAATCATTGGCAGCGAAAACAAGACTTGGGTCTTTGTTTCTTCCAGATCCAACACTTTCTTCCACCATCTTCTTCTACTCTTACTAATTTCTTCTTCGTCGCTTATGGTAACTACACCTTCCAGCAAACCCCTTCTGTCTATACTTGTTTGCGACACCATGCCTTGCAACTGTTCTTTCTTCATCCTCCGCTCTCTTTTTACACCTCACTCCGTTTGTATAAATTCTTTCCCTGCTTATTTTCATTTTTACATTTAAAAAAAAAAAACCATTTTTTAATTTTGTCGCCATATTAGTTGTCAAGTATTTTCGAGTTCAAATAATGGAAGACTCTGAAAGTCAATAAAACTCTCTTATAAGTTTTAACACAACTGCATACCTAAATTCGAATCTAAAACTTCTAATTAAACTAAAATAACTTTTTATTAGTTAATTCACTAATTGTTTATTTAACTCTATGTATTTATGTTTAGATCCCGAAGATATAATAATAAATAAATAAATAAGTAAATAAACCCTACAAATAACGCCTCATGACTTGGTCAAAATTATATATTGTTAATATTATACTGTTGATCTCAGCACAAGTAACGCCACCAAAGTCATTATCGACGCCTTGTCGTTAAGAAAGAAGACACCGTTAGTCGTCGTGCTTTCTTCAACGGTCATATTTTGGTTACTTGATCAACAAATTAAAAAAGCTACTTGACCCATTTTGCCTCTTAATAATAATAAAGAGTTTAAGAAATCATTGGAAAAAGGTATACATTAAAATAACGTTTGGTTGAAATTATTCTTTTAAAAAAGTGATTCTCGGAAGGGTAATTGTAGGAGATGTCAATTTTTTTCGTTTAGTTGATATTTAAAATTCTCTAGAAAATAATATTTTTATGTTTATTTTACATTCAGAAATAATTAGGAAAAGATAAAAAATTTTAGTTCTCTATCCTTATTTCATACTAATTATTTTACCAAGACAAAATTCAGAGAGAAAATCAAGTAAACATTTGTGATAAAAAAAAAGTGTTTTTCTGAAGAAAAAAAAGTATATCAAATTAAAATATATATAATTTGTGATATTTGATTCTTTAAAGGGATAATGCTAAAAACAACACCTAAATTTTATTTAATTAACTGATTTGATACCTCATTTTTTTTTCTTTTAAAAAACACTCGCACTTAAAACGTTCACATTTGGTACTCACATATATTTGTCACATCAACAAAATTGACCCAAATTTTTCCAAAAAAGATGGGTCAATGGGTTTGGTAAACAGACTTTTTGGCGGGTTGGCTCATATGCGTGAAGCGACGCCGTTTTAGCAAGTTGGAGCAGATGCTAGGAGGGTCGGTTTTTGTTTTACTTTTCTATCAAAATAATTTGTCTTGGTTTTTGTTCATTGTTCTGTGCTTACGAATGGTGGTCGTTAGGGGTTGTTCTTGCGAAGACAGTCGATTTATTGCTAGTTTGAGGCTCGTGCGGGCAGATCTGTAGGGTAAAGGGTTTGGTCGTTTGCCTAGATCTAGTTAAGTGAAGGTTTGGGTTAGTGGTGCTGAAAGGGTTAAGGGTTTGTATGGTGGTGTTGGTGGTCTGTCTAGTATCCCTCAAGGTGTTGTGGGCTTCCAGCGGCCGGAAAGAGGTTAAAGATAGGGGTTGGATGCCTTTTATTTCTTGCGTTGTCATCTCTGTAGCTGTGCCAGCAGTGATGCAGGTGGCCAGAGATGAGTCATGACGGTACCAGGGGTGTATGCCGGTCACCGCGCCATTGCCGGCGACTTTATAATACCGACCTCTCTTAACGTCCGCGTGATTGGGACCGTTTGAAGCTTGTTATCTGTAGCTGATAATGATTAGTGGCTTGAAGTTCAATCGTGGTGGGTAATCAGAGGCAAAGGGAAGCTGGTTATTTTTGAAGATGAAGTTTGATGGCGGTGGCGGCGCTGATATGTTTTGGTGTCTTGTTAGGGTTGAGTGGTTGTTGGGCTGATCCTGCTAGCCAGGCTTCCTATCTTATTGGGCCTTCTGTACATAGATGTATTCTCTTATTTTCTAGGTGTTTTAATGGTTGTTATGTCATGTCGCAACTACACACGTAACATCTGACGTATCATATTTGATGGAAAGTGTCCGACAGACAGCGTTAGTGTGAGATAGTTTTCGTGTGAAATGTTAAATGTGAACAATATTTTGAACGTTAGTACATTTTAAAAGAAAAAAATGTAAATTAACTTATATCAAATTGTTTTGGCAATACTTGATTCTTTTACTTATAGTTATTTTTAAAAATCGTCCAAAACTTAAAGTAGTTTAAGATTACGATTGCAGTATTGTGCCTTTGATTTACATTAATTATAACACTTGTTTTCTAATGGTTAGTAACTAGTAGTATTAATTTTACTATAGTGAATCGATATTTAATTATAAAAAATAAAAAATAACTTAATCATTTACATCACAAAATTAATAATCTTCATCAGGGTTCTGAAAATAAATAATTTAATTTAATAAATAAAAAACAATTTTTTTTTTTTTTTAGAAGAAGATTTTGAATGGATCTAATGGTTAAAATACTCGTGCAAACTAATAATCATTTTCCCCCTCTATTCCTTTAAACATGTCTTTTTAGCAATTAGCAATTTTCAAAGTGATGACTAATCTCGAAGCAAAATCAATAAACTGAAGGTTTTTTCTTCTGCTAATCACATTACTTCATAATCAAAAGACTTTCATGGATGAAAAGTACTAATTAGAGATTTCATTGATACTTCCTGTAAAGCACCGAATAATAGCTCTAGATCTAGTCACGAGAAGCAACAAAATTGAAGTCTTTTCTTGTGCGAATCACAATCAAATGAAATTATGGATGACCAAGCATCTTAATACTTTGCTAACAGTCTTGATCTGAGTGGTACTTACTGCAGAGCAGCGAATGATAGTTTTAGATCTGGATTGATTGATTGACTGCACATTTTCCACAAAATGCAGTTAATGTAATAGGGCAAACCAGCATTCAATTCAAGCATTGAAATCAACAAGAAGAAGCAGAAAAGAACATCCATTGCACATTAGTTATTGGCACAAGTGGAGCTAAAACAAAACCTGAGCATAGTTTGTTTTTGCATACAATAATTAGAATTACGTACAGATTACTTGGGATCTGACAAGGAAAACAGAATGAAGAAGCACTAGAAATTAACAATGGTGATTTTTGCATCACATCACTCTTTCTTCTCTTCTTTCTTCTCTTCCTTCTTCTCTACTTTCTTCTCTTCTTTCTTGGCAGCCTCGACTTTGGTCGTCTCCTTCACCACCTTTGGTTTTCCCTTCTTGGGTTTCACAAAGCAGAAACATGAGCAACAAGGACACTGAAACAAGAACTTCATGTTTGCTGCTTCAACACCTTCTCTGCTCTCAACAATAATGTATATAGCATAGCACAAAAGGGTTTGGCTTTAGTCTATCTACCTTTCTATCCTCTTTCTTATCTCTATAAAGTGAATTACCCTTTTTCTTTTGGATTCCATTTCAATCACTTTCAGTAAATAAAAGATGCCTACCTAGTGAACTGAATTTTTATCCGCTACATCCGCTATATCTACCGCATCATTCGTCCACAGCGTCATATATAGAGTAATTTTCTAATCTGGCGCAATCAATATACCTTATGTAAACAAAATACCTCAGTACTATTACTTTATGTTGTGTGTGAATAGTGCAATACGCACGTTGTACGGTGTAGCTAATAAAACTTCCTAATAATGACAGTTTAGAATGAGGTATCGTGGGGGTGACCTCGACATATGATCTTATGTCTAATAATAGGCTATTATAGCTTGTGGGTCATGTCTGGCCATTTACATTGACATGTAGGGCTCCTCATATGTGTCAGAAAAGATTGTTATGCTGGCCAGCAAAATATTGCACATTATTTTTTTTTAAAATAAATAAAATATTTCACATTATTAATACCATCTAATGTGGTTATCATGGCTGATTAGCGACACCATTATTGACCTTTGGTAAGGACTTTTAACAATTCTAACAAAGTTTGTTGTGTTTGTTTCATGGACAGTGGCTATAAGCTTCTCTTAGATTAGATCCATTACCCGTTCATGATGGCTTTTATACTAGTAGGGGCGAAGCAGCTGCATTGCTGAGTTATCATACGGTTTAGGGTCTATGAGTGCTATGCAATTAGCATGAAATGTTGTTGTGGGGGGGGGGGGGGGGGGGGGGGGGGGGGGGGGGGGGGGGGGGTTGGGAAAGCATGTCACTTTCTATCAAATACATGACTTCTATGGCTTTATTATTGGTGCTAAAGTTCAAAGAAAAGATTAGAGCTCAGAGAAAATGGAGATGTGCTAATTCAGAGTAAGCTCACTACCCTTTATGCCTGGCATTGCTGCAGTTTTGATGATACCAAATAATTGTCTCCTGTGCATCCGATCCGATCCACCAACGTAAAATTCTATCAAAATCAAATGATCAATTGGCAAGCAATTTTGACATCAGAACTCAGGAGTAGTAATGTAGTATGCATCTCCACAACCTTAAGCTCAGTTTAGTACATCTAGAATTTTCAGGTTAAAAAATTCACAGGGAAAGCGACAAAACAAGAATGCATGATAAGTTATGCTTGGAATCAAGAGAAAAAAAGACCTGGAAATAAGAAGGTATGAGTACAAAGAACTCCATAGACAAACTAGTCAAGCTTTGTACATCCAGCATTCACTTGTCAGCCTTATCCATACTGTAAGGGCTTTCGCCTCTACTTTATTCCTTCAAGCACAATCCTTCACTTTTAACACAAATCACGCCACATTCATATAGCATAACCATCATTGTTAATACTCTTGATTCTAGGACCGTCACTATAGTAACTTTAAAGGCAAGCAGTATTAGTGTCATTACTATTCACAGGATCATGTTCAAGTTTAAAGTCGAGCTGGTGGCTTTAATTCCTTTGATGCTCTACGGTAATCATAGACCCCAATACCGCGCTTTCTTCCTAGACGCCCTGCATCAACATACTGTACAAGAAGTGGACAAGGAGCATACTTACTATCCCCTAACCCAGAATGAAGAACTTTCATTATGGATAAGCAGACATCCAGTCCAATGAAATCTGCCAGCTCCAAAGGACCCATTGGATGATTTGTTCCCAGCTTCATTCCTGAATCTATGTCCTCCTTCGTTGCCACCCCAGTATAAAGTGTATAGAATGCTTCGTTTATCATGGGCATTAAGATCCGGTTTACTACAAAGCCAGCAAAGTCTCGAGAGCATATAACCGCCTTGCCAAGCCTAGTTATAGAGATCAAAACAATAGGTAAGTATAATCACAAAAATCTAAGCGGAAAAGAAATAAAAGTAAGATAGATGGCCTAAGTTACTTAATGGTATGAAAATAAAGGAACATGGAACATCCGGAAAAATATTCACAAAGCCATTTTAAGATCACACCCATGCAAAGAGGACAACTCTCATATAATTTGAATTCAACCAACAAATGAATACCAGCCTACTAGAATTGCGGGGAAAAACCATTGACAGGAGCTATGTCCTGAAGAATAAGATGTTTGCATCACCTTTCAGCCAAGGCCTTGGTTGCAAAAAATGTCTCATCTGATGTGTCTGCCCCACGCACAATCTCAACCAATTTCATGACAGGTGGCGGGTTCATAAAATGCATGCCAATTACCTGCAGATAACATGTTTGCTTGTCCTTGTCAGAACCCTGATTCGTTCAAATATGTAACTAAAAAAAAAAGACTTTCCATTCATGGCACCTGCAAATGTTTATAGACATAACTCACAACCTCAGACCAGAGAGAGTATATTCGTTAATAACCTGACTTGGCTTACTCGTTGCAGAAGCTAGACGAGTTATGGAGATAGAACTTGTATTGGAAGCCAAAATTGCAGAACCTTTGGCAATCTTATCTAGCTCAACAAATAATTTCTTCTTTATGTCTTCAGATTCTACAATAGCTTCAATAATGATATCTGCAGTATGCAGCTCCTCTACTTTTGAGGTACAACGAAGACGGCCCAAAGCATTATCTCCAACTCCCTGTCAAGTGGCAATGAAAGGATCTGTTTAAGTTGAAACAAAGGAATTTATAACATAAGATCTACTTTTCCTTCACCATCTTTATTTGAAGTCAAGTTATAAGAGAAATCACAACTAAGCCTCAAGAAATGGCCTTTCTCCATTCCTACAAGCAGATCAGACTATTCCTATGCTGACAATTGAAAAACACAAAGCACATAACCGTTGTTCTTAACCATGATTTAGAAAAACTGATTCATAGTGGTCACACTTACGTAACAAAATATCTTGATCAATTAGATGAACCAACCATGAGCCAATCAGTAACATTTTCAAATGCTAATTGTTCTTAACCAATTAGAGCGGAAACTAAACAACTGATAATAAAACCAAGAGTCAGATCAGAATTACATTTGGACCAACTATACCTTGTTAAACCATTAAACATTACCTAATACCAAGTCTTAATGCTTAACTTTGGGCTTTAAAAACCTTTTGTCCTCGAAATTTACTTACAACCTACCTTATAACAAAGGTTTAGGGTCAACACTCGTATCTTAGGACAACCTCAAACTCATCAATCATCAATCCGAAGTCACTCACCCATATCTCCAGACCATATAAACATAATTCAGAACCAATTCAACTACCAAGCTATAGCAATCCACCATTTCCATACTGGTATTCTTTGGTCAAATTCAACTTGGGTCGGTGCCTAATCAGACGAAAAATGGAAAATGAAGAGAATCAGGGAAAGTTAAGTTTTTTAAAGTACCTGAGAGATGTGACCTTTGGCGATGAGACGATGGATGTTAGAGGCAATCAATTTCGAAGCTCTAGACAGCGCGTCAGGATCCGAATCAAGAAGGAAGACAGAGAAGCCATGTACGATGCCGAGTTGGGCAATACCAGAACCCATTTGGCCGCTACCCACCACCCCCATGCTCGCTATCTCACCCATTCTTCGCGCCACTGCAGTCTGCCGAGTGCACAAAACTCTAGAAGATGGGTTTCAACTTTCAAATGCCGCTGCGGATAAGGACGGCGGTTTTGAATGTAAAATGTGCAGAACTGAAATCGACGCCCGAACACATTCGATTTGGTGTTCGGAACGGAAGTGATTTGAGAGTGTATGAATACGGTGTAAAATATGAGTTACCTAGAATGATTAATATTGTATTCAGAGCGGTAGTGAGACGATCCGACCGAACCAATCCATGTAAACTAAGGGTCTGTTTGGCAGTCCAGTTTAGTGGGAAAATGGTCAGTGGGGAAATGTTCAGTGGGAAAACAACATTTGGGAAACAGAGGGTGCTGTTTAGTAAAATAATTGTAAAAATTCAGTGGGAAAACGATATCTGGGAAACGGAGGGTGCTGTTTGGTAGTCCAGTTTTCCAAAACTATGATTTGGATGTAAAATGACCATAAATGGCATAATTCATTTTAAGTGTTTAATTTTTTTTTTTATCTTTATATATATTTTTAATCAATTTATTTATAATCTAACATCTAATAAAATTGATCTATATACCATAAATAAAACATTGTGCGTTGCATTGCTTAAAAACTAAATTAAAATAAAATAAAATTACATATTAAGCATTAAGCTGTTAACAATTGAGTTATGAACATCACTCATCAACATACTTAGTATATATATAGATTATTTAAATGAATCTATTTCTTTAAACAAATAATTAACATTTTATTAAATAAAGTTAAATATTGAGCACTATTTTAAAATTTTACATATATAAAATCACAATTATCTATTTATCATTAATCTATTACCTTTTTTTATGCTGATACATCAATAATATTTTTTAAAGGCATCAATCATTTTTAATGTTATTTATTTACATTATTTAAATCAATCTTTTTTCTAAACAAATAATTAACATTTTATTTATAACAATATTAAAAAGTTTATTAGTAGAAGGGAAAAAGTGTTAAATATGGAACATTATATTACACTTACTATATTTATAAACCGAATTAATTACACTTACTATATTTATATATATATAATTTTAATAGAAATTTAGATCAATATGATACATCATGACATAGAAAGTATAAATTTTTATATTTTTAAAAATATTTTATTTTAAAGTTGGAAATTCCGTGAGAAATTTATGTTTTTTAAATGTAATTTTTTATTTTGAATAACAATGTGATATAAATTTGTTAATTTTTATTTAAAATGTCATTGAAATTAATCTTTCCAATAAAATTATTTTGTAAGCTAGCTAATAAATTATTTACTTAATTACATATTAATTAATTAGTAAGTTTATGTAATTAATTAGCTAATATATAGTCATATTAATGAAAGTGTGTATATATAGTCATATTAATTATCACAATAAATATATAAAATGTTATATAATTAATATGACTATATATACACACTTTCATTTAACAATGTTATATAAAACAACATCAAAAATTTGTTCAAAAATAGTAACCATCGTAAAAATGCCCCCTAACTTAATTGGATTTATTTTTTTTAAATATATATAATTGTTTATTTTGAATAACAATGTTATATAAATTTGTTGATTTCTATTTAAAATATAATTGAAACTAAATATTCAAATAAAAATATTTTGTGAGCTATATAGAAATAATTTACTTAATTATATATTAATTAAGATTATAAATGTACTTTGTATTTAATATATATACATTTTTCTTTTACGGTAATTAATATTACTATATATATACGTTTTGATTTAGCAACTGGAGGTTTATACAATTGCCGCAAGTTTTATTCTGATATTCACATAGATATTGAAATTGAAACTTAGCAAAATAGGTATATCAACTGAGGCAGCAAATAAAAAACATTACAAAATGAAATTTATCATTTATTTGGGACATAATGATGCGAAGTGACAAAAGAACCATTAATTTCACAATTTGGCAGAATGAAGAAACATATCGACCAATATTTTGATATCACAATTCTGAAGTTAAGCTCATATTCAGCACATCTAACTCACTGTATTCCTGAAAGGTCTGTTTCTATTCTCCAAATTCAAGCAAGTATACAACTCATTGGTCATATTGCACCAATTCTAATACATACCAAGACGGTAAGACCTACTGACCGAAACAAGAATATGGTCAATTGAGGCATCTCAAAAATTTGTTTCTTGCCATCATTAGCGCTCATACGATCATCCATGTCAAATGCCGGTATCCAGCCCAATTAGCAGCCAGACGGACACCAATGGCCTAGGCTACACACACTATTGTACAGCAGCAGCAGGCAAAGCAGATGTTACATCATCTCTTTTTTTAACCAGTCGAGAGAAACCATACAAACCCAGAAGAAGTGTCCAGAAGAATGGTTCAGAGATGTAGTTCTTTATTGCAGCATAGCCAATAAGGCCGGATATTGTGAGAAGATAAGGCTGCTTGCTTATGGAGTTCGGAACAGCTGCTTCACCGACAGCAAGAACTACTGATGCAAGCATAATAATCATGGTGAGTTCTGAAAGGGGAGCATGAGCTATTATTCCAGGGTAGAAAACCCGAGCACTATAGATGGAAGTCTCTAAACATCTGATCAGAGAAGTGATTGGATCTCCAATGAAATGAAATATAAGGGCCAACAAAAGCTTCAGGAGGTATCCCACAAAACGAACAATAGCAAATGCACCATTTTTCCAGTTCGTTAGTTCAAAGAAGACTGCCCTCCATGCATAGACAAGGAAACCAAGAGCTGCATAAATCGGAAGTGCAAAAAGATTTAGATGGTAAAATCCCAATCTTCTCATTATGATTGTCACACTAAGGAATATGAGCAAAGAAAAAGTAGCAGCAGTCGAGTAGCTGAAATCATACACGTATCATACAATTAATGCACGTTTTTTACCAGGAATATAAGAAATGAATATTATACGAAAGCCTTCATGGGAAGAACATATAACTAATAAATGGGATGCAGAAAATGGCAGGAGATGAGCAAATTATAGTAACAAGAATCTGATCACAAAGACTATCACACTAGTCTTATTTGTTAATCTTCCAAAAACCAATCACTGCTGAAGAGGCCTGCAAATCCTAGGATTCCAAAAAGCAAACAGTAACATAAACACCTAACTGCGATCAACATTTTCCTCCGTCTCTCTATCATAAGAAACTACTATTACAATGTGGATCTGCAAGGTATCACCAAAACACTAAGAATATGAGCTTCTAGAAGTCATATGGCTAAGTTATCCAAGTTAGCTTCATCCCCCAACAAACCAAAAACTCCAAACTTCCAACGAAAATCACCAGTCAACAATCTCATGGTGCCTTTCACATAACAAGGAATCCATATCAAAAAGGTCAAGCAACCCAATTGCCCCCTAACTCCTCCTTTCCTGGAACCAGAAATAGTTCCCCTTCCATGTTTTATATTCTCTCAAGAAAGTACTATAAATTTCCAAATTTTCAATAGTACTTGATCATTACCAATCAAAGCAGCTCAATTTTTACCAAACGATAGAAGAAAAAATGCATTAAATACCAATAGCATGCAAGTAGCAACATCCAATCTATCAAAATACATCTGCAAAGACTGAAACCTTATAAGCTACCAACATACCGATAAACCAAGGCCATCTAACAGGAGGATCAGGTGCTTCTTTACTCAAGTACTTAAACCTCTCAGGCATGGTACTTTGTCCACGAGCCAAGCTTTCATCTTCAGCAACATCACCACTGTCACCACCGTCTGCGCGATGGAGAAGAAGAAGACTTGAAGAAACGGAGTGACTGGAGATGAGGAAGCCCGCCGTGAAGGAAGAAGAAGAGAGGAGGAAGGGAGTTGCGGCTGCAACCCTAGAATTTGAGAGAGAGGGGAGAATGAGGGAAATCAGAAATATTTTCAACATTAAATATGTGGTATGGATCGCAATTATCAAAAGACACTGAGGTTATTTTTGTCCAAATAAATGAGCCCCTCCATCCCGCAAATGGCCCTTTTCCTCGTCTTGCCAATGGCCAAAAATGGCCCATTCCCTTACCTTGTATTTTCCTGGGTTGGCTACCCAAATTTTGGGATTTTCATTGGTTGAATGGTGTTTACCAAACACCATTCAACCCATTTCAGTTTGGGAATGCTGGGTTGGGTACCCAACCCAGACTCCCAAACAGGCACTAACACATCCTATCCGATTACCAGCCGAAACTTTGGATAGAGGGTTGAAGATGCCATAAATTTTAAAATTTGATTCCATATTATTTGAAAATTTAAAATATTTAAATAAATTCGGAATTTAAAATTTTTATTTTTTAATTTTACATTCATTTTTTATTTTTTATTTCTTTTTATTCTTGCTATTTACTCCACTTATTAGGTTGTAATACCGTTTAAATGCATTGTTAGGTTGCATAAGCTAAAAAACAATTAAGAATTAAAAAAAAACTAAAATTAATAAAATTTACTTTTTTTAATAAAAATTTAATTTAAAAATATTTAAAAAGTTCGAATTTATCCGAAAATTTGATGGATTTAAAATAGTCCGATTGCAATCAGATTAGCGTCATATTCGGAAAGTTCAGATCCGAACATATCCAATTTCGACCGAACTATCCATATATGGTCCTAGAGTAGATCCAAGACAAAGCTAATCATTAATCAATTTAGTGAGTTTTGAATGAATCTCTCTATTTTCAAGCTATAGAGAATAAATAAGGGGCCATCCACAAATGAATCAACTATTTTGCTCGCAGACTTAAGATACGTGTTTGCGTAAACCTTCAATTCGTGCGCTCCCTGCTGTGTAAAATGAAGGCCCCTAACTTACAGCATCCTCATTATTCTTCCGATCGATGTTCACAATTAATACACTAAAATGGTGTAAAATACAAGTCCGCTTTCTTTCTTATCTCATCTTATTTTTGTAATCTCCAAGTCCGTTTTGCTCAGTTAAATGTGTACTAAAATCAAACCAAACACATGAATAGGTCACCAACTTGAAAATGAACAATGCAGGTACTAGATTATGAATTTAAGTACATAATCACCAAGAAAGATTAGGATAATAGGTATTATGAAAGCATCCTCTTGGAGATCTCTCCTAGTTTTGGATTCGTGGAGCTGAAACCGCCATCAATCAAAAGATTCAGCCCACTTACATATTTTGACTCGTCACTCGCCAAGTACAGTGCTGCCTGTGCTACATCTTCCTCCTCAAGGTTCGTCCCCTTTAAGTTTGCTGCTGCAGAAAGAATCTCATAGCCAAGATTCCTATCAATTCCTCCAAATGCTGTCCTCATTAGAGGGGTAGGAATACCGTATGGAGAAATGCAGTTAACTCTAATCCCAAACTCTCCTAACTCTGCACACAGGTTCTTGGTTAGCCCCGTAACCGCATACTTCGATGCTGTATAGGCGTGTGGGATGTTGCCGGAAATTACTGAAGCGCTACTTGAAGTGTAGATGATGCTGCCTTTCTTCTCAGGAATCATGACCCTTGAAGCATGCTTAGCTGCAAGGAACATGCCGTACACATTTGTGTCGAAAACCCTCTTGAAATCCTGGTAATCAGTCGCTGAAATCCTCGGATCGGGGTTCCCAAACGTGCCTGCATTGCTGAACATTATGTCAAGTTTACCATACTTTGAAACAGCAGTGTTGATAGCATTTTCAACATCAGATTCGCAGGTAACGTCGCAATGGGCAAAAGCGATTGCTTCAGAGCCAATTTCTTCACATAAGGAGTGTCCAAGCTCATCTTGGATGTCTGCAGCGACAACTTTGGCACCATTTTGAATGAATAGCCTGGCGCTGGATTCACCAATCCCACTTGCACCGCCCGTGATCAAGGCCACCTTACCTTCTAACCTGCATACTTACAATAGCACATTGTTATTGTTAAAATCTTGTAAAGATAAATGGAAAACCTTGTGGTGTGGTCTTCGCTCACCTCTTGGCGATAGGGGCTAGCAAAGAAGAGCCCTTCATTATCACCTTAGCTGTACACAAAAATGGATAAGATGGGATTGCTTTTCTTCTCTTTAGAGAGCTTTGTTGCTTGTTTTGAATAATTTATTTTGGCAGTTTCCTTGAAAATATTATCCGTATCACATTGAAAACAAAGACTGAGCCACACATTCCGGACTCTTTCCTCCTTTGCATTTACTTTTCAAGTATCTGATCAGGGAGGGGAAATGGCAAAGAATTTGAATGCAGCACACGATCAAATTTCAAATCCTAGATGAATTCTGATATTCATTCATATATTGAATAATGGATACAAAGTACAAGATTTATACACATCAATTCTCCTAAACTATCTCCTATATTTACGGTAACTGATGTACAAGAGGAAAGTCAAGGATTCTCCAATATTATCTCCCATAATATCTCCAATGATATCTCAACACTCCCCCTCAAGTTGGTGCATAGATGTCACACATGTCCAACTTGTCCAAGAACTTTATGAAGATTCGACTCGAGACTGCTTTGGTGAGAATATCAGCCAATTGGTCTTCTGATCGAATCTGAGGTAACTCCAAAATCTTCTCATCCAATTTCTCCTTAATGAAGAACCGATCAACCTCCACATGTTTTGTACGATCGTGCTGTACGGGATTATGAGCAATATCTCGAGCCGCTTGATTATCACAATACAATCGTATTGGCTTCTGAGGAGGATATCCCAAATCAGTCAAGAGTAGTCGTAACCACAATGCCTCACAAACACCCAGTGCCATGCCTCTAAACTCAGCTTCGGCGCTAGATCGCGCCACCACCACCTGCTTCCTGCTTCTCCACGTCACCAGATTACCTCCTACGAAGGTGAAGTACCCAGATGTGGATCGTCTGTCATCAATCGATCCAGCCCAGTCGGCATCACTATAAGCATCCACATTCTGACAATCTACATTCTTAGTGAACAAAATACCTTTTCCAGGTGCAGACTTCAGATATCTCAAAATTCGCATCACGGCGTTCATGTGCTTTTCCCCAGGGTTATGCATGAACTGGCTAACTACACTCAATGCATAGGCGAGGTCCGGCCTAGTATGAGCTAAATACATCAATCTGCCAACAAGTCTCTGATATCTCCCTTTATCAACCGGCACTTGATTTTTTTCGAAGCACAATTTCAAACCCTCTTCTATTGGAGTATCAGCTGGTTGACTCGCGAACATCCCGGTTTCCTGCAGCAAGTCTAAAGTATATTTCCTTTGAGATAAGAAAATACCTTTATTCGAACGGGACTCTTCGATGCCAAGAAAATATCTTAGGCTCCCAAGATCTTTCATCTCGAACTCTCTTGACAAGTATTCTTGAAGCGCCTTTTGCTCATCAGGATCATTCCCTGTTACAACCATGTCATCAACATACACAATGAGGGCAGTAATCCTACCATGTCGTTTCTTCAAGAATAACGTATGATCCGAGTTTCTCTGGCTGTAGCCGAAGGATCTCATCGATTTTGTGAACTTTCCAAACCAAGCCCTTGGTGATTGTCTCAGTCCATATAACGATTTCTTAAGCTTGCACACTTTTCGTCGATGCTCTTCAGGTATCATACACCCTGGAGGTAAATCCATATACACTTCTTCGGACAAATCGCCATGCAGGAAGGCGTTCTTCACATCAAACTGCTGTAGCGGCCAATCTAGGTTCACAGCAAGGGACAATAAAACTCGAATTGTGTTGATCTTTGCGACTGGTGCAAAGGTGCCGGTGTAATCGATGCCATAAACCTGAGTATATCCTTTTGCCACTAGCCTCGCCTTGAATCGCTACACTGTCCCATCTGCTTTGTGTTTCACAGTATACACCCAGCGACATCCAACATGTTTTTTTCCAGGGGGTCGGTCAACTAACTCCCAAGTCCCATTTTTCTGCAGGGAGTTCATCTCCTCATTCATCGCCACCTTCCACCTAGGGTCAGTTAAGGCTTCCTGCACATTGTTAGGAATAGCAACAGTAGATAATTGATAGACAAATGACTTATTCGATTCAGACAAGCGATGGTCAGACACATACTGGCTCATAGGATATTTCACCTTACTCGACAGATCAGGTTCATAGGCAAGTTTGGGAATACCTCGTGTTTGTCTAGGCGGTAGTTGTTTCCGGGGAGGTTCAGATATAACAGTAGGATCATCCGACAATGGTGCTGACGATTGATTATGTGGTGTTTGGCCATAACCTTCATCGCTGCCAAGTTCATCGTCCATCTCCCCTTCACTGCCGATTCCATTGTTCAAATCTTCAAATACACCATCTAAACCCTCATTGTGAATTTCAGAAGTATCAGCGGCGATCTGTTCGGATTCAGAGGGACCGGAGTCGCGATGTTCCGATTGGGGTCGCTCCGTAACAACGTCGGGAACAATATCGGGAAGTTCAGGGCGACCGGGGTCGGCCGATTCCGACCGGGGTCGGTCCAGAGGGTAGTCCAAACTCTGAACGTCGTCCAAACTCTGAACTTCATGCAAATTCTCCCCCTGAAGTTCATGGGTATGTGTGGGTGCGAAGTACATGTCCTGCTCATGAAAGACCACATCCATGGTAACAAAGGTTCGTCGGCTCGGAAGATGATAACACCGGTACCCCTTCTGATGAGCAGGATATCCCAAGAACAAGCAGCGTATGGCCCGGGGTTCCAACTTATTTCGGTGATGTTTATGGAGGTGTACAAAGGCAACACACCCGAAAACACGGGGTGGTAAGTTGGGAACAACCGGAGAAGTGGGGACCGCCTCTTGAAGTGCCTGAAACGGGGTCCGAAAATCAATAGTACTTGAGGGCACGCGATTGATCAAGTATGTTGCCGAGGTGAGGGCACATCCCCAATATGACAACGGTATATGGGCCTCAATGAGTGAAGCCCGAACAACTTCCAAGAGGTGACGATTCTTGCGCTCGGCCACCCCGTTTTGTTGGGGTGTATCGACACATGTAGTTTGATGAACGATACCATGTTTGCTCAAGTACCGTTGCAAGTCAGAGCTCATGTATTCACCGCCATTGTCACTTCGGAGGACCTGGATTTTAGCATTGTACTGACTAGCAACCAACTTATGAAATCGCTGAAACAAAATATTTACCTCACCTTTGGACTTCATCAAGCATACCCAGATCATCCGGGTGCAATCATCGATAAACGTAACAAACCAACGCGAACCATCTAAAGCAGCATATTTAGATGGTCCCCAAACATCAGAGTGAATGATCATAAAAGGAACAGAACTCTTATTCAAAACCAAAGGAAATGAGGTCCGATGACTCTTGGCCAGTTCACAAACATCACATTTAAAATTATAAACGTCACAGTGCGTAAATACACTTGGAAATAATTTTTTCAGATAACCGAAAGAAGCATGTCCCAAGCGGCGATGCCAAAGCCATATCTTGGATTTTTGTTTCGCATCATCCTCAGACATGTCCACCTGCAAGGCTTGGCGCAACTGATCTGAGCTTGTAGAAACCAAATCCAAATAGTACAGCTTCCCTCGCCTGACACCATAACCAATCGTCTGCCTTGTCCGGATATCCTTAAAAACACAAGAGTCGGGCCAAAAAATAACAACACAAAATAAGGCAGCAGTGATTTGAGAAACAGACAATAACTGATAACTCAAAGAAGGAACAATCAGGACAGAATCCAAATTCAAGGTATTAGTAAGGGTTAGAGACCCTTCACCAAGAATGGGGATTGAGGTACCATCAGCTGTAGTGACAGAAGTTTGGGAGGAAGGGTTTAATTTTTTCACTTGCCTAAAATCAAAAGTCATATGATCCGAAGCACCGGAATCAATTATCCATGTGCTATTCGAAACAGGTGCAGAAACCTTTAAAACCTTACCTCCATTACCTGCGACCACTGCCATAGCCGAGGGACCGGAACCACCATCTCCATCAGATCTAGTTCCAGCAATTGCACCAATAGGAGTAGATCTGGAGCTTTTCGTCCTGCGGCTGTCGCGCGTATGATCCCAGCCCTCAGGATATCCCACGAGCTCATAGCATCTGCTCTTGTAGTGGCCAGGAAGTCCACAATGATCACAGGTATACTTTGGTTTGTCACCCTTCTGATCATTCTTCTGAGAGAAGCGGAAGTTCGATCTATTCTGGACAGCCATAACGGAAGCTTCAGAATTCGTCTGTTGGCCATTCATGTCCCCACGTCTGAGATCCTCCCGTCGTACAAAAGCATAACATTCTTCCAATCCCGGAACCGGATCTTTGCGCAGAATCTCACCACGGATTTGTTCAAAATCATCATCCAAACCTGCAAGAAAAATGTGAACTCGCTGCCGCTGGATAGAATTTTGGTAGGCTTCAACATCCGAGGAATCCTTCATCACAACCTTATCACGATGATCCAATTCGCTAAAAATTTCTGTCAATTCACCATAGAAAATGGACAAGGGTCGACCAATCTGCTTGGCCGAAAAAGCACGCTGGTTCAAGGAGAAAACCCGCAACTCGTCAGTTCCATCGTAGAAGGCTTTGGATAGAGCCTTCCAAATCTCACGAGTAGTCGGAAGTCGGATATATCGCTTCATGATGTCCGGAGTCATCGACATCAAGAGCCATCGTTTCACTCGCTGGTTGTCGGCATACCACTTCTCGTATCCACTATCTCCATCCTTCGGCGGAGTCGAGTCGTCACGGATGAAGGAAAGTTTTTCCTTCTCGGCAATCTGCATCTCCAACATTTGGGACCATAAATCGTAATTTGTTTCATTCAGAATGATTCCAGTGTTGAAGGAACTCTCATGTTGAATCACGATCGGAGTCGAAGTGGTCGTCGGTGGATTGGTCATTGCTTGGCAAGATAAGAATTTTTTTAATGGAGGAAGACGGAACTCAAGAGCTTTTCGTTAGGCTCCGCTACCAAGATGAATTCTGATATTCATTCATATATTGAATAATGGATGCAAAGTACAAGATTTATACACATCAATTCTCCTAAACTATCTCCTATATTTACGGTAACTGATGTACAAGGGGAAAGTCAAGGATTCTCCAATATTATCTCCCATAATATCTCCAATGATATCTCAACAATCCTTACATCAGAATACAAGTCCAGGATGAAATTTTGGTAGATTAGATTACTTATAGCACAAGGAACTCTTTAGTAGAGAATGCCAAGATGCTAAAATGCTCAGCCGGAGCTGGATTTATTGCCTTGCTCCTCCTTTTAGGTTCCAATGCCCATATTCCTATCTATTCCTCCAAAGTCTTTCCTCATTAGAGGTGTGGGCACACCATAAGCTTATCCCTCACAAATACTGCAAGTGACTGCCATTTTCACCGTATGAAAGATCCGGATCAAAAGAATGGGTGCTGATATGATCACGGACCCCTCCAAGACCAAACTTGACATTCAAGACTTGTTGCCTCAAGTTCCGATCACACGAAGCAAAGCAAGGGAGTTTTCACTATGGTTTGAAGGCAAAATGAGGGCGAAAGAATGTATCCAAGTCCAGGAAAAGGCTGTGCATGTGACCCTTCAAGTCAGACCCATACAAGTCAGAATTGCATTACGTATCCGCAACAAGCATATGGGCAAGCAAATGGAGTCCGATTGGAGCCAACAGATTCTTGATGGAAACTTCAAGATCTTAGCTTTCGTTTGGGACAAGTTGCAGCCCAATCGGACGGTTGGATCAGAAGTTATGGGCGTCGACATTTTGGCGCGCAGTGTGGACGCGAGAAATGAATTAAATGAATTATTTTTGGTTTGCTCCAAGCGAAGCAAGCGGCATGCCGCCTGCTACAGTACATTACTGTAGCTACAGTAACTTTTGTATAAATAGCTATTTCCTTTCATTTTTCTGGTAGCTTAGACATTTGGTTGATATTTGTAAAGTGAGATTACTCCTTTCTCTTATCACCTAAGCCTTAGGCTCTTCATCTCTTCCTTGAGAGAGATCATTTGAGTTGAGAACACTCCTCTTGATCTTTCTCCGGGAAATCCATATTTGTAATAGTTGTGAAGACTTTTGTTTGAATGAAATATATGTTTTATTTGGTTGATCATCCATAGAAACGAGTCCCTACTTGGCCCTCGGATTATATCTTGATCAAGCAATCGTTCGTGTGATATTTGCTACTTCATTTGTGTTCATCTTCGTCCCTTCCATCCATCTTCTAATTCCCGGGTAATTTCGTTCCTTTCCTCAACTCTTTTGTGTTTCTTCTTCCGCTGCATCTCCATATCTTGTTGTTTCTTCCTTAATTGGTTTGAGTTTCCCTAGTTAACTCCTCCGGCTAGATCCTCTAAAGCTCCATATATCATTCGGCTTACTTACACTAGGCCGGATCATATCAAGTGGTAGCGGAGCTTCTGGGCTCTTGGGTTTGTAAATCTCTGTCTTTGTTTGTGTGTTGTTGTTGAGATGATTTTTCTGTCCGAAAAACATCTTGATTTTTGTCCGAAAATCATCTTGATTTTGATCCGAAATCATCTTGATTTTTGTCCGAAAATCATCTTGATTTTTCTGTCCGAAAATCATCTTGATTTTTCTTGAGTCTGCTTGTTGGAATTGATTCACTTGAGATTAGTTTCGGCCACAACTCGAGCCCTACAGAATCGCCGACCGAGGCAGTTAGGTTCGTTTTTGTGTTCTTGAGTTGTTTCAGTTCTTGTGATTGTTGTTGTGTCACACTTGATGACATGTTCCGGCCACGGAAATGGGTCTTGACAGAATCGCCGGCGGAGGCAGTCAAGGTTCATTCTCGTGTTCTTCGTGTTCTTGAGTGTATTCATGTTAGTTTGTGTTTCTTTCCGAAAAGTGTCAAGTTTCTGTCCGAAACTACCAAAAATCCAAAGTGTCAATCGTTGTTGTGTGTCTTCTTGTTGTCTTGTGAAAATTTCGTGCATTTTTGGCCATCCTAGCCGAGGGTGTGCAAAATTTTTATTTTCGTGTTCTTTATGTGTTCATCTTTGTGTTCTTGAGTCTTCTTGGTTGGAAGACAAGAGAGGAGTCCATTTGATCCATCCTTTGCCTTTGTGTGAATGTGTGTGGTGTTTCCCATTTGTTTATTAATTGTAGAGACAAGTTTTCTTACCCACTTGTCTTTGTCTCCTATGCCTAACATAAACAAATATCTCACTCACACATTCTTTTATTTATTTTTGGTCAAATGTTCCCTCCCACTTGTCACCTTTGTCTAAAGGTTGTCTTCCACCCACCCTTGTCTCCACCCACCTTGTCTCCCATGCTCATTCTCCCCCATGAGCCGGCCATACTCTCCCTCCTTCTTCCAACTTGTCAAACATGTGATGTTTGACTATTTTTCCCTCTCAAGGGTTATTTATGATAAAAAAAAAAAACAAAAAGAAAGTTGAGAGATTGGTGAGTAGTACAATATGTATGAGAGTTTAAACACGAGTGTAAACACGTGAGGGAGTGAGTTTACACTAATGTTTGCTTCTTGTGCAGAAAAGAATTCACCATGTCTCTTGGAGAAAATTTTGACAATTTTTGAGTAGGTCGGATTTTAAGTTCCGGATTCGAGGACGAATCCTTTCGAAGGGAAAGAGTTTAATATGATCACGGAACCCCTTTTTAAACATTTTCGGCCTTGACCTAGCAAGGGAAGGAGACCCGAGTGCAAGCCAAGTCCATGCAGCACAAAAGAGGCATTTTTGGCCATTTGAAGCGAGTCTAGCGGCATGCCGCTAGGAAGGCCATGCATGGAGCGGCATACCGCCAGCCACAATTAAATTATGGGGCACTTGGAGCGAGCCTAGCGGCATGCCGCTAGGGATGCTATGTGTGGGGCGGCATGCCGCCAGACACATTTTGGATGACGGGTTTTGTTTGCCAAGGGTATTTTCAGGGTCATTTTTGTAATAGTGTAGGCTTATTGTAACTTAGTATAAATAGTTATTTTCTTTCTTTTGTTAGAAGTTTTGGATGATGAATGAATGTTAAGTGAGAACGCTCCTTCCTCATTCATTCATCCGGGGCTCTATCTTGGGGCTTGCCTTGGTCTTAGATCGCCATGGCTTGAGTCAAGTAAAAAGAGCAAGAATCCTTTAAATGTGTAATCTATTATTACTTCCATTTGTGTGAACAATGAATCCGAATTTGAGTGTGTTTATGTTCTTGAACAATCTGCCCGTGTTCAAGCCATTCAACAATCCGAACTCAAGTTCAATCGTTCGTTGTTCAATCATCACTTCCGTCTCCCACCGCCTTCTCTAATTCGGGTATTTATCCTTTCAATTTCCGCTGCGTCTCCATGTGTTTTCTTGCTGTTTTTGTGTTGTTTGTGTGTACAAACTCATGAGCTAGATCCTCTCTTCGTTTCATATCATCTCGGCCGGATTTCTCTTCCGATTCTCGGCCTTGATCATATCAAGCTTGATATGATCCGACCTAGTGTAAGTAAGCCGAATGATATATGGAGCTTTAGAGGATCTAGCCGGAGGAGTTAACTAGGGAAACTCAAACCAATTAAGGAAGAAACAACAAGATATGGAGATGCAGCGGAAGAAGAAACACAAAAGAGTGGAGGAAAGGAACGAAATTACCCGGGAATTAGAAGATGGATGGAAGGGACGAAGATGAACACAAATGAAGTAGCAAATATCACACGAACGATTGCTTGATCAAGATATAATCCGAGGGCCAAGTAGGGACTCGTTTCTATGGATGATCAACCAAATAAAACATATATTTAATTCAAACAAAAGTCTTCACAACTATTACAAATATGAATTTCCCGGAGAAAGATCAAGAGGAGTGTTCTCAACTCAAATGATCTCTCTCAAGGAAGAGATGAAGAGCCTAAGGCTTAGGTGATAAGAGAAAGGAGTAATTCGAGGGCCAAGTAACGGCATGCCGCTTGCTTCGCTTGGAGCAAACCAAAAATAATTCATTTAATTCATTTCTCGCGTCCACACTGCGCGCCAAAATGTCGACGCCCATAACTTCCGATCCAACTGTCCGATTGGGCTGCAACTTGTCCCAAACGAAAGCTAAGATCTTGAAGTTTCCATCAAGCATCTGTTGGCTCCAATCAGACTCCATTTGCTTGCCCATATGCTTGTTGCGGATACATAATGCAATTCTGACTTGTATGGGTCTGACTTGAAGGGTCACGTGCACAGCCTTTTCCTGGACTTGGATACATTCTTTCGCCCTCATTTTGCCTTCAAACCACAGTGAAAACTCCATTGCTTTGCTTCGTGTGATCGGAACTTGAGGCAACAAGTCTTGAATGTCAAGTTTGGTCTTGGAGGGGTCCGTGATCATATCAACTCTTTCCCCTTCGAAAGGATTCGTCCTCGAATCCCTTACCTCATTCTCCTCACCTACAAACTTAAAAACACTTGAAAACAAAGGTGAGATACCTAAGGGGCGCCATTGCCCATGCTTATGCACAGGTTGGTCCAAGGAAGAATCAACAACATTAGTAGCACTTTGATGCACATCATTTCCTAAAGTGTCATGTAAAATACGGATGACATCACAAATCGTAGAACAACCGACAAGATGAATTAATTTCTCTATAGGGCTCATAATAACCAACCAAGAGAATTGAGCACTACAAAAAGACACTATGCACTTAAAAATACCAAACGAATTCCGCAAGAGGAAACACAAATTCTCGTAAGAATTAAACCAACTAATTCTTGACAAATTCGGTCCAAGCGCTTGTGTTCTCCTAATACACAACATGTTCAGGGTATTTAAAGGCATGACACATTCAAGTAATTCAAGTAGGCTACAATTAAGGAAGCACAATTCATCCATTTCAAAAACATGTACATCCCTGTCATCTTTATGCACATTAATCTCCAAGACAATATTTAGGATACACATGGTATCACAAACTATTAAACAACATAGACGGTGGTGTATTTTCTCAAGACGACTTATAAGGATCAGCCCAGAAAATTGAGCCACACGCCCATGCACAAAATATTGTGGAATGCCTAATAATCGACACAAAAAGGAATACAATTTCTCGCGACAATTAGGCCAAGAAAATTGGGCACTACAAGAAGGCACAATACACTTGGAAATACCAAACAAGTTCAACAAGAGATAACACATATTTTCATAAGAATTGAACCAATTAGTCCTCAGCAAATCTAGTTCAAAAATTTGTTGTCTCTCAACATACAACATATTCATGGTATTCCAAGACATGTCACACATAAGCACTTCATGTAGGCTATACTCAAAGAAACACAAATTTTCATGTCGGAACAAGGATGGGTTTTCCTTGTCAATTCGACTAATGATAATTAGCCACGAGAATTGGGCTTCACACGCCCGCATACTACACATCGGAATCATAGATAATTGGCACAAAGGGAAAAACAATTCATTGCAACATTTTGACCAAGAAAATTTCGACAAGTTGAAGCAAAAGAATTGTTTCCATGTTTCATGCAAATTAATCATAGATCCTAAGTCTAAACAACATACAAATAATTTATACATATTATTTGAAAAATTACAAAAATTATCATGTTTGAGCAAGAAAGGGTCATACTTGATGAAAAGCAAATTAGGAGTTTTAACACTTACCACAAAATTTTCATACAAGTAATCTTCATGCTCAAACCAAGAAGAATTATGCTTGACGAAGGGTACGACAAGATTTTTGCATGTAGTAAAATTCGTACCCAAGTGGTTTTCAATTACACAAGCAAAAGGATCATGCTCAACGAAATGCAAGAATAGTCCTTTATCACATGTCAAAGATTTATCATACAAAATTTCATCATGTGAATAAGGGTGTGTGAATTGAACAACCTCAAACACTTAAGCATTTAAAGAGGGATTTGGTACACACCTTTTGGGCAAAACGGAAAGGTGAGGATGGTTTACCTCAAGGCCTTGCCTTTGGGAGCACCAATGTTGAGCAATTTCACTTCCAACGCCTCCTAGGATTGATGGTTTGAAACCACCTTTGTTCCTTGGAACATTCGGGCGTGTTTGGTTGTGGCAACCCACTGGAAATTCATGCAAGAAAGACACACAAATAGTAGGAAAAGAATTGTCAAGATTAGAACGAGCTAATTGATCCTCATTGCACCAAGGCATGCTCATTGGATCAATAGCTTTCACAAATGCCGTTTGCTTCTTTTCCTCACTTTCTTCTCTCAAGTTTGCTACTTGCTCACTTCTCTCATATGTGTGTATCTCTCTTGCATGCTCACTCTTTTCATGCGGGCTGTTTTGCTCACACTCTCTCAACCCATGCTCACTTCTTTCATGGGGGCTGTTTTGCTCACTTTCTTTTTCCTCAATTTCAAGCTCAAACAACAGATTGTCAAAATACAATTCAAACAAAAGGTTATCGAAAACTTGAACTTGATTTGGCTCAATAAGCTCACTCAGCTCATTGTCACGGGTGTGGTTGCACTCACTCTCATTGGCATGCTTGCTATTTTCATACCGTGTATTTTCCTCATCTCTTACTTTCTTCTCTCCACACTCTCTCTCTTGTTGTACCTCATGTACAAGCTCACATTTTTCACTCATCATTGCTGTATTTTCGGTCACACTCTCTTCAATCAAATTATATTTTTTGGTTACAATTGGTTCAAAAGATTGAGAGGGTGGTGGTTGTTTTTGGTGAGTGCACTCTCCTTGGTGTGCTTGGCTCGGCTTGTGCTCTAAGGTAATAGAAGTAGGAGCCTTCATGTTACTTGGACAACAATGGATGGAGCTACTATTTTGCTTCAAGGGAAAGGAAGATGAAGGCTTATTGTTACGTTTATGTTCGGCAATACCCTTCACTAGCCCGTACATTCTTTCCCACCAAGCATCATCCATAACACCACTCGAAAATTTAGCATTCTTCTTTTTCTCTTCACTCTCTCCTTTCTTAGCATGATCATTCTTCTCATGCTTCTCATGCTTCTGGGTTTTCACATTCACTTTGTCCACCCTATTATTGGGGCATATGTCACACAAGTGGCCTCTACCCGTACATGTGGTGCAAAATGTGTCGCTTGCTCGTTTGGAAGGAGCGGAAGGAAAGGATGTGGTACTGAAGCGTTGCTGAAGTTCTTGGACAGTTCGGCCTTGGTAAGGTCGAACCCTTGGAGGAGGAAATTGAGGAGGAGGCGTTCGACATTGGTGATGTCGAACCCTAGGAGGATGAGAATGAGGAGGTGCTCGGCTGTGCATTCCTTCATGTCTAGTTCGGACTCGTACACTTGAGGAGAAGACATGGAGTCTAGGATCGGGGCCATGGCCAAGGCTTTGGTGTGCAATGGAACCGAGGCCATAGCTTGAGACTTGATGACTTGGAAAATCTTCGTAGTCGTCATTCTCACTACAAGTTACTTCACTTTCATCTTGGTACTCGTCCTCACTATCAATGGTATATTCATCACCACTATCACCATACGGTTCAAAATTCTCATCATCATTGGAATGGCAGCTAGCATCACTATATGATTCATAACCACTGTCATCATTGCATTGAGAATCAACGTCGTCATAGAACTCTCCTTGGTCACAAGATTCACAGTCACTATCTTGTGACATTGTACCTGAAAAATTGAACAAACTAAAATATATATATATATATATATATATATATATATATATATGTTAGTAAATAATCTCTCCCTCACGTGTTTAAACACTCGTGTTTAATTACTCACAAAAGATAGCCTCACAAATCACTCAAGAAAACTCCACAAAGCTTGCTCACCACACAACTCTTTGCCGCAATCAAACTTGTGATTCTAACCAAGCAATTCATCAACAACTACCTTCGCAAGTGCTCAAGAGATTGGAACAAGAAGGAAAGACTCAACAAAGGACTCAAGAAGATTACAAAGACTCAAGAGAAAACTGAAGAAAATTTCAGAAAGGTGAGGCAGCCGAACCTGGCGGCATGCCGCTCCAGAAGAGGAGATCCGGGCGGTATGCCGCTAGGCACAAAGACTTGAGTTTCACTTCTGAAATTCGGAGGGAAAGCAAGAAGAACTGAAAATAAATGACTAACAAGAGTAAAAGACTCAAGGAAAGGTTAAGGACTCAAAGAAAAATACTTGGAGGTTTAGGACCCAAGATAACTTAAGTTTAGGACTCAAGAAGCTTAAAACTTAAGTGTAGAGTTTTATGGTTTAGGACTTGAGTTTGAGACTTAAGTTTAAGACTTGGAAAAGAGTAAAAGACTGCTGGACATTCAAGTGAGAATGGACGTGGACAAGGGAACAAAGTATTCCACTTGTATGGGAAAATTCTTCTTGAAAGATAGAATGTTTGCCATTTGTGAGAATCTTGGTTCTTTTGTTGGCCACTTTGGTGTAGGAAAAATATTATTTTAAAGGGAAACCATTTGACTTTAGCTTTTTGAAAGATTTTTGGATCAATTTTTCCCTTCATTCAAGCATTGTAAGAACACCAAGAACACACTTTTCAGATTTTGATATTTTGTCCTAGCAAAAATTGGCATAACATCCACACTTATTATCACTTGATTTAGGCAGCAACATTAGACATTTTTGACCCAAGATAATCAGAAAACGAGTTGACAACACAAGGATGCTATTCATGAAAGGTGACACACGAAGAACACAAATAACTCCAAGGCGCCAAAAGCTCCGCTACCACTTGATATGATCATGGCCGAGAATCGGAAGAGAAATCCGGCCGAGATGATATGAAACGAAGGGAGGATCTAGCTCATGAGTTTGTACACACAAACAACACAAAAACAGCAAGAAAACACATGGAGACGCAACGGAAATTGAAAGGATAAATACCCGAATTAGAGAAGGCGGTGGGAGACGGAAGTGATGATTGAACAACGAACGATTGAACTTGAGTTCGGATTGTTGAACGGCTTGAACACGGGCAGATTGTTCAAGAACATAAACACACTCAAATTCGGATTCATTGTTCACACAAATGGAAGTAATAATAGATTACACATTTAAAGGATTCTTGTTCTTTTTACTTGACTCAAGCCATGGCGATCCAAGACCAAGGCAAGCCCCAAGATGGAGCCCCGGATGAATGAATGAGGAAGGAGTGTTCTCACTTAACATTCATTCATCATCCAAAACTTCTAACAAAAGAAAGAAAATAACTATTTATACTAAGTTACAATAAGCCTACACTATTACAAAAATGACCCTGAAAATACCCTTGGCAAACAAAACCCGTCATCCAAAATGTGCCTGGCGGCATGCCGCCCCACACATAGCTTCCCTAGCGGCATGCCGCTAGGCTCGCTCCAAGTGCCCCATAATTTAATTGTGGCTGGCGGTATGCCGCTCCATGCATGGCCTTCCTAACGGCATGCCGCTAGACTCGCTTCAAATGGCCAAAAATGCCTCTTTTGTGCTGCATGGACTTGGCTTGCACTCGGGTCTCATTCCCTTGCTAGGTCAAGGCCGAAAATGTTTAAAAAGGGGTTCCGTGATCATATTAGGTGCACTCCATCTGATCTACAGAAATAAGATTCTATCAGTTGGCAAGCGAGTGGTTTGACATAAGAACTCGAGAAGTAGCAATGTCGGATGCATCTCCACAACCTTAAGCACAGTTTAGTACATGGAATCATGATGAACCCAGAATAATCCAGTCTACTCAACATCTACGACAAGTTCTCTTGGTGTTGGCAGTCAACACCAACTCAAGTCAAAGAAGAAGAAGACTCTAGAAAGAGGAGTCAAAGAGTAGAATGCTGGAAAGAAGAAGAACACACTAGAAGGACACTTGCTTCAATTTCATTGGTTTACAACTTATATATATTAGTGTGTGTTGTGTGTAGAAGAGTGTGGAGAAACATTTTCCCACCCAGAGACAGCCGAGAGCAGAGGTTGAGAGAGAAAGGCAGATTGAGAGTTAGAAGAGTGTGCACAAAGTTGGCACCCACTCACAGAGTAAAGAGTGTGAGGAGGATCATCCCAATCACACCAGTCTCGTCTGTAGCTTGTTCTACCATGAGTAGAACGTGAGTCGAAAAGAGATTTGTCTCTGTTTTATGTTTTATCTATAATTTTTATGTGATGTTTGTGCGTGTTATACCATGTGTAGAACTGATGTTTGTATTTGTGTACTAGAAGTATTATGAAGTTGAATTTGTGTTTGTAGTAGAATTTCTAGAATTTGCAAAGAGAGTGTTCTTTCTAGAATTTGCAGAGATGAAGGCTTGCGCCATTCCTCTGTCTGTTTTTCTCACCTGTTTTAAATTTCAACACTTGGAGTTGAGAAAAAAAAAATTGTTTTTCATATCTTCAATAACGACAATCTCATCTTACAGTAACTACCATCAGCAATCCAAAGTCACCAAGTCACCCACCCTTTCCATGAATAATAAAATACTATTATTCTTTGGAGAAAATCAAACTCTAATCAGACGAAAATGGAAAAATGAAGAGACCCAGGAAATGTTAAGTTTTGAAGTACCTGAGAGATGTGACCTTTGGCGATGAGACGGTGGAAAAATGAAGAGACCCAGGATCCGTATCAAGAAGGAAGACGGAGAACCCACGTACGACGCCGAGTTGGGCAATACCAGAACCCATTTGGCCACCGCCCACCACCCCCATAGTCGCTTATCTCGCCCATTCCTCAGACCACTGCCAGTGCCAAGTGCAAAACTCTCAAAAATGGTTTCAAACTTCCAAATGCTGCTGCGAATAAGAAGGCCAGTGTTAAAAGTTAGTAAATGATATTTTAGGACTGTATTCGCATTTTAACCAACCATGCCGTAATTGTCATGAAAGAGAGGTGCCATGATGGGTTGAAGTCGTGTGCAAAATTCTATCAATCAGGGAATGGAAGTGAATGATTTGGTTCGTGCATGCTTACTCAATAAGTTTTGATCATCAGACATGATTTCAAGTACTAATCTTAATCCTCGTGCTAGTTAGTAACCTGACAAAATACCATAATTCATCCTACTTCATCCATGCAATGTTTGACATAAATCTGGGATATGGACTTTGGAACTGGCCCGGCCCAGCAATGATCTATAACGCTTTTACTTGGGAAAATAATATAAAGAAATCTTATAATTCATACAAATTTTCACTTCGGTTCGTGTAGTTACAACCATAAAAATCTTATAGTTTTTTAAACCTTGAAATTTGATTTTTTTTTATTAAATAATTAAAATAAAATAGTAAAAAATTGCAAAAAAGTTATGAAATATGAAAAAAAAACAAATATGGTAAGTCTAAGACAATAAAAGAAACTATTTTTAATTTTTAATAATTATTTGAATTTATCTTATTATTTTTTTCATTTATTTCAGTAAAGTGAATTTTTCTATATTTGTTATATTTTTTTTCTCCAATTTTTATATATTAAACTGTCGAAATAAGAATTAAGGACGAAAGAATAACACCATTTTAAATAAAATATAATATATTTATAATGCGAGTGTGAACGAGGTATTGGAAGGAGTGAGAATCACATGTAAAATGGGTGAGTAGTTGACCCACCAAAGCGGAAGCCATCATTCTTTAATTTCTTTTTAAGTTGATGGATGGGTTCCATTCAATCAATGGCCCGTGATCTCCGCCCACCGCTGCTCAACCCGCTCACCTAACCGGCTACAACCAACCGGTCAGTGATCTCGTGTCATCCACTCCAAGAAACTCATCTCCTGACACTTTGACCTCCTTCACTGACTTCCCTCACATTTGAATTCTCACCTCTACTTTCTATCATCACCGCGCGTCCTAACCACGCGCGCCAACCTCGGTAGAATAAAACTAAGAAGTTACTAGGAGATGAAAATTCATTTCTCCTCTATCAAATAGAAAAAATTCAATATAAAAATTATTTTTAAAAAAAAACGATAATTAAAAAGTGAATGATAAAATATAAAAAAACTAGGCCATTAAATATAATAATATACTAAATTGAAATTTGTTTTGTGTGTCCAAATATAGTATTAGTTAGCCCTCTTTTTAAATTAAAATTACCAAAAATAAAAAAGAATTTTAACCTTTTGAGTTTTTAAAGAAAAAAGAAAAAAAAACTATAGAGGCTTGAAAATGGTTCCACGCGCTAATTTCAGACGTAGGACTTGTCTTTTGTATCTTTCACTCTTCGCGGGCCAAAGAAGAACAAGCACACACACCTCATAAAGGATCATCAAACCATAATCATACTTCTGCGGTTCTACCAAAATTTATAATCATTATTAAATTCAATTTGTCATGAAATAAAGTTGAAAAAAAGAATAAAGAAAAGAGAAGAGACAAATCTAGGAAGACAAGCAAGCAAAGAGACCCCGTGCGACTTGCATACTGGCAATTCAGGAAGTGGGAATACAATCACAGACACCATTAAATTATACATTAAACACAATAAATAAATGCCAAAAGTCAGCTCCTCTTCTTTCCTCCATTTTCATTTTTCAAGTCACTAAAATAACTGTGCTCTGCTCCTGCACTGCGTTGCTTCGGTTGTCCATTACACAAACTATAGATTCGCTCTATGACTGAGTAGTGTCCTTTGTACTCTTGACCCTTTTTTTCTTTCTTCTGGATTCTGTTCCCTCCCCTGTTCCTTTCCTTTCTTTGCTCCTCTTTTTTTCCTTCTTTGAATGAGCAAAGGTCTAGTTTTTAAAATCGGACCAACGACCCATTTGTAGAAAAAGGTGCAGAGGGAGCTTTTGCTTCACTTACAAGTGATGTTTTTTTTAGTGCTCATTCAAATCAATTCCTGGGGTTATGGTAAAGTTGGTTCCTTTATTGTCCTTTCTCAATTCAACTCTTCTTTTGAATCTATACTCTGTAAATTTGTTATCTTGGGATCTGTTTTTTTTCTGGGTTAGAGCATTTTCCTTTTTCATTTCTATTCTTCGTTGATATTGAGCTTAATAGCTTAATTAATTGCTTTGCTGTTGGTTTGTAGGTGCATTGGAATGTGTGTTTGAAGTTACTTCACTTGGATGACTATTCCCATTATTCACTACCTCTCCACCTCTCCCATTCCCTGCAAGTGGCTATAGGATTTGAGATTTCTTGATTTTTGTCTCAGGCGGGATCGAGAGTTTTCTTGTGTTTGTTCCTTTGGTTATATGGTGATTGCTTGTTCCTCCACTTTAGTTTGCTCGTTTTCTGGGGTCATGAACTTGGCTGTGTCTGCTGAAGTTTCTTTCTTTCGTTTGGGTGCCTCTTTTCTGAACCAAAGTTCAGAGAATCAACCAGGGCCTAGTCTCTCTTACTTGTTCTTGGGATTGGGTTTCTGGTGATATCCATTTCTTTCCTTCCTACTTCCTTTGCAATTTGCATTTCTTTCTTGAGCTCTTTGGGCTGTGATTGTGGAAGTTTTTCTTTTTGGTGTCCTCCTCCTTCAAAGTAGTAGAGTCAGGCTCAGAAAAATGTCAGCTTTAATGTGGGGTCTTTTGGCTTGATTTGAGCTGGACTAATTTTTGGTCTCGGTAATGTTGCTGCTGGGGAATGTTCCAATGGTTTTCCTGAGATGGGTATTCTTTGCTTGCTTTCTTTGTACATCTCTTGGCCTCAAAACTCCAATACAGTCCTGTGATCAAAACGATATGTTGGCACTGAGGGAATTTGCTGGTAACCTAACCAATGCGTCCGTGATCATATCATGGTCCAACAGTACCGACTGCTGTCAATGGGAGGGTGTTGTATGTGGGAGTGGAAGCAATGGTTCAATTCATAATAGAGTAACTATGCTGATTCTGCCTAGAAAGGGCCTCAAAGGTGCTATTCCAGGCTCTTTGGGTCGTTTGGATGAGCTGAGATCGCTCGATCTCTCTTGCAATGATCTCCAAGGTGTACTGCCCAGGGAGCTCTCGCGCTTGAAGCAGCTGGAGATTCTTGATTTGAGCCATAACTTGCTAGCAGGGAATGTTTCAGGTGTGCTTTCAGGTTTGTTATCTATCCAGTCATTGAATATTTCTAGCAATCTGTTCAGTGAAGATATGTTGGAGTTTGGAGGATTTCCAAGACTTTCCGTTTTCAACATAAGCAACAATTCATTCACCGGTCGATTTGCTTCTCCCATTTGCAAAACCTCTAAGGGGATTCAGGTTCTTGATTTATCAATGAACCATTTAGAGGGGGGCATTGGAGACTTGGGAAGTTGCAGTACATCTATCCGGCAATTGCATTTGGATTCCAATTCATTTTCAGGTTCTCTCCCCAACTCTTTGTACTCAATGTCAGCTCTGCATCACCTGTCAATCTCCAATAATGATCTCTTTGGCCAATTAAGTGAGGCTTTGAGTAATCTCTCTAGCCTTAAAACCTTCATTATTTATGGTAATCGGTTTTCAGGCCATATTCCGAATGTGTTTGGTAACCTTACACAGCTAGAACAATTTGTTGCTCATTCTAACTTGTTCTCTGGTTTATTGCCTTCTACATTGGCTTTTTGCTCAAAGCTTCGTGTGCTTGATCTTAGAAACAATTCTCTAAGTGGCTCTGTTGATCTTAATTTCACTGGAATGCCCAGCCTTTGTGTACTTGACCTTGCCAGTAATCGTTTGTCAGGGCTCCTTCCAGAGTCCTTATCTTACTGCCGTGAATTGAAAGTTTTGAGCCTGGCTAAGAATGAATTAACTGGAAAAATCCCCGAGAGCTTCGCAAACCTCTCATCACTTATGGTTCTCACAATATCAAACAATACTTTTGTGAACTTATCTGGGGCTCTAACTGTGCTGCAGCAGTGTAAAAATCTCAGCACTCTTATCCTCACGAAAAACTTCTTTGGTGAGGAAATTCCTGGAAATGTGAGTGGGTTTGAGAATTTGATGTTTTTAGCATTTGGAAATAGTGCTCTCAAAGGTCAAATACCAATGTGGTTGTTGAGTTGTAGAAAGTTGCGAGTTCTTGATTTGTCATGGAATCGTTTGCATGGCACTATCCCTCCTTGGATTGGCCAGATGGAGAGTTTATTTTACTTGGACTTCTCAAATAATTCTCTCACTGGAGAGATCCCTAAAAACTTGACTCAACTAAGGAGCCTCATCTCTGCAGATTTTAGTTCACCAAATCTTAGCATTTCAGCTGGCATTCCTCTATATGTGAAGAGAAACCAAAGTGGTACCGGTTTGCAGTACAACCAAGCTTCAAGTTTCCCTCCTTCTATATATTTGAGCAACAATAGTATAAATGGGACCATCTCGCCTGAAATCGGACGGCTGAAACAGCTCCATATCTTGGATTTGAGCAGGAACAACATAACTGGAACCATCCCCAGCTCCATTTCAGAAATGGAAAACTTGGAAGTTCTAGACTTGTCTTTCAACAGTCTGTATGGATCGATCCCCCCATCATTTGAGAAGCTCACATTCCTGTCCAAGTTCAGTGTGGCTAATAATCACCTGAAGGGTCAAATCCCAACTGGTGGACAATTCTATAGCTTTCCGAATTCCAGCTTTGAGGGTAACTCAGGACTTTGTGGTCCGTTAGTTTCTGCCTGTAATGTCACTGCAAGTTTGTTGAAACATGGTGTTCCATCTGGGTCGGACAGTCGATTTGGTCGAAACAACATCCTTGGCATAACAATCGCTATAGGAGTTGGGCTTGCAGTGTTCCTGGCAATTGTTTTGCATAAGATGTCGAGGAGGGATGTAGGGGATCTGATTGGTGATTTGGATGAGGATGCGAGTCGGCCACACAGATCATCTGAAGCGTTTGGGTCTTCCAAGTTGGTGCTTTTTCAGAACTCAGAATGCAAGGATCTCACAGTTGCTGACTTGTTGAAATCGACAAGTAACTTCAATCAAGCAAACATAATAGGATGTGGTGGGTTCGGCCTTGTTTACAAAGCCAACCTTCCTAATGGTATGAAAGCAGCAATAAAGAGGCTTTCCGGGGACTGTGGTCAGGTGGAACGAGAATTTCAAGCTGAAGTGGAGGCGCTCTCTAGGGCTCAACACAAAAACCTCGTTTCTCTGCAAGGTTATTGCCAGCACGGTAATGATAGATTATTAATTTACTCTTACATGGAGAATGGGAGCTTGGATTATTGGCTGCATGAATGTGTTGATGAGGAGTCACCTCTTAGATGGGAGGTGAGACTTAAGATAGCTCAAGGTGCAGCTCATGGATTAGCGTACTTGCACAAAGTATGTGAGCCACACATTGTTCACCGAGATGTGAAATCCAGCAACATACTTTTAGATGAAAAATTCGAAGCTCATTTGGCTGATTTTGGCCTCTCAAGATTACTTCATCCATATGACACCCACGTGACAACAGATTTGGTTGGCACATTGGGTTATATTCCTCCCGAATACAGTCAAACATTGACGGCAACCTGCAGGGGTGATGTTTACAGTTTCGGAGTTGTTCTTCTTGAGCTTCTTACAAGTAGAAGGCCTGTTGAAGTATGTAAAGGGAAAAACTGCAGAGATTTGGTGTCGTGGGTGTTTCAGATGAAATGTGAGAAACGGGAGGCAGAGATTATAGACTCCTCAATTTGGGACAAAGATCATGAGAAGCAGCTTCTTGAAATGCTTGAAATTTCATGTCGATGCTTGGACCAAAATCCTAGAAGGAGGCCCCTCATTGAAGAGGTTGCTTCATGGCTTGATGTTATCGGATCGGAGGGTGCTCAGAAGTGATCATCCCTACTGCGTTCTGTTTCATGGTTCCTAGTTGCAGATTGGGTTGTAAACGGGAAGAGGTATACCTGTAAATCAAATGCTGATTTCAAGTTCTCTAAGATTGGAGCAAGTCTTGACCGGGTGACTTTGCTTTTCTTTATGACAACAAACCTCAGCACCTTTAATACAGTATACTAATATATGAGCCTTTTTATAGATACTGATCTGTGTCCTTATTCCATAAAGAGAGTATCATTAGATTTTGTACAGTTTTCTGGTTTTCTATTGAACTAGGAACATAAATCGCAGTCTTGATTTCTTCCTCCGCATTCGTATTGGTTTACGGTATTTATGCTGGAGTTATTATTGTTGATCACTGAATCGTGGAGATGAAATCACATGAAATCACTGTCCTTGATCACTGCAATTACATGTTCACCTGCTCTAAGGTGTAAAGCTAGGAGAGACCATAAAGTCCAACCATTTTTCTGGTAATTTTCTGGATTTAACAGATTGGATAAGAGACAAGTTAAGATTCCACTTGAATTAGGAACTTGGAGAAGTAAAGTGAATGTATCCCTCTTGCCAGATTCTTACGTTTACATCACATCATACCACACTTGTCCTAACCCACCGAAATTGTTTTTGTTCATAACAAATGCTGATGTTTATCTTAGTTCAGGTCGGACAGTGTGAAAATATCTGGAAGATATCTGCTAACTCTTGGTGTAGATTTGTTCATTTGATGTCTGTAAGGTTGGCAGAAGATTAAGACAAAGCTCTCTTTCTTTTTGACTTGAGAAGTAAGATTCTCAAAAGTGACATTTTTTCCTTTCAAGAAAAGCAGAACTAGATTCTATGAGTTTTAAATATTACTCCTCTATTCTTGTAAAACTCAAAAACATATCGTTTAAGGTTACAATTTTTGTTCCGAAAAGAATGTCGTTTTCAAGTTATGTAAGTGAAAAGTAAGTTTTTACGTATATGTTTTTTTTTATTCAGTATTAAATAAAATAATTATAAATTATTTAGAAAATTATACTATAAAAAAAAGGTAAGTGCTAGGGTTTATGATATAAAGCAGGTTGAACTTTAGGCATAAACTTAAAGCCCAAGCGCAAGGCTAATCAAAACTGGGCCAAACACGGCCCTAGGAGAACTAGCCTTGCCTGTAGGTGAATCTATATCATGCATACTCAGAGGGACACCCAAAACAGCAGTTGACACTCATTGCGGCTTGATCCTTTTACAATGTGTGTAGGTGAGCTGACATTTGTTTCTCCATGCAGCTGTGAGTACACGATCGAAAAAAAAACCAGCACAGTAGACTGAGATCTAATCAACGCTAGATATCAAAATTCAGATCATTAGAGATGCTAACAAATATTATTATCTGTAATTAATAAAGAACCATTTGGGACAACGCAAGCTGACCAAGTAAGAGGAAGAGGAAAGCCTTAACCAAGGCGGCGATCAAAATCCAGAAAATGATCCAATGGTCGAAGAGAGACATTGCGGTCATGGAAACACTGATGATACGCAAAGATGTCAGGAAAGCGGCGCCGTTGCTGTACAGGTATCCGTTGAACAGAACCGGGTTAGCGGTCCCGATCTTGGGTTTCCCCGGAATACAAACCTGGTCATCCGGGCTGTCTTTCGGATCCCATAACCCACCCGGAAGGAGTGGCACGTTCTGGATCCTCTCGAACCCGAATTTCGCAATGAAAATTGCACAGATCATAATCACTGCGTACTTCTGCAACGTGTCCATCCTTCTAATTAATTTGACAGATTGATCAAAACTACTACTAACACTTTACTTCATTAAACGAAAAATCTACAAAGTAAATGAGGATTTTTTATTTGAAATTTAACACTGAAAAAATAAATTTTAAATCTAATCTGTAATGTATATCTAAGACACTCACTTTTATTGGCACACGTTTGCTCTACTGAGAAATTCCCTCCAAGATTTGTTATTAACTTCCTATTTTTAAGATGTTAATTAATATCGTCTGCTAATTCCTTATAAGAATTGGGAAAAACTGTTTTTGAATGTTGATTACAGACTTAAAGTAATTTTAGAATTCTTTACTTCCGTTTGTCAATCCATTTTTAACTGGTTTACTTTAAAAGTAAGGTTGTCAATTTCGTACCAATGAACATTTCAATTTTATTATTGGTACGAAAATATATTTCGATCAAAATACTTAATTGGTTGATATCTGGGTACATATAATAATTTTACAACATTTCAGTAATGTTGGTTTAGTTGTTTCTGTTCTCCCCTAATTAGTAATTAATTAATTTAACCACTCTAATTAGTTATAACAAATAACAATTAATTAATTAATTAATTTTTTATTGCAGTTTGAGCATATCTACCACTACCGCGGCTTAAGATAGCATTAAACTAAGATTTTTTATTTATTTAAAAAAACGATTTATATGATTCGGAAGAGAATATGTTGTCTGCTGCTGCCTACTGCTACGTGAGTGAAGGGTGAGAGATGAGCATGGTTTCCAGGTAAAGGATGCACAATTAACTAAGAATTTGCAGCTTTAATGAGAGGAAGCACGAGAGGAGGAGAGTCAAATAAATTCATTGATTCTTTGTTAGTTGGTTTAATTGAAATTTATTGGGCCATTCATGTGAAAGAGTGACGGCTAGAGGTTGCGAGAGTGTGAGAGGGATTCCACACACACTTTTTCAGATTTCTTTTTCTTTTTTATTATCTTTAACCACCTGGACAAAACAAAATGGTGTAAGGTTCGATATTTGATCGATATAATTAATATATACTAAGATTTAAACTGAGATGAAACCAAAGATTAAAATGTACCAGCTATACCGAACGGTATGAGATGAGATTGATAACGTTGGGTAAAAATAACACTAAGGTATTTCGTTAGAATATCTAATTTTAAATATTTAACTAAAAATAAAACGGAGCTCTATTGACTTGCCACACTATAGTTTAATTAATAATAATTTAGAGCAACTTATAACCTTAAGCAACAAGATCAGTAAGAAATGGCAGCAATATTTTTAGTGAAGTTCAGAGGATTAACCCTTAACAACACCTCTAAGCAACACCATCGGATCTCCTTGCCTCGCTTCATCTTACGAAAATTATGTTAAAAAAGTCATTTTTATTCATCGTCCCAACGATATTCGGAATTTTTTTAATGAATATATCCAAATCAATAGCTCGGTTAGATGTAATACTTCTTACTCAATCATTTACACGGGGGAAATGGTTTAGAAATTCATTCTTCTACTGGCTGATGTTATCAGATATTGCTGCGGATTTACCAGCCTATATAACTAGCAATTGATCAACCAAGAAAATAAAAATAAAAGAAAAAAAGAATCAGGGAAGAATATAGGACCAAAAATCCAACAGACAAGAAATTGATGCGATGAAAATCATCAATATGCAAGCTGTATCATAACATCGAACCACGGATATTTATAAGTGATCCAAAAACCAAAAAGCAAAGAGTGGAGAGGTACCTAAAAGTAAAGATATTTTGGTCTTAGATATATCCATAGGACCATTCAATCAAAGTTACATGTGCTATATCCTACTCCTTCTGTTCTTTAATAACAGACATTTTAGAATAGTAGAAAAACGTAAGACAATGATCTTTGATTTTATTTTATTTCACATTATTTCATTTTTACTTCTAATTTTTACTCAAATTACCACACCATCATCAAATTGGTTGATTAAAAAAAAAATTGTCATTTGCACAAAATATATGTTTCGAAAAAGATAAAATGACAAGTACTGCAAATAGTAAAAAAACGTAGAAAAGCGTCAGTTATTAAAAAACAGAGGGAATAGTTTCCAAGTTAGACAAATTTAGAAAATTATAAAAATTAATGAAATATATTTAAATGTTTTGATTTATTTATCATAATATTTGGAGTTAATTTAAAATTTTAATTAGATTCGGGGAGGGGGTTGAATATAATTTTGTATAAATAAAAGTAAGATTAATTAAAAATAACTAAAATTTCAAGGGCTATAATCCAACTTTTAAAAAAATTGGGGGTATGGCTGACGGTTCACCATTAATTGCTACGTACCATGGGTCAAGGACGGATCTAGCCCAACGCCAGGGTGGGCTACCACACCCCCTAGCCCAATCAAAAAAAAAAAATTAAACCCAACCCAAACAAATAACCCATTTATCCCACTAAACCCAACCCAAATTTTAAACCCAACCCAAACAAATAACCCCCAGCCTAAGTAATCAGCCCACACCCAAATCCCTAACCCAACCCAGCTACCCCAAATCTCAAAATTGAAATCCCTAACCTTAATCCCCAAATTAATCGCGATCCCTCACCCCGTCGCTCAGCGGTCGCCGGTCAGCGCCTCAGCCCCTTCGCTCTAACCCAACCAAACCGGCCACAACCCACACCAACCACTAAACCGGCCACCACCACCAAATCGGCCTCCGACCGCCGATCTCCTCTCCGATCCACAACCACCACCAGCACTGCCCAAAAAATCATCCACCCATCAACGCTCCACCAAACCCGATCCAATCAAACTAAACCCAAAATCCAGCCGAGGAAGAAGAGAGGAAGAAAAAGAGAAGAAGAAAGAAAAAGAGGAGAGTGAGATGTGAGGGCTGCGTTTGAAAAGAAAGAAAAAGAGAGAAGGAAAAAAGAAAGGAAAGAAAAAGGGAGAGAGTGAGTTCGTGGAAGAGGAGAAAGAAAAGAAAGGAATAAAAAGGGAGAGTTGGGCCACGGCCTAACAAAGAAAAAATGAGAAAAATGAGATGCGCCCCAGTAAGAAAAAATGAGAGAGGGTTCTATTAATCGATCAATGAGCTCGAATATTTGAACCAATACGAACTTTAATGGGTAAGGTGATTTTTTTAGTTTTTATTTGACCATTTGAAATTTATTTGTGAGTTCCTTACTTAAGCGTTTATTTGTCTATTTTGTTCGCATGTTCGTCGCGGTGATGCTTGACGAGTTTGATGGAGTTCGACGAGGAGTTTGATGTGTCATTCCGATTGCGGAGCTCGAATAAAGAATTTTATTGTTGTATTTATTTATTTGCGAATTTATAATTAATTTGTAATATTTATCTGCAGTATTTTTTTTTTATCTGCAAATACTTTTAAGCATTTTTTCAATTTTTCGTTCAGCTCGCTTACTTTCCCTTTAAAATACTCAACAACAAAAAAATTCAGGGACGCTGATAGCATGTTTTTATGCATGATTTTCTCTCCATTTTCTCGCCAATTTAAGGCATGATTCTGCTAATTTATCCTTGTTTTCATTACTATTGCAGATCTAGGCCTAAAAAGGGAGTTTATGCAAAAACATGCATTTTTTGGAGCATTTTGGGCGAATTCGAGCTTTAAGACCAAAGTCGAGGTCCCGACTCCAGAATAGCGTTCAAGGTCCCGAATCGGATTCTCCATTCGTGCCCCCGAAGGGCAAAGAGCGGCATTTCCACGTGTCCTTTTGCCAAGGCTCCCATGTGATCTCATTGACACTTTTTTCTGACGGTCTGCACTGATCACAAAATACCTACCTCTCTGACCATCCTAGGCCTTGAGCCCAATCCAGACTTGCCAAAGCTGGGAAAACCAGACAGCTTTATGCTTTTTCAGCTTTGTGCTTTAGGGAGCATGGATCCATTGTAATAGGCTTTCATTTAATGCATTTTGTCCCTAGTTTGGGCTGAAAATATTTTGTGCTTGGAGCTCTAGCTTATAAGGAGTATCCAAGGAATAGTTTAAGACATCTCTCATGACATAATATAATTTTCAGAATTAGTAGAATTAGTTTTTCTTAGACTTCTCTCTAGTTTATCTTTCTAGTTCTTGTTAGCTTCCTTCATCCTTGCCGCCGGGCTTCAAATGTTTCTAGTAACAAAGTCTTCTTCCCTTAATCTATTTATTTACTTATTATGCTCTCCTTAATTATTATTTGTTTATCTTCAAGCATGAGTAGCTAAATCTTTAATTCTTAGCAAGGGTGATTCAGGGGTTGCAAGGGCAGATTCGAGGCCTAAATGTGCTTAATATATTCTTGCTGCCATATTCAATTGCTTGTCATTTTAATTACATCTTCGCATGAAATAATTAGAGGCTTGATCAACTGATTGTTATTTTGTGTGAATGCTGCCATCTTTGTGATGAATACGGAAGGAAAATTGCATGGAACAAGTAGGCATATATTTATTCTTGGCTGCGCTGAAGTGGTCTTGAATAGATAGGGTGAGTAGTTGATTAGAGCGAGGTCACGAGCCTCACAAACTGAGGAACTTTTAGCTCTAGATCTGTCTTTTCTTATCTTCATGGGCAGTCTGAGTATGGCCCTCCCGCATTCGTGCCTGGAGGGATGGCAGAGTGTCAAGACTACCTCATATGTGGAAACGGGGGGTAGTTTCTCTTAAGAGAAAAGTAGGGGATATCCGAGGAATCTGGTCCCTATGTCATTTCTATGCATGCTTGAGTAGAATATTCTTGTGCTGATGACGATCGGGCCCCCGAATGCAACCCAAGAATGCCTTTGCTAAGATCCTTCTCTATCTGATTATTTGTGTTTGATTATCTCTTTGTTTTATTATTTCCGAATTTATTCACTGGTTTGCTTTGTTTTATCCTTCGGGACCCCGAATTGACAACTCAAGGTCCCGAATACTGCTCTTTTAGTTAGAAATTGTTAGCTCCCAATCTCTCTTGGCTGACTCGTTTAGCCGAGTAAACCCCTCCCCCCTCCCCCCGAGTGTTACTTTTCGTGTTTTTGTCCTGTGCTTTCATTCAAGACCTTGAATCAGTCTCTCTCAATCCCTGTGTTCGACCCTGACTACCACTGTACACATTATCCATTGTGCACGCATTTTCAGGTATTATAAATCTCTATTTGACTGACGATCAAATTGGCGCCGTTGCCGGGGATTGTTTCAAGATTGATTTATTTTTCTTGTTTGTATGACCAGGAGATCTGCACCCAATTTACTGCCCCTTGATAACGAGTTAGGAAGGACAGAAAGAGGCCTTCGACGACTAGCCCAAGGATCGAATTCCAATCCTTGTGTTCGGGACCTCGAACGACTCTTTGCCCTCCACGACAATCCAGACCCCGAAGACCTGCCTCCTGTCCACCCAGAAGAGCCCAAAATGGATAATCATAGCTCCAAAGGGAATGATATTCCACCAATCTCCCCAGTAATCCAGACCATCGACGAATTCAATGCTGCCCCCGAGGCCCCAACCAGTTGTATCGTTTGGCCGGTGGTCCCGAATGACTGGGAACTCAAATTCGTAACCATGCACCACATCCCCTCTACCGAGGGCTGGCTAAGGAGAATCCCCACCGTCACCTCCAGCAACTACATTCCATTTGTGATGCTATGAAGCCCCACAACGTTACTGTTGAGCATGTTAAACTACGTGCCTTTATGTGGTCTCTCAAGGACGATGCTCTTGACTGGTTTTATGACTTGCAGCCACAATCCATCAATTCGTGGGCTGAAATGTCCAAGGCCTTTACGGACAAATACTACCTGATAACAATCCACCTAAAAGAAAGGGTATTTTCGTCTATCACCCGGTGGGAAGAGGCATAGCTACTGTTTCGCACCACCACGGTAGGGACAAGATTGCCACCTTCCCCAAAGGCTAACGCTACAGAGGCTAACGGGGCCCTACCGGCTCCTCTCACGGACCTCCTGCTTGGCTCAAGGAGTTATCTCACCCCCAGAGGAAACCACGCGTCAGGATTAACGCTCCGGCCATTATCCTACCGCGGCAATATCTACCTAAACACCTACCGCCGAGGTAGCGTATCACGATAAGGGCGAATCACAGACCCTAACGCGAGCGATAGCTCCGTACCCGTTTACTCGGGCGGGAACACCCCCTTTCTTCTATAAATACCTCCCCCACAAAGGAGGCAGGTAAGCGGACTTGACTAGCCAAAACTCTGCCAATTTCAGTACACATACTGACTTAAGTATCGGAGTGTTTCCGCCGGAGACCCCCTCCGGCGCATTGCAGGTACTGTGGACCGTCACGCACACTGATCTGAGAAGAGCTGCTCCGCCATACATCCTTCGGCAGAAGACAAATTATTATCACTACCCGGTGTCTATCGCTATGGTGACCCGAAAGCAGCTCGTGTCCGTCCTTCAAAAAGGCACAGAGGACCTTGAGCAATATTATGAGCGGTTTAAGAAAATGCAAGCCCTATGCCCCTCGCATAATCTGTCCGAACATGCCCTCATACAATATTTTTGTGAAGGACTCAAGGGTCGAGACAAGGCCTTGTTAAACGCTGCTGCCGGCGGATCCATTACTAGACTTACTCCTGCTGCCGCCAAGGACACCATTGAGCTCATGGACAAGAACAACCTCCAACTCAACAATTCCACTAGCGTTCAAGACGCCCGTTTAGCCGCTATGGAGAATCAATTAGCAGCCATCACGGGTATGCTACAGAATATGGCTTCGGGACACCCAGTCCAGGTCAAGGCCTGTCAAATCTGCCAGCTTTCAGACCATCCCACTGATGCTTGCCCATTTATTCCTGAAGAAATGCTCGTCAATGCTGCAGGAGGATTCAATGTCCCGTATGGTCAGAATCACAATCAAGGCTGGAAACAGCCTAACTATGGGTGGAACAACAACTAGCAGGCCGGACCTAGCCATCAGTATGGACAAAATCCATACGGAAATTACCCCCCTCCTTTCAACATGCAGAATTTCAAGCCCATACCCAATTTTCAGAATTATCAGTACTAGAGGCAGCCACCCCCAGACCAGAACTTCACCATGCCAGTGCCCCCAAATGAGGAACCCTCCCCTGATAAGAAAAGAATTGCGGAGCTGGAAAAATAAATTCGCACTCTCATGACAGAGATGAAAGAGGTGAAAAATGGAGGAAGATTTCCAGGGCAAACGGAACCCAACCCGAAACATGAGGCATGTGCCATGAACCTCCGAAGTGGTCTCGAGATACCTTCTCATGTCCATTCAGACCCCGAGTCTGCAGAAGACATTCAAGGTCCCGAAGCTGACACTGCTATTCTAAGTCCCGAATGTGACAACAGTGCACAACTACCTCCCGAACGACCTACTAAACAACCCAAAAAGTCTCGATTCAATGACACAGCTCTTGACCACTTCTTTTCTAGTAAGAAGTCTCGCTGTAAGAAGAAACAACCCGTTGAAGAAGAATTCTCCCAAGAATTCATTAACAAAGTACTCGAGCTCCCGTTCCTTCAGCGGTTGGTTAAGAAGAAGAAAGAAGAGGAAGACCGGGACATCTTTGATATGTTCAGCAAGGTCGTCATCAATATCCCCCTCCTCAAGGCCATCAAAAACATGCCTCAATACGCAAAGTTCTTGAAACAACTTTGCACCAACAAGAACAAATTCACCAAGGTGAATCGGATAAGTGTAGGAGCTAACCTGTCCGCCCATATCCAGCACAAGATTCCGCCCAAGTGCAAGGATCAAGGCATGTTCACGGTCCCTTGCAGAATTGGTACCATCGATATTGGGAAGACAATGTGTGATTTGGGAGCTGGAATTAATGTTATGCCCTTGACCATTTACAACAGCCTTGGACTCGGGCCCTTGAAGGAAACCACACTTGTCATCCAACTTGCAGACCGCTTGGTTGTATGTCCCAAAGGCATAATCACGGATGTTCTTATCCAAGTAGGTGAATTCCTATTTCCAGCGGATTTCTATGTTCTTTCCATGGAAAACCCAACAAACACCAAATCTTCGGATTTACTTTTGGGGCGCCCTTTCTTGGCCACTGCCCGTGCGAAGATTGACTGCTATGAAGCCTCTATCTCCCTCGAATTCGATGGGGAGATCATCCATTTCAACATGCTGGATTCCATGAAATACCCCTCCGAATTTGCGAGTGTCAATTTTATTGACATAATAGAATAATAGACCCTTTTGTGGAGAACATTGCTGATCTGAATTCTATCGAGCCCTTGAAGCTGATTCTTGACCGAAGTCTCACTCCCGAATCCTTGAAGGAGATGACATCATCCATTGCAGTTCCTACTGAACTATGCTCAGTCGCAGCAACTCTCGAAGAAAATGCTATCTTAGCAGTCGAGCCCCCAAGTGAGGCTCCCGAATACGCAGGTCATGAGTGACTCACTCCCTCTCTGGTACAAGCTCCAGACCTTGAACTTAAGGCGCTGCCCTCGCATTTGAAGTATGCCTACCTCGGTGAGAAAGAATCCCTTCCGGTTATAATTTCCAACAAATTGGAAGAGGACCAAGAGCTTGAATTAGTGGAACTCCTCAAGAGTTTTAAAAAGGCCATCGGCTGGACGATTGTAGACATCAAATGCCTGTCACCGTCCTTGTGCACTCACCTCATACATCTCGAAGAAAATAGCAAGACAATCCGACAGCCTCAAAGGCGTTTGAACCCCCCCCCCCCCCCATGATGGAGGTGGTCAAGAAAGAGGTCCTGAAGCTGCTTGATGCCGGGGTTATCTATCCCATCTCTGATTCCCCATGGGTCAGCCCTGTTCAGGTGGTCCCGAAGAAAACAGACATCACCATCATTCTAGGTCCCGAGGGTCTGCCAATCTCCTCTTGAATCCAGAATGGTTGGCGTGTATGCATCGACTACCGACGGTTGAATGAGGTCACCCGAAAAGATCACTTCCCACTACCCTTTATTGACCAAATGCTAGAGCGCCTTGCGGGCAAGACGCATTATTGCTGCTTGGATGGGTATTCGGGCTTCCACCAAATTCCAGTCGCCCTTGAAGACCAGGAAAAGACCACTTTCACGTGCCCATTCGGGACCTTTGCCTACAGACGCATGCCCTTTGGGTTATGCAATACCCCGACCATATTTCAGAGGTGCATGGTCAGCATCTTTTCAGAATTTGCAGAGGAGTGCATCGAGGTATTTATGGACGACTTCATGGTCTATGGTAACTCCTTTTCCGAATGCCTCTCGAATTTAAAGAAAATTTTGCAAAGATGTGTGGACACTAACCTTGTTCTTAATTTCGAGAAATGTCATTTCATGGTAGACCAAGGGCTTATCTTAGGCCACATCGTGTCCCGAAAGGGCATCGAAGTGGACAAAGCTAAAATCCAAGCTATCGAGACCTTGCCTTACCCTTCGAATATTCGAGATGTGCGCTCTTTTCTTAGTCATGCAAGATTTTACAGGAGGTTCATCAAGGACTTCTCCAAGATAGTCCAACCAATGTGCCAACTGTTACACAAGGACGTGGACTTCATATTTGACGACAAGTGCAAGACGGCATTCGAGACCTTGAAAGCCAAGCTTATCTCTGCTCCTATCATTCGGGCCCCTAACTGGACACTCTCATTCGAGATCATGTGCGATGCCAGCAACCAGGCTTTGGGAGCTGTTCTGGGCCAGAAAAAAGATAAGGAGACGTACGTCATCTACTATGCATCCAAGTTGCTGGATCCCGCACAACAAAACTACACCACGACGGAGAAAGAGCTTTTGGCGATTGTCTATGGCCTTGACAAGTTCCGGCAGTACCTATTGGGCACAGAAGTGATTGTTTATTCCGATCATTCCGCCCTTCGATGCCTGCTCAAGAAGACAGACGTGAAGCCTAGGCTTATCCGCTGGATCCTCCTACTCCAAGAGTTCAACCTTACTATCAAGGACAAGAAAGGAACCGGAAATTGTGTCGCGGACAACTTGAGTAGGCTCCCGAATCAAGAGGATGAGTCCCGAGTAGCCATTCGGGAGACTTTTCCAGATGAGCATTTGTGCTTAGTTGACACAGCAAAATTCCCATGGTTCACGGACATTGCAAATTTTTGTGCCACTGGCGTGTTTCCAGTCGAGGCCTCGAGCGCCGAGCACAACCGGATCCGAAGGCAAGCGAAGTCCTACGTTTGGGACAACCCCTACTTATGGAAACATTGCTAAGATCAGATTATTAGGCGTTGTGTCACCATGGACGAGGTCCCGTCAATCCTCAAGTTCTGCCACTCGACCACGGAAGGAGGGCATTTTGCTGCAAAGAAGACCGCACTCAAGGTCTTGGAAGCCGGTCTATATTGGTCGTCGATCTTCAAGGACAACTATTTGTTTTGCGCTACATGCCCTCGGTTCCAAGCTATGGGAAACATAGGAGCGAGGAACCAAATGCCCTTGACCAGCATCCTTGCGTGTGAAATTTTTGATATTTGGGACATCGACTTCATGGGCCCTTTCCCAAATTCGTTCGGGAACACATACATCCTACTTACAGTGGATTATGTTTCCAAGTGGATTAAAGCCAAAGCCACCAAAACAGACGATTCGAGGGTAGTAGCTGATTTCCTCCGGACCCACATTTTCAACCGATTCGGGACCCCTCGAGCTTTCATCAGCGATCGGGGGACTCACTTCTGCAATCGAACGGTCTCCTCATTACTCAACAAGTATGGGGTGACCCATCGAGTATCTACGACTTATCACCCCCAAACAAATGGGCAAGCCGAGGTCTCGAATCGGGAGATTAAAGTTATTCTCGAGAAGACCGTCAATCAGTCAAGGAAAGATTGGAGTCTCAAACTGGGAGATGCGCTATAGGCCTACCGCAATGCATTCAAGACCCCGATCGCTATGACACCGTATCGGTTGGTCTATGGCAAGCCATGTCACCTCCCGGTCGAGATTGAGCACAAAACGTTCTGGGCAATCAAGAAGGTCAACATGGATTTGAACCTAGCCGGTAAGGACCGATGTCTACAGATTGAAGAGCTTGAAGAGCTTCGGGGGGATGCCTATGAGAATTCGATGATTTACAAGGGTAAGACCAAAGCCCAACACGACAAGTACCTTATAGTCAAGACCTTCACTGTTGGGCAAAAGGTTTTGCTATACAACTCCCGCTTACGAATCTTTTCGGGGAAGCTAAAATCCAAGTGGACGGGACCGTACAAAGTCACTGCTGTGTTTAACCATGGGGCTATCGAAATTCAGAATCTGGACAATGGCGAGCCATTCAAGGTGAACAGTCATAGGCTGGAACCCTTCTATGAAGGATTCAAGCCCTCGACCGCCGAAGAAGTGAGGGTCGAGGACCCTGCACTCGGGACCTAGAATCCAGACGCATCGTCTAGGCCTAGACGTTAAACCAAGGCCAAGTGTGGGGAACGCCCACGGGTTTCTAACTCTTTCCTCCCTTCTCTTAATTTTCTTGGTTTTTCAAATCCGAAGTCAAACTTAGCTTTTCAAATTCTTTTTGCACACTTTTTATGTTACCTAGATGAATTTTAAATTAACTTTGTCTTCTTTCCTTTTCATTTAATTCCTTTGTCTCCCCTTCTTTTCATTAAATGCTCTTGTTCCCTTCTTTATTAATCCCCATTTAATTCCTTTTGTTTTATTCCCTTCTCCTATTTTCAAAATCCATAAAGCATCTCACCTTTTTCCGTTCCCCGTGCAGGTGCAGGCGCACACTGTCCTTGGGACTGCGCGACCTCTCCCAGCGCGCCACGTGGCGGACAAGGACCGAGGCAATCATCTCCCTCTTTTCCCTCCATCTCTCCATATCCCCATTAACTCACCACCCCACTTCCCCACGTCCATTATCCAACCAAAACCCTCTCATATCTCTTCCCATCAAATCAAAACACATATTCTTTTCTTTTCTTTTCAAAAAACAAGATTAATTCCAACTCTTTCTTCCCTCACCATGGCCAAAACAAACATAAACCTAAACAAACCTACCACATCTCACTCCACAACATCTCAGCCGCCAAACACCACCGCCGACCAGTCACCACCACGCCACAAGCCCGTTCATCTTCCATCTCCTCCTCCATCACCTACCACTTCTGATATATTCGGGTCAGATTCCGAGGACACCCTAGACCTAGAATACCTCAACACCTTTGAGATCCTCTCCTTCAAAGCTGCCATGACCAGATCCGGCAAAGTAACCCGCATTCCTCCGACCACCACCGCCGGCAGTAAGAAAAAGAAGACCACCAGGTCTCCGGCGGGGCAGAAAGAAGCAAAGCAACCCCCACAAACACCCATCAATGAGATCCCTCTAGAGGTCACGCCGCTTGCCTACGGGAAATGGGGTGGGGGGGGAGAGAATCTAGGCCAGAATTCGAGGAAGAAGAAGCAGCCGGCAGCGAGACCAGCTCCAGCCTCCGGGAGGCTAGGAGAGAGAGAATGACGAAGCGTTTCCCTGGGATCCAGAGGGACAATCTGAGGATGCAGAAAGTCCAGAAGTTGAGATAGAAGAGGAGAAGGAGAAGGTTGAAGAGGGGAAGGAAAAGCCACCCATTCAAGACCCCGAGTAATACGCTCAAGGGCCCGAAGAGCCAGGCGTAGACGTTGAGGAAGAAGTGGTAGAGATTTCCCCACCAGCACGATCCAGCCCTAGCCCAAAGAAGAAAAAGGGCAAAGCCCCAGCCAAATCTACTTCCAAGATGCCGGCCAGAGCGGCGAAGGTCCCACCTAAGGCCCCGGCCTCCAAAAAGAGAAAGACTCCGATAACTACCAAGGGCAAAGCCAAAGAGGCAGAGACACCCAGAAAGGCCCAGAAAGCTGAAGCAGAAGACTCCCTTGAGGCTCTCTCTCCTGCTTCCGCTTCGGGACCCCGAAGCAACCACCTGGTAACAGCTGACCTTAGCACTTTCAATGAGCTATTCATATTTAATGATAAACCGTCCATAGACAAGGTCAATCTGCTAAATAACAAGGGAATATCCCAATGTGCTAGGTTAGATATGGACTTGTATGATAAAATGGGTGTTGGGTCCTGATTGCATTGCATTTCATCATGTTTTATCGTCCATTTACTAGTTTATTTGGACGGTAAACCTACTGATTTGTCCTTGATTTCCCATATTTTTGGCAGTTCTGGTCTTTTGGAAGAATCCTGAAGTTCTGGTTTGAAGAGCTGGAAGCTATTTACCAGAGTCTAGACCTGGATCTTGGCCTAGACATTTTCGCACCCGAAGCAGCGGGCTAACCAGAATCGTCTTGGCCAAGACTGCGGCCAAGACACTTTCGCGATAGAAGACATTGTGCGGATCTTTTGGACCGCCTCCCACATTGAGCCTTACAGCTGGCACGTAGCAGCTGTCACGCAATTCTAGAGGGATCCGAAGCCAATCTCTTGAAGAATCCCGCAGGGGATCTCCCTCTTCTTGTAATTGCGATTTAGTTTCTATTTCAAAAACAATTTATTGTTACAATCTTTTTAGAGATTTTCTAGGAAGTTTAGTTGAAGTAGGACAGAGGAGTTTTAGGGCTATTTAGCCAAACATCGTTCCTCCTCTGTCCGGAATCGAATTCCGACCTTCTTCTTCTCTTTTCTTCTTCTTCGACATTGTTAAATTTTGCTCCGGATTTTATTTAAAATCTCGGAATTAATTTATTTATGCAACAACATATATTGTCTTTTTAATTATGAGTATGAGTAACTAAACACCCATTCTTTGTAAGGGTTGATGAGCTAGAGTTCTTATGCGTTCGTGAGATTGAAACCGTATTTCACAATCTCTTTACTCGTATTTACTCATTTCTTAAGCTTAATTCATCGCTTACTCACTAGAGACAAGGTTTGATCATCCTTGCACTCTAGTAGAGAAGAGTTGTAGCCGGTCTAGACGGAAAGGGAGCACCCGTCGGCTAGACAAAGTAGGCAACTAGTCTCGAGCTAGACTAGAAGAAATAAGTAATCTAGGTCAAGACCAGATTGACAACCTAGGATCTCCATAGGGAGATACCTTGGCCTAGGTACTGCCTTCCCCTATACCATTGAGGAAGAGAACAGCCATTCAAGACAGTAGTCAAACGGATAAACCCTTTAACCAGCAAGGTGTCCCTTGACCAGGATTATCAGGAAAGGGAGCACCCGCCAGGTAATTTGAAGAGGAGGGAAGACAGGAGTGAACAGGAGCACCTCCACTCTATAGCAGTACTATAAATGAAGAGATGAATACATTTAAATCCATGACCGAAGCATAAGAACAGAGCTCTCATATCGCCCTTACCTGGAATTTCCTTTTATCGGATTTACAACAATCTTGACCCCAGTCTTGACCAAGACTTTGGCCAATACTATTTTAAACTGTTTTCACTTCTTTCCATTTTGTCTTCAGTTTCAGATTCCACCCAACCAAAACTCAGTGACGAGGAAGTCAACCCAAGAATTACATTTCCTAGAGGTCTCTGTGGACGATCCTCTTACCATCATCTACAAACTCTTGTAGACAGTGATAAGTTGTATTTCTACCCCCAATTCCATACCTATTTCACTATTATATTTGACGTGTTCGACGCGCGATCAAATTTTGGCGCCGTTGCCGGGGATCTCTAACGGTATTTGTAGTTTTTGTTTTATTTTTATTTTATGACAGTTGATGACCAGGTCCTCAAGTAGAGAACAAGATTTGTTACCAATCAATCCCAATCTCACCAGGACCGAAGCACAACTTAGGAGGCAAGCTCGACTAAGAGCAACCCAAGAGGAAAGAGGATCAGAAGCCTCTAGTTCCGAAACAGATCGCAGTCTTGACCACGATCTTGGCCTAGATTCAGACCAAGACGAACTCTTTGGTCTAGACATTGCAGAAATTCAGCAAGAACCCACAATGAGGGAGCTGAATAAATCAGCTGAGCAGGAAACCTTTTCCTGCATCGCTTTGCCGCCAGTGGCAAATGATTGGTCGATCAAGACCAACATGGTGGCCAACCTTCCTAGGTTTTACGGTCATACAAACGAGAACCCATTCAAAGACTTAAGGAATTTACACGTCCAGTGTGATATGATGAAGCCAGCAGGTGTGAGCATGGAAAGAGAGAAGCTAAAAGCCTTCCCTTGTTCCCTTGAGGGGGCTGCGCAGAATTGGTTCTACAGCCTACCTCACAATACGGTCAACACCTGGGCCGAGATGTCCACCATATTCCTCAATAAATACTGGAATGCAACAAAAGCAGGATCGGCTAGAAAAAACATGGCTGCCATCCAGCAAAGGAACAATGAGGGACTGAGCGAATATCACCAACGTTTCAAGGAATTGCAAGAAGTTTGTCCTACACATGGGGTTGCGGATCAGACCATGATCCAATATTTCTATGATGGAATGCTCCTACCTACAAAAGAAAAGGTTGATTCAGCAGCGGGTGGAGCATTGCAAGACTTGACTGTCACGAGAGTCAAGCTTCTACTTCAGACCATGGCAGACAACTGCCAAAATAATGCTTCTTCTGAAAGAAACTCTACTCCTTCTAATCTTTGTTCCATGGATGTTGAGCAGAAATTAAATGAATTAACTGACATGGTAAAGAACATTTCTGTCAATATTTCAGGTACAATGACCACAGGGAATCCTAGTCAAGAGCATGTAGCCTCTGTTTGTGGAATCTGCCAACAACAAGACCATCAAACCAATAATTGCTACATGGTGCAGCACCCTCTTGATGATGTAACACAAGTAAATGCGGTCTATGGTCAAAATCAAGGAAGTATGCAAAACTTCCCACAAGGGAGTAATCAGTACTCATGGAGAGCACACCCAAACTTTAGGTGGAGAGATCCAATCCCTCCAAACCAGAACCCAAACCAGAATGCACCTCAGCAGCAACAACAACCTAACTTCCAAAACTTCATCCCTCGTCCATCACACCTTAATCCTGGCCAACCTCCTAGTCAAGCCGTTGTACCTCAACTGCCGCCAGCACCTCAGCCTTTGCAACTTACTGGGTCATCTATGGAGGATACCATCAAAAACTTGATGGAAATGCAGAAGAACCTGATGCAATCAACTCAATCTACCTTGGCTGAAATGCAAAAGCAGATTAATCAGATGGCAAATCAAGGGAAATTGCCTTCCACAACCATAGATAATCCGAAACACAATGTTAGTGCCATTAGTTTGAGAAGTGGAGTTGTGCTACTAGAAAGGGAAGGAGCGAAAACAGATGAGGAGGTAAGAAGAATTCAGTCGGAAGGCCTGGATGAAGATGAGGAAGAGGAAGCTGAAGCAGAAGTAGTCTTGACCAAGACACAGGTCAATACTGAAGGGATCGCAGGACCAGAAAAAGCAGAACCTGTCTTGGCCAAGCCTCAGGCCAAGACTGATCAGAAGGAAGAAATTATAGAAATTCCTCCACCATTCCCTCCTAGATCTTCGAAGGAGAAGAGGGAAGATGAAAAGAGAGACTTTATGGCAGTTTTTGGAAAAATAGCTGTGAATATTCCTATGTTGGACTTAATTGCAAAAGTCCCCTCTTATGCTAAATTTCTTAAGGAACTGTGCACCAATAAAAAGAAAATTGCAGGTGTAGAGAGGGTAAATTTAGCACACAATGTCGCAGCAGTACAACAGCTTCTAGAGAAGTGCAAGGATCAGGGAACCTTCACAATTCCATGCCAGATCGGAAACAAGATCATTGAGAAAGCCCTTTGTGACCTAGGAGCCGGCATCAATGTGATGTCCCTAAGTGAATTTGAGACCTTGAAGATAGGGACAATGAAGGAAACCGACTTAGTGATCCAGCTAGCTGATCGGACGATTATCCGTCCCAAAGGAGTAGTAACCGATGTCTTAGTAATGGTAAATGATTTTATTTATCCGGTGGACTTTTATATAGTTGAAATGAATGTTCAACTACCCTCCTGTACCACTGATATTTTATTAGGGAGACCATTCCTAAGGACTTCTAAAGCAAAGATTGATTGCTTCGAGGGAAGCATAATTTTAGAATTTTGTGGAAGAACAATTAAATTCAGCATTACTGATGCTTTAAAACATCCTAACGATTTACATTGTGTTAATTTCTTGGATGTTTTGGACCCAATTACAGAAGAAATTGCTGACATTTATACTAACGACCCCCTTGAGTATGTTTTGAGCAGGGGGATTTCCATAAAAACGTTGAAAGAATTGGAGGAAAGGACTGGAGATCAGAAGGAACTCCAGGAAATTGTGGATACCATGACAAATCCACAAGAACTCGAATCAGTCTTGACCACGATCTTGGCCAAGACTCCGGCCAAGACTGCCGAACTGAAGAAGAAAACAGTGAGTGCTCAATTCATTCAATCTTCAACACCTAAATTCTTACCTTCTGTTGTGCAGGCACCTCAGTTGGAATTAAAAGCCTTGCCCGATCATCTCAAGTACGCCTATCTAGGCCTAGACGACACCCTACCCGTCATCATTTCAGCAAAGCTAGCAAAAGATAAAGAGGAGCGATTGGTAGCTGTCTTGAAGATGCATAAAGAAGCGATTGGCTGGACCATGGCAGATATCAAGGGGATATCAGCCAACATATGTACCCACAAAATACATGTGGAAGAGGATAAGAAACCTATTCGGCAACCCTAGAGGAGATTAAACCCTCCGATGATGGAAGTGGTTAAAAAGAAAATAATTAAGTTGCTAGATTCAGGTGTAATCTATCCTATTTCTGATAGCAATTGGGTGTCTCCTGTGCAGGTAGTTCCTAAGAAAACTGGAATTACGGTGATTGAAGGAGAAGATGGCACCCAAAGAACGACGAGAATCCAAAACGGATGGAGGGTGTGCATCGACTACCGAAGACTGAATCAAGTCACTCGGAAGGACCACTTCCCCTTGCCGTTTATAGACCAAATGGTAGAGAGACTTACTGGAAAGTCTCACTATTGTTTCTTGGACGGATACTCGGGGTTTCACCAAATCCCCGTTGCGCCCGAAGACCAAGAAAAGACGACGTTCACTTGCCCATTTGGAACGTTCGCCTACCGCCGCATGCCATTTGGGTTGTGTAATGCCCCAGCCACCTTTCAAAGGTGCATGGTAAGCATTTTTTCTGATTATGTGGAGAAGAGCATCGAGGTGTTCATGGACGATTTTACTGTTTACGGTAATAATTTTGAACAATGTCTACATAATTTAGAAAATATTTTAAAGAGATGTGTTGATACTTGTCTAGTCCTAAATTATGAAAAATGCCATTTTATGGTAGACCAAGGAATTGTCCTTGGCCATGTAATTTCAAAGAAAGGCATTGAAGTTGATCAAGCGAAAATAGACATTATCAAGAACTTGCCTTACCCCTCATGCTTGCGTGAGGTTAGGAGCTTTCTTGGACATGCAGGCTTCTACCGCAGGTTCATAAAGGACTTCTCAAAGGTAGCTGAACCAATGTGCAAATTACTTCAAAAAGAGGTGGAGTTCGACTTCAACGAAGAATGCAAGAAGTCATTTGATGAACTAAAGGAACGACTGACCTCAGCTCCGATCATCCAAGCGCCAGACTGGAGCTTACCAATCGAGCTGATGTGCGACGCAAGCGATGCTGCTGTGGGTGCTGTTCTTGGGCAGAAGAAAGGAAGAGATCCGCATGTGATCTATTATGCATCAAAAATGCTTGATGATGCCCAAAGAAATTATACAACAACTGAAAAGGAACTCTTTGCAATTGTTTTTGCCTTGGAGAAATTTAGATCCTATTTATTGGCACTAAAATAATTGTGTTTTCAGATCATGCGGCATTAAAATACCTCCTGGTCAAGCATGAAGCCAAACCTAGACTAATCCGATGGATTCTTCTCTTGCAGGAACACAATCTAGAAATTAAAGACAAGAGCGGCAGGGAGAACCTTGTGGCAGACCACCTTAGCCGCTGCCTAGCAGAAGGAGATCTGGAACCAGTGAAAGCAGAATTTCCAGACGAAAAATTATTTTCTGTCGCACTGTCTAGCCCGGAGTCTAGGCCAAGACCTACGCCAAGCCCTCGACCATGGTATGCTGAAATTGCGAACTACCTCGCAACAGGTAAACACTATGGAGATATGACTATCTATGAGAGGGCAAAGGTCAAACATGACAGTAAGTATTATGTCTGGGATGACCCTTATTTATGGAAAATAGGTACTGATCAATTACTTAGGAGGTGCGTTCCCCAAAGTGAGACTTCATCTATTTTAAATTTTTGTCATTCCTAAGCATGTGGAGGCCATTTTGGAGCTAGAAGAACAGCTCTAAAGGTCTTAGAGGCCGGTTTTTATTGGCCTAATATTTTTCAGGACAGTTACTTGTTTTGTAAAACATGTCCTGCTTGTCAAAAAGTAGGGAATATAAGTTCCCGAAATGAAATGCCTATGAACTTTATTCTTTCTTGTGAAATTTTTTATTTATGGGGCATAGATTTTATGGGACCCTTCCCTACTTCTTTTGGAAATAGATATATTCTATTGGCTGTAGATTATGTATCTAAATGGATAGAGGCGAAAGCCACCAACAATAATGATGCTAGAACTGTTATTTCCTTTATTAAATCTAACGTCTTGAACAGATTTGGAATTCCTCGTGGGATCATTAGTGATCGAGGAACACACTTCTGCAACAAGATTTTGTCTTCCCTTTTCAGGAAATATGGCATCACACATAGGGTATCAACAGCCTATCATCCTCAATCGAAAGGCCAAGCTGAAGTTTCGAATAGAGAGGTGAAATCTGTCTTGGCCAAGACAGTAGGCCTAGACAGACGCGATTGGAGCCAGCGGTTAGATGACGCGTTGTGGGCCTGCAGAACGACCTACAAAGGTCCAATTGGGATGACGCCTTACAAATTGGTCTATGGCAAGGCGTGCCACTTGCCAGTGGGGTTGCAACACAAGGCGTATTGGGCCATACGAAAGTGCAACTTAAGCTATGACGAGGCTGACCAAGAAAGGAAACTACAACTCCACGAGCTGGAGGAGTTGCGAGACCAAGCTTATGACAATCAGCTGATTGTAAAAATCAGAATGGAAGCTTACCATGACAAGAGAATTATTGAGAAACCTCTCCACACAGGGGAGAAGGTTCTCCTTTATAATTCCCGTTTTAAGTTATTTCCTGGAAAACTAAAAACAAAATGGGAAGGCCCTTTTATTATTACTAATATTTACCCACATGGTGCAGTAGACATTAGAAATGAGAAAACAGGTGCCGAACTCAAAGTGAATGGGCAAAGATTGAAGCCATTCTTTGAAAGTTTCCAGGAAGAGAAGATTTCTGAAAAGGTGGACATGCCACCAGAAAACAAATGAAGAAAATTCAGAGTCAAGCCTAGGACTTAAAATAAGGGCGCTACAAGGGAGGCAACCCTTGTTTCTTCTATTTTTAGGACATATCTATTTTTATTTTATTTTTGTCACATTTGATTTCGTTGGGTTGTTTTTGATTTTGTGCAGGAAATTAAGTGTGGGGAAAGTGAAGCAGTCTTGGCCGAGATCTAAGCCAAGCCTTAGGGCTAGACTGTTGAGAGCGGAAAACCCCTTTTAGAGAATTAGCGGGACACGTGTCAGCGCCGTCTTTTAAAAGCCTTTATTTGCTTTTTGAACGGACAAATCCAAAAAGCAATTAAAAGAAATTAATTGGCAGCGTGGGAAAATTAAACACACCACATCTGCATATTCCTTCTCACTCTGACACGATCTCCCCACGAACCAACAGCTCCACCCCTCTCTCACCTGAGCTAAAAAGCAATAGTCCCTTCTCCTTCTTCTTTCCCAAATCGCACGAGCTTTCCAGAAAAACCCAAACTCCAAAACCTAAACCCACCATTATCTCTTCTTCCTTCTCTCGCGAAAAGAATGAAGCCCACCGTGCCTCCGTCTGCTGGAGAGAGAGAGAGAGAGCAGGCGAGAGAGCAGGCTGTTGAAAAAGCTGTCAGCCGCCGGAGCTTCGAAACCAGCGACGACCTCCGCTGCAAGAAAACCTAAGCCCGCAGGCGGCGCAGCCACTGTTACCACACCACCACCGCCACCTCAGGCTAAGAAACAACCCGCCACTGCACCGCCCAAAAAGTCTGGGCGAATCAAGCAAGTGGCCCACAAAAAAGACTCCGACGAAGAAGCCGTCGAGGGTTCCAGATTCCTCACCACCGCCTCCATTGCAGAAGAAGACCAGTGCTGGTCCTTCCACTGCCAAGGGCAAAGGGAAGAAAAAGGTGGTCGAGGAAGAATCATTTGAGGACGATGAAGACGATCTAGTTTTGGCCAAAACTCAGGCCAAGACTGCTAAGGTATCCTCTCTTCCTCCCCTGCACACACTCAAAGGCTGGTTAAAATTTGATACACCAGACCTTAAGATCAAGTTGCGTGAAATGCATCTTTGTGACATCCCTGCATATGCTAGATTAGAATTTGATTTTCTTGATGCAATGGGGTTAGGGAATAGGATCCGAGAGTTTTTTTATGCTATTGGATGGGTCCCTTTTATGTCCATTGAGTATGATGCGTTTACTGAACTGTGCCTAGAGTTTCACACATCTTTTTGGTTTGACGAGGAAGACTTCTATGTTAGGGGAAGAGACAAACCTGATTTTGCTGCTGCTGATGTGATTAACTTTAGGTTGTGTGATAAATGGAGTCATTTATCCGTGGATGCTTTCAATTCTTTGCTTGAGTTTGCAAACTGTGATGAGGCCATTTTTGATTACCCCACTGATTGGGATAATAATGTAGCCTTTAGGGAGATTACTGGAGACCCTAATGTTGTTTTTGATAGAAACTCCAAGACTCATGCTATTCTGAACCCAGCCCTTAGAATGCTCCATAAAACCTTGTCTATTAACCTTTCGGGGAAGACAAAGGTTTCGGGGAGCCTAGCCAAGTCTGAGCTCTTTTTGCTTTGGTGTATTTTGCACCATAAAAGAGTCAACTTAGGTTTATATTTGGTCCAGCAATTGCATGCCCGTGAGTCTAAAACAAAATTGATTTTTGGGTCCCTCATCACTTGGATTGCGATTAAATCTGCTGGTCTTGATTTATCTACTGCTGATTTACATAAGTATTGCTCCCCCAAAATTCTAGATTTGAGAGCCTTCGACCAAATGGGATACTTCCATTTGGAATGAGAGTTTGTTGCTTGTAACACAGGTTTCACACCAGTCGAGGACCACATTTTCTCGAAGAAAAATCAAGGAAAGTACAAGCTACGACCAGTAAAAATCCCTGGAGAAGCAGTAGAGGGCAATCCTGCCCAGGATCTAGGCCAAGACGCTGGCCAAGCCACACCCATTCCTGATGCAGCGGCTGATCTAGGCCAAGACGTAGGCCAAGATCCCCCTGCCACCAGCACCAATGAACCTCCAGAATGGGCCAGGTAATTTCAAGCTCGCCAGCTGCTCATCCTTGAGCAGCAGAAGATCATCCTGGAGCGTCTAGGCTAAGACAAGGGCCAAGACCAGACTCACGCATCCACCAGTAACGTGGCGCCTCAGTGGGCCCAATGTCTTAATGATAGGCAGGACGTCCTCCTTGAGCAGATGAAGCTCACCAGGACAAACGTCCTCCACGTTTATCAGCATCTCCAGGCCCATTTCAAGCTCCTCAAGGCTCTCCATGACAATCTAAGTTCCGAGAGTGACTCCGAGTCATCTGATGAGGAGCATGAGCCCAAGCCCCAAGCACAGCCAGCAAAGACACCACATCCGTCAATGCCTCCTCCTGCTCCAAGAGATCCCAAACCAAAGGACCCTCCTGCCCCTGATCTTGGCCAAGCTTCAGGCCAAGATCCCCAGACCAAAGCAACATGAGATGCCTCTGCCCTCAGGTCATTTCTGTCCTTCCTTTTATTTTTCTGTTGTGTCTTTTCTTTTTGTCTCTCCACACAATGAGGACATTGTGTCTTTTAAGTGTGGGGAGGTGCTTTTATTCCTTGTTTGTTTGCTGTGAATATTGGTTGATATGTATGATTTTGAGTCAATTTTTTGCATTTTAATTTTTCTTTTTTGTCCAGTTTAGAGTCAACTATATGCATGATTTTTATTTTTATTTTATTTTTATTTTTTTTCCATGCATGTTTGAGTCTGTTTTGTTGGGTGCACACCAGGATATCCAGATTTTTGCCTAGGCTGTTCAGTATACAACCGAAACCACATTTAGATAATTGTTTAGGCGAAATAATGCTATAGTAACAGGGAAGCGAATGAGCGCAACTAGATCAATGCCTTAGGGTCATATACTCTAATGGTTCCCAAACATTTGCTATCCACATGGTCGTAAGGACATTTAGCTAAAACTTCAGCTCTCATTAGGGTGACTAGGCTAGCTGCTAACTGATTTGAGTGTGCTATTCTATCTAATGTGAGTGTGAGACAGTAAAAAGGTGTCGGAACGTCATAGGGCAGACATAGCAAAGGTGGAAGTTCCCGCAGAAAAGAACAAGCTCTGTCTATGTGCTGTGTCTGTAAAAATTCAAAGGACACCTAATATGCCTAAATAAAACAAATAAAAAAGACATCGCGAGGGCATAGAAAAATTTTAAGAAAAAAATCTGTCAAAGTGATTCAAATGGCACCAGTCTTTAGGCACTTTTGGATAGATGTCACATGGTGGGACTCAAATCCGTGGTGAGCCATGTTGCCCTATACTTTATCATAATACCTTGCGAGGTGTCTTGATACCATGTGGATGGGGTATGTTTAGAGTATTGATCTGTCCTTGTTAGTCTAGCATTAGGTCGGCTAGACAAGTGTCTTGGTGATTTCAGTTGTATAGTGAGCAGCCGAAAGAAGGAATCTGGAAATTCTGGTGTCGTTTGTGTTTATAATATATTTTTAATCTTGAGTCTGTGAGTCTGTATGCTTGGGGGCAAGCATGTTTTAAGTGTGGGGAATTTGATTGCATTGCATTTCATCATGTTTTATCGTCCATTTACTAGTTTATTTGGACGGTAAACCTACTGATTTGTCCTTGATTTCCCATATTTTTGGCAGTTTTGGTCTCTTGGAAGAATCCTGAAGTTCTGGTTTGAAGAGCTGGAAGCTATTTACCAGAGTCTAGGCCTGTATCTTGGCCTAGACATTTTCGCACCCGGTCTAGACGGAAAGAGAGCACCCGTCGGCTAGACAAAGTAGGCAACTAGTCTCGAGCTAGACTAGAAGAAATAAGTAATCTAGGTCAAGACCAGATTGACAACCTAGGATCTCCATAGGGAGATACCTTGGCCTAGGTACTGTCTTCCCCTATACCATTGAGGAAGCGAACAACCATTCAAGACAGCAGTCAAACGGATAAACCCTTTAACCAGCAAGGTGTCCCTTGACCAGGATTATCAGGAAAGGGAGCACCCGCCAGGTAATTTGAAGAGGAGGGAAGACAGGAGTGAACAGGAGCACCTCCACTCTATAACAGTACTATAAATGAAGAGATGAATACATTTAAATCCATGACCGAAGCATAAGAACAGAGCTCTCATATCGCCCTTACCTGGAATTTCCTTTTATCGGATTTACAACAATCTTGACCCCAGTCTTGACCAAGACTTTGGCCAATACTATTTTAAACTGTTTTCACTTCTTTCCGTTTTGTCTTCAGTTTCAGATTCCACCAAACCAAAACTCAGTGATGAGGAAGTCAACCCAAGAATTACATTTTCTAGAGGTCTCTGTGGACGATCCTCTTACCATCATCTACAAACTCTTGTAGACAGTGATAAGTTGTATTTCTACCCCCAATTCTATACCTATTTCACTATTATATTTGACGTGTTCGACGCGCGATCAGGTCCCGAATCCGGGAGTTGGTTAATGGGATAGGTTGGGAGAGTTTGTTTTTCATGGATCAGCCTACTTATTTGGAACTCAACCTCGAGTTCTTTGCTAGCTTCTGGTATAAACCTGATTTGTTCAAGCCCAAGGGTGGGCAGGGTCCCGATCTCTTTGCCAAAGGGTGCATCAACTTTAGGATGGCTAGCAAATGGCATCCCATGTCCCTCAACGATTTCAATGTCTACCTTAACTTTGTCCGTTGTGATGAAGTGCAAGGGGCTGAGTATCAAGATGCCTTGACCACTGTTCCAGCTGAATTCAACAACAACAAGGCTCTTCGGGAGCTTACGGGGAACCCCAATGCCAAGTTCGAATCTCGTAACACTAAAGCCCATGACATTCAAGACCCCGCACTCCGGATCTTGCAGCGCTTCTTGTCCCTTGCACTCTCGGGCAAATTCGGGACCTCAGGTCAGCTAGCTCAATCAGATCTGTTCTTCCTTTGGGCCATGCATCACAAGAAACGGGTCAACCTCGGCTATTGGATCGCTACCTCCATCCACAACGTCGCGAATGCCCCCCTAGGTCGATCTCCTATCCTCGGTTCTATCATCACCAGCTTGGCCTCGCACCTATACACTTGGAAGCCCCAGGATCTGAACCTGCACCAACATCCGAAATCCTTCAAGATCCTCGGTCTCAAGACCTAGGATATGATGGGATTCTTGTGTGTTTCTGATGGTGTTTTGAGCTTTCATGCAAATAACAAAGGAAAGATCGAGGGCAAATTTGAGTATCCAGACCCCTCAAGGCCCCGAACCAAGACTCGTGCTCCCGATCCTCCTGTCCAGCTTGCCATTTCAGCTGCCCCTGAACAGCCTACTGATCCTCGAGACCCCGAATAAGTGCTTACAGCCGAGACGACCAACAGACTGTTGCATGCCCTCCTGAGTACTAACCGCGTAATCTTGGTGGAGATTCGAGCCCTTACGACCGAAGTCGCACGCCGCAACCTTCCCCCTTCCTGATCAAGACCCCGAACAATTTCACCCTTTGCCCCTGCGCGGGCTTATCTTTTATCTCATATTGAACAATTTCCCTTTATGCTTTAGTTTGAACTGCTATCTTTTTGTCTCCTTCTCGCATTGAGGGCAATGTGTTGCCTAAGTGTGGGGAGGAGTTTGAACTGCTATTATTTTCACTATTATACCTGCTTTCATTTTTATCTTTCTCTAGTTTAATTTTTAGTCATTTCTAGTTTATTTAGTGTTTAATTTTTTTCTTTAATTTTTTTCATTTTAGTCTTTGAAAAACTCCCCAATAATGGACAAACACCTAACTTGTGCACAAAGAATGAAAATGCTGTCTATAGTCAAGGTCCCGAATGATTCATTCTTCGCCTGTTATGCCTTATATCTGCTTCAAGACCTAGACACCAGTAGTCAAGAAATAGCACCTTGTGAGCATTTGAGCCTTCATGCCTATGTTTATTGTTTGAGTGAATGCATGACTAGGTACTGGTTGGGTTTGCATGATATCCATGGGTGTGGACACGATTAGACATAGGAAAGCAGCAAAAAGATTAAGTCTTCGCATCAAATTGTTCTCTCATTTTTTTTCTGTTCTATTTCTTTCATCTTGACCCCGAATCCCCTCTTTTCCCTCCATTCTAACCATTTGAATTTTCTTTTATCTTTCTCTTGGCAGGTGGGCAGTGTTGTTGGGAGCACTATAGAGGGCTAGACTAGACAAATGAAGCAGCAAAAGCAAAGTGTGGGGATCCCCCAAATTCAAGACCCCGAATGCTGGCACAAATTCAAGACCTCGAAGCTAAAATCAAGGGCAGAACAGAACGAAAAATCACTTCCCATCCACAGCAAAACACAAGTATGGGGAAGTGAAATCAGAATATCCAGCCCCCGAAGGACAAGATCTCAATCCTCAAACAATCCAGGTCTCTCTCTCTCTCTCTCTCGGAAAAAGAAAAAGAAGAGAAAAAGAAAAAGAAAAAATAGAAAAACAGAAATATAAATAAAAGAAAGAGAGAAAAAAAGAAGTTCGAATCATGAAAAGAAGAAGAGGAAAAATAAACAGCCATCGTCCATTCAAGGTCCCGAGTTAAGGTCCCGAGCCAAGGTCCCGAGTGAAGAAAGCAAAGATCCCCCTCGAAGAAGAAGAATCTAGTCTAGTTTTCGCCCTCAGCAACATTGTCTCACCATCTCTATTCTTTCCTACCAAGGGAGCATTCCAGGTTTGAGTTGGTTTCGCCACCTCCTCATTTCACTTCCTCACTCTCCCTCTTCTCATTGTGCTTCATTCTTCCACTCCTTCCATTTTCTCTTATCATTTATTTTCCTTGCTTCCCCTTCTTGCCCCCGATGCAGAGTCTTTTGATTGCTAGATTGCCTATGCATGTGTCTAATGTACTCGGATTGATGTGCAAACTTGATTTTGTGCTGCGTTTTTGCATACTTGAGTGTTTAAACACCTAGCCTTACGAGTGCGAGTGCAAATACTGATCTATGTGAGAACTGCTGGTGAATAGGCTGATGTAGAAAAGTCTCTTCTTAAGGTCGTTATCCTTCTGATTTGATGTAGGTGTATCCAGGTAGAGTCTGTTTTCATTCAAGGTCCCGAATGTTGAAAAGCACGCTTATTCTCTATGCTATGGTTTGGTGTGTTTGTTCTGTTTTGGGGACTGTTTTGAATTTTGTGAATGCTCGAGGGCGAGCATTGGGCAGTGTGGGGATTATTTGATAGCATATTTTTATGCATGATTTTCTCTCCATTTTCTCGCCAATTTAAGGCATGATTCTGCTAATTTATCCTTGTTTTCATTACTATTGTAGATCTAGGCCTAAAATGGAAGTTTATGCAAAAACATGCATTTTTGGAGCATTTTTGGCGAATTCGAGCTTCAAGACCAAAGTCGAGGTCCCGACTCCAGAATAGCGTTCAAGGTCCCGAATCGGATTCTCCATTCGAGCCCCCAAAGGGCAAAGAACGGCATTTCCACGTGTCCTCTTGCCAAGGCTCCCATGTGATCTTCCTGACACTATTCTGACGGTCTGCACTGATCACAAAATACCTACCTCTCTGACCATCCCAGGCCTTGAGCCTAATCCAGACCTGCCAAAGTTGGGAAAACCAGACAGCTTTATGCTTTTTCAGCTTTGTGCTTTAAGGAGCATGGATTCATTGTAATAGGCTTTCATTTAATGCATTTTGTCCCTAGTTTAGGCTGAAGATATTTTGTGCTTGGAGCTCTAGCTTATAAGGAGCATCCAAGGAATAGTTTAGGACATCTCTCATGACATAATATAATTTTCAGAATTAGTAGAATTAGTTTTTCTTAGACTTCTCTCTAATTTATCTCTCTAGTTCTTGTTAGCTTCCTTCATCCTTGTCGCCGGGCTTCAAACGTTTCTAGTAACAAAGTCTTCTTCCCTTAATCTATTTATTTACTTATTATGCTCTCCTTAATTATTATTTGTTTATCTTCAAGCATGAGTAGCTAAATCTTTAATTCTTAGCAAGGGTGATTCAAGGGTTGCAAGGGCAGATTCGAGGCCTAAATGTGCTTAATATATTCTTGTTGCCATATTCAATTGCTTGTCATTTTAATTACATCTTCGCATGAAATAATTAGAGGCTTGATCAACTGATTGTTATTTTGTGTGAATGCTGCCATCTTTGTGATGAATACGGAAGGAAAATTGCATGGAACAAGTAGGCATCTATTTAGTCTTGGCTGCGCTGAAGTGGTCTTGAATAGATAGGGTGAGTAGTTGATTAGAGCGAGGTCACGAGCCTGACAAACTGAGGGACTTTTAGCTCTAGATCTGTCTTTTCTTATCTTCATAGGCAGTCTGAGTATGACCCTCCCGCATTCGTGCCTGGAGGGATGGCAGACTGTCAAGACTACCTCATATGTGGAAACAGGGGGTAGTTTCTCTTAAGAGAAAAGTAGGGGATATCTGAGGAATCTGGTCCCTATGTCATTTCTATGCATGCTTGAGTAGAATATTCTTGTGCTGATGACGATCGGGCCTCCGAATGCAACCCAAGGATGCCTTTGCTAAGATCCTTCTCTATCTGATTATTTGTGTTTGATTATCTCTTTGTTTTATTATTTCCGAATTTATTCACTGGTTTCTTTGTTTTATCCTTCGGGGCCCCGAATTGACAACTCAAGGTCCCGAATACTGCTCTTTTAGTTAGAAATTGTTAGCTCCCAATCTCTCTTGGCTGACTCGTTTAGCCGAGTAAACCCCCCCCCCCCTCCCCCGAGTGTTACTTTTCGTGTTTTTGTCCTGTGCTTTCATTCAAGACCTTGAATCAGTCTCTCTCAATCCCTGTGTTCGACCCTGACTACCACTGTACACATTATCCATTGTGCACGCATTTTCAGGCATTATAAATCTCTATTTGACTGACGATCAGACGTTGTTCCCGAACCCCCGCACCCCCTCAATACAAATCCTAAATTCATCACTCCATAGGGTTATTGCTAAGCAGCAGCATCATCATCATCATCATTATTATTTTTATTATTTTGAAAAAAGACGCTCTCACTATCAAATTTTTCATTTTGAGATAACTTTATCACCCTATTGTTCGGAATTTAATCGTCCATTTTTTTTAAATTGGACACATTAACCATTCTATTTATTTTATTAATAGATGATATTAAAATCTATCATGGAAAGTCCACATGCACATCAACCCACTTAAATACCCGCGAAAAAACCCCTATAATAAAGAAAAATGCGCTAAATAAAATTTGGGTGGCAAAGTAAATGAATGTTTTATTTATTACATTAATATCTCTTTATATTACAAGGGAGCTAACAAAACTAAACTAAATAAAGAACGCATCTGCCCATTAAAAGTTAGGGTTTGAGAACTTTAAAAATTAGGGTTGGGAAAAAACATTAGGGCTTGAATCGGAGAATCAAGGTTGGGGGAACAAATAATTAGACTTTGATACCTCGAAAACTGAGTGTTAATGTTGTCAATCGTTTAATTTTTTCAGTCAAACTCGTGCCTAATTTTTGTCACTGTGCATGCGACTTGTTTTAACACCATCTGCCAAGAATTGGATGGAGTGGTTAACGCGACCTAATTTGGATAGTTGGGTGACTCAATCATCTCAATTAAAAACTGGATGGCAAAATTTGTCCCAAATTGAAAAGTTTGGTCGAAAACATTTTTTTCCTCTTTTTTTTTTGTTTTATTTAGTATCGTTAGCTATCTTTAATTTACTGGTCGGGATTAGTCTTATTCACAAAAAAATAATTATCCAAAAATAAAAAATAATTATTGTTCCACACACGTTCATATTTTGTTGGTACACATATGATTACCCTATTTCTCACCTCCTGTTACACTGAGGTATTGAGCTAGGTAAGAAATTCTTGGGAAGCTTATAACTAGGGTGCTACACACCTCATCAAGGCATGTCTTTTCAAGAGAGGGTAAATGTCCTCGTGAGAAGTGGTATCGAAGCCAACCTTACTAATTCCGCCCTGATAGACAATGGGTAGGCGGGGTGGCCAATAACAACAGGACATTGTCGGATTAGGTGAAGGAGAATGTCACTTTTTGATGAACTATGAGATGAATTAGTCCCACATTATTATAAGTAAGGAGCTCTTAGAAAGCTTATAAGCAAACTTCATCAAAACAGTTACAATGATATTGTAGTTGCCATATATAGAGCGATGCCCAACTCCTTTCAACGACACGAGAGTAGAGAAATGGACATGCAATTAATATTAAAAGAAGCAAAGAAGGTGTGGGGGGAATAAAGGAAAAGGGCATCGACTAAAAGACTAAAAGACTAAAAGACTAAAAGACATTATAGCCAATTATGTGAATAGAAAAAAAGGCATAGGGTACTCTACCACAGTACAATGCTTGTCCATCGCAAACAAGCAGAATTTTGTGTAGGCATCAATGCCTGTACAATCCCCATTAAATGAGAAAGAGTGCACTAAGTTTGATCTGTCCTTCTCATTACAATGCCTACCAATGTGACTCACTTCAATGCATCTTTTTCTTTTCCTTCTTCTTTTCACATATCAAAAATATCGTTCATTTTAGATCTTCTATTCGGTTAAGATTATCAACATAAAAGTCTCGCGTTAAAAGCATAAATCAAACCACATTTTATATTAAGCAATTGCTAAGAAAGGTTAAATCTGGAATTAAACACAAAGAAGTTCTTGATTGAGTCACAATTGCAAAATGTGAGATGTATTTTGAGATTTTCTTAATTATTTTGGGAGCGTGTATTATACTTGGGCTCTATGAGGAGGAAAAATTACCAACTTGACCAACGTGACCCTGAAGCAAACATTTTTTTGTTACAAAGTTACAAACAAGATTATTTCATTCTTATTCGGCCGTGGAGTGACTAATCATTGTCCTACTACATAGGAGTATTTCAAAAAATAAATTGCTATTAATATATAATTACTTTATATTTAAGAGTTTGAACCAACTGTCTTTATTTAAGAAAGAAGGTACTATTGAATCAGTCATACCAATTATATATATAATTCAATAATTTGGTGTATGTCGTTTTTATAATATAGATTATATATATTTTAATTTCTAATATTGTAATTATAATTTTTTTTTTTAAAAAAAACTCCACAAAACTATAGCTGGCCAGAATGCCAAATGTTTTCTTGGACGACGGTATCTCCACACTTGTGCATGATTTTTGTTTCTTCTTCAGCTAGTATAATCCATTTATCATATCATAGTTTATCCTCTCTCTAGCTTCGCGGGGAGTCGGGGACGTCCCACCAAATTCAACCATTTAATAAATAATTTCCTTACGGTAGGATTGGTAGGATTGATAGGGAATTGTTTAAATTTAACTAAAAATCTTAGGTTTGAAAATTGTAAGGGAAAGTTTTACTGTCCTTCGAAGTCTTTCTCAACTTGAATCTAGAGTAATCGGCACCCAATATGATGGCCGGATTCGAATGATCAAACATAATTAGACGAATTTTAAGTTGGGACAGACACCCTTGTTTCGGCCTTTGGGTATAGGGATGATAGTGAATCAGATAATAGTGGATATCCAAACCAACCATATCTATTTATAAATTGTGTGAATATGAATATGCATATTTATTATCACAGTAAATGGTATGGATATAATTTGACATGTTTAATTATCCACATTATCCATTATCCGCGTATATTTGTTATACTTATAACTAAAATATATAATATATAGTTTTATAATATGTTAATTAATAATATATTTGTATATATTTATTTTGTTATCTAATTTAAGTAAAATTATGACTAAAATAAATTAAATAAATATTAAATCATTTAAGGAAATGATACAATTTTGCAACCACCCAACCCAAGTGAAATCTCAAGTCTTAACCCTAACGCAAAATGCCTAAACCAACACATGAACCCTTCAGTGCTCCTAAAAGAATCTTTGTTCATGGTGGAGTACATTTATTAACCCAGGAACTAACTCATGAACCTTTGATTGGTACTTTTTAGATTTATTTTCTTTTGCGAATATTCATTAAATATAAATTATTAATGGTGTAGATATAATTTAGCTTTATGTAAAATAAATGGTAATGGTATGGATATAATTTAGATGAATATCGTGGATTGTCATCCCGGGTGCCCCAATGTTTGGGGAATTTTCAAATTTCATCAGGTAAGTTTTTATATTCTTTACGTTCTCTAGGCATAAAACCATCCAATATAGTTTTAGATGTTTTCAATATTTTTCATTTAGTCATGGTGTTAATTCATCCATTAAATTTTAAAAAATAAATAAAAATAACAATATTTTTAAACTTTAATTATTATTTTATTATTACGTTGAACCGGTCCAACGTAGAATATTAAATGATATTTGCCCCGTAATATTTTCTTTCATTGCTCCGCCACGATTACTCAAAGTGTGGTTTACACTCAGGCAAGTGTATGCTAGCGGACGAGATCATGAGGTGATTTGGTCGCACCTTCATTACGACTTCACTCCGGTCACTAACCATGCCTTCAGCATGCCTCTCCTTGTGAGTAAGGTAACGACTTCTGCAGAGTCAGTATGCCAATGATTCGGCTAGTTGGTTCATGGGTTAGTTGAAGCCCACCTAGCTATTGCAATGAAGGCACCTGTTGAGTTAATTTAGTCTTCGCTCATGCTGCAATTCCTTCTGAAATAAGAAAGAAAAAGGCATACATATACCTCTTAAACCCCCAAATTAAAAGAGATGGTTAACTTTAAACAGTGATATTATGTTAAGCCAAACTTTTGAAACTATTTAAACAATCAAGCTAGTAAACATCGAGTTTCATACTATGCATCTGAAGCTGCAAACAAGATCAATCCTAACCCGTAAATCGAAGGTTATTGCTGATCTAAACCTTGAAAAAGAAGAAAAAGGAAAACATTGATCTCCACTTAAAACAGTTATTTGATCACGACATCAACATACATATAAACAGCAATCTCATAAGAGATGGAGTCACCTTTTGATCAACAATAATTGAAAATGTGCAACAATCACTGTAGATAATGTAACACTACATAAACAAGAATTAGGCAGAAATATTCTGGTGATCAAAATAACAAATCGTAACAATAGAAAACTCTTTGTAAACTCTATACTTCAATCTCTATCTTGCAGACAAAACTAAGGACAAAGAATATGTAGCTTTGTGGTCCTCCACCACCTTTTTTTTTCACCTATATTTCTTACACTCCTCTCGTCATTCATTTAGTACTTCAAAAGTACACACGCCATTGTGAACTAGCTGGCCATACCATACCTATCATCCCCCCATCGTCCTTCATCTCTTTGATCAAACAATGGATCCCAGAAGTCTTCACGGGAAGCGCGGTTGCATTGTCGAGGAGGACATGGAGGACAACATGGAAGAAGAAGAGGTTGGCTTTGCTGATGATGGCAAGAAGAAGGAACTCAGTGGGTGTATGGAAAGAGTAGGCAGTAGCTGCGGCGGCTCTTCGCCACCGTCTTGCCAAGTGGAGAAGTGTGGAGCTGATCTGAGTGATGCCAAGAGGTACCACCGACGACATAAGGTCTGTGAGGTTCATGCAAAGGCACCGGCGGTGGTTGTCTCCGGTCTCAGGCAAAGGTTTTGTCAGCAATGCAGCAGGTATATATTTGTATATTCCTATAGTCCTAGGTTTACTGGCCGTAATAGACACCGGATGTTAAGGTACTCGAACTTGATACCTGCTAAGCTGACTTTCACATCTCCTTTCTAAGTTTGATACTACCTTTAATTCCTTCGGGTTTGCAGGTTCCATGAGCTAGGAGAGTTCGATGAGACCAAGAGGAGCTGCCGGAGGCGCTTGGCCGGTCATAATGAGAGGCGGAGGAAGAGCACAACTGAACCTTACGGCGAGAGCTCAACCCACAGAGGGGTTGCGGGTCAACCAAAGGAAAACCAGTACAGGCAACCTGATGAAAGGGGCAGATTTCAGATTACCATACCTGGGAATCCTGCCTACAGAAGATCTCAGATCAGATGAGAAAACAATCCAGTTTTTTCCCATATTCGATTCTTGCTCTCTCTCTTAGTATCAGAATAAGGACTACTACTATCACATAGGTAAGGGATCAAAGGATGTATCCACACTTTTGGTCATCTAATCTAATATAAGAAATAATGTCTGCTTAATTGAAGCTCATCCTTGTGCTTATCGGAAAGGAATAAAATATGGAATAGTACCAATCAAAGCTAAGATCAATTATGTCTTGAGAAGCATCATCCTCTGTTGCTCTAAATACTTCCTTCCAATTATTTTTCTACGTTCCATTCAACCCGTAAAAGGGAAGCTGCTCGCAAACTGAGCAACTTCAACATTGCAGAAGCATATTTGATGGAGATATTAGTCGAGCCACTTTTTTATATATCATAAACTATTTCAGGAACCAGTACATCAGAAAAACACCATTTTGCTTTCAGCAGCAGAGTAAACAAGTACTAACAAATCACAGATTCCTGAAAGTCTTCCATCCAGCAACCTAAGTAAGCTTCACAAAAACTTCACAACAATGCATGAGATGTCATCTTTGCTCCCTGTCAAGAGCCTCTTCAACAAGCTTCTTAGCTGCAATCCGGGCATCCCTTTCATTTGCGATAGCATCTGCTGCTTCCTGGTTTGACATAACCTGCCGTTGATTTTAACAAAAGCCTTTAGCACACACAATACATTAAGAAACGAATTCCCTGATAAACATTAGTATAACAGCTACGCAGAACTTGAGGTACAACAAGATCGTGAAAAGAACAATACCATCCACAACCCATCACTAGCTAAGATGATAAAATCTGTATCGTCATCAATCGTATCAACTGTAATATCTGGTTCTGAACTCAGATGTTGCTTCAGCTATTCTACACATTGAAAACAAATCAAACTCGAGTCTCCAGCTGAACTGAATTATTGAGCAACCCACAAATCTGACAACAATTTCTTAACTTGTTCAAGGAAATCCGTAATCTGACAATTGAACCAAGCGTTCACTCTATTCATAGAGATTGAACGCCGGCAAGAAGGGTACCGTTCCACAAGCGTTTATCATAGAGTTATACGTTACAAAATTCTAACTTGAACTCACTCAAAACTAGTTGGACCTAGATGGAACCTTCATAACAGAAAATTAGAACCAATCCAGACCAAATAACAAATGCAGGAGATGCCCTAAAGAAAATTACGTCATGTCTTACACATACTTGTATGAACAGGACTTAGTCTTCTGAAGATGTTACCTGGAAAGTTTGACACAAAACCACCCTCGTCTTCAACTTCCTCCTTTTCTGCATTGGCTCATGATCAACAGACAGTGGCTCGGCAACACCATTCTTGCAGATAATGGCACGTGAGTCACCAAGATTGGCCACCACCAGTTTCTCACAGCTTATCAGTATTGTTGTGACAGCAGTTGAACTCCCCTTACCCAACTCCCCTTACACTTTAGTGCTGTCCAGGATAGTTTTGTCGGTAATGTGATATGCCCTCCTGATTGAATGTTTTTATGATGGTATTCAAGCATTCAATCCAGCTTATTTGGATGATTATGGCTGCTGCTAGTGATGCTTTAATCCCATTTTTGCAGATCATGGACCCAAGAATCAGTTGGAAGAAATGCGCTGGAAATTAACCATATGGGCCTGAAATCATAAAGTGCACAACAACTTGGGCTTGGGCTGCTAAATGAATGACCTGTCACGCTCTCTGAGCTTCCAGAAGAAGCGTGCTGCTGCTGTTACAATCTCTTATAATAGCTTTAGAGTTTCAATTTCAGTTTAGTTTAACAAAATCAAAACTCTTTCAAAACTTTAGCTGAGATTAGAGATTTTAGGAGATAAAGATTAGATTTATCTCTTTAAGAGAACAGCTTGGCAGTGAGGTAAGATCTCTTCTTCCTCACTTTTCTTTTGTCGTTGTTACGCTGAAGCTTGTCCCTTTTCTTTTACACTTTATTTAATTAATTTCAATTTTATGTTTATTTCTCTTGCGATTTAATTATGTCTTATCGTAGCTAAATTATTTGATTCCTGGTAAAGGTCATTGAGCCATGATTCTTTCTTTGCGAGATCAAATCCGTTCTTAATAAATACCAATTTTCGTATTTCTACTCTTTTTGATTTACGGTCAAAACTATAAGTGTTGGTTTTAAACCCAATCAATTTAAAATTAAGCATGTTTAGTTACCGTCTTTCTTGGTAATTTTGGAATATACATTATTATCATGAATCTGAAGGCAACTAATTGATTTGCGAGTTGATTAGAAAAAGAGGAGAATCTTATTTATAGGAGTAGAGTCTCTCTCCTAGGTTTGTGAAAGGTCTCTCCCTGCGTGTTCGTCAATCACTTAATTAAATTCTATAGAGTGTCTCTTAGAATTGTTAAGGCGATTAGGAATTTCCAATAGAGTGTCTCTTTGTTAATTTTGAGTAGGAGGAGAGCCGGAAGTCTAGAGTGTCTCTGATTTCTATAGCCTTTCTATGAAAATTGGTTTTGAAAATACTTGCGTCGATGATCAATTAAATGAATTATGGTTTGATTAGAGTCTTTACCGGGAATTGCTTGTCGCTTGAGTTTAATCAATCTTCATCTGTTTACTGTTCTTGTTTCTTTTATTTGTTTAATTAATTGCAATACAACAACTCCTTTATTGGTATTTACCACGGTTACGAATTTTGGTCATTAAATCAGGAATTAATTTAGTCGTGAAATCTCTGTGGAACGATCTCTTTTTACCACTTGCTGCAGTTTAATTTATATTTGTGCATGGTGAATTGTAGTATTTATTTTTATTGGTTTCGGCAACCATCAAATTTTGGCGCCGTTGCCGAGAATTTTGATCGCTACTAATTTAATTTCTTTATTTTATGACCAGATCTTCTTGCTCATAATTACTTCCATACAACCCAGAGTTAACGAGAACAGAAACGCAGTACAGAAAATAGCAGGCAGAAAGACAGAGAGTTATTTCTGCAGAACCAGAATCGGAAGACAATTCTTTCCAGACACCACAACCTGACTCTTTCCCAGACCTAGGAGAGAGCTCATCTGTCGCAGTTAGAGAAAATTCACTTTTCGAACCAAATCAAGAAAAGTGTTTGTGGGTATCACATTCCCAGTGGAGGTTTTGGAGGTATTTGAAGGGGTTTTCGCTTGGCAATCCATAGAACTTCTTCAGGTTATGGATAGTGTTTGGCTTAAGGTTCCAATCATGTTCTATGGGTGGGTATTGGACACAAAAGTATGTATCCGGTGGTGGTCCTTCATTGTTGCGCTGCCTAAAGGTTTGCTCTGGAGGAGGAGGAGGTGGTAGTGGCTGGTCTCCTCTAGGGGGGTCCATATTTGGTTCGAAAAGTGAATTTTCTCTAATTGTGGCAGATGAGCTCTCTCCCAGGTCTGGGAAAGAGTCAGGTTGTGGTGTCTGGAAAGAACTGTCTTCCGATTCTGGTTATGCAGAAATAACTCTCTGTCTTTCTGCCCGTTATTTTCTGTACTGCGTTTCTGTTCTCGTTAACTCTGGGTTGTGATAACAATCAAGACAGCCTTAACGGTGCTACCACACTTGCGGCTCCCACCAGGACGATTTTCCATAAGACCCGTAAGATATCTTCATATCGCCCGAGAATCAGTGAAGGATTCCTAGGATGGTCGACATCAGCGGGGGGGGGGGGGGGGGGGGGGGGGGGACTCACGCGACTCTACACGCACGGCACCATCCCATCCTAGGGACCCACGAGCTTATCGCTCCCGGCAGCCCGTATGATATCGCTTATGACGTCATCTGTCGGTATCGCTTGTGACGTCACCATCTGACATCGCCTGGATTGTTATCGCCAGGTATCGCCGAACATGCCTATAAATACCCCCACTTTTTCAATCTAAAGGTAAGATCAAGATCACTGAGACGAACCTCTGTTATTTTTGAAACCCGAACTGACTTAAGCATGGAGTGTCTACGCCGGAGCCCCCCCTCCGGCGCTTTGCAGGTACATCCGACACCGACCGCCACCGTTCCAATCAGACACGACTCCAAATATTACAAGATCAACATAGAATCTTATCAAATGGTGCTTTCATTGAGAGCTTTGGTATATTAAGTGAGCGTCCTTAATAGCCAAGCTCCGTCTAGTCGGAAGATTGGAACGGTCATGATCACGGGATCGGAGCCAATCCAATCATCATCCTCTAATATCCCTTTCTCAATCCGCAGACAGTTATTCCCTTTTGCTACTGCCGATCTCTCTATGACTACACAACCAATTATTTCGGGATCTCTGGACCTCTCGGTTGGAATTGCTGGGGGACTGGCCTCCTCGCAGACGGACATCTTGTCATCTCAGATAGCGGGATCTGATTTCTCCACTCCTCTTTCGGGGGGATCTGTGCTTAATCGTGAACATCCTTTTGCAATGGAAATAGCGGCCCTTCGTTCTCGGCTGGAATATCTGACGGAAATGGCTGCGAGAGCCACGCCTGGTGCTTCTGGATCTAGTCTCCCTCCTCGCGTCATGTTTACACCATCTATTGTCGCTGATCGACCTTTATCACCATTGTTTCCAGAAAACCTCCAGATGCCTTTATCCGCGAGAAATCCTCCGATTAGTGTTGAACAGTTTACTCAGGGAAGAGTAGAGGCTTACGTACCACAAATGCCACAAGGTCTCCTCCTACAAGGAGACAGACAGCTTGTGGGGGTTAGGAGCCGGTGGGACGGACGGAGGGAAGGAGCCAACAGAAGTCTGTCTCCCGAGTACAGCGAAAGATCCAGTAGTCGAAGGTATCGAAGTCGTTCGCACAGGAGCCGCAGTCGATCTCCTAGACGACATCCTACGCCAGAACCACGAAATAGGAGGCGTTAGGACGAAATGTCTCCTCCGCGTCAGGCGAGTGAAATTCTTGATGATACATCGGGCCACCCATTTAGCCGTCGTATAAGGCGTCACAGGGTCAGTCGGCGCGTGAAGCTTTCCACTGATGTTTATGATGGCACCAAGGATCCCATCTCGCACATTAATAAAGTGAAGGACTTTGTTCAGTTTCAGACCCACAGTGATGCGGCGTTATGCCAAATATTTGTTATGACATTATCGGGTGTGGCGCGTCTTTGGTTTGAGGGTCTCTCTGGTGGATCCATTAATAATTTCTCGCAATTAGAATCTAAATTCCGGAGCAGATTTAGCACGGCAATTCCAATCAGGAAATCTGCCGCCGGTTTATTTGACATACAACGAAGGCCTCAAGAAACCTTAAAGGAGTTTCTTAGTCGCTTCGATTTGGAAATGTCCTTAACACCGGGCGTTACTATTGATTTTGCTATAGAAGCTCTGAAAAGGAACTGCCGTTATGGAAAGCTGAAAGACGCGCTCATGGTGGATCCTCCAGTGACTTTAGATGCGTTGAGGCTTAAAGCCCACAATTACGCAAAAATGGAAGAGGAAGAAAATAGAGATAAGACGTATGACGCGTCGCATGGGACATCTCAAATTACTACTACTCCCACGAAGCTACTACCTGACGACCATTTTATCGACGATTACGCCAGGAGGAAAGACCATATCCCCAAGGCCTCCAACAAATAGAAGGGTCATTTTTCGAAGGGAAAAACCGGTGGTTCCCCCTCTCGATGTCACGGGGATTCTTACAAGAACCGGACGTACGACCCAGATTTTCCTTCTCTTAACGTACCAAGGGCAGAGATTTTAGCGATAGCAGAACAACGAAATCTTCCCATTCGCTACCCCGCGCCTACGAAACCAGGAGTGCTTCTAGGGAGAAGGGAAAATGCTTATTGTAAATTCCACAAAGCCAGGGGTCATTCCACAGAAACGTGCAGGGAGTTAAGATCGGCGATAGAACGCTTGGTAGAAGAAGGATATTTGGGGGAATTTGCTACCCAAATAAGAGAAGATGCCAGAAATAATCTTAGGAAAAGGACAACAGACGAACCACCAGTTCCTCCTCGCGTTCGGCAAAAGGATGATGCTCCCAGAGGTAAAGACAGGGAAACTCTTGCGGTTGATGATGAATATATCCCTATGATTAACATTATCGTGGGAGGAAACCCTTATATGGACGAATCAGAGCAATCGGCAGCCGCGAAAAGAGATAAACGCACACGTGATGGCATGACAAAAAAGGAGAAGCGATAGGCATATTGGATCGAATGGTATTATCCTTTTCCGAAGAAGATGAGAAAGGCGTCGTCTATCCGCATAACGACGCATTGGTGGTCACGCCCCTCATCGCCAGTCATGGAATCAGAAGAACTCTTATCGATAACGGGAGTGCGGTGAACCTCTTTTCGCTGGAAGCTTACAATCTTATGAAGCGACCTGATAATGAGTTAACACCTAGCAAACGGCCTATAGTCGGCGTTGATGGGGTTCCAATTCCTGTCACGGGGGTAATTACTTTGCCCATATATTTCTGAGAAGACACTTACAAGCGATCAGAGAACCTATTGTTCCTTGTCGTGGATCTGAATTTGCCTTACAATGTCGTACTCGGACGACCTTTCCTCAACCGCTTTGGAGCGGTGATATCTCAGAAGCATTTAAAGATGAAATACCCCTCCTGGGATGGGGTAGTATCGGTAAAAGGCGATCAAAAGCTGGCGGCGGAATGCTACTCGCTCATGACTCAAAGAAGCTGCGATAGGTACGTATGTATAGCAGCGGATCCATACGAGCAGAGTGATGAGAAGCGTGCTCAACCTCTAGACAAAATGGTACCCATTCCGGCAATCGGTATAGAGGAAGCAAGTTTCCTGATCAGTGAAAAACTCAGCCCAGCGGAAAACCTTCAACTGGCCCGGCTGCTGAATAAATGCCAAGGAGATTTCGCGTGGAAACCCTCCGACATGCCAGGTATGTCGTGGGAAATAGCCGAACATCGTCTCAATGTGGACCCAGATGCCAGGCCGGTACAGCAAAAGCGACGCGCGTTCTCTAATGAAAAGGCGTTGGCTGTGAATAAGGAAGTAGCAAAGTTCCTTGACGCAGGGTTTATCCGCGAAGTTCAATATCCCACCTGGCTAGCGAACCCTGTCCTTGTTCCTAAGCCCAATGGGGATTGGCGTATGTGCATCGACTTCACAGATTTAAATGATGTCTGCCCTAAGGATTGCTACCCGCTTCCTCGCATAGATCAGTTAGTTGATCAGACCGCTGGATACGCTTATCTAAGCTCATTGGACGCCAACTCTGGATATCATCAGATTCCCATGGCCCGGGAAGATGAAGAAAAGACTGCGTTTCTCACTCCAAAGGCCACCTATTGTTATACGGCGATGCCGTTCGGGCTGAAGAACGCCGGGGCTACGTTCCAACGTATGGCCAATAAGATATTCGAAGAGCAAATAGGGAGGAATGTGGAAGCATACGTTGACGATATTTTGGTGAAGAGCGCGAGCTTTCAAGATCACCTACGAGACTTAAAGGAAGTCTTTGACGTGATGAAAAGGTATCGTATGAAGTTAAATCCCCGAAAATGCATGTTTGCATTTCAGACAGGAAAATTCTTGGGCTACGTGGTTAGCCAAAAAGGCATCCTACCTAATCCCTCAAAGGTTAAGGCCATACAAGACATGATATCGCCAAGAACCATTAAAGAGGTGCAAAGGCTAACAGGGCGAGTCATTGCCCTTGGGCGATTCATTTCCAAGCAAGGAGAAAAGTGTCTCCCTTTATTCAAAGTCATACGCAAGAAAGCCTCGTTCGGGTGGACCCCGGAATGTGAGGAAGCATTTATCGGCCTAAAAGATTACCTATCGTCTGATTTATTATTGACGAGACCTGAAGTAGGCGATACTTTATATTTGTATCTTGGCGCCGCGGATGAAGTGGTCAGTGCCGTCCTCGTTCGCGACAACAACCATTCTCATCGCCCGGTCTATTTTGTGAGCCATGTCCTGAAGGACACGGAGTTGCGATACGCCCGAATTGAAAAGATAGCGTTCGCTCTGATACAAGACACCCGTAAAATGGATCGGTATTTTCAGTCTTATTCCGTTATCGTACTCACAGACCAGCCTCTGAAAAGAATATTTCAAAAGCCTGAATCTTCCGGAAGAATGTTGATTTGGGCGCTTGAACTAGAACAGTATGGATTGAGGTATCAGTCGCGACCGTCCGTAAAAGCTCAGATCCTGGCCGATTTCATAGCGGAATGTACCTTTACAGAGGATCCTTTGGGCGGTGTACCTGAAGCGGAATGGGGCGACATGGATCTCCCGTTCCCGGAAACCTACACGGACCTCTAGATCGTCCATGTGGATGGAGCTAAAAACCAAGAGCTGGCTGGAGCTGGAATTTTTATAAATGGGTCGCACGATATGCAAATACAATACGCCATTCGAATCCTACAGCCGTTATCTAATAACGCGGCAGAGTACGAGGCGTTGCTAGCCGGGCTCAGAATAGGGAAAGGACTTTCCTCTAAAGGGAGGCGCGATACTGGAAGAACAGGAGACCTGCGTCTAAAAATCTGTGGTGATTCCAAGTTGATAATTGACCAGGTCTTGGGGCATTCTCAGGCCCGGGAACCCATTATGATTCAATATCTCGCCAAAGTAAAGCGAGAATTGTTGGAAATAAAGAAAGAAGGCATGCAGGTCAGCTTCGAGCATATCCCTAGGGAGGAAAACGCTGAAGCTGACAATCTAGCCAAAATGGCCGCGAATCCGGAAGCGTCCATACCCAAAGATGTATACTATCCAGAGTTATCGGTACCATCCTTCATGGAAGAGCAAGCATCTTTATGTGTGGAGGAGCGCGAAAGCGACTGGCGAATTCCCATAATCAAATTCTTGAAACACGAGGAACTGCCTGAGGATACCGCTGAAAAGAAGAAGGTATTGAGACAGGCAGCACGTTGTACATACTATGATGGGGACCTGATTCGAAGGTGTTTTTCCCACCCTGCCGCCAAATGTATAACTGAACAAGAGGGCCTTCACACCTTGCGCGAAATTCATGAAGGGGTATGTGGTATGCACGTGTCAGGCGGTACCCTGGCTGCACAGGTCTTTCGATCCGGATTCTACTGGCCCACCATCCGAAGAGATTGCCACAACTATGTACAAACCTGCCCTAAGTGCCAGGAGTTTGCCAAGATTCCTCGGCGGCCTGCCACTGAAATATCTGAAATTATCGCCCCTTGTCCTTTTGCTAAATGGGGGATCGATATCCTAGGCCCATTCCCAAAGGCAAGGTCTCAACTGAAATTTGTGATAGTGGCGGTAGACTATTTCACTAAGTGGGCGGAAGCTGAAGCGGTCGCCACAATCACAGCAGAAAAAACTTGGCGTTTTTTCAAACATCAAGTTATCATGAGATTTGGCGTACCTCGTGTCCTTGTTAGCGATAACGGAACGCAGTTCACCAGCCATTTCTTCAAAGACCAGTGCTCAGAATTTGGAATCGAGCAACGTTTTTCCTCCGTGGGTCATCCGCAAACTAATGGACAGGCGGAAGTAACCAATCGGAGCGTCCTTAGCGGCATCAAGAAAAACCTAGAGGGGTCTAAAAAGAAATGGGCTGATGAGCTACCATACGTGATGTGGGCATATCGCATTACCGTTAAGACCACCACCGGAGAAACACCTTTCGCGTTGGCCTTCGGGACCGAAGCCGTTACACCGGTGGAAATTGGAACCATGAGCCTACGGGTAGCTCATTTTCGGGAGGAACTAAATGAGGAAAGGTTACGAGCTAACCTGGACGCGTTACCAGAAGTCCGAGAGGAAATCCTTCTAAAAATGCAGCATTACAAACGAAAGATGACCCGTTATCATAACAGGCGCGTCAAAGAACGGTTGCTGAAACCCGGTGACCTGGTGCTCAGAGACAAGCGAGCGGCAGGGCAACGTATGGGAAAACTCAGTCCAAACTGGGATGGACCATATCGCGTCACCCACGTTGTCGGGAAAGGAGCCTATCATCTGGAGACTCTCGATGGTACACCCTTATCCAACTCTTGGAATATCGCTCGCTTGAAATTATATTACTCTAGAATTTAATTTTATCTGCACCTTTGATTTATGTCAACCCTAACCATGACTAACGCTCGATGAGAGAGCTTTCGTGGAAGTTTGTGGTTGTCTTTGTGCAGATAAAAAAGGGGGTATTTTGGGAAAGTGAAAAGTCCTATCCTTGTGATGGCCGGTCTTGATCTGATGGCCCATTAAATGAGGGTACTACCCACCATACCTTGAATTAGCGTCGGATTGAAAGATCCTGGACGCCCCCGGGGGTGAAAAGTCCTATCCTTGTGATGACCGATCTTGATCAGATGGCTCATTAAGTGAGGGCACCACCCGGTATCTTTGGGAGTGAAAAGTCCTTTTCTTGTACTAACCGTTCTCGTGGAGACGGCCCAACAAGATGAGGCACGCCCCAAAGAAATAGAAACTCCGTTCTAGAAACAAGAATCCTATCTTAACGGTTGGGCTACTATGGCTAAGCCATTAAGTAAGGACACGGTTCTAGACGCAAGGGCAACGCCCAAAAGTGAAAATTCCCTAGCCTTGTGATAGCCGTCCCGATCCGACAGCTCACTAAGACGAGGCATTTTAAGGGCCGATCGTGAAATTAGGGAAACGCGGAGAATCGTGAAATCCCGGCTAGTAACCAGATGAGTAATCCTTGGTGAAGTGTAGAGCTGATAGCGAAAACGATTCCCGCGGGTTCCAGGGTAACGCCCTATGATGGCAGCGAAATGGCTCCTACGGGTAATTACTATCCCTCGTAACGTGTTTTTGTTACTGATGATTTACAGTTGAGAATGCGCAGAATACTCTTCGGGCAGCGGAAGGAGCGAGGATCTAGTAAGCTGATCTATCGCTAGTCTTACCGAGAATGCTAACCCAATACCAAATTCTATAATTTGGTGGGAGCGCTAAGGATCTGTTCGGATAAGTAAGCGCATTGGGAAAACATGGCGAAGATAACGCCAAAGGGGTTTGCGAGGAGGCAACTAAATAAAGGAAAGTCAGCAATAAAAGTAGCTTGAACCTGTCGAAATGTTTAAAGGGGGCTACAAAGTACAAACTTCGGTGGTCAAAATAATAAACAAGAATTTAGTGACGCTTGATCACTAAGGAAAGAGCTATAAAGCCTCGAAGAATGTCAACCTTCGGGGTGCCTCCGTTTCCAGCCTGCCGCCTTAGTTTGGCGAAAGCCCTCCTCATTAAGGTGGCCGGATCTTCGTTTGAAAGCGGCAGTGACCTCATCGGGTTTGTATGCATTGACTCCATGGGCTTCCTCAAAGCAAGCGACCAAAATAGAGGCAATCTGCTCGACATGCCACAGGCTCTTATCAGCCAACTCTTCCTCCAGGGCAGCTTTCTCCTTGACAAGGGAGGACTTCTCATTCTCCAAAGCAGTAACTTTGGCCCTCTCCGCTGCCAAGGCGGCCGACTGCTCTTCTTTCTGCTTCTGATGAGCCAGTAATAAGTTTGTACGCTCCTCCAGCAACCTTTTCTTCTCATTCTGCTCTCGCGATAATCCTTCCAAAGCAGAGGAGAGAGAGGCAGCCTGACGTCGCGCCTCCTCTGCCCAGTAATGGAATTTCATCAAATTAGTGAAAAGGTTGGTGCGCAAGGAGTTCTCCCTATCAAACGCGCCTTTAGAAAGAAAAACGTCACGTTCGGCCGCAGACGCCAATACCTGGGAAGCCAATAAAGCCGAAACTTCATCCGAGCCATCACCCCCCAATGCCGCCAAGCCGGTGTTACGGAAATCATACAGTCCAACTTGATGGGTTACAGAGCTAACCCCACCTATCGGACTAAGATCCGCCACAAAGTTGAAGGTGGTACCTCCTTCGCCATAACGATCCCGCAGAGGAATGCTCAAAGGAGCAAACGCCAGAGGAGAAGGAGGGTGAACCTGGGTGGACGAACCCCCTGGAGCAAGATAAGTGCTATGAGGCTGATAACCTGAAAAGTCCTGCAAGACCTCTTGATACCCTGGATTAGAGGAATATGTGTGAGTGGAACCGCTGAAAGAATTGGGCGAAACCCCGAAGGTATCGCCTGTGCCCAAGTTCTCCAAAAATTCTGACTGATTCCCTCCCTGGGAACAACCGTAGAGTCAAACCCGTCCGCAGGCTTGCTCCCCATCCCGGTGGTAGAGGAAGACGAATTTCTGCCCTCATCTTCCGGCCGCTGTCTCTTCTTGGAACCAGTCAGCACGTATCCTATATTCATATCGCCTGAGGGAGGAACGGAGGTAGCGGCAACGGTAGCGTCCTGCCAAGAACGCAATATGAAATATAGATAAGAGAAATCAAACGACGATAGACGTAGAAATATAGCATATCATGACTAAAAAGCACCCTTACTGTATCAGTGTGAGGAAGAGGTGCTTCTGAAGAGCCTGCCGCGTCTGGAGAAGGTGTAAGAGCGGCGACACTTCTCGTTTTCCTCTTCTTTTTTCCTTTGGCAATGGCCTTAGGAGCGTTAGAAGAAGAAGAAGGCTGGGCAGGAGGAGCAGCGATGGTCACAAGGGGAACGCCTGAAGGAATGTCAGAATCCCTCACACCGACCGAAGAAGAGGAAACTTGAACAAGAGTAGCGGAAGTAGCCGGAAGATCGGTAGGATTGTCAGTCGCTTTCGTGGAAGTAGCTCTCTCCTTTTCTTCTCGCTCTTGAGCCCTTTTCAAGCATCTCCTCACGCTCTCAGGTTTATAATTGGCATCCGTCGCTGCGAAAGCACAAAATAGCGTCAGCATTAGTATCAGCGATAACAAAGAAAGGAGTGACGCGACACTCACGTTTAACACAAGATCGAATGTCCATTCTACAAGCCACTTGACGGATGTGAACGCTGATTTCCAGTTTGAGCAATGTGTTTAACCAGTCTTGCTCACGTTTCGGAAGGGTCCCTGGTCGGCTCCAGACGTTGTCATCCACGTTTTGATTAAAACCAGATCGCCACCAGGGACCAAGATCTCCAGGAAGATCTATCACAAAAAACTCTTTTTTCCAGCCATCAACGGAAGACTCGATATGGAGGAGTTTCCAAGTAAAAGACTTCAGAGAGTCATCGTCAAAACCGAGCGATATCGTTATCACCCCCCGACATTTCATCAGCTTAAAAAGAGATTTAAGCAGTAGAAGGGAAGGGGAAGTAATCCCTTTGTATTTGCAAAGTTCCAGAAAAGCATAAACACAACAATATGCATTTGGGGATAGTTGGGCCGGAGTCAGATCGCCAGCAACAAGCAATTCTTTGACAAAAGAGTCAATGGGAAGCCGAAAGCCATAACGGAACATTTGCGCATACATGACCCTACGATTGCCCGTCAAAACGCTGTTCAGACGTAGTGACTCAGGGGCAACAGTGGTTTTATAATCATCAGGAATATCAGCATTATGGGCGGCCAAATGCTCACGAAGAGCGGCCTCAGATGTGATAACACTAGACGTAATATCCATCCTTTTCTCATCGGCAGATTTCGACTCAGTACGGCGAGTCTTAGCCATGGCAGAATTAAAAGATGAAGAAGACGATGGAGGAGAAAGGAAATACCTTCAGAGAAAAAGCACTTCAAAGAGCCTTGAATAGTGGGGAGAAAACAAGACGGCTAAAAGAAAATATGAGAAAGCGGGATGATAAAAGAAAAGTGAGAAGAATAAATATTGGGTTTTATAACCCTAATGGTCAAACGAAACGACGAATGCCGCAGTCGTTGCGTGGAAGCGGCATAAGGAACAGACTCAAGTAATGAGTGCAATCCTAGAAAAGTGCTACAATGCCTCGATTTAGGCAAAGATCTCAAGCACGCTAGCCCGTGGCGCTGGAAGAAATAGACACGTGTGCCTGCACAATCACGACTTTTCTAAGGAAAGGATAGCAAGCATTAAATGCTCTGAAAAGAAGGTACTATCTCTGGGGAAAAACAAGAGCGATATCACAAGAAAGGAGATAACGCAAGATGGCGTTGATTAAAAAGAATAGCGTTGGGTTAACGCGGAAAGGCGAAATAAAAATCAAATAAGCAATCAAATACAAGTATTGTCGCACAACAAGGCGTTATTACAAGACAAAGAAGCAAATAAGTGAAAAATCTTCTAAAGGGAGCAACCTCGATTAATCATGGGCCCTCGCGAGCATCGCGATCATCATTCCTCCGCTTCTCTCCAGAAGAAGGAAGATCTCTCTCACCTTCGCACAAATCCTTCAGTCTCTTGGAAGTGTAATCGGTCAGCACTGACGAGTCAACAGTTCCCTGGCGATAGAGACTCATAAATTCAGCAATACAAATATCCATGGTCTTGTTCTTCCACCAGGATATCTTTGAAGGCACTTTGGCCAAATCCGCATCACGAGATGCTATCTCTTCGCGAAGGAAGATATTCTTTCTGTCAGCTACCACCAATTCCGCCTTCAGAAGGTCTATCTTAGCCTTCCCTTTTGATCTTTCTCGAGCAAGCTCAGCGCGACAGTCGTCCAACTCCGCCCTGGTCCGCTCTTGAAGCTGCGACAGCTCCGTTACCTTCCCTAAAGCAGCATCTAGTTTTCCCTTTAAATCAAGAGAAGGTCGAACCTTGTCACGATGATCCTCGAAAAAGTAGTTTAACTCGCGGAAGCAGGCCAGCATGTCAGTCAGAAGATGCGAATGGCGTACGTCGGGAGGACGCCGCAAGAACTCTTCTTTGTCCTTCGAAGAAGTAAACATTTGCCCCACTATCGGGCCCACTGGTTCCTCTCGCGATGACGGGTCCGATACCCCTAAAGCACGGAGACCGTCGGTACCAAGGGAAGACAAGTCCAGTTGATAAGCAATGGGGCCTTGAAGACCTTGAGGGGAAAGATTGGCGATATAAGGAGGAGAGCAATTTTTTGCAGAATCACCAATGCCCGAAATCGAAGAAAGAAACAAGGGCTGAGGCTTCCGTGGGGAAGAAGCGATGGGATTCGTAGTTGGTAAGCTCACATCTGGAATAAAGGAGCGAATAGGGGAGCTAGGACCGCCAGACACCAAGGGAGAGCCCACCGCTGCCGAAGCCTCGGGAGGAATGGCAGAGGGCACCTCGATAACTTTCGTAACGTGCGAGGCGTCAACCTCCTCGGAAGGAACCCCATTGATTTCCTCCACGGAAGGAACTACTGGGTCAGATTTCTCTTTGCGAACTCTTTTGATGAGATGCTCCGTTTCGGCAGCAATCTCTTCGCTATCGTCCTCGGTTGACTCCGCCGAAGGATCACCTTTTCTGGACCTAAGTTTCATCCGTTGAGCAAGGGTGGCATGACGCAGCTCGGAACCAGTATCCATGCTTCCGCTATCACTGTCAACCTCTTCCCTCACGGGATTACTTGGGGCCACACCCTTACCGTGAGCTGGTAGCCAATTCTCAAGGAAACGAGAAGGTCGGGCAGATGTGTTGCGTGTCGCGACGGTTTTGTTTCTCCTTCCTCACGGCGGAATAGGCGGACGACTAGAGCCTTCGGGTGGAGGAGAAGGAGGTAATGCCTGAAGCGGCACCACGTTTAGAGGAACGTCCCTTTCCTCGGAGGATCTACCCTCAGTGTTACCTGCCGATAAAATATTTTAATATGACAAGAAAGTCGAAGCGATAAGGCGATAAAAGAAAAGACTCACCAACGACACATTCTGACAGAGGCCTGAACCGAGAAAATTCCCGAATGCGGAAAGGCCCTTCTATTTCTAATAAGGCGTTAACATGGGATACATCCATACTAGACAACAAATCTGGTTCTCGCCAAGCGGCACTAGTAATTTTTCGGTTGAAACCACCGCGCCAAAACCGAGAGGGCAGGCGAAGGGTGAAGAAGCCATTTTTCCAGTTGTCCACGTTCTCTTCGAAACCTTGAAAATTCCGCCAGAAAAACCGAACAAGAGCACCATTCCATCTTGGGGTAATATCCACTAAGCAGTTATGGCACCTCAAGGTGAAAAATGTGCGGAATAGATCGAGCGATGGAGCAAAAATATGCTTCATCTCACACGAGCGAAGAAAGGCGTAAAGCCCACACCAGGAAGGCAGAGTTATTTGAACAGGATTGAAATCGTAGTGGTCTAGCAGTTTCAACAGAGAAGTATGAAGTGGAAGACGAAATCCGTAGGTAAACATCTTGAAATAAACCAACCGGAACGTCCCCCACATGGCATCAGTAAGCCGAGTATCCTTCAATGGGACAAAGGGGCGATATCCCGTGGGAAAAGTGATACCGTTCTCCTCTAACTCAGCCCTCAAAACCTCATTACAATCAAAAACACTACGAGCTCTCCTGACTTCGGGATCTAGAGGATTTTCAATAATTGCAGAAGGCCTAGCGCAAGACATAATGGAAGGGAAAGTAAAGTTATGGCAATAGAGAAACAAAATACCTGGAGTAGAGAACCAGTGAATCGGCCATCAGCACCGGCGAAGCAATTGCAGTAAAATCCCTCAAGAAGAAAGAAGCACAGAAGAAAGGAAATACGAAGAATTTCGAAATATGAGCAGAAAATACTAAAAGAGAAGAGTAAACTCCTTATAAAGGTTAAACCTAAAAAAGGAACAGCCTATGAAAATAAAACACGTGCAGAAGGAAAAAGGACGCGTGGACAGTCATCAATGTCTTTTGGGAGAAGACAGTTGCTGACTAAAAACCGAAAGGCGGTTGCGTCAAGCGAAAAGCCTACTCCCGCGATAATCCTGAAAACATGAAGAAAGAAAAGCTGCAGAAGAGTGAAAAGAAATGAAAACGTCATTTTATTATTTGGGAAAGCCATACGGCATCTACAAGGAGGCATGGTATGCCCAACTATTCGCCATCAGACCAAGAGATGCCATAGCAGTAGACCACGTCATCATCGTCCTCCCTTAAAAGTGATGGATCTTCGCCATCAAAAGGGAAAGGTTCCTCAACCTTCTCTCCCACGCGAGTGGATGATCGACCCGACTCCTCCTTGACAGACGGCGACACCGCTTTAACAGCTGAGCAGGCGGAAGGAGCCCTTGGCGATGACTCGTCAGGAGGGAAAGATGTTTCTCTCCCCTTCGAAGAGAAAGAAGCAAGAGAATCGAAGAATGACTTAGATGCCTTCGCAGCATCTTTCCTCTGCTTTTTGCGGCACCGTCGGCGAGCAGGTGGCCTCTAGGGAGGCGACGGAGGAGGATTATCCGAATCAGGAGAAGTCGGAGGAGTTGGTGGAGAATCTCGGGTGAACGTATCTAAGAAATGAGAATCAGCCATGAGATCACAAAATATTAATAAAGGAAAAAGCAACAAGGGGACGAAGAATAACGAAGGGGAGAAGATCCCTTAAATAGCCAGAAATTTGGGAAGAAAGGATCTTTGATCTTCTAACCCGACTCTTGAAAGAAGACACGTGTACAGCCTAAAGTGCAGATATGGATTTACAGTCACGCCTGTTGAGATTTTCCTCTGATCGAGGAAAACCGCAAAATCGCCCAATCAGTTGCCAGGACAACCGAGGCGTAGATTTAATGTTGAACAACCAATCAGAAAACCGCCCAGTGGCTGAAACGTTTTCAGTTGGGCTAAGAATATCTCCTAGAAAGACAAAGGGTGCATTAAAGAAGAAGAACAGTTGCAAAGCGGCGTACTAAAACCAGTTTATTTATTATGGCCTAGGGGCCGGAAAGTACATTTACATGCCAGGAAGAAAAGAGAAAAGGCCCAAAGGGAGCCATCGCATTCAGGCGTCAGAGCCAGCATCCTCGGGCACTTCGGGAAGGTCTCGCAGAGAATCCATGACCAGAATCAGATCATGGGAGGTGGCTCTCATTCCCTTCAGACAGCACCCCAGCATATCCTTGCGCTGCTGCAGCATGGCAATTACCACTTGAATCCGAGCGATGGAGGCAGCCAGCTTTGACACGCTTTCCAGAGGGCTGAAATCCTCCAGAGATGTAGCTCCCAGCCTGGAATGAAGAGGGGTTAACATTCCTTGCAGCTCCAGGATGTCCTCAGAGGTCTTGACCAACATGTTCTCCAGGAACCCGACATCCCCATCATTGAGGTTCTTGACAGAATGGCTCTTGGAAAGGAGAAAATTCTTAGTCAAATTATCCATGATGTAAATTGCCAGAGATGAGGAGAACGTGGGTGGAGAAAGTTCCCCAATTTATAGGCCCCACGAGAGAGGCCTTGGAAAGAACAAAGAGGTCCTCAAAAGGCGAGCCGTCTCGTCACCCCTAAGGACTGATAAGCCTAAAGCGGAGTCAAAGGCTGATGCTCGTATGCCATCCGCGACATGAATGTTCGAAAGGATGCAAGATGAAATATGGAAAAATGCCAAAAGGCACGATATCACGGGTAGCCATTACGTAAAAGCCATATGGTTACCGGTATCCACAGTGTAAGGCCGCGTTGATGTCGCAGGTAGCCCTAGATGCGCAAAACCTCGTCGACATCGCAGGCATCTGGTGGTATAAAGCCGCGCTAATCGTAGGCAGTTGATGGCGTAAAGCCGCGATGATATCGTTGTTTCCTTAAAGCGAAAGAGGAAAACGGGGCCCACGTGACCTCAAACCCCTGTAAGTACAAAAATTTACTAACTTCTCTATAAATACCTATCTCCTCCGTGTGTTTGCAGTACACTTGAAAGGATGATGGACTAGGAATGAATGCCAATCCACGACATGACCTGGTTGCCGTCTTTAGCGGTATCGCAAGTGACCCATCAACAGCCCCTTCTATGGCAAGAATAAAGTTGAGACTCCGTAAGCCCTGACAAGAGGCCAAATAAACTAGCATCGCTGGGCGAAAGCAATGCCCTTATGATCACGAGTGTAATAGCAGCATCTCTCGTGGACCTCTTACCGCCTCAGAAAAGCAGGTCTCTGGATAAGAATGGCGGACGGAATTCGTTTGTTCACTGGAAAGCTTCAGAACTAAGTTCCAGCTCATCACTCAACACGGTTGACGTCGAGCAGACAGAGAAATTTAGAGATCCTGCAGACATATCGCCCCACGAAAGAACAAGTTTCATCTAAGATTTCAGACATGGACAGCCCTTGGTAAACACTCGGGCTCGTTTTCAGTTGGGCTTATGATAACAATCAAGACAGCCTTAACGGTGCTACCACACTTGCGGCTCCCACCAAGACGATTTCCCATAAGACCTGTAAGATATCTTCATATCGCCCGAGAATCAGTGAAGGATTCCTAGGATGGTCGACATCAGCGGGGGGGGGGGGGGGGGCTCACGCGACTCTACACGCACGGCACCATCCCATCCTAGGGACCCACGAGCTTATCGCTCCCGGCAGCCCGTATGATATAGCTCATGACGTCATCTGTCGGTATCGCTTGTGACGTCACCATCTGACATCGCCTGGATTGTTATCGCCAGGTATCGCCGAACAGGCCTATAAATACCCCCACTTTTTCAATCTAAAGGTAAGATCAAGATCACTGAGACGAACCTCTGTTATTTTTGAAACCCGAACTGACTTAAGCATCGGAGTGTCTACGCCGGAGCCCCCCCTCCGGCGCTTTGCAGGTACATCCGACACCGACCGCCACCGTTCCAATCAGACACGACTCCAAATCTTACAAGATCAATATAGAATCTTATCAGGTTGTATGAAAGTAATTCTGAGCAAGAAGATCTGGTCATAAAATAAAGAAATTAAATTAGTATTGATCAAAATCCCCGGCAACGGCGCCAAAATTTGATGGTTGCTGAAACCAATAAAAATAAATACTACAATTCACCATGCACAAATATAAATTAAACTGCAGCAAGTGGTAAAAAGAGATCGTTCCACAGAGATTTTACGACTAAATTAATTCCTGATTTATTGACCAAAATTCGTAACCGTGGTAAATACCAATAAAGGAGTTGTATTGCAATTAATTAAACAAATAAAAGAAACAAGAACAGTATACAGATGAAGATTGATTAAACTCAAGCGACAAGCAATTCCCGGTAAAGACTCTAATCAAACCATAATTCATTCAATTGATCATCGACGCAAGTATTTTCAAAACCAATTTTCATAGAAAGGCTATAGAAATCAGAGACACTCTAGACTTCCGGCTCTCCTCCTACTCAAAATTAACAAAGAGACACTCTATTGGAAATTCCTAATCGCCTTAACAATTCTAAGAGACACTCTATAGAATTTAATTAAGCGATTGACGAACACGCAGGGAGAGACCTTTCACAAACCTAGGAGAGAGGCACTCTACTCTTATAAGTAAGATTCTACTCTTTTTCTAATCAACTCGCAAATCAATTAGTTGCCTTCAGATTCATGATAATAATGTAGACTTTAAAATTACCAAGAAAGACTGTAACTAAACATGCTTAATTCTAAATCGATCAGGTTTAAAACAAACACGAATAGTTTTGATCGTAAATCAAAGAGAGTAGAAATACGAAAATTGGTATTTAATAAGAACGGATTTGATCTCACAAAGGAAGAATCATGGCTCAATAGCCTTTACCAGGAATCAAATAATTTAGCTACGATAAGACATAATTAAATCGCAAGAGAAATAAACATGAAATTGGAATTAATTAATTAAAGTGTAAAAGAAAAGGGACAAGCTGCAGCGTAACAATGGCAAAAGAAAAGTGAGGAAGATGCTTGTCGCTTGAGTTTAATCAATTTCATCTGTTTACTGTTCTTGTTTCTTTTATTTGTTTAATTAATTGCAATACAACAACTCATTTATTGGTATTTACCACGGTTATGAATTTTAATCATTAAATCAGGAATTAATTTAGTCGTGAAATCTCTGTGAAACGATCTCTTTTTACCACTTGCTGCAGTTTAATTTATATTTATGCATGGTGAATTGTAATATTTATTTTTGTTGGTTTCGGCAACCATCACCTCCTCATGGTTTTTTGTGGTTTTCTCTAGAAATCAGGCTAGTTGCAGCAAATTTTGGATCAGAGATCATTAATTTTCCTTCCATTCAGGAGGTTAAGGACACTTAAAACTAAAAGGAAGTGCTATGAATAGGCTAAGAAACTCAACATAATCCATCAGAAATGCTAACATAAGGAAACATAATACGGGACTAAACACTAAAGTGTAAACAGTTATGCTTAGTATGGGAACTAAAATGCACAAGGGAAAAGAGGGGAAATTTAACGAGGTAAAGGAAAGGAGAGGAGAGGAAGGGAAATAATTTTTTATTTCCTTTGTATGGGTGTCATTTTAGGGAGAGAAAAAATGATGAATGAATTTACTTTTATATTTAATTGATTACCATTAAAAAGATGAATCTAAGGGGTTAAAATAGAAACACATGAGTTAAAATTTTAATTTTCCTCCATTTACTCTCATTTCCTCCCACTTATGGGAGTAAATATTTTTTAAGTTAGGAGGGAAGTTAAGTTCTAAAATTTACTTTCATTCCCCCTCCTTTACTCTCATTTCCCTTTTTTTCCATCACTTATTTTTATTCCCATACAGAGGAATTTTAAAAAATTTCATCCCTTTCCCTTCCTTTCTCTCATCCCATACTAATCCTTAAGGTACATACTAGTTTGGTAAACTATACTCGAAAGGAATGAAATATAATATGAATATAGCATCCCTTACCTCAGTTATGATATTTTCAAACAAGTGTTTCCGTAAATAGTCAGGAATGGAGTGGCTAAGATGACCGTCAAATATTGCAAATAAACCAAGCTCATGTCCATCAACTTGCTTGAACTCTGAAACAATATAATCTTCCATGTCATCATGTTTTTTCCCCCTAACTAAGTGATAGCCATGTCTTACGTTTAACACAATCTTGCTCTTTCCCTTTCCAGAGTCCACAACAGAAGCGCCTAATCCCACTTGTTCCTGAAAAGTGGGCATGATAGTGGGGATTCACAAATTAAACACATACTGTTGGATTGCAATCAAAACACCAATATGAATTCAAATCAAGACCTGAAATAATATAGAAAACAAAAGAGAAAAAAATTGCAACTTCTAAAACAGAACCATAAACAGGAAGTGACAACAGATATCACTCTTAATTATAAGCAGCGTTTGATGCAATATATATATACATCATTGGCAAGTTAGAAACAGATCAAAGCATGACCTTGATGAAGCCAAAATAATAATCTAGATATGTAAATAATTGGATGGGTGCGAGCATAATGAAAGTTAAGGTCCCAATTTGATATCTAATCGATATGGGTCATGTGATGTGACCTCAACTGGGTATTTACCGGTATAAGTGATAATACATAAAATTATCAGAAGGGCATAATGGACTTTGCACCTTCACAAAGTACTGTTGACCAGCCAAAATGGCATCGCGACCGTTTGACCAAGTCAACAGGAATAAGTGACCAAAGGACAAGTCTAGCCCGATTGTCTTAAATCGGGACAAGGCCGATCCATCCGCCCAAGCATGAGGAAACGGATCGGCACCGTTATATACCCTGGCCTGGTCAATGTGTCACCAAACGGCACCCAGCCGATTCTACACAACGGCAGCCTGCCGATTCCACCCCAACGGCATCGTACTGATTGGGCACAGATATTAAGCTCCCCTCACAGATATTATTTATATAATACTCCATAGTCAGTATACATTTAGTCAAGGTTGGCAGGGAGGATAACCTGCTCCCATCAATTCATCATCTGACAACTGGACAAGGGGACGACTCTATTCCCCTAAAGTAAGGTCTCCACCCCACGTTATAATGATGAACCCCTACTCCTAGACCACCTGCTGCGGAAAAAGGGGAAGGGATGTCAGAAGATCTAACCACTCTAGCCCAGCCTAAGGACTAGAGGGAGGTATATAAAGGAAGTTTCTTCTTTTACTCAAGCACGCACACTGAAAAATACACACATTTTCCCTACACTTAACCAGAATACTGACTTTGGCATTGGAGCTTTTAGGCCGGAAAACACTTCCGGCACTGTGCAGGTCTCTCACGGAGCTCCAGCTACCACCCTCCAGCGTGCTACTTTACCAAAAACCCCTCACTCCGTTCAACGGATTATCAATAAGGAAATCAACCTAAAAGATCATTTTTCTGTTTTGTTCTGTTCTTGCTTGTTTTTGCTTTCTTTGGTTTCGAGAGAAAGAAATGAGCGAAGGTAAATTCGGAAGTCGGAAGAGGGTTTAAGAAGGGTTTATCTGTAAAACTGAAGAGTGGATGGAGACGAAGACTTGGTAATTATTGTATTGTCTCCTCCTCTTGGTTTCTCTTTTTTGTGATCCGGGCCCAACTGAAGCACAATTTGGACTTTATGAGTCAATTCTTTTCCTTTTTATATAAATGGGAATGAGATTTGAGTTTTTCTTTTTTTCTTTTTTTCTAATAAATGGGGATTCGAAATTATATATTTATCGTCAGAAAGATAACTAATGAATTACATTCCCATTGACGTCAAATTTTAAATTTCTAGGGATATCAGCGAAAATTTTAAAATCTTTAAATACTCTCTTTTATCTCATAATATTAGTTTTTGAAATTAATTATTTTATCCGAACCAATAAAACTCTTTTTAAATACTCATTTAGAAATAAAAATTACCAAAGAAAATAAAAATTAATTTTATTTAAATATTGCTGAAAAAAAATACTTATTTAAATAAAAATTGTGATTTGAAAATCATATAAAATAATTACTTCTCCAAGAAAATACCTTGAATTTTTTTTTTTACCTATTAAAATAACAATTATAACCATAAAAATATCCTTAGGATTTCTTTTATAAAATAAAATTTTCAATTTTTAGTAATTATTTCGAGACATTAAAGCTATTACCAAAACCACTAAATTAAAGATTAGTTTCAGTTTTATTTTCAAATTATTTAACAAACTCATCCAAAATCCAAAAAGTATATACAAAGTATATTTTCTACTTAGATATTTACATTTTACTACTATTTATTTATTGATTTACTTAAAATAATTTAATCATGTTATTCACTTTTTATTTGTGCTCGGTCATTTTATAATTTAACCACACTTTAAATTAACAAAACCAGTTGAACTTTTGCAAATTGCAATTTACCAATTACATGATAGCATAACGCACAAACACAGCCACAACAAACCAAACAAAATCCAAACTGTTTAAACCGACGGACCCAACCAAACTAGTTCTAGGTGTGATCCAAGAGAAGTCATTTATGAATATCTTTCATCAACGAACCCAAGAAAGCTCACAGAAATTTCACAACTACACAAGAAATGTCATCTGTGCTCCCCCTGTTAAGAGCCTCTTCAGTGAGCCGTTTAGCTGCGGTCCGCGCATCCTTTACCTTTTTGATGGCATCGGCCGCTTCCTGGTTTGACATAACCTGCCATCACATTGAACTGAAGCCTTTAGCTCGCATGATAAAGACGAACGCGATTTACTGACAAACATTGGTATAGCAGTTATGTAAAACTTGAGCGTTAACAACATCTTGAAATAGCACAAACCTTCCACAACCCATCACTAGCTAAGATGATAAAATCGGTGTCATCATCTATCGCCTCAACTGTAATATCCGGTTCTGAACTTAGATGTCGCTTCAGGCTCTTGTCACCGAAAGCCCTCGCCACCGCTAACTGACCATCAACACGAGGAACATCCCCTGAATTCATAAAGGTTAAGTCACGGTTGGTTGTTAATGGAACATCACCCAATGAATTAGGTACTCTAGCATATCACACAGACAAACAAATTGGAAACTCGAGTCTCCAGCTGCTTCCTAGATAGAAGGGCAGATCACACCCCCACAAATCTCACAACATTTTCTTATTTTCTTGAAGGAAATGCATAATTTTGACTGAACCAATAACAACCCTATACACAACAATTGAACACTAGGGACTGAACACTCGAAAGAAGGATAACGTTGTGCCAGAGTCTTTATAATAGAGTAAACTACACACATTATAGAATTCCTACTTGTGCTCACTCGAGTGTATTTAGACCTAGACGGAACCTTCATAACAGTAGATTAAAACCAATACAGACCAAATCACAATATTCAGGAGTGGGCTATTTTATATTAAGTCATGTACTGCACATCTCGTATGAAAAGGGCTTCAGCTTGAGAAGATTTTACCTGGAAAGTTTGACACAAAACCACCCCTGCTCTCGATCTCCTTCCTCTCTATACTTGGCTCATGATCAATAGATAGTTGCTTTGCCACGCCATTTTCGCAGATAACAGCCCGCGAGTCACCAACATTGGCCACTACCAGTTTCTCACAGTTGATTAGTATTGCGGTGACAGCCGTTGACCCCCCCTTACCCAAGTCACCAGCCTTCTCCAAGATAGTAGCATCAGTAATGTGATACGCTCTCTTAATGGCATTTTCTGGTGCTGTCCAAAAGTCAGGCTAGTAGCAGCAAGTTTTGAATCAGAATATCAAAAGGACACTGAATATCTAAAGGACAGGCAGTGAATGAGAATAAGAAACTAAGAAGATAAATGCTAAGTAATACCATGAAACATGATATGAAAATAAGCCATCAAACTGTAAACGTAAACAGCAGAGGCAGAAACTAGCTTGGTAGATTCAACTTGACAGGAATGGAGTACAATATAAATGTAGTATGCGTTACCTCAGTTATGATCTTTTCGAATAAGTTTTTCCGCAAATAATCGGGAATGATGTGGCTTAGATGACCATCAAATATCGCAAATAAACCAAGCTCATTTCCATCAACTTGCTTAAATTCTGAAACAACATAATCTTCCATGTCACCATGTTTTTTCCCCTTAACTAAGTAATAGCCGTGCGTTACGTTCTTTGACATCTTGCTCTTGCCCTTTCCAGACTCCATACCGGAAGAGCCTAATCCCACTTTTTCCTGGTACGTCAGCGAGATGGTGGTGAGTTGCAGAATAATCATTACATTGTTGGATTGTAATCAAAATACCAGTAAAACTTCAAAGTATCAACAAGTCTAGCGTCTCGTAAAGCTTCCAACATTACAAACGATAAATTCGATTATGATAATAAAATTTGTGCAATTTCTTCCGGTCCTAAAGAAATGAACCCTAATACCCTAAAGGCAGAATCTAAAATGCAACAAAAATGCTTCCACAATGCCTCTAATCATTGTTTAGGCTTGACCCAATCTAACATATGTAATCCACATGGGTCATGTGATCTCAACAGGTGTAAATATAAATAAATCAATTTAAACATAATTCTTGTCCAAACCACAAAGATTTTGTACAAATTGGGAAACCCAGATCACAGAAAAACCAAAACTTGCAAGCATGCATATATATATATATATAGATAGATATCTAAACGAGTGAGAGCATTTGTGCAGAAAAAACGAAGAGTTAATTACCTTCATTTTGTTTATGATTTGTTTGCCGGCCATGGCTTCTTAATTTGGGTTCAGCTCCGATATTTATTGGGGAATAGAAAATAATCAATCACAGTGGCCAAGAATGAAAGAACAGACAGGGAGAAGGAGCTGCAAATTGAAGAAAGGAGCTGCAAAAATACGCAATACGACGAAAGAAAGGTGATGAGAAGGTGCAAAGGCAAAATACGTATATTTATTGGAGCGGATGAGGATGAGGCTACTGTTACGCAGCGTAGCACAGCAGTGACACCACAGCACAGCACGTAACTGGATATACATTGGACGGTTCGCCCAGGCATAAAATTTCAAAAACCTCATAAAGTCCATATGGGTTTTAGGATAGCTAATTTTTTCATAACGTAGACCCATATTTTAAGTTTAATGGAATTTTTACGAACTTAACGAGTTTATTAATTTAACAAAAACAACTACGTTTATAATAAATCTGTCATTTTTTAATTTTTATAATACTATTTAAATATATATATTGTGATTCTAGACTAAACAAATTTAAACGGACTGCGGCCTTTCAAATCAAAACAATACTATGCATGTAACACGCTCGCTCCCTTGGAGCATAACACGCCTAGCCTCGAGAGAGTTTCTTCCATGATCACACGCCCTCTTTTATTTTCTCTCCACTTCCATGCATTAAACTCAGCATCGTGACGTGGCCGGCCGACACCCAACTCCTTTCTAATTTTAGCAAAAAATAAAATACTAAAAAAAGAAGTACCAATTGCTCTTTCAAATTTTAACCTGTTATGGTAATACGTTTTTTTTTTCTTTGTAAAAAACACCACTCCACGGTAAATTCATCTTTTTAGTAGTTCTTTTTAATTATAACAAATAACAATACATACCAATAAACCCTTTATTCATAAATTAATTTTTGAGCACAAAATAAAACCAAGGGAGTAACAACAAAAAGTTAAAAACGCCAAATTCAACGGTCATGACATTTCGTTTCTTTATTCAATCGTTTCCATGTTGCTTGCTGTACGCCATTTAGTAGCGAGTCATAGAGAACAAGACTTAATTTTTTCAAGAGTTAGAATCCCACGGAGGCAAGACTGGTGAAGACCAGGGTAATAACAGAGCCATGGAACTTTCCATTACTTGAATTCCTTGGTGGGCATTGGAAACTTTTGCTGTCAGCTATCTGATATGATTGCTAAAATGGGGCGGTTTCCCAATTGTTATCTTATTTTTCCACAATCCGGAAAAGCACCTCTTCAGCTTCTACGTCAAGACACCATTTAACGTGTGCCTTTGTTAGTCAAACTTGTGTCTAATAGCATCCCAAAACGCAGGTATTGCAACATCGTCAGGCACTTCCTTGAATGATGGAAGGTAATTCACATCCACAATGACATGATCACCGGAGCCTTCCTGAATCTGGTTATTGGAACAGAATAGAAAATGGTAAGAGGTCTTAAATCGAAGATGATTAACAATGCAGATATATGATATTAACATAACGATTCCACTTTCGAGTTTCAAATGCTCTTGGATCAAATGGAAATTGAAAAAATTAGCATCCACGCAAGTATATATCAACCGAAATTATCTAGAGAAGATGCCTCCACTTACAACAACATCGAAGCCGAAAATGGTAAGATGAAGTTTCCTTGCAAGCCAATTTGCAGCAACGGTAACTAGCTCAAGATCAAAACTGTGACTATTGACCTTGGAGGAGTCAACATCTCCAGTGGGTAGAGATTTTAAGCTGAGGAGGTTCAGTGCACTTCTATCAGATCAAATACTTGACCCTATGAAAGCAAACTATCACTTAAGAACAATAGTTAATGTATGTCACCTGTCAAAGATCAGAGGCCGCAGTCCATTTCCCTCGGATGCTTTCACCAAGATCTCTGCATTTGGTGTAGACTTCTTAACTGCATAAAAGACTTTCCCGCCCAAGACATAAATCTTGAACAAAGTGGACGAATGGTCCACATATTCCTACAATAACAATAATTTCCAAGTTGAACAGTTGGAGAAAACCGTCCTTAAAATAATCACATATAAGCCATTGACCACTTATATAGACTCCTTTTATAAACAACTAGGACTGTCACTTTAAGTTTCCTTCAGCTTACAAGGGCTACCATATCAAAATCAAGTTGTATCTACATAAAGTGAAGCAGCCTCTTATTGTTGAGATGATCAGGGTAGAAGGCACAGGTACTGAACTATATTGACTCATACTTCTCTTGCCCAGATCGACAACACTTATGGCAAGCAGTAAGGTAGTAAATACAAATCTTCCCTAGATAGAGTTAAGCTAAAAGAGCTAGTCCTGAACTAAGATCAAATGAGAGGAGCTGCATTTCTAACAACATTAAGAAATGTTTTCTGCTCACCTGCACAACTGCTGGAAGAGGCACAGTTAGATCCTTAAAATCATCAACTCTAAACACGATTGCCTGAGATGCAACGGTTAGTAGTTCAGAATACATAGAGCATAAAAAAGAATGAGAAACTAGGAATATTTCAGCTGTCCTATATTCAACTATATACAATTCCCAACAATTAACAACATTAATAAAAGAGGAAAAGAAGTAGGAGTACAATATCGTTCTGTACAGTCAAAGTACAATAAGGCGCCACCATTAAGTAAACAGTTCTCACCATACTATGAGCATCAGCCACACCACAGGCAACTTGCGGTTTTACTATGCTAGGAAGAGAAAGTTTTGCTTCTGACAGTCTTTGCACCAGATCTGGCCCATTAAAATCGCTAACCTGCATATTTGAATTCTCAACGTGACTAAATTTGAGAGTAAAGCAGTGAACTCTTAGGAGATGGCAGTAGCATGATGTCTGGACTGAAAACTAATGTGCATTGCACATTGCAGAAGCCAGAAACAAATATGAAAATGAACATGCTAGCTACCAAGATGGGAAATAAGTGTTAAATAGCAAACAAATCAGCATGCATGCATTAACTATTCAGATCAGATCACTTGTATAAAATACCATTGAGACCAAGAAACCTTTAGGAAATGTGGTCCTCTGATGTTGCGGTGGCATTTTGTATTGAGATCCTCCAGTCCAAGTAGAATTTGTTGAATACTAAGCCGATCCACCACAGGATATATTTTATCAAGTGGGTCAACTACAACACAGTTGGTGTGATGCTCCATGTACCTGGAGAAGAATCAGCTCTGATAAACAATTACACGAAAAATTAATTGGCTTGAAAGATGACTTAAAAGCTACCTTTGTAATTCATGCATCCCAGTGGTATAAGTGATTCTGTTTGATGATTCTGAAGGATCGCTTAATTGAACAGCGAGGATCTCATCAGTTGCTTTGTGCAGAATTATGTCAACATGCGATAATTGAGATTGCAAGGGAAGTTGAAATGTGAGAGGGAAAAAGATCAATCCGTTGGGAGTTGGACACAATGGGAATGCACCTCTCTACAAGAATACAGACGAGAAATAAACCTCTAATAATACAAATGACACCCTAAACGACATGTTCATCAATGCAAACCTTAGCAAAATCTTCCTGGCGAGAAGGCTTCATAAGGTAACCAACTGTTGCAACTTTATGAGTAGCCGACTGTTCAAATTAAAGGAGGAGAGAAAAATAAGAAGTGAGAGAATATTTAACACAATTGTGAGAGTAAATGATGGAGGCAGTAGATTCTTGGCACTTGTTTAAGAACAAGAGACAGTAACCTTTTTATTCAAGCGGCAAATAGCCAAAGGCAATTCTTCAATTGTGCTGATAGAAAACGTACTTGAATCCTTAGATGCGCCACCACCATCAACATCTGAAATGGAACCAGAGGCAAGATTCAACACCTAACTAAAGGGGTAAGTAAGTCAAGCAAAACCTTGAAAGAACAAATAAACGAACAAAGATGAACAAGCGCTTGAGCTGAAAAAATGATAACAAAAAGGAGAAGAAGCAAATAACAGCTAAAATTAAGTAATCAAGACTACAAGGAGCAATTGATGAGTTAAGCATGCAGCAAAACGTTATGCATGTATAGATTATTTGAAGAAGACTGACCCAAAACAGTGATGACCCAACCGAAATTAGAGAGTTGATTGAAAGTTTCGAGGTTGGCACGGTGGTTTTCTGTAGAAACAAGGAACAACACAGAGACTGCAATATGACCCCAAGTGCGAGTGACGTCAGCAAGGAAAGCGGAAGGGTCAGGATGACAGGAAGGGAAGCAATGGAAGGAGTACTGCGTGGCCAACTGTTGAAGCGAAGATTGCTGCAGGAAACCAAATTGATAGATTGAGTGTGATTGAATGTACAATCTTTAGTTAATCAATTCACAAAACAAAAGTAGTTAATTGATTAGTGATAAGGAGAAGGAGGAGGAAGGAGACGGAATGGGAAGAGGAGCTGACCTGATGGAGGGGAAGAGACGGTGGATATGAGATTGCCTAGAAAACGAAGAAGAACAACAAAAGTTTTCAGAAAAATGAAGATTTATTAGAAGAGGAAGAGAGTGGTCGATTAGTACCGTACGCAGGTTGGAATGGCGGAGGATGCGGAAGAGGGAGTGTGGCTCCGAAACAAGGACGGATTCGTCCAAAATCACACCTCCAACTGATGAACCCATCACTCTCTCCTATCCTGCTGCTATCTATCTATGTGGAATTCAGTGAGAGAGATGACAGACTTTGGTTTGCGTTTCAATTCAGCAGAAGAAACCTGGTTTTTTTATTTTTGTTAAAAGTTTGAATTTCATTTTTCGTAACCCTACTACAGACAGTGCTTACTTACTTCGTGCTAGGGCCGGCACCGGCACCGATAAGATGATTTGACCGATCTGATCTGAATTAAATTTGAATTGTGTCGGTCGGAATTTCAGATAAAAAGTAAATGATTCGATAAATTTTAGAATTCGATTAAATATTATCTGAAAATTCGAAATATGTGAAATATTTAAATAATTTTCAAATTTAAATTTTTATCTCTTAGTTTTACTTCTTCTTCTTTTTTCTTATTATTTATGTTAAAACTCAGATATACCAATACTGATGTAGCTCTTAAAGCTTGGTTTATTGAATGGAATAGATGGCTTTATATATAGCCCGTACAAAAACAGAAACTGAGTAAAATAAGGATCCATGACTATAGCATGGCTATCTCTACGGAAGAACAGGTCAATCCTATTGAATAGGTTATTTGAAACAGAAAAAGTAAGCAACTAACTCTAACAAACCCTCCCTTAAACTGAACTGTTATTCAAAGACAATCAGTTTATCTCTTCAATGCTGCACATTCCAAGTTTTTCTCTCAATTTCATGAATATCTCCAATTTCAAAGGCTTGGTCATGATATCAGCTAGCTGATCCTTTGTACCGCAGTGTACTAATTCAACTTCTCCTTGATTTGCCAACTCACGAAGAAAATGAAATCGAACATGAATATGCTTACTCTTACCATGCATAACCGGATTCTTCGAAAGTTTAATAGTTGAACTATTATCACAAAAGATGGTGCACTTACTTTGCTTAATCCCCAAACTCGCAAGTGTACGCATCATCCAAATACTTTGAGCAGCACAAGCTGCTGCAGAGATAAATTTAGCTTCAGTGGTGGATAGTGAAACCACAGGCTGCTTCTTAGAACTCCAAGCAACTAATCCATTTGATATCTTAAAAATATAACCTGATGTACTTTTTCGATCTTCAAGGTCTCCGGCATAGTCACTGTCACAGAAAGCTATTAAATTCTCTCCTCCTTCTCTTTTGTAAAATAGCCCCAATTCAGTGGTTCCTCTCAGGTAGCGCAAGATTCTTTTCACAGCTTCTTGATGCATAGTCGTTGGAGATTCCATGAAACGAGCCACCAGACTTACAACGTACATCAGGTCCGGCCTAGTAACAGTTAAGTACATAAGACTTCCCACCATTTGCCTATATACAGTAGCATCAACCTTCAGCATCTTTTGTCAGCTTGCAACCTGGAACAATTGGATTTTTGACAGATGAGCAGTTTTGTAACCCAAATCTTTCCAGTACTTCATTGGCATACTTTCTCTGACATATGAAAATGCCATTTAAAGTCTGTGTGACTTCCACACCAAGAAAATATCTCATGCATCCCATATCAGTCATCTCAAATTCCCTTTTCATTGAGCTCTTGAATTCTTCAAACATTTTCTCACTATTTCTTGTAAAAATGAGGTCATCCACATACAAGTTCACAATAAGAACATCTCTTCCCCCTTCCTTCTTTGTAAACAAAGTGTGATCGCTTGTGCTTCGTTCAAAACCTTCCTTGACAAAGTATGATTCTATCTTGCTGAACCATGCTCGAGGGGCTTGTTTAAGTCCATAAAGAGCTTTCTTTAGTTTATACACTTTGCCTTCTTCACCGGTCACCTCATATCCCTTTGGTTGTTCCACATATACTTCCTCTGCTATCTCTCCATGTAAGAATGCACTCTTGATATCGAGTTGATAAATTTTCCATCCTCGACTAGCTGCAATTGACAAAGTTAGTCGAATGGTATCCCATCTTGCGACAGGTGCGAATACCTCAGTATAATCAATTCCAGCTTGTTGAGCATACCCCTTCGCCACAAGACGAGCTTTACATTTGTCTACTTCTCCTTTTTCATTCATTTTGGTCTTAAATACCCACTTAACACTAATCTTCTTTGCTCCGATTGGCAGATCTGTTAATTCCCATGTTCCATTCTTCTCAATTGCTGCAATCTCGCACTCCATTGCATCCCTCCATACTTGACTTTTGGCTGCTTCCTCAAAGGTGGTAGGATCATTTGACACAAACATTGCAAGTTACTGCATCTCTTGGGTGAGCTGCTCCACTCCTTCTTCTTCTTCTTCTTCTTCTGACAATCCAGCTCCAGACTCATAATCTCTCATCCATACTGGTTGCCTTCTTCTTCTCCTTTCAGGAACATTGATTCTCTCATCTGCTATAGCTTCTTCTTCCTGATCATGATCTGCTGAATTGTCAGCTTTTGAATCTTTATTATCTTCATTTTCTTTGCACATAAGATCAGGAGAATTAATCTCTCTTGACTTCTTCCAATCCCATTTTTCCATTTCATTAAAAACTACATCTCGGCTGATGATAATTTTCTTTGTTTCTGGATTATACATTCGGAAAGCTTTGGACTCCTCACTGACTCCCATGTACACGCACTTGATGCTCTTCTCATCCAGCTTCTTCCTTGTGACATCAGGAATATGAGCATGTCTTATGCATCCAAAAACTTTGAGATGTTCCACTGATGGTTTTCTTTCCTTCCACGCTTCTTCAGGTGTCATGTTTGGTAATGTTGAGGTTGGACATCTGTTAAGAACATAAGCAGCCAAGTTTGCTGCTTCCGGCCAATACTCCTTTGGAACATCTCGTGCTGCCAACATACATCTCACCATATTCATCAAGGTTCGATTTTTTCTTTCCGCAACTCCGTTCTGCTGTGGTGAGTAAGATGCAGTGAGCTACCTTGCAATTCCATTGGTGCTACAATAGTCATTGAACTCTGATGAAGTGAACTCTCCCCCTCTGTCGGTGCGCAAGCATATTATGTTGTATCTGGTTGCCTTCTCAACTGATGACTTGAACCTTTTGAATGTATCAAAAGCTTCAGACTTAGCATGCAGAAAGTAGGACCACATTTTTCGGCTATAATCATCGATAAAGGTAATGATATACCTCTTATGACTGTGAGATTCAGGAGTAATTGCACCATATATGTCTGAGTGAATGAGTTGTAGAGGTTTGGATGCTCTCCAAGTGCTTTTCTTTGGAAATGGATCACGTTGCTGCTTTCCTGTCATGCATATGGTGCACACCTTGGATTGACTCTTCAATATTGGTAGGCCTTGAACCATCTTCCTGTAGGCAAGAGTCCGCAATCCTTTCATGTTAAGATGACCGAACCTTTGATGTCATAAACTTGTGACATTATCAGATGTCACATTGAAACAAGCTGCTTTCGATCCATTAGTAGAGACAGAGGGAATAGAAGCCAAGAGTACAAACATACGATTTGCAGATATCATAGTCCGTATGATCAGGCCTCTAGTATTATGATAAATGCTGCAACATCCATTCTTGATCAATATAGATAGACTTCGTTCTTGAAGCTGACCAATGCTAAGTAGGTTTGATTTGAGATCATGAATGTAAAATACCTCTAGGATGACCACAAGTCGTCCATCTATTTTCATTCGAATATTGCCTTTTCCCATAACAGCCAATTTGGAGTCGTTTCCCAGCTTGACACTATGTTTAAATGATTGATCAAGCTCAGTGAACCACTTCTTGTCTCCACTCATGTGATTACTGCACCCAGAGTCCAGAAACCATACTTCATCTCGTGTGGCTCCTTGTATTTCCACATATGACATGAGCAGCATCTCTTCTTCTTCGTAGAGCTCTATATGTTCTGCATAATTTGCATAGGTAGGACATTCATACTGGAAATGTCCCAACTTGTGACAGCGATAGCACTCAATTGTTGATTTGTTGAATATTCTACCTCTCCCTCTGCCTCTGCCTCTGTATCCACCACGCCATCTGCCTCTGTCAATGAATCGCTCATCAACTCGTAGAGTAGAGTTATTTCCTGTAACATTCAATGCTTGTTCAGTCACTTCCTGCCTTTTTATCTTGTGTTCATGTACCAGCAATGAACTGTGCAGCTCATCTACTGTCATCTTGTTGATATCTTTGGACTCTTCGATTGAGCATACAATGTAATTGTATTTGTCAGACAGTGTGCGTAAAATTTTCTCAACAATATGTCCATCCTCCATGATCTCTCCTGCTCCTCTCATGTCATTTGCAATTAACATGACTCTAGAAATATAATCATTCACGCATTCACCATTTTGCATTTCTAAGATTTCAAAATCCCTGCGCAACCTTTGAAGTTGAGCTCGTTGAACTCGAGCATTCCCTTGATATTTCTGCTTCATCGAATCCCAAAGTGCTTTGGAGGTAGCTTTGTTGGTGATTGTCTTCAAAATATTCTTGTCAATAGATTGAAACAAGTAATTCTTTGCCCTCAAATCCTTCAAATATTGCTCCTCCAATGCTTTACGTTGTGCTCCTGTGAGTGACTCGGGTGTTTTAGACTCTTCATAGCCTTGCTCCACCAAGCTCCAGTACTCCTTTGATCTTAGCAAGTTCTCCATCAGCATAGACTAGTGATCGTAGTCTCCATCAAACTTCAGAATACTGAGAAAATTATTGTCGTCAGCCATGTCATGTAGTTGTTTCTTCTCCCTCTGTGTTTTCACTCAACCCTCTGTTGTTTTCACTCAACCTCTGTGTTTTCACTCAACTCTCTCTGTTAAATCAAGCCTTTGTAGTGGCTCCGCTACCACTATTAAAACTCAGATATACCAATACTGATGTAGCTCTTAAAGCTTGGTTTATTGAATGGAATAGATGGCTTTATATATAGCCAGTACAAAAACAGAAACTGAGTAAAATAAGGATCCATGACTATAGCATGGCTATCTCTACGGAAGAACAGGTCAATCCTATTGAATAGGTTATTTGAAACAGAAAAAGTAAGCAACTAACTCTAACAATTTACTCCACTTATTATGTTGTAATAGGTTACACAAGGGAGAAAGCAATTAGGATAAGAAAAAATCCAAAATTAATAAAATTTATCTTTTTTAAAATAAAAAATTAATTTAAAAATATTTAAGTCTGAATTTATCCGAAAAATTCTACTGATTCGATCAGATTCGAAATAATCGGATTATAATCAAATTAGGGTTTTGTTCGGAGAGTTCATATTATCGCGGTAAAATCTAATCCGAACTTGTCAAATTCCGACAGTAATTATCCGAATATTCACCTGAGTCAAAGTTTATATCCGTGAAAGAAAAAGTAACGGCGACGTTAATTTAATTCCATGGAAAATTAATAATTATTTTTTCAGAGTTCTAAAATGAGACGACACTACAAATTCAAAATGGTTTTAATTAAAAATAAATAATAAATAATTTTTTAATGCCCATCCCCATCTTCCTTCAAATTAATACACTCATACACCTTCTCATCTCCAAAATGAAGAGCTAACCTCACCTGATCTAGATGGAAAAATGGAAAAGGTCGTTTTGCTTTTTCTTGTTTCTTTTTTATTGAGGGTCACAAGGATCGGGATCCTCTCCGGTTAGTACGAAACACCGTCAGGATCAATGGTGGTTTGGCACCACTATAATCGCTGGCACAAATTCTGTAGGTTGTCGGTGACAGATTTCGCATAAGTTAAAGAGAGTATGCAAAAATTGGGAAACATTGGGATTGATACATGATAATGAGTTGAGATTTGAATAGGGGAGTGTAGCAAGAAGCTCAGATCTCAGGAATATCTCATGGATGTAAAAGTAATGCTTTATAAATTTTTCTACTTGTAGGAACCTTGTTTTCTTCCTTCTTTTTCAGATCGTGGGCTTTTAAGAATTGATTTTGTAAAATCATAGTTTCAAAATATTACCAACCAACTTACTCCCTCCGTCCATTTTTAATGGACGCGAGGGAGTCTTTCCCGTTTATTAAGGCAGCTGACAGTGTCAGCTGCCAATCTGTTTTGTCTGTGGACCCCACAGACAAAACTTAAATTTTTTTTTGTTTTGTTTAAAATGTGTACTGTTGTTGGCCCGGGCCAGCTCATGTTAAAATTCAAAACTATGGTTTGCAGTCAGGTGGCCATCTTTTTTACACTGTGGGGTCGACAAACAAAATTTAATTTAATATTTTTTTAAAAGAAATGTGTACTGTTGTTGGTCAAGCCCAGCCCATGGTTTAAATTCAAAAATAAAACTTACATTATGGCATACCCGCCCAAAACAGTGGCGGCAATTTGCCTAATTTTGCCAAAATCCCAATCCTAATTGCTTCCCTCCTTTCCCCAATTCTGCACTGTTCTTACTTGTATCATCATAATCAAACTTTAATCAACCAAACACTATCTTTATTTTCCTTCACTGATTGCATATACTCAAAGGTAATCCACCCGTTTAATTAATGGCGTCCCCAAGTCTTGACAATGATTCGCATTCAAACGATTGGGAAGGGCTGGAGGATATCGCATAGGACGAGATTGTATTTTTCTCACCTCAAAACGCACTAATGACGAACCATGATCAACTTCAGACAAATGTTGACATCCCAGACTTAAATGAGAGGCCTCGAATAGGTAATTTCTTAAGTCAATTCCAAAATCATAGTTAATCATATGAAAATGACGTTGGCTATTCATTTGAACGTGTAGAGAAGGGGAAAGAACTTACTAGAGCTGAACGTCTAGAGGCAATACAGTTATTGTTGGCAAAGAGTACGGATGGGGTGTTGAAAAGAGGAGTAACAAAAGATGTTGCTGCCCAATTTGGAGTTGGGATTCGAACCATTCAAAGGATATGGAAACGTGCAAGGGAATCAGGAAACAACTGTCCAGACAAATTAAGAGTACAAAATTGTGGACGGAAACGAATCGAAGTTGATTTAGATCGAGTACGAGCCATTCCTTTGAGAGACAGGACAACACTTAGGTCACTTGCTTCCATCCTTGGTGTTTCCAAATCATTTCTGCATATGAAGATGAAAGAAGGTGTCATCAAACATCATACGAATGCTATGAAACCCACGTTGACTCCAGACAATCACATTGGCAGAATGAACCACTTCCTTGCCAGTTTGGATCCATCATCGTTACCTCATGGTCCAAAGTTCTAGCGGATGGAAAATATAGTGCACATTGACGAAAAGTGGTTCTACCTCACCAAAAAATCTCAGACTTATTACTTGTTGCACGACGAAAAATATCCGGTAAGAAATACTACATCATCTCATTTCATACCTAAGGTTATGTTCTTGGTTATTGTTGCGAGGCCCAGGTTTGACTCTGATGGTTTATGCACGTTTGATGGAAAGCTTGGGGTTTTCCCCTTAGTTCAATCAGTTGCTGCATTAAGGTCGAGCCACAACAGGCCTCGCGGTACAATTGAGATCAAACCTATTGCTAATATAACGAGGGAGGTTATTAGAGAATTTATGATCTCTAAAGTGTTGCCTGCAATAGCATCAAAGTGGCCAAGAGATAGTGTAGACAATGTCATTTGCATTCAACAGGACAATGCCAAAAGTCATATTCATACTGACGATGTTGAATTTCTAAATGCAGTGTAATGTAGTGGATTGATTGTTTCACTTATGTGTCAACCCCCTAATTCTCCTGATTTAAACGTCTTGGATCTTGGCTTCTTTAGAGCAATACAGTCACTTCAGAGCAAGGAGTGTGCAAAATCCATTGAACAATTGATTGGCGCAGTTCAGCAGGCATTTGAAGATTTTCCAGTAGAGAAGTGCAACAATGTATTTCTAACTTTGCAAGGGTGTATGATTGAGATTCTGAAATGTTATGGTTCCAATAATTACAAGATTCCACACATGAAAAAGGAGCGACTGCAGAGACAGGGGGCCTTACCATCAGCATTGACCTGTTCTCCTGAAGTTGTGAATGATGCAGTTGTTCATCTATCTACTTGAAGTCCAAGGAATAGCTTAAATGCATACTTGGTTGTGCAATGTATATAATTTTGAGCTATGTTATTTCGCCTGATGTGTTGTAAGTGAGAATAGGTGAAAAATAGCTAGAAACATTCAATCCTCTGTTGTGCTTAATGTAGAGGATCGAATGTTTTTTGGACAAGTCGACCATTTTAAGAAATCCATATGGTTGGACAATATTTTGGACAAATTTATGTTCTTTGTTCAATCTTACTGGTTGCACATCTGCTCTAATGTTAGGAGGAATGGTTATGTCCAATGCATGGATTACACCACTAGGTGGCCAGTTTGGTATCCAATGTTAATGTGGGTTCCTTGATTTTGTAGTGGAGTGGCGTATAGATTTTTTGAGATCCATTTTCTTTGTAATATTTGTTGTATCGTAGCATTTACACACGAGAGAGGCAAATGAAACTGTTCTCCTGAAATTTTAGAGTATTATTGTGTGGATTGATTGCATATTTAACACACCTGTCATCATAATATTGGAGTGAAATTGAACACAAGTATATTCCAGTAAATCATTTCTGTTTTATTAAAAATAAAATTGTTTGTACAATTGAAGGAACACAATTTTGTCACGTCTACACAAAAAAAAAATACATTATCTTCCGATCAGCCTCCAAATACATTTTTGTCATGTACATTAAATCTATTTACATTTGGAGGCCTAAAAAATTGGACAGACCATCGCACAAATCACTGACAGCTTCTCCTATCTTCCGATCAGCCTCCAAATAGCCATCCTCAACCGTGCAATGAGCAGGATTCACCACATGCAAGGGAAAATTTACAAAATTATTAGAAAAGACATTTGGAGTAACAAAGGGAAAAGCAAAAGCAGAAGAGTTGTCACTGCTGATGAATGCATGGATGCGGTGACAATAGAGTGAAGAAAATGCATAAATGAGCAGTTACATCACAGTGAAATAAAGGGCAGTGACTTGGTTGAGTTGTCACTGCTGATACATGCATGAGCAGTGACAAACCAGCAGGTAATTGGACAGTAAATGCATAAATGTGCAGTGACAAACCAGCATTGACAATGGAGTGAAGGAAATGCATAAATGAGCAGTGACATCACAGTGAAATAAAAGGCTATATAAAGCACATCTGCGTGACTAACATCCAAGCACAGCTCTGCTCTTAAACTACACTAAAGCAAGCATACACAATTCTATAACAACCAATGAATCCTGAAGAAGCTACACACATCTTAAACATGTCAGCGGCTCTACAAACCCAGCTCAATGAGCACTTAGTTGATTTTTAAACCAAACTAACACAAATTGATCAACAAATTAATAGTATGAAGGTTGTGTACCGTAGGTTGAAGGAGATAAGGGACATGCCTAGGTGGGAAGAGGATGAAATCCCATATGATGCAGAAATCATCCTTCGAACTGGCGATGCTCTGCTTTCATTGGCCAAAACCATTGGGATGTTGCAGACAGAGAGGGAAGGAATCAGCATGTGCATGGATGCAGTGAATGAGACAACAACCTATGCCAACAAGTTTGCCAATAAGATCCCAGCAATCCCAAAGTTCAACTAAGTGCAGTCTAAAAAGAGGAGTAATGTATGTGTTCGTGTTTGGTGTTTCATATATCTTTATAATTCTGCATTGCATATTAGAAGAATGAACTTTATCCACAAAATGCATTGAGCACAGTTGATAGAAAATTACTAGCTGATAGGCAATGCTCAACTCAATTCCAGTTTTGCTCATTTTATCCAAAAGATCATAACCATTAACTCTGGTCAATGCATGCTTTTTTTACATAATTATACAATAGATGACCCATGAAACCAAAACTGGAAACTGGATTTTGCAACTATAAACACGAAACTGCACCTTGCATTACATTTCAGAAAAATTTAATCAAAAACATTGCATAGCAATTCGGAAACAACAATAAATTAAAACCAAAAGCAGAAAATAAAGAAGCTACACCAATAAGATCAAACACAATTCCAGTTTTGCTCAACGAAATGGTTGCACAGTAATCCCATGAAGAAGTACCAGGAAGTAACTAGCAAATAAGGTGATAAATATCTACAAATCCTGTCACAGCTAAACTAACCCTCATTGCAAAAAGAAAAGTTCAATTTCAGAATATGGGACATCAAGCACATCTGTCGCAGCTTTGTTTTCAGCAGCATTGTAGATTCATAGCCATAATGATTAGCAAATAAAAGAGAGACACAAGTTACTAATTGAGAAGTTATATTGTACCATGAACCCACCTAACAATTAATAACATAAATAACATAAACCAGGTATAATCCCACAATAACAAACTAGGCAGAGGTGCATTAAGCTAACGTTATTTAAAAAACCCACTCATATCTTTGATAACGGCCTTAGATGAGCATGGTTATCCTGCCTAAATTCAACATAAAGATCAGCTGCTAAACATCATCTAACATATAGCATTAGTATTCTTATTTAATCAGCCAATAACACCACAGCTAATCATGTACGAAATGAAGGGAAGGGAAAAGAAAACAGACAAAGCAGACTATAATGGTAGTAAAGCTGGGATAGTCAGAAGAAATCTAACCTTCCCATCTGCTGTTGGTGACGCACAATATCCATTTTGCGGTCTTTTGGCATCATCATCTGATCCACATTCAGAACATATAAACCGATCTACTGTCTTTGCTGATTCGATGGTCATACCCACACAACCAGGATGATACCTACGTAGAAATGCAGAGAAACCATATAAATTGAAAGTTCAACCTCAGGAATTGTGAAATTTGAGAAGTATTTGAGCATACAGAACATATCCGTGATAAAAAAATTAAATTAAATTTTGATAAAAAAAACTGTTAAGAAATCAAACCCAGTGGCTTGACAACAACTAGTAAAGCATTCACAGCACATAAAATTAATTTCATGAGTTGTTGTTGCTGAGAATTATGTACAAATACTCACCAGTTACCTCCTCCTTGTAAACGAGCCAACGATCCACGTCTTAAACCCAGCCCAGATCGAAAACCACGAGGTCCTCATGTCAGCGGCCACCATGGCGGCCATGGTAACGTCTCCGCTGCCGTAGTCGTCTTAAACCCAACCGATCCCACGCGTCTCCGCTGCCGGAGTTGGGACCTCACGTGGCCCTGCTTTGCCTCTCCTCATTGACAATATTGATGCCAAAATAACCCCAATTTTTCGCAGATGCTTCGCATCTCCACGCCGAAATCACGGATGAAAAATCCTAATTTTTTGAAGAAGAAATTTGAGAGAAGAAGAGCGATGGGTGTTGAGGAGAGAGAGAGTAGATCTTGAGTCTGTGTTGTGCAGAACCCGTGTCCCCTTATTTGTTGGCTCTTCCAATTTTGCCCATGTGTGACTCAGCCTTCACTCAATGACGTTGAGGGCGTTTTAGTCACTATGCCCGAAGGCGTCCATTAATAATGGACAACGTAAAGACTCCCTCGCGTCCATTAAAAATGGACGGAGGGAGTACTTTTTTAGTTTCTATTTGATAATATATAATGACACCTTAAGGGCATTTTGGGACCTTGTCGGCGCACAGTTAAAATTGCCTAGTCAGCATTTAGTCAAACGAGCACTCGGTCAAACGGTTTTAACACCCCTTGGTCAAACGGTCAGTCGACCTGGCCAGCCCAGGGTCTAACGGTAAGGAGGAGCCTCTTAGACTATTACACAGGTTTTAACTATAGAATTTTTTTATTAAAACTTATCCTGTTTAATTTGACTATTACACAGGTTTTAACAAATGGCAGGTTTAAGAGTCCTGTCCATCATGCGGTGTTGAGCAACAACAAGGCCCAAAGGATTTCTATAATTGGGCTTCATGGGCCAGCTCTTGATGCATTAGTGAGCCCATCAGCTGAGTTAGTGGACGAGTCTCACCCGCCTGCTTATCGTGGGAGGAGTCCCTTGAATTGGATGGCCATCAGGCTTTGAAGGAAATAATTATTTGTGCCATGGATTTCTATGATCATTTCAAATCCTAATTAATTAATAAATTAATAAATTATCTGCTAAATAAAAATTGTTTATCACCGAATTAATTCGATCGGTTGTGGTTTCGGGAAGGGAATGCTTTTGCAGATTTGGTGTAAACAAAATAAGTTATGATTTCATGTATAAAAATAAATAAATAAATAAAGTGATTGGTGTGTTTATGTTTTTATCATTCTTTTCTGAATCATAAAACGTGACATACTGATACTGATATGTCAAAAATAAGATTTTAATGTAACGTGACGGGAGTCTAGTTAATAATGTTGGTCAATCAGACCGTCACTTGTCACGTCAGTATTAAAACCTATAATGTCACATAATTTTAATAAGAGGATCTAAACTGTTAAATCTACTACTAGAAGGACCATAACCTTCTTTATTTAATTAAAGGTGTTGTTGCACTCTGCTTGTTTTGGGCCATGAAACAAAATCACCCCTCATCCTCAAACCCAGTTTTGAACTAAAAAGAGGACATGAGCAACAAATCTCAAAGAACCCCTGGACTTGGATTTGATTTCACAAACAAATAGAGGATTTGGAAGAAAATAAATTAGCATTGCTTCGTTCTATTATGTCACGATTGGCGCACTACCATATTAGACCACTGCTTCCAAAACATGGCTTCTTTTTGTAATTTTAGATTTTTTTTATTTAAATAAATAAATCAATAATGCTGAATCTATCTGAACAAGTTTTTAACTACAAATGCACGTTACAAGATACACAGTTTAAATAAGCATTTCATGATGTTGATTTATGGTGAACATACAAATGCTTGTTGTTTATAAGAACAATGAAAGATACACTTGCCTCCACCATCAAACATTTCAATGTCAACATGACCAAGTTTCATAATTCCATTAGCCTCTCCATAACCAATTTGACAACCGTTGGAGCATCGACTGTCACAGCCACCTTCACTGTCGGCTTATCAGTCCACCCTGTCGGTTCCTCAAACCTGTAGTTCATATTTCAGAAGAATCAATCATCAACATGACCAAAAACTCCAACTAGTACATCATTCTTACCCTAATCCTAGTATTCACTCTATTCACAGAAAGGAAAAACTGTTTGTTGTAAGATTAGAAGTACCGAGATGGTCCTACCTCTTATGGCTGTTATACAATACTGTCAATCCCCTACTGATACCACAGGTCTGGACTCTAACAACGCCTTCCGTGTATGTGATAAGTGAAGGGTCAACAGCTGCAAGGAGTGCTGTTGGATCATGAAGATAGACTCCTAGAAAAGTAGCAAAACTAAGCATCAGTTATCAAAACAATTTTTCATTGTACCTATCCAATTGCAACATCGAGGAGTCATAGTACACCAACCTTTCATGCTGTATGCTTCTTGATGGTAACCGAAGTACACCTCTAAAATTTTGCAGAGATACTGAGCAAATTTTGCATTAGATTGAAGCAACTTGTCTCTGTCAGCATCTGCAATGTGTGAGCACATACAGGAAACATACAAGAAAAGCAAAAGTAGTGTCAAGGAAAGATAGTCTTCTAACTTTCTCATTTAGTGAGAGACACAACCAAGTACTAAAAAGAACCAAGGCAAGACTACGTTAAAACTTCATAATAAAAGAAACATAAGCGCTAGCAAAATGATTCACGGTGTCTTGTTTTAGAGGTAGCACATATAGTTTTGTAAGAGTAAGTTGGCATTAACAACACTAATGTTTTCTGCATTTAATTTTGTACATAAGAAATGATGTCGGTCGCTAACATTGCAAAAGTTACCTGTTAAAACAACTTGATGGGTGACATTTATCCCCACTGCCAGTATATCTGCCCCACATGTGAAAACAATATCAGCTGCATCTGGGTCACCAAATATCTGGTCATCAAGTATACAAGTTAGATTTCTATCTGAAAGACAGAAATGCAGTGCTAGACAAAATATCGCAAAATCAATGGCATGGGTTTAAGCAAGTTACATTTGCCTCTGCTGCTGGATTCACATTTCCATTTACTGCAAATGCACCACCAAGGAGAACAATCTGACCAATGTTTTTGGAAAAACAAGGGTCTAGTTCGACAGCCTGCGATATAGTTTTATCTGTGAGAGAAGATCTTAACTGAACTATGCGCATAGAAACCCCATCCCAAATAATTAGGAACAAAGAATCTGACCAGAGCAACATTTGTAAGAGGCCCCAAAGCCACCACAGTGACTTCTCCAGGATAAAGGTTTGCTTGCTCGACCAGAAATGCAGCTGCTGACTGTTCAATTGGCGTTCCTTCAGGTGCGGAGAAATTTTGGTTGCCAAGTCCATCAGTACCGTGCACAAAATCAGCAATACGAAGTTTTGTACCTTTCTATACAAGAACAGTCAGATGCAATAAATTAGAACCATGGGATTCATTTAGCGGATAATCTATAACATTGTATATATGAAACTCAGAGTTATAATAACAAGTACAGAACAGAAAGGTTGAAGACAAGCAAAAAATTAGAACGACAGCAATAGCAGAAAGCTAGTGCTTTCACAAACACATTGAATTCATTATTTTGAACAAAGTTACTATTAAAAAGTCAATTTTTGGCAGAGCTTACAGGACCCATCAAATAAAATGAAGACTACAGTTCTTCATCACTGCATAGCTGGAAAAGAAAATCACGATCAAATCCGACTAGCGATTGCCAAACAGGGTCAATTAATCGAAACAGAAAAGGTACATACAGTTATTGTGACATGAGATCCCTCAGCCACTGGAATGTCAGTCCTCCCTGCAATCTCCAACTAATCCATAAACAGTACACAAAGAAGCAGTGTGTTAGCAGATGGGTTTCCCCTGGAAAAGAAAAAATTGCCAGTCGCTAAGTTTATTCGAGAAAACCAGTAACCCATAAGTTTGATCAAATCAAAAAACCGGGCAGGAATAGTATTATACCAGATGCAAGGCATTCCTGGTGGCGAGAGTGGTGTAGACATTGCCGTATATAGTAGTGAGTCCAATGACCTCGATTTCAGGTGATCGCAAAGCAACGAATATTGCCATAGCATCATCTGCGGTGTAACAGTAGAGAACATAGTACTATGATCCAGAAACAGAAAATTACAAAAATTGCAGCCATACCCAGTTGGGGAAAACATATTTGTGAGTGAAAATTAACCCATTCAAGGAATTCCCCTTATCAGGAAAACAAAATTAGATGAGATCAGTACGGTGGTGTGAAGTTTCTAAAAAAGTAAAGTCGACCCAGTAGAAATTAAGTTATGATAGTCTAAAAATACTGTGCAGTCAAGATTTTAGAGGTATGTGTTGAAAGCAGAGATAAAAAGAAAGGTCAAAAGCAATACCGACGCCAGGGTCAGTGTCGATGATGATCTTCTTCGGGGCCATGTCCTGCGTATTCTTCTTCTACGTCGGTACGGGGGACTGATAAGTCTTCAATCTAAATTACTCATTTTCCTTTGAATAAATAAAAATAAATTTCAAATTACAAAAACACAATCTGAGTATCTACTTTTCATAGTTTTCTTAATCTTTTATAAATAGATTTTATATTGTTGATAAATTATTGGACATCCATTACATTGGACGTATTGGGTATGGATACGTTAGAAACCCAAACACCTCCGATCTTTTTATCACATTGCACATCTATAGTATTCATCGCCTTCCATGTTCTGTTTTTTGTTATATTTCTCAACCATTAATGATATAAAATAAATATTTAGCGTAATTTATATTTATTAAAAAAATTATAAAATAGATTTAATTTAATTGCATTTATGCTTACCTATACAATGAAAGAATTAACTTTTTTTAATTGTTGTGAATAATATTAATAATAAATTGTTAATTTTCTATGATATATATAAATTTAAAATTATATATGTTGTATCGTTATTTTGTAAGTTTTAATTTTCTCGTATTGTAATTTGGGTGTTCATATCGTATATGGTGTCAACATCATTGATTTTGCAGGTTAAAAATATTTTACTCGTTAATAAATCAATGAATTTACAGTCATTTTAATTATTCTCAAAAAAACAAAGAAACCATCATTTTTAGTTACCTAAACACCCAAATAGGAATTAGAACGATAGAACATGGTTTGACATCCAGATCGAGGTGAGCCATGTGCTTATTTTTGTCTTCTTAATAATCTAATAATTAATTAATCAAATCTACTAGTGATATGTTGAATGATAGGTTAGGCAGGAGGGATTAAACACAATTTTGATTATAAGTCAAGGGAGGTTTTTATAATTTTCTAAAATTAGGGGACCTGTTTGCTTTCTACTGGTAATTTAAGGGAGGAAAACATTACTATTTTATAATTACCCTTAACAAATGAATTGGTTGGAAGAAAATAATAAAAAAGGAACACATGAGTTGGCGACTGCTGGCATCACTTGAACAAAACATGGAAGGCAAAAACAAATAAGAACCAAAATGGAAATGTCGTAGCTCTCTATTTCTTAACTTTCAATTTACGATGAAATTATAGGCTTTTCATGATGTGATGCCTAAACTTTTCACCTACTTGTGAAAGTAAGATTAGAAATTAAAAAGCAAATAGAAGAAAAAAGAAACAACAAAAGTAAAAATTTAGGAAATATTAACCATAGCTATAAGATTAAGGATGATGATACGATTTTTTCAAATGAAAAATAAAAACAAGAATATGATGATATAATAAAAAGTAATAAGTACGTGATTAAAATAAAACTAACAATCAAATGAATAAATAAATATTATTCCCTCAGTTTTTAGTAGTTTTTTTAACTGTAATTATACATACCAATGAAATGGATAATTTCGGTTATATTTTAAAATTTTGATAATATTCATTAGTTATTAGTTAGTTTTACCATTTATAATTAAATATTCATACATAAACTAACTATAAATGAAAGTTGATCATCATATGGTTAGTTTCTATAATTAATATAATTAGAGATTAGAGAGTAAAATACCATCCAAAATAGATAAATACGACAACTATTTAGATTTTTGTTAGTAAATACGACTAATAAAAAAATAGAAGGAGTAAGATAAATAAATAATAAGAAAAAAAATAAAAACAAAAATTTTAATGGGAAAAGAAAGGGATGATATATTATGTAACATAAATAAAAATAAAAAGTAAAAATAAATTATTAAGATGCAAGAAATTAATAAATAAAAAGTAGATTAATAATTTAATACTCCCTCCGGACTCTAATAAATGACGTTTTGAAATTAGGTACGAGAACTAAAGTAATGATTGATGATAATAATTTTAATATTAAACAATCATCTTTTTCTTCTGTATTAAACAAATTGACCAATAAACACTATTTTAATTTTTCTGCTCTATATTAAATAAATTAATCATAAAATACTTAAAAAACTACAACACGTCAATTATTATAATTGGGATCAATTTGTTTAGCCAAAAACGTTATTTAAAAGAATTTGAAGACAGTTTCAATTACTTTACCAGAATGTAAGAGCAAAGAATGAAATTGTGAAATGCCAATGTAAATGAGCCTATGATGCTATGTATGCATGTGAAGATGTTTATGAGCATAATTGAAAATGGATACCAACAAATACAAAAGTACAATACATGAAACTTGCTTGGCGGGGAGGGAAAAAGTTGAAAAACAGTGTGAAAAATTAAAATTAAAAGAAAGTAAGAAAGAAACGGAAAAGTGGATGGATCTGGGCTGACCGGTGGGCCCTAGGACATGATGCGTTGCAATGGGCCCAAAAGGCTTACGAGGAAACCCACGACGGGAGACAAGTTAATCATGTTGTCCTTATTTTCAGGTGACCGATCAAAAGTGCTAATTCATCTAAATTCTAATCACCACCATGACTACCTTTTTCTTATTATTATTTTTTTTAAAAAAAGACTTATCTCATTTGGGGTACTTTTTTTAATACACTAATTACCGATCCACATCTCTTTATGAGCTATCTACAGGCCTAAAATCAACTCAAATCCAATTTGAATATATATTTTTTTTTCTTTCTATTTTAGTAATTTTTGTTTTGTTTTTACCATTTCTTCTGGTATCCTATATCTTGTAGCGGAAGATTAATATTATTGCTCGAAAATGGTCCGATTTTAAAGAGAGAATTCTTCATTCTTCAAATTAAAATTGAGTAGATTTTATATCACTTGATTATACCCTATTTATTATTTTCCCTCCTTATTGAAATTGGATAAATTATTTTTCTTTCACTAAGAGACATTATCATTGTTGAAATTGAAACATATTTAACAACAAAGCTAGTCGTAATCGAGCAGTCATAAAAACTTGTCCATTCGTTTAACCCAATAACACTAGAAGAGTCAAATCTCTTCAAAGAATTGATGGGCAGTTCTTTTATCTGAAAATTAGAGAAGGATATACCCAAAGACACAAACCGAAACAAAACAAAAAAGCATACTATCAACTACTTTTGTTTTGAAACTTAGTTAGTGATGCACTAGTGGTGCAATTCAAGTAGTCCCTACGCAGCCTTTACTTTTGCAACAAGAACAAAAATGTTTGATCCCATCATGAGCATCGCCTCATTGCCATTTCCCATCGGCTCCTAGATTGCTCTGTGTGGAATATAGTGTCAAAAAGAAACCAAAAGGTATTTCTGCTTTATAAGGAGGAGAGTATATTTTGGGAGCTGTGTTTTCCTGCCCTTATAAAAAACAAAAGCAAGTTGACAGAGATTGAAGGAAAATTATTCCATTCAATGTCACAAAGATGACAAAGACCAAACATCTTAAGGCTTTTATGTATGTATAAGAATCTGAGTTACTTAATTAGTTAATTAAAATCGAGGAATTTTGAGGATTAAATGTCATATCAGTTAGAAATACATCTCAATCTATCGATGACGTTTAATATAAAGAGAGCCGTTAATGCCCAACGATTATTTTAAAACTTCTGCAACATGTCAATCTTGCTATTACAATTTGAAGCCGTAGCGCACAACCTCAACGTATCTAAATTTAATAAAGAGACGAATCGAAGTGCACTTAATTGGATTTAGTTTGTGTGCTTAATAGTTGACCACTATAGATAATATCTGATCAGCAAATTTTTATTTATTTGCACTAAAAGATATGTAAATATGCCAAGTCACGTCATTTTCGCCACTCTTGTTTTTGGAGCATCACACGCTAACATAATTATTAGAACACAACACCACCATTTGAAATTATCATTAAAATTAAGGTCTCCAGTTGGCAAGTGATGACTTCATGATCACTCCACCAGGAGCTTATTGCTAATTAAACCATCAATATTAATTCCTCACTAACCAGCTTTCACAATATTTATTTATTTATTTATGTTCTTTTAGTCATAATTATATTAATTATAAGTAAACAGATTGTCTATGTTTCTTCTTTATTTCTAGTCCAGTCAAAAACACTCTTTTTCTTTATTTCACTTGCCTTAATTTTTTTCCTCCACGATAATATTTTATTCTGATCTACTTTTCCAGAACAAGAGACTGTTTAGCTTACGTTTGCATTGTGTATATAAATTCCATATCCTACCATATTACTCATCAAAGCCACAACACACCACATCCAATGGCAAAAGTCCTTCACAAGAAAACAAGCTCAAGAGACATTTTCTCCTTCCCTAGCACTCCAATTCATGAACAAGACCGTGATCATGATTCTGATTTCGAATTCGGGTGTTTATTTCCCGATTCACCCTCCTTCGATCCGTATCGAAACTCCTCCCCAGCTGATCATCTCTTCTTCAATGGCCGCCTCTTGCCTCATTCCTTCCCCGTAGTACAACTCCAACACCACCATCAACCACCAAATATCACACCAACTATGCAACTTCTACTTATCGATCATGGAATGATGCTCAATTCTCGAGGTACGACCAGTAGAGCCAGAAGTGTGAGCAGCAAAGATTACTCTCTCATGTCATCAAGAAGCAATAGTACAAACAGTAGAAGCAGTGTTAGCAGTGCAAGAACAAGCTCCTCAAGTGAGGGATCATCATCATCACTAATTAATTACCAAAAAACCACCAAATTAGTTGGAGCTTTATCTACCAGTCCTCCTATGGCTAGTAAACTTGTGATGGCACAAATATATGGGTCCTCTCAAAGATGGCAGCACATCATGCCAATGCCCGGTGCCGCGCTGAATCGAGAGGATTCGAGGAGAAGAAATGGTGGGGTTTTGGTTAGAGATCAAGGGTTGAAGAAGAGTAAGAAGAAAGGTGAGAAAAGGAAGAAAAGAAAGTTGGGATTTCTTGGAAGATTTTTCAGGTTTTTATTGGTGGCATGTAGAGAGTGCCATGCAATGGAATCATCTACTAAGGATGATGGATTTCATTAGAAATATGAAGCTATAATTATAAAATAAGGGTGTGATTTTTTCTTTCTTTCTTTTTTCTTTGGGTGGGGTGTGGATATTATACATTGAGTGGGTTGGTTTTGCTGATGAGGAAGTTTCATGTTAATTTGTGTTCGGAGTCCAAATTAAGTCATAATCATGCTAACTCAAGTAATATAATTTTGGGAACACTCTTTTTTGCTATGACTTTCATTTGTTTAAATTCATTTGCAAGTCATAATCATCTTAATTAGAAAAAAAGGCTTGTAATGTACGTAGCTTTACTAGTGGACAAATAAAAGATATGGTGATGAAAAAGTTTGGTACGATATTAGTTATGAATTAGCTAGGGAAGATATAATCAGAGATGAGATGAGATTGTAGTTCAACTGTCATTTCTTGCAAAGTAGGAAGAGATTAGATTTTGAGCTCAAATTTTTAACTTGCAATTTTTTTTTATGTAAAGAAAAGGAATATTTTGTCATCATTAAAATTATGGTGGATGAGACCAGTAGGTTTGACTTGTAAACTAGTGACTTGAATTTCTAATTGATTTGAATAAAGAACTGATTGAATCAGAAAAATTAAATCTTGTTGAACAAGAAAAAACCTGTTGAATCGGTTGATTTGATCGGTTGAACTTCACAAATCTTTACATTTTTTCAGCCAAACAAGTAGGGTTGGCAATTTCCGCCCGCGGACATGGATATCCGCAATTGTGGGTGGGTATTACCCGCAGTTTGTGGGTATTTTGCGGGTATGGATTTACCCGCACCCGCAAAGTGCGGGTATGGATGCAGGTATGGATAGTGCTTACCCGCTCCAATACCCGCACTAAATACCCGCAAAATGCGGGTATGGATACCCGCAAAATGCGGGTATGGATACCCGCAAAATGCGGGTATGGATACCCGCAAAATATATATACATATCATAAAGTTTGTAAACCTTAGTAAACCCCTTAGTCAAACACAAACCATAAATTAAAGTTTACATATCCACTAAAGTATTTTTTCAACTATTTTCCAATCCAAAGTATAATACAAACCATAAATTTAAATGATTTAAAAGGGTGTTTGAAAACATTAAACATGAAATGGATAATTAATTACAACCTATTACTTGAAATTTTAAATTTTAAGAAATTTGCGGGTATCCGTGGATAATCCGCGGGTACAATTTGTCTTCTCTTACCCGCTCGGCGCGGGTGCGAGTGCGGGTATAGATAGTGCCTTACCCGCTCCATACCCGCTCCATTGCCAACCCTACAAGCAAACACTTTGCAATTTCCTAGTAAACAAGTCGGAAAGCAAACAACTCATTACTTAATCAAGCCCAAAACACAATTGTTCGAGGAAAATAAAGGCCCAAAACACAAGGCCTATTATTATCCACAGACCAACTGCCGCTAATAGAAAAGTACAAAAATCGACCCAAATCAAGAACCGAATTAGAACCACACCGAATCGGTCCGAATCATTGATTTTTTTTTTTGAAATTATAGGATCAAACTAGACAGAACCGAAAATTTCGGTTTGATTTAGTTCGGTTCTCTAATTCTAAAATCCGTAAACCGAACCGTAAAACTGAGAGAACAGATTCATATATATATATATATATATGCATTATGATATCAAAGTTTAAACTTGGTTTAATGATTAACTCTTCATCTATCCTCTTAAAGAGGAGAGAGGTTCAAATCCCCTTGGCTACCACTTTTTTTTTCTTTTTTCCTTCTAAACTTAACTCCTCATCTTTCTTTTTTTCTTCTAAACTTAATTAAAAGTCCTATTTTTTTTCATTTTATTTGTTACTTTAAATAGAAAATTTTATTAAGGAAGTTATATAAGAATTATTATGAGAAAAAATATTTTCTCCGTAGTAACTAGTAAGAACCAAGAAATAGAAAATTTTAATCATTTTTTTCCCTTTAAAACTTAACTAAAAGTCCTCTTTTTTTTCTTTTTTTTATTTTAAATATAAAATTTTATTAAAGAAGTTGTATAAGAACTATTATGAGGAAAAAACTATATTATTGTAAATTGTAATAGCCATGTCATCAGTTAACTATATGTATAAACTAAGACTATTAATTATTAATGATACGACACATACTAGTAATATTATCATTAATCCTTACTCTAATACATAATTATTAAGGTATATGGTGGATATATGTTTATTGTTCACCTTCTAAACTTAACTCCTCATCTTTATTTTTTTCTTCTAAACTTAATTAAAATTTCTCATTTTTTCTTCTTCTAAACTTAATTAAAAGTCCTAATTTTTTTCATTTTATTTGTTACTTTAAATAGAAAATTTTATTAAGGAAGTTATATAAGAATTATTATGAGAAAAAATATTTTCTCCGTAGTAACTAGTAAGAACCAAGAAATAGAAAATTTTAATCATTTTTTTCCCTTTAAAACTTAACTAAAAGTCCTCTTTTTTTTCTTTTTTTTATTTTAAATATAAAATTTTATTAAGGAAGTTGTATAAGAACTATTATGAGGAAAAAACTATATTATTGTAAATTGTAATAGCCATGTCATCAGTTAACTATATGTATAAACTAAGACTATTAATTATTAATGATACGACATATACTAGTAATATTACCATTAATCCTTACTCTAATACATAATTATTAAGGTATATGGTGGATATATGTTTATTGTTCAGTATTTTACTTAATAAAAAGAGAATTATATTATTGTAAGAAAGAATGATGTCAATTGTCATAAAAAATATAATAACTAATTAGATGACAACTAAAATAATGAATTTGCATAATGATTAATGGGCATTTATGATTTAGATTTATGATATTTATATTTCAATATCATTATTTACTTGAGTTTATTTTTTAGAGGTTTAAGATTTAAATTTAAATTGTATTAATGTGTTACGCATTACATGAGTATAACTAATTAACTATTGTATTGTTTAAGAATATTTTTGAAGCTCTAAATATAAGTGATCTAATCTTATCTTCATATGATGCATGATTATACTTGAAAATTCTTCATGTGTATATGTTAGACTCGATATAAAACACGATATTTATTGACTAGATATTTGTTAAACATATTCATTACATTTCAATATATTAATACTTATTATTTATTAATATTTAGTCACTTTAAATTTTTATATATTTTGTATCATAAAATTTAAAGATTTATCATACTAAAATGTCTTTATAATATTAGGCTATCATTTATAAATTGGTAAATAAAAGCATTATTAAAAAAAATAAAAAATAAAACTGTGTGTTTAACAACTAAACGATGTCGTTTTGTAAATGGATGTTGTATATTAATATATAGATAAAACTTTCACACTTTGATCACAATATCTGTGGTAACGTAGTGGCAACTAACAAATTATTTTGGCCCCCTTTGCCAACTCAAACGGGTTTGAAACCCATTGCCTACACCTTTGCCTTTTATTTTAAAAAAAACAACAAATGGGTCAGAACCGGAACCGTCCCCAAAAAAATAACACTGGACCGACTGTTCAATTCGATTCTACTCTAAGTAGAACAGTTAAATTTCAGTTCGATCCGATTTTAACTCAAAAATTGGACCGAACCGACCCGTGTACACCCCTAGCCGCTAGCAAGTAAAAGGAAGTAAGATTTTAATTAATTTTGGCCATCGGCTGCAGGGAGAGGGAATGTGCAATCAGTGAGACAACACAGCACAGTTCTGGTGTTAGAATGTTATAAAAAAACGACAAATTAACCAAGAACAAGTAGAGAAATCTTTGCCCGATTTGCGCTCTTTCTTCTCTTATTGGATCGACGAAGTAAACACCGCCTAAATGTTTAGCTTTCTGCTGGTTAAGAGGATCATCGGTTACACAAACAAATGAATGCAGGTCCTAAACTTGGTGCTTCTCTGAAAGTGAAACAAGGCTCTCCCTATGTAGAAAAGCACAAACATGAACAGAAAGATGAGAAGATTTAGGCCAACATGATACATTTTCAAACCTCATGTTTCGAATGTTACATCTTACTACCGCAGCAGCCTCATCTCCGGTAACAAACGCCAAAATTTCATCCTCTCTTGAGCAGAAAAGTGGGGTAAATTCACACTTATACCCGTACCCTGTCATCATTTCAGAAGGAAATGTAAACCACTTGGTCCATGAAGACTTAACTCCTTACTCCTTCATAACCCAAACACCAATCCCACCATCCTCTGGAGAGCATAAACATAGGTGGTCTTCAAAAGCCGCGACATCTATTGGCGAAGGATCATCCAATTCAGGCAATGGCAGCACCTGAACTCCGTCATCGCCAGATCGAAAGGGACCATAACACATTTGGAAATGGAATCAGTCAGGTAAGTGTTTTCTGCTAGCCAATGAAGTGCTCCCTTCAAAAAGACCCCACAACGAGGGGATCTAACTATAAAGGTCGGATGTTGAACACTTCTCCAAGCATTCAATTTCAATGAAAACACAGAAACATCCAACTTGGATACAGTTACCAACTTATAATCATCTGTGGACTTATCATAACCAAACCCCGAAAATGAAATCCACTTATTAGAACTGGTTAGCGGTGGTGGAACAGTTCTGACCTTCCTTGTCAATGGATTCCACAAGAACAGCTCACTATTTGTAAAATCATGAAGACAAACTAATCCATTGCAATAACCAGCTACAGTCACAAAAGGAGAATGGACTGAATAATTCTCCCATGGATAAAAAACACTCTTTACTTCACCATCATCGCAACTAATTGATAGATATGAATATGGGTCTACCTCTCTAGGCTGCGAAAGTCCAATTTCCAGTTTCTGAACCAAGATCAATGGGCGATGGAACAATTTAGGATCGATAATTAAAGAGTCCCATGATTTGCAAAAGCACCTGAATCGTAGCATATCTTGGACGGGTAGTTTTGTCAGGATTTCTCCGATTATATTGCGCGATAGGGTTGCTGTTTCCGGCGAGCCTTCCGGAACAATTTGCAGAAGGAAGTGAGGATTTCTAATAAACAGAAGGCAACCTCCATTGTTCACTCTCTTTCCAAGACCTGCTTTGGGATTGTCGAGTATGTGCAACGAATGTCTCCAATTGTAGAGGTTTTTGGTTATTGAAATTCCGTTCTTTTTCTTCAGGAAGTATTTAAAATTGTATTTGTATGCATTTGGCATGATATTAAAACCTCACTAACGGTTGAAAACAAACAAATATATATCTTAATATATAATTAAATAACCAAAATTTTCTAATTAATATATATCATATATTATCAAATAATGTTTTAATAAAACTGCGCCTACGATTTATTTAACTTCTTAAATAATAATAATTTATTTATTTATTATTTAAGTGGTTAGTTTTTCGGGCACAAGATTTACAGTAATATTATACCTTACTACAGTAGCAGCTTTAGATCCAGTGACAAAGGCCAATACGAAAAGTGGTTTAAATTTAAAAGAATAAAACCCATATTAGTTCATGATCTTATGTGGAAATGTAAAAAACTGTCCAAGAATTTACTCCATACATTTTCATTATCCAAACATCATGAGTTTCCTTATGCTCTGCACAATAGAGTTGTTCTCCTAAAACCCCTACATTATTAGTTAAATCTGCACATAAATGAGTATCTAGACCAAGAATTGGCAGTAATCTAACAATTTTGGATCATTTTCTCTTAAAGGAGTTACCAGTGAAAGCAGAGCCTCCTCCAAAAAAATCCCAGAATGAGTTTCAGAAGATCCATGCATGCCCGATAGTGATTCAAGCCCATAAGAAAATCTTGGCCCAAGCTCATGATTCCTCACAAAATTCGCCTAATTAACACACAAAATTTACCTAGTACAAAGATACATATCAATTTGAACAATTTCTGTATTCGTTCAAAAGAAAAGAACAATTTCGATACAAAATTACCGAATTTCAAAATCAATTTGAATAATAATTTAAAAACACTCGAATAATAGGGAAAATAGGCAATATTAAAAAATATTTGAATAATAGAAAAAATGGACAATATTTAAAAACACTTGAAAACATCAATTTGAATGCAATGTGGTTTTCTATTTTTTCCCAAGTTTTTTTTTACTTACTTCATAAAGTATATTAAATATATAAAAATATAATAGGAATTACTATACCATACGGAATTTTTTTGGGTCGGCATTAGGTAATATTCATAATAAGAAAGTGGACAATATTACCGACCACAATAGAGCAAACTACGGTTTGGTTGATCGGTAATTTTGATATAGAATTTCGGTGCGCACTCCTAATCATGATACAGCTTAACAATATATATTCTGGTCTATTATTTGAGGTCCCTAGACATACTAATAAATCTTTTGTGTGGCGAGGTGTGTGTAATTCGGTGATTGACCAATTACCTGCTCTTTATTCCTTGGCTGCTAGGCGTGAGGCAATAGTGGGAGAGATGGGTCTTGGGTTTGGATTATTCCATGGAGTAGGGAGAGATTACCTTGGGAAACAAACTTAGAACTGGATTTGCTGCAGCGTCTTGAAAATATGAGTCTTTCATGACCGAGGTTTAGTATGGACTTGCTCTACATCCGGCGTGTTCATGGTGCAGTCGGCCAGCAATCAGCTAGCCTTAGCAAATGCGATTGGTAGAACTGGTATCAACTCGTTCTTGTGCAAGGTGTGGTTTGCTTTGGTTCCAACCAAGGTTCAAATCTTTGCGTTGCAAGCTTGTCTAGATAAGGTATGCTCGAGGGATTTTCTTTTACGTCGAGGTATATATGCTTGCTGAAAACGGGTCCTCATGTCCAGTTTGCTATGGAGAGCTGGAGACATCAGTTCACATGCTGCTACATTGAAACGCTGTTGCAGCGGTGTGGAGGATGGTATTTAATGTTGGAAAATCTGCAAAACAAAGTTAGAAAACACTAAGATTGAGTCGCGTAGAAGCGCTCACCCTAAAGGAATTTATTTCCCCCGGGATAAAACGATCTCTTTCGATTTAGAAATCGGGAACCAGAACAGCAAGAACAACAATAGAATAATAACCAGGATATAAGGCTCTCAATATGAGTGTAGTGTTTTTCACTTGAGATCTTTTGGTAGATGGAGTAGGTCCTATTTATAGGAAGGAAGAGAATCATGACCATTAAGGTGGGGATTTATGGTCATTATGGTGGAGATTGATGACCATTAAGGTGGAGATTATCATGGTCATCATGGCCATTACCGTTACAGAATCATGGCAATTAAGTCGTTGCATAATCATGGCAATTAAACCATTCATAGCCGTTGGAATGGGAGAGAGATTCAACTTTTGCAATATCATTATTTTACAACAATCCCCCACATATTACAAAGGTTGACAGTAGGAGTTCCTAGTTAATATATAGACTATAACTTTTCAAATCTAGTGTCTTTTGGACTATGAACCAGACCTAGATAAATAAATCTTATCCTCACAGAGATAATGGTGAAGTTTAAAGCTTCTATGAACCATTAACTCTTTTGCAAGGTAGGGAATTTATTTCTCATGTTATACCCCCACAATTCTTGTTGTTAACGCGGTTGTGCGCGTTTTGGCCATGCGCGTGCCTGGATGTTAATGAATGCTCTAGAGATTATGCCACAATCTCATAGGAGTAGTCCCACTCCACATTCATATAGGTGATTTCATCAAATGTACCCGCAATCAATACATCACCCATAAGGGATATGAAATCATTAAGAGTTCAAAACTCATCCTCTCAATCAATGCAGTTTAACACTTCTCACACCATATGAGGGATAATTAATTTTGTGTTAACAGAATTAACAAGTGACTTGTTATTACCCATATGAACCTTCTTCATGGGATCTCCAATGACAAAGGTTGGGTTCCCATCACTGTTAATTTCTTAATATGGCTTTAAGTTGATACTTCAATAACCGGCCTAGATGGGGGGTGAATAGGCTTTCAAAATTTTCTGCACAAAGTGTAAGGAAGAATAGCAAACACAAGATATATAGTGGTTCCAATTCACAACCGAATTGTACTCCACTACCTAAGAGTCCTCCTCTTAGGATTTTCTAATGCAAACCACTTTGCTATTAGCTAGAGCTTTTACGGGTTCAGCTCCCAACCTTACACTTGGTTTTACCGGGCTCACCAACAACCTTACACGTGATTTTTGCAGGCTCAATCACAACCTATGGTTTTTCCGGGCTCAACCACAAACCTAAGTTCTCTTTCAATGGGATGAGAACACTACCCTTTACCCAAAAGTGTTAGGTACACTTTTCAAACCTTAACAGAGATTTTGTATAAATATGCAACAAAAAAATTGGTGTACAAAAGAATATTTGTATGATATAATCAACACCAATAAAATGAACAATATTACCTCAAGAAGAACTCCAAAAACAAGCTTGATAAATTGACGCAAGAAGGATTGATTTCGTTGTGAAAATACTTGCGTTGTAAAAACTGTTTTGGTATAAGCTTGTAAAATGTATTTTGGTGTATGAGGGTTCTTCTTTTGGAATTGTATGATCTAACTCATGATAGTTGTTATTGTTAAGTTCTAACTCATCTAAGATGAGTATTTATAGATTAGAATGAGTGGAAGATCAGATAAGAAGGTATGGAGCCAAAAGTGACCATTTTAAGTGGACAAAAGAGCTGTTGAGAAAACTAGCCGTTGGGCCTTCAGAAGCAAAACGCTATGGCGTTTTGACCAAAACGCTATGGCGTTTTGACCAAAACGCTATAGCGTTTTGCCTAAGAGTATTCTACTCTTTAAGACAAAAAGCTGTAACGTTTTGCATAAAACGCTATGTCGTTTAAAACGCATATTTCTTTAAAACTCGGCTTTTCAAAACTCATTTTTGTGTAAAATCTTTTGACTCATTTTCCTTGAGGTATATCGAACATAAACCAAGTGTTAATTATAATCATACTTACAACGATTAAAGCGCTAATTATACACTTGATCTTGAGCTTGCGATAAATGATTTGTTGCGTCTTTTGCTGTCTCGTCGCAAACTACAAATACTTTAACTTAAAATTGCATTAGTATATTAATTAATTTGCGTGCCCTAAAATCATCAAAACAAGATTAATTGCGCTTGGGCTAACAATCTCCCCCTTTTTTATGATGACAACCACAAATTAATCTAAAACAAATTGAACTTGCAATTTTAATTTAAAGATAAAAAGGAGAGAAATATAACACAATACTCCCCTAAATTCTTTGCAGATTTTGCTCCCCCTAGAGCATTTGCATAAGGAGCTCAATGCTCCCCCTACATAAAACAATTAGTGCACATAGAAGCAAAGCAAAGAATCAAATCAAACTACTCCTTAACCTCCAAGATTTCTCTCATAATCCATTACCAATATTTCTCCCCCTTTGTCAACAACAAAAAGGGCACAAAAACATATTAAAGCATTTGAGAGAAATAATCATGATTACACAAAAACAATTCAAGGAGAATATAAAAAGGAGCAAGGAGGAAATTACTTCACAAAGTAGTTTCCAAACAAAAGCATGAAGTAATAGATATTCAATAAAGATAATCATGCTAAAAATATTCAATACTCACATTAGGATTCAAACAAATAATCATCCAAACATAAGTATTAAATAAACATTATCCAACAACAAACCAAAAATAGTAGTTAAAAACTACACAAAAAGAGTTCAAAAACAAAGAAGGATATTTAATAGACAAACAAACATATGTATAATTATGATAATGATCATTGAGGAGGAGGTGGAGGTGGAAAGCGACTCATCATGTCATCATACATTTGCCTTTGAAAAGCTTGAAAGGCACTCAATTCAGCTTCAAAACGTGACATTCTCTCATTGACATTGGAGAATCCCGCATCCATTCGAGTGCTCATCCCTTGAACATTGAGACCAATAGCACCAACTTGAGTGGTCAATTGATCAATGTCCATGGGAACAAAAGAAGGATCCTCTTCTTCATCCTCATACTCCTCTTCATCCGTGTTGTCAAACTCAGCATTCAGCTCAGCATCTTCATTAAAGTCTTCATCTTCTTCTTCATCCAAATCTCTAGCCACCACAAAAGTTTTCCCTCATCTCTTAGAAGAGTCATATGCAAGCTTTCCTTCCCTATTCAAATTTATCCTAAGGTTGGAAATGATATGATCGTTGTTGAACAAAGAGAAGGACTTGGAAAACTCGGATGATGAGGGAATAGATATGCCATTTCTTTCCAAAATCAGCATGATGAAATGAGCATAAGGCAAAGAACAATTCTTCCCTCTATACTTGGCAATGTGGTTGAGGATGAGAAAACCCCAATTCAGCTGTGCTTCCCTCAAAATGTTAGCCATGACCCATACTTCAATTCCAGTAACCTCACTCAAGCAACCAGCCCTAGGAAGAATAACCTTAGACACAACATGAAACAAAATGAGTCTAAAGGGATCAAGTTTCCTTAGGCTAATGGGACCAAGAGGGAGGTTTCCAGGAGACACCGTATGCCACTATGCAGTAGGTTCAAAAAATTCATTCTCAACAGTTCCTTTCTTAGTGAATGAGCACAAACCATCATTAGGAACTCCAAGAATATCACACATAGTCTCAACACTTACTGTAACTTCTCTTCCTAAGATTGAAGAAGTTATCTCACAGGCAGTAGGATCACAAGTAGGACCATTCCAAATATCCTTACAATCTTTTTGAACAAGATTGGCATAAAACATCTTAACAAAGGTTAGACTATAGTTTCTACGCAACTTAATGGCTCTTTCCCACCCTTGATTCTCTAGCAACTTATCCAAACCAACAGCAATTGTATCTTTCAATTCAACTACAGTGGGCCTAATAACTTTGCTCTTAGAGAAAATCTTATCAAAAAGCTTGTAATTCTCCTTACTTGTGAAGAACCGTGGGTCATAGGACTGAGGAGGAATATAGAACTTTGGGTTTCCAGCTGCCATTGCCCGAAAATCCATAACCTGAGCTGCTGGTGTCGAAGAGGAAGCTCCTCTAGCTGAAGTTCGCTCACTAGTGCGAGTTTTCTTCGGGATAAAAGTGAGGAAGAAAGGGAACAAATTCGGGATAAAAAGGACAGATGCAAAACGCTATGGCGTTTTGAGCAAAACGCTATAGCGTTTTGCCTCTGCTGTCAAGACGTTGCACCAAAACGCTATAGCGTTATACCCAAAATGCTATGGCGTTTTCCCACTGTCTTCTAACCACTTTCAGCTACAAAACTCACTCCGAAAAACTTCAAAACAGCTTCAAAACAGCTTCAAAACAACTCCATCAAAATATCTCCAACTTGTCAAATCCTTGAGTCCAAAATAAGTCACTTCCAATCCATTTCCTCAATGATCAACTCAAAAGTATGCATGACAAATTAAGCACACAAAGACAAACACAAACAAAATAAAACAAAATAAACAAATAAAAACAAAAATATGGCAGTTTAAGGCATATATGATAATTGAATTTAATTACCAACATACACATCAAAATCAAGTATTGCATCAATAATTAATCTGATAAGCATAATTTAAAAGGAAGAGTTTTTAGGAATACCGGTTGCGATAACGTAAGCCATCTCACAAAAGACTTCCACATTTGCAACCGAGGCAATCATCAAAAACAAAATCCTTCTTGTCGGTTTTCCCTTGGGCTACCAATCAAGAAAATTCCTACAAAACAATTCTTTCTAAACAAATTCATGAGATAACTATTAACACAAGAATTAATTATGATCAATATTAGAAATTCAAATCAATCAAATACATTAAAAATTTATTGCCAAAAATTACCAAAGGGTGAGCTTCGAATCATCACCCGACTTGTGCCACGAATACCCTATTATTTCCAAAAAGCATTTATCCGCATTGGGTTTCCGGCACACCTACAAAACAAATTAGTTTGATTTTGGTACCCAAATCTGTTTGGGTCCATCCATGTTAGCAAGAGTACTTTTAGGTACCCAAATTTATCTTGCATCAAAAAGCCCTCTTCGAATGTAGCAAAAATGAGATAAATGACCAAACTTATGACAATGGCTACATTTGTATTTAGACTTTTCATGTGAGGGTTTTTGAAAACATTGAGAGGAATTATCATACCATTTTGAAGAGCTGGCATGATAATTGGAATAATTTGTAAAAGAATGTTTGAAATTCTTTTTACATAAAACATGTTTAAAACCAACACCTCTCATGTCACCTTTTCTTTGAAGATCAATTATGCAATCATGGTGACAAGTTTTGCTCTGAACAATTTTAGCTAATTTGCTTTCAAGACAATTTATCTTTTCTTTATGCATTAAAGTTTCTTGAGAAGTATTAGCACATGAGTTACAATCAAAAACATCTTTGGCTTTGTTATTAGCAATATCAAGTAATTTATACTTATCTCTAGTTATAGCCAAATCAGTTTCAAGAGATTTAATTTTATCAAGAAAAACTGAAATCTCTTTAGAAGAATTATCACAAATTATATCTTTTTCAGCACAAGCTACTTTCAATTCTTCTATGATCATATTTAACCCTTCAATCTCCTTGTTTAAAGATTTGTTAAAGTATTTCAACTCACAAAGAAACATTTTTCAAATCATATAAATCTTTAACAAGTTTAGCATTCTTTTTGTGAGAACCCTTAAAAAGTAGAGTTAAAAATATCAAAGGCTACTTCAATCCATTTTCATTATCATGAGATTGTGAAGGAATTACCTCATTATCACTTTGCACAATAAAGCAATAATCCATGCTTCCATTTGATGTAGAGGTAGAAGTAGGTGAAGAGCTTCTTTGATGTGCTTCACAAATTCCTTGTTTCTTGAGTTTGGAAGAGTGTTCACGTGTACTTCTCCGATTCTCCTTTCTTGAATCCGTTTGAACGAGCACACGAAAGATATCGATGAAGTAGGCAAGAGATTCGTCATTTTGAACACAAAGAAAAAGGTTCTCAACCTTGTCTTCCAATGTTGAATATTTCTGCTGCCAAGGAAAAAATGAATGGTTGTATGCAGCACCCTCTTTTGGCCATTTTTGATCTTGCACTTGAGGTGGTTAAACCTTTAACCAAGTGACCTTGCTCCACTACCAATTGATACTTCAATAACCGGCCTAAAGGGGGGGGGGGGGGGGGGGTGAATAGGCTTTCAAAATTTTCTGCACAAAATGTAAGGAAGAATAGCAAACACAAGATATATAGTGGTTCCAATTCACAACCGAATTGTACTCCACTACCTAAGAGTCCTCCTCTTAGGATTTTCTAATGCAAACCACTTTGCTATTAGCTAGAGCTTTTACGGGTTCAGCTCCCAACCTTACACTTGGTTTTACCGGGCTCACCAAAAACCTTACACGTGATTTTTGCAGGCTCAATCACAACCTATGGTTTTTCCGGGCTCAACCACAAACCTAAGTTCTCTTTCAATGGGATGAGAACACTACCCTTTACCCAAAAGTGTTAGGTACACTTTTCAAACCTTAACAGAGATTTTGTATAAATATGCAACAAACAAATTGGTGTACAAAAGAATATTTGTATGATATAATCAACACCAATAAAATGAAAAATATTACCTCAAGAAGAACTCCAAAAACAAGCTTGATAAATTGACGCAAGAAGGATTGATTTCGTTGTGAAAATACTTGCGTTGTAAAAACTGTTTTGGCATAAGCTTGTAAAATGTATTTTGGTGTATGAGGGTTCTTCTTTTGGAATTGTATGATCTAACTCATGATAGTTGTTATTGTTAAGTTCTAACTCATCTAAGATGAGTATTTATAGATTAGAATGAGTGGAAGATCAGACAAGAAGGTATGGAGCCAAAAGTGACCGTTTTAAGTGGACAAAAGAGTTGTTGAGAAAACTAGCCGTTGGGCCTTCAGAAGCAAAACGCTATGGCGTTTTGCCTAAGAGTATTCTACTCTTTAAGGCAAAAAGCTGTAACGTTTTGCATAAAAAGCTATGTCATTTAAAACGCATATTTCTTTAAAACTCGGCTTTTCAAAACTCATTTTTGTGTAAAATCTTTTGACTCATTTTCCTTGAGGTATATCGAACATAAATCAAGTGTTAATTATAATCATACTTACAACGATTAAAGCGCTAATTATACACTTGATCTTGAGCTTGCGATAAATGATTTGTTGCATCTTTTGTTGTCTCGTCGCAAACTACAAATACTTTAACTTAAAATTGCATTAGTATATTAATTAATTTGCGTGTCCTAAAATCATCAAAACAAGATTAATTGCGCTTGGGCTAACATAAGTCCCATTCCCCTCGATGTTTAGTCAGATGATCAACGAAATACACTTCTGACATCTCATAGTCAACAAAATAATTTCATCATTTAACAATAGCTAGCTTAACCATATGCAAGCCTCAGCTTGACAATCACAATGTATCGATACATAGATGTTACACCCAATAGAATTCTCACATGTTGTAGAATTTCATCCAAAAATTGTTAACATCACTAGTGGATCATCAAATCTCATCACTAGTGGATTTTATCTCATCAAATTTTATTTGAATATAAAATTAAATTATCATCATTGTATACTCTAATACAACGGATACCACAATTCATTGTACTTATCATCACTGTATTCTCTAATACAGCGGTAACTTAAATTATATATGATACCACAATTCATGGTACATATCATCACTGTATTCTCTAATACAGCGGAATCTCAAGTACGTCATTTAAGAGTACTGAAAACCTTCACATCAAAATGTCTAACTCTTGAGAAAAATCTCAGCACAAAGTTCTGGTGATAGCATTGTACTAACACATCACATCTCTCATTTATTTGCCCATTATCACACTTGTGATATCATTGATGCCAAAAACTCACAAAAATATTAATATACTTCATGACATTTTTAAAAAAAAAAATAAATAAATAAGACAATAATATTCAAACCCCCACATTTGCGAATATTATTCTATTTGTTTAATTTTACCAAATAAATATATTTGGTACATTTTTAATATCACACAATTACACAAGAATTAAGATTGAGAGTAAATACCTCTTTGAAAGCACATCATCTCTTATAGTATCGAGTATAATCAAATTACTCATTAATTTGATCGCAAGCTTCACGAGCGTTGAAATATATACCTTATATATTTTCCCATAATTAAGTTCTCTGCAAACTTAATTAGCTAGACAGTTCACTGCACAATTGATCCCTACCACTTTAATCAGGAAACGCGATTAATACTCACAATTTCCATATATATTAATCAACCCATAGCAGTAATAGTCACACTACTTAAAAATAATTTTACATGCGTTACTGTTTTAAATTCTTTTTAAACAGTAAGATTAAACATTAATCCGTTTCCACAGATTCAATTCTTCTCATTTAAATACATTAATTGCACCAATTATTAACATAAATAAAACAATTTATGTCAAACAATGTATCTTAAGAAATTATTTTCACATTAAGTGAAAATCTATAACATTAATTAAGATACCTCAAAAATTGTAATTAAGCTTATTGTATAAACATTTATGCACAAAATCCCAATTTTGGTACAAATCAACTTTTCAACCATTAATCACTTTCCGTTTAAAAATATCACATAAAATTGCAATTAAATTTTGGAACCTTAATTGCATACCATAATACATAGATTCTAATTTCACCAATAATAATAAAGTCATCATCCACTTTATTTCCATAATCAATTAAAAATTAATATGGTATATTAAGATCTCATTTATATATGCATTTAAGTAATCATTTGACGAATTTTAAATATTAGTCCATTACCACATCATATAGATGTAACTGACATAATACATTAAAATTTCATTTAATGCTTCTCATTATAACAATATTTATGGCATAAATTACTAACCAAAGATCACAATCAATTTTATGCCATAAAGCTTTTCATAAGCCATAAATCTCACCATATTGTTCACTCATTTATTGAGCATTTCATATAGTCAACTATGACCAATTTCATCTTTATGGTTTGTTTATAAAATATGGGAAATAATTAATGAAATTTCACAATTAATAGAATATATATAGGCTAATGCCATTAAACACACAACTGTAAAATTCTCATGTGGCCATCACATATATAAAATTACGTTTTAAATTTGTAGTTGGGTATTTGAAATACCACTCAATTGAACTAATCAAGTTGAATATGCCACTCGTACTAATTTTAATTGTTTATAATTAATTTATGTCATGGACAAATTGTATTAACATTCAAATGTTAATTCACCCAAATAATTGTTAGAAATATATCCTCTTAATTAGGGATACTATTAATTTACCACAAAGAAAAAGAAACTGATACTTATCTGTTGAGCATAAGATGATGATATGAACTTTCTTTTCTTTGCACTTTTAATTGATCCATCACCGGTAAGATAAATTCCTTTAGATTGTTGGAAAATCTGCAAAACAAAGTTAGAAAATACCAAGATCGAGTCGCGTAGAAACGCTCGCCCTAAAGGAATTTATTTCCCTCGGGATAAAACGATCTCTTCCGATTTAGAAATCGGGAACCAGAACAGTAAGAACAACAATAGAATAATAACCAGGATATAAAGCTCTCAATATGAGTATAGTGTTTTTCACTTGAGATCTTTTGGTAGATGGAGTAGGTCCTATTTATAGGGAGGAGGAGAATCATGACCATTAAGGTGGGGATTTATGGTCATTATGGTGGAGATTGATGGCCATTAAGGTGGAGATTATCATGGTCATCATGGCCATTACCGTTATAGAATCATGGCAATTAAGCCGTTGCATAATCATGGCAATTAAACCATTCATAGCAGTTGGAATGGGAGAGAGATTCGACCTTTGCAATATCATTATTTTACAACATTTAATTAGTGCGGTACAACCCTTGCCATGCCTCCTCATATTCAAAGTCTGCTGCTGTCATGGCAAGATGTGAGTTGCCATAGAGGGAAATTTCAAAGGAAGGTATGACGCTTCTTTTTCTATGTTATTTTATGGTCCATTTAGCTCCGGCGAAATCTAGCAGTTTTCAACAATAGGATGAAGAGCTTGGTGATTCACCATTCGCTTTGCACAAGAAGGAGCGAAAGATGAATTGGGATGGGGATGAAGTTACTGGACCAGCGGCGGTTGCGGAGCAACCCCGCCTAGAGCCATGAGTCTCCTATTCTGGAACTGTCGGGGGCTTGGGAACCCTCAGGCGAGTGCTAACTTTTCGAAGTTATTAGGATTACAACTCCCAAATTTAATTTTTCTATCTGAAATAAAACTGTACGCGAAAGAATTTTAAAAGTTTAACAATAAATGGTCTTTTCCTTATGTTCTTGTGGTTGATTGTGAGTGTGACACTAGGAGAGGAGGCCTGGCCTTGCTGTGTAGAAATGATATTTCCATAAATGTCTTGCGCAATGATGCCCATTGCATGGATATTGAACTATTGAATGGCCTGACAAACGGCCCCCCTAAGAGATTTACTGGCATTTATGGTTGGTCAAATAGGGCGGATAAACACAAGACATGGGACATGATTAGAATTCTAAGGGATAAGAGTTCACTCCCGTGGCTTTGTGTCGGGGACTTTAATGAAGTCATGTGGGGACATGAGAAACTAGGGGGTATGGAAAGATAGTTTAATGATATGGATGCATTTTGATGAGCACTAGACCACTGTGATCTTATAGATCTTGGTTTTTCGGGGCCAAAATTTACCTGGTGTAACAATCAAAGGGGAAACGGCACACTCATGGAGAGATTGGATAGAGGGACGGTGAATGAGCAGTAGATGATTTATTTTCCCCACGCCACTGTTAAACACCTCCCCCGCTTCAGATCTGATCATTGCCCTATTCTGATTCAACTGTCCCCTAGTGTTGACCGACTGTCGAGAGGGAAAGTATTTCGGTTCGAGGCGGCATGGCTAAGGGAAGAGTCATGTTTCGACTTTGTTAAAGGGATGTCGAGTGGGGAAGAGCTCCAAGAGAATGGGGACTCGTTAGATAAATGCTTAGTACATTGCGAGGTAGAGTTGTCGCGCCGGAGCAAGCAAGTTTTTGGTAAAGTGCACAGATCCATTGTTCTGAAAAGAAAGCAGTTGGAATGACCCCAGAATCAACCAGTCTCAGATTCCACCCTCGATGATATTGAGCATATCGGAAGGGAGGTTGAGGAACTCATCCATCGAGAGGAGGTGATGTGGAAACAACGGTCACAAGTCATTTGGCTCGAAGAGGGGGATAAGAACACAAAATTCTTCCATGCCCGAGCTTCGCAACGTAAGAAGAAGAATACAATTGAGAGAATTCAAGATGAGTCGGGTAGGTGGAGGGAGTCTTGAGAGGAAGTAGAGGAGATTTTTCTAGAATATTATACGTCTCTATTCTCTTTTGGAGGAAGTGACCTTTCCTCAAATGTTCTAGAAATCGTAACCCCTCGTGTTTCCCATTCAATAAATTTCAATCTTGATCGGATTTTCACAAAAGATGAAGTTTTCAAAGCTCTAAAGCATATGCATCCTACGAAGGCCCCCCGGCTGGACGGAATGCCTCTGCTATTTTTTCAAAAATTCTGGTCTTTTTTATAAAACCCTATTTGTAAAGCTGTTCTTGGAATCTTGAATGATGGGGAGAACCCTAGCTACCTCAACCATACCTTTATCACCCTTATCCCTAAAGTCGCCAACCCCTCAAAATGCACCAAGTTTTGCCCGATTAGCTTGTGTAATGTCGTCTTCAAGCTGATAACCAAAGTTCTTGCGAATCGCCTGAAACAAATCCTGCTAAGCATAGTATCAGAGAATTAGAGTGCTTTTGTTCCGGGCAGACACATTACCGATAATGCTCTGATAGCCTAGAAGATTTTCCATAGGATGAATACAAAACGAGCTGGCCCAGGATAGATGAGCGTCAAGCTAGATATGAGTAAGGCTTATGATAGAGTGGAGTGGAACTTTTTGGAGGCAATCATGACCCGCATGGGTTTCTCGGCTAGATGGACATCTTTGGTGATGCGATGTGTCTCAACAGTTTCCTACGCCATCCTTCTAAATGGGGCCCCAGGACCCACTTTCTATCTAGAGAGGGGCCTCCGTTGTCCTTATATCTATTTGTGCTTTGTGCTGAAGGCCTTTCAGTGATGCTTCAGACTACAGTCTTGACTAACAGGATACATGGATATAGGGTCTGTCCGGGCAGCCCATAGGTCAGTCATCTATTCTATGCGAATGACAGCCTCATTTTTGCGAAAATGGAGGAAAGCGAGGCAGCAGTCATTAACTCCATTATGCAGGAATACGAGGAAGCCTCTGGCTAGAAGATAAATCTAGACAAATCAGAAGTGTGCTTCAGCAAGAACGTAGGCCAAGACGCCAGAATTAGGGTGAAAGCAAGATTAGAAATGGTGGAGACGGAATCCCATACTAGGTACTTGGGGCTTCCAGTATCTTTTTGTCGCGCTAAGAAAGGGATGTTCGCACCGATACGGGATAGGATCTGCAAGAGACTAGGGGGGTAGAAAGAGAAAAAGTTATCCCAGGCAGGGCGAGATGTCCTAATTAAATCGATCATCCAGTCCATTTCGACGTATATGATGAGTTATTTTGAGATCCCAATTTCCATCTGTGAGGACATAGAAAAGGCGACAAGAAGATTCTGGTGGGGGGAAATTATGAGGAGCGTAAGATGTATTGGGTGTCTCGGGAAAAGCTCTGTAGGTCGAAGGATGTGGGAGGATTGGGATTTCGGAAAGTCAGGGAATTTAATCTTGCATTTCTAGCCAAACAAAGGTGGCGGTTGCATAAATACCCAAACTCTCTGCTCTCCCAGATCTGGAAAGCGCAGTACTTTCCCCACTCGAATTTCCTAGAGGCAGGGATGGGCTCTCTCCCTAGTTACGTATGGCGTAACACTCTAGCAGGAAGAACAGTGCTCCATAAAGGATGCTTCTGGAGGGTAGAGAATGGTAAACGAATACCCAAACTCTCTACTCTCCCAGATCTGGAAAGTTCCGTGGCTTCCGATAATTGTGAATGGGATGATCACAGTGCCGGTTACGGGCCTCGATGAGGAGGCAATAGTGGTTGAGCTTATTGATAGGGAACGGAGGTGCTAGAAGACAAACCTAGTGGAGCAACTCTTTCTGCCACAAGAAATATCAGCAATATTAAGCCTACCGCTTAGTCGGAGTGAGGCGAATGATACTCTTGTGTGGAAAAGAACTACAAATGGGAAGTATTCAGTTCGTAGTGGATACCACTGTCTAACATCGGTAACATCGCATGAGTGCCCAGATTCCAGTAGAGGTTGGTGGAAATTCTTGTGGGGGCTTTCTATCCCTCCAAAGTTCAAAAACTTCATATGGATGCTGGGGAGCGACTCTCTCCCAACCAGGGTGAACCTAGCAAGGAGAGGTATATTGGTGGACCCCGTGTGTCCCTGTTGCAATGAGGAGGTTGAATCGACTCCACATTTGTTGCTGTCTTGCCCGTTTGCAAGGTGGGTGTGGGGAAAGTTTGCTTTCTGGGATAGGGTTTCGGGGTTGTAAGGAGACAATTGGGTGGATTGGCTGGCAGGGCTATAGACATCTTTGAATTAATCAGATCTTGAGAAGCTCATCTCTATCCTTTGGTCCCTATGGACATCGAGGAACTACAGGATCTTCCGTCAGTGCGATGAATCAATCCAATAGGTTGTTATTAGAGGCGGGAAACTGTTGTCTGATTTCAAGGAGGCATGGTGTCAGCAGCACAGGCCCGCTGCCCCGACTCCCCAACCTATCGTCCCGAAATGGAAGCCTCCTACCATAGGGGTTGTAAAGGTGAATACAGATGCAGCAGTAGGGACTACGGGCATTGGCTTGGGATTTATAGCTCGAGATGCAAGGGGTGAAATGGTGTTCTCAAGAGCAATTTACCTTCCGCATAGAACTGAGGCGCAAACAGCGGAGGCTCTGACACTAAGAGACGTTATAACACAGGCTCGCCAATGGGGGTGCAATAGGATTATAGTTGAGTCTGACTGCTTGCAGAACGTCCTCGCCCTGACTAATGGAGATTTTCCATTAAGTTATGCGGGATTGGTGCTGAAAGAGGTGGCACGCCTAGCTTCTACTTTCCATAACTGGTCCTTTATGCATACAAGACGGTCCACGAATATCCCAGCACATGAGTTAGGCCAATTGACTTTGATTTTCGGTTTAGGAAATGTATGGATAGGGGAATTCCTCGAGGCGATCACACCTTTTGTACTTACAGATATGAATTAATCCAATTATATTTTTCTTTCAAAAAAAAAAATATAACTTTCAATATAGTTCGTGTTCATTATCTATTTTTTTTAGTGTGGGTTTGAATTAAAGTTTGCAAATTGAATTTCCGTTACTCCATGCAGGAATTGATGGCTTCCTCTACTTGTATTTTCTCTTGGACTATTTAATATTAGCTAGGCAGTCAGCTTCCGGCTCTTTTTCCATTAGCAAGACACTCCTTGTGTTTTGTTTATTAATAATACCGTCGCACGCAAACCTAATAAAATAAAAATATTCGAGTTGTACACGCTTAAATCTAATAAAATAATAAACAAACATTAATATATTATTAAGAGGTCACACTTACAGTAAATTGCATATAGATTAAAACCAAAAATACCCTATGGTATTTATTTAGATTATATATATATATATATATATATATATATATACTTTTACTATAAAGCTTAACACAGAAGTACAACGTCATTAGTTAGTTAATCATTTAATTTCCAGGCTAAACTACTCTATGCAAATACCATAATATCCTATGATCTCCAAGAAAAAGATTCTCCAACAAAGTGACAACAATTCACCTACCTATGATTGATCAATAACTAAGGACGTGAGCATAGATGATATGCATAACACAACAACAACAACAACAACAATAATAATAATAAAATTAATAATTTTATTATTATTATTATTATTATTATTATTATTATTATTACTCCCTCCTTTCATAATTAAACGCCGTTTACTGTTTGGGCACGCATATTAAGGAGGCCGGATGACTCACTACTTGATCCAAAAAAATTCCATACTTATTTTCGAACGTGTCCGAGAAAAAGTAAGAGGCAAAATTGTCTCAAATAGTGAGTCATCTGGTCTCTTTAATATGCGTGTTCAAATAGTAAAAAACAGTTAATAAAAAAAGGAGGGAGTATTGATTCTACTGCAAGCTCCAGTTCTGGTACACAAAAAAATCTTATCTTCCAATGACATGCAATTCTTTCTTTTTCACCTTTCCTTTTAATATTTTTCAAAACTGTAAGGTATGTGATTTCTTTGTTTCAGGAGTGACAAAATATGGAAGTGTAGACAAATTATACTTTGATGAGCTACCTAAGGTAACAAGATTCATTCGTCTTTATCTTCCTTTCGTTCAATCCTTCATTTCTTAGATTACAATTAGCTCAATTTGGTCATTGATAATACATAAAATTATCAGAAGGGCATAACGGACATTGTACCTTCACCAGTACCGTTGATCAGTCAAAACGGCATCACGACCGATTGACCAAGTCAACGGGAATAAGTGGCAAAAGGACAAGTCTGGCCCGTTGTCACCAAACGGCACAAAGTCGATCCATTCAAGCCATGAGGAAACGGATCGGCACCGCTTCATACGTTGACCAAGTCAACAGCCTCCAAACGGCACCAGGCCGATTGGCGAGAACGGCACCTGACCGATTCAACACAACGGCACCATGCCGATTTGACACGAGCAGTAAGCTCCAAACAGAGGTATATTTTATATAATTCCCATTATACATTTAGTCAAAGTTGGTGTGGGGAACAACCTTACCTGCCCCCACCAACTCATCATTTAGTAGCTACACGTTACAATTATTAATCCTTACCTTTCAACCACCCTCTGAAAAAAGGGGAGAAAAGTCAAAAGGTTCAACCACTCCAGCCCTACATATGGACTGGAGGGAAGTACTTGAAAGGGGACTTTTTGGATCTCAAAAGGGGACAAGGCTAAGAGAACCAGACTCTCTCTACACCTTTGATCCAAACACTGACTTTGGCATCGGAGATTCTCCGCCGGAGATTACTCCGGCGGTTTTGCAGGTCGCTCAAGGAACTTCAACCACCACACTCCGGCATGCCATTTGACGGAAAAGCCCTCACCCCGTTCAGCAGATTATCATTTGGTGCTTTCGTTGAGAGCTTTTGAATTTTAAGTGAGTCACCTTGAAATTCAAAGCTCTTCTTCTTCTATTTTCTTGGGGTTTTCATTTCCAGAAAAATGGCATCCGACCCAATCTTTCAATCAAAACAACCCACCGGTGAAGCTGCTGGCCACCATGACCCTTCACCAGCGCAAGCTTCATCTTCTTGTGTGGAAGTGCAAGCTGCAGAACATAGGCTCAACTCTCCAGAAATTTCAGAAATCCTATTTTCTGCAACTCCTCAACCAGATCTGTCCGAATCAATACTCCCTCCAGCGGTCATGCTTGAGTTTGCTGCCCTACACCAAAGGATGGACGTGATAATGGCGACGATCATGGAGAGAATTCCTCCGCCCAACCAACAACTTATTCCTCAACAGATCCACCATCAACCGACGGTTCCACAAGCTGGGACAGTTCATCAGACCAGAAAAAGGAGACTAGAGAGATCAGTGACCCAGCATCACCCAGAGACAGATCGCGCAAAAGGTGGACGAAGCCTGTCCAGAAAATCTGTTCCTCATCCAGACCCGGAAGATCAGGATGATGATCCGAGGAATCCGTTGACCTTTCGGATTCGGAAACATCAAGTAAGCAGGCATGTTAAGCTGCCATCTGATCATTATCATGGGATCACAGATCCGAGTGTTCATGTGAGTTTAGTAAAGAAACATGTCAAGTTTTTTACTAGAAATGATGAGGCTTTATGCCGAATATTTGTGATGACCCTTAAGGGGATATCCAACACTTGGTTTGAGAAGCTACCAGCCGGATCTATTGACTGTTTTGAGCAGCTAGAAAAAGCATTCAAAAGCCGATTCAGCTCATGTATTCCGATGGAAAAATCTCCAGCCGTTCTGTTTGACATGATGCGAAAGTCAGGGGAGTCGTTAGCTGCGTATGTGGCTAGATTCAACACGGAGCTAACAACTCTTCCTGATGTAGAGCCTAATTTAGCAGCAGAGGCGTTGAAAAGGAACTGTAAATATCGAGAATTGGAAAATGCTTTGATTGCAAGCACTCCTAAAACCTTGGATCTCTTGCGGGTTGAGGTAGAAAAGTATTCCAGAATGGAAGAAGCAGATTATCAACAGAAGAAACGGGAGGAGGCCGATTTCCAAAAGAAAGGATCTTCCCCGCATAAATAGACAGAGAAGAAGCAAACGGCAGGAAGCCGATATGCAGAATGGTCAACCAATTTCTCTGCCATGCCGTTGTCCAAATCAGGGAGCGAAACGGCAATATTTTCAAAACGGCCCAGCGCCGAAGGAGTATAAACCTCAAACGGTTCCCTCAAAACGGCATCTAGCCGAATCAGAGATAAGTTCAATTATTGACTGTTTTATCTTTGTTAATTTTTCTGGAATATTATGTATAACGTGAATTATCGAATATTTCCAAAACAATGAAAAACATATATTTGCCAGCATTGTTTCTCCAGTGATTGCAGATCCTGAGAAAACAAAAATCAAATAAATCGTGGATGTAGGTTATTTTAAACCGAACCATGTTACCAAAATCCAAGAATCGGCGATATTAAAGCTACCAGGGTTACCTAAGGCGCTGCCTGGGGATGCCGACAACCAAATCAGCAACAACCCGATTAGTTCAAATCGGCAGCATATATTGCCAACGATACATATATTGCCAACGATACATATATAGTCACTGAGACGTATATCGTTATTGAGGCATATAGCGTTATTGAGGCGTATAGCGTTATTGAGGCGTATAGCGTTATTGAGGCGTATATCGTCATCACATCTTCATAAGACCATTTCGGTCCTGCTGATTAGACGGTGACAAAATGAAGAAAGACTCAAACCTATCTGTGTCTTAGTAAACCAGATAGTGAAATGAACAACGGCAGTATCTCCAAAACGGCAAGCAGCCGATTCCATAAAATAAAATCAGCCGTGGATGTAGGTTATTTCAAACCGAACCGCGTTATCAAAATTCAAGAAGTGTGGACGTAGGTTATTTCAAACTGAACCACGTTACAAAAATTAAAGAGTCAGCAACAACCAAATCGGCTCCATCCCGATTGGTTCAAAGCGGCATCTTCAAAACGGCAAATGGCCGAACCGCCAAAAACACAGATAAGTTCAAAGTTACAATTGTTTTATCTTTGTTAATTTTTTTCTGGAGTAGTATATATATGCATAACAGAAATGTTTAAGCACTTGCAATAACTAAAAATTGCAAAATTATATTCCGAATAGTATCTGTTCATTACAAAAATATGCCAATCGGCAAATGATCAAAAAGTAAAACTAAACCTCAGGCCGCCGGCCCAGATCCAGAGGCAATGTCAGGCCTAACAGGGTTGTCATCTTCGTCTGAATCGGAAGAAGATGCATACTCTTTAGCCTCGGCAATCCTTTCTCCAGCGGCAACATATCGAGAAAGATGATCGGGGTAGAAATGCTTATCGCTATAGTAGGAGAGATAGCTTTCCAGCATGATATCCTTCATCTTCTTTCGCCACCAGCTTATCTTCCTAGGGACTTTCTCCAATTCCGCGTCCTTAGCGGCAATGCTACCCTGAGCTGTTTCCAATGCTGCCGTTCTGGCTGTCAGATCGGAACGGACCGCGTTTAGTTCCTCAGTAAGCTTGGCTACAGTATTGATCAAGGTGGCCTTATCTTTAGAAATCTTGGTAACGGATTCGCACAAAGCAGACTTATCTTTTGTCAGCTCCTCGATCAGTGCCTGCTTCTGTCTGGTCATCATTGAAAGTCCATCCCTCTCCTTCAGACTATCGGCAAGCTTTGAGCGAGCTTCCATCACTGCCTTTTTATCATCTTCCCGAGTGGCAGAAAGGGCTTTCATCTCCTTCTGAATGGAAATCTTCTCAGTATCTGATTGCTCGAGAGCTTTCCTCAGGGACACCACTTTCTCATCTGTCGTCTCGGCAAGGTAGCGAATGCTGCATAGCATGCGATAAGCAATGCTCTCGGCATTTGAAAACTGGGCGCTAAATTCTAACTCTCGGAACCGCTCCCGGTCTGCGTCATTCGCCAGCATTTCAGCAATCAGTTGCCCAGACCGCCTGTCAGCAACGCTAGGAACATCCAAACCAAGGGAACGGCAACCGATGTCCCCAAAGTTGTGCATGCTCACAACATGAGTCGCTTCCCCATCAAGACCCTGGCTTGAAAGATGACCTTGAATATCGGCAGGCGGCGCGAGTGCAACATCATCCGAAATAAACGGACTAGGCATTGGCGGACCAGCGACCCAGTGAAGACGAACTTGAGGAGCAACGGGAGGACCCTGAGGAGTCTTCGCTGGCAGAATGGGTTCACTAGAACCAACAGCTGGTCCAGAAAAGGCATCTTGCCGACTTGTCTCATCTCGAAGAGTAGCAGTCTGATTGGCTTGCTCAGGGACAGCTCCTGACTGATTCGGGTCAACTTGCTGCAAAACGGCTTAAGGCCGATCTTCTTCGCCCTCCGGTTCTGAAACGGCAGATGCCCGTTTCGCCCTATCAGCAGCACGTTTCTCTTCAGCTCTTTTTCTTTTCTTAAGAATTCTTGCGGCAGCCTTGAGAACATGAGGATCCGGATCCGGCAGTTCGGAATATTGAAATGATGAACCGGACCTCCGCCGTTTGATGATGAGAGGGGGTTCTTCATCTTCTTCTTCTTCATCAAAGGCAAAGTGTGTTTCTGGCCTTGCCGATTGCTCACCGCTCTCGACAACGGTCTCCTCGGCCACAGTTTCTTCATCACCCGTTTCATCTGCCAAACGGCCTTCTGCTCCCGTTTGGTCTTCTGCCGACTCATCAATTGACTGATCCTCAGTCTGCATTCTATCAGAAGTTTCGGCCGTTGCAGATGTCAACCGAATCGAAGAGGCAGGAGCAAGAACAACCTTTTTCTTCTTCGTTTTCTCTACAAAATGAAGTTCATTTCAGAAATTAACAAAGAATAAAATGGCATGTTTACGGCTAGGAATAAAAGCTCACCAAGAACACAATCAGACAACGGCAAGCCGACGACCAAATACCGTGTGTGAAACGGCGTGTTCACCGACAGCAACATATCAACCTGGGATTGAAGAGGTTCACCAAGGTTATCTGGCTTGAGCCAGTGTTTCTCATTCATTTCCCGATTGAATCCAGAAACCCATCCGGACGAAGAAGATGACACCAGAAAGAAACGCTCTTTCCAATCTTTGACAGAAGAATCATACCTCTGGAAAATCTCATTAAGATGGGAATCCCGACGGGGGCGAATGATCATCAAGCATCCACGGTTGGTCAGATTAAAGAAAAATTTAAAAAGGGATAGAGATGGCGACTTGATCCCATTCAACTCACAGACCTTGATAAAGGCATAAATCCCAGCCCGGGAGTTCGGAGTAATCTGGGCTGGGTTCAAAAGATGTTGACTCAGCATAGTCTTAATCATGGAATCAAGGGGAAGCCTAAATCCAAATTCAAACATTCTTGAATATAAAACCCTAGTGTTATCTTCAAAACTACTGTTCAACCGAACATTTGGAGGAGCAACAGTGGCAGAATATTCATCGGTCAACTCAATTTCTAGTGCCTCTATCTCAGCCAGTAGCTTATCTTCACTGTCTAACTTAGTGGGGGTTCTATCAATGACCTCATCAGTAACAAGCGGGCGTTTGGGTGCCATTCCTAAATCTCAAACAATAGATCAGAGAGGGAAAGGAATGGGTAAATACCTAAAAACGCAGAGGTCTTGAAGAACGGAGCCCGAAATTGCAAGAGAAGGTCGTGGAAACGAGAGAGAGAATAAGAGAATTCTTGGAGGAGGAAGATGAGTGAGAGCGGCGCTGAGAGAAGAGAGTAAATTAGGGTTTCCCAAGAGAAACCACTTTTAAAAAATAACACTTCAAGCGTCAATATTCCCAAACTGGACGATGACACGTGGCAGGCCCGATTGTGAATAGACGGACATATGTCAATAAAGCTGCAGAAGCATTAAATGAGGAGACGGCGCATGCGTTTCTCCCAGGCTTTGAATTTCAAAATTCAAACCTTCTCAGAAAACGAAAAGACATTTTCTCCTCAAAAGGCTCGAAGCAATCACAATCACTTTACTGGGGATGTGCCACGTCAAATGGTATGCATTTAAATGCATTAACCTTTTTTATTACTGATTAATATTTATTTGCAGGACTGAGAGAAAAACTCTACGAACTGCACTAAATTAAAGCCAAACGGCAGCATGCCGATTGACAAGTATCAAGCACGAAACGGCAAGCCCTTGGTAAACACTCGGGCTCGTTTGTTGTTGGGCCTCTGATAATACATAAAATTATCAGAAGGGCATAACGGACATTGTACCTTCACCAGTATCATTGACCAGTCAAAACGGCATCATGACCGATTGACCAAGTCAACGGGAATAAGTGGCAAAAGGACAAGTCTGGCCCGTTGTCACCAAACGGCACAAAGCCGATCCATTCAAGCCATGAGGAAACGGATCGGCACCGCTTCATACGTTGACCAAGTCAACAGCCTCCAAACGGCACCAGGCCGATTGGCGAGAACGGCACCTGACCGATTCAACACAACGGCACCATGCCGATTTGACACGAGCAGTAAGCTCCAAACAGAGGTATATTTTATATAATTCCCATTATACATTTAGTCAAAGTTGGTGTGGGGAACAACCTTACCTGCCCCCACCAACTCATCATTTAGTAGCTACACGTTACAATTATTAATCCTTACCTTTCAACCACCCTCTGAAAAAAGGGGAGAAAAGTCAAAAGGTTCCACCACTCCAGCCCTACATATGGACTGGAGGGAAGTACTTGAAAGGGGACTTTTTGGATCTCAAAAGGGGACAAGGCTAAGAGAACCAGACTCTCTCTACACCTTTGATCCAAACACTGACTTTGGCATCGGGGATTCTCCGCCGGAGATTACTCCGGCGGTTTTGCAGGTCGCTCAAGGAACTTCAACCACCACCCTCCGGCATGCCATTTGACGGAAAAGCCCTCACCCCGTTCAGCGGATTATCAGTCATCCATGGATGGATGTGATGTCTGCTGAATCACCATGACTGGATGAAGGGAGAGGAAAGTGTGAGGAGCCAATAAAGACAGAGTACCATAATTTTGGAGCTGCACAGGATTGGCATTTGTCCCTAAACAGGGAGGATTGGAAGAAGATGATGGCTGGATTGTTACTTTTGTACACAATGAAGAGACTAATGTGTCTCAAGTAAGTTCATACCTTTTTTCTTAAAAACCTAAAAACTAGATAGGTTATAGGCAGAAATGGAACTCAAAGTCAAGTTCGTGCTGCTGTAGCCGACCAATTGGAAGGATGACTTGCAAAGTTAATTCATATTTGCTTAATGTTGGTTTTTTCTTCTTTTTGCTTGCAGACTTATGTAATTGATACAAGGAAGTTTGAAGGTGAACCAATAGCAAAGATAACTTTGCCACAAAGGGTTCCTTAGGGTTATCATGGGGCCTTTTTCTCCATTTCTAACCAGCCACAGCGTATTGTCATGCTCCGGGCCTGAAAAGTAGGCTGCGGCCTGGCAGACGTGGCCACAAAGGCCCACGGTCGCACTCAAAAGTTCTAATCTGTATGGGAGTTATATTTCATGCGTTAGAAGTTGGAATCCTAGTGAGAGTCTTCTAGGCTGTCATACTCGCATTAGAAGTTTATAGCCGAGTAGGATTAGTATTTTGTATCCGAGTAGAATTCTTTAGGGACTTGGGCGGTAGTGTGTATAAATAGAGGAGGCGCCACACTTGTATATTCATCTTTAAGCAAGCTAGCTAAGTGTCGCACGGGTCAATTCGCTGTGTATATTTTTATCCCGTGACAAGTAGTAGCGAAGCAAGAGTTCAGACGAACGCATGAGGCTCGACCAACACCGAACAATGTAGAGTCAACATGGATAGGAAGTCCAAAAATGTTCCACGCACAATAGAGGCTGAGGTGGCGCGTTTGAGTTTAGTCGTGGCTGACGACAGGGACCAGTTTGAAGAGTTGCACCAACGCATAGAAGAACTCTCCATAGGAAATGAGGAGTTCCAAGGGGAGATGCGAGGTGTCCTCAACAATATGGTCAAGTTGGGAAAACAGCGGTACGAGGACCATACCTCCCTCAAGGCATAAGTGGTCGTCTTGATGGAGTAAGTGCAAGAATTGAAAGGAGAATTAATCATTTGCAAGCAGGTCGTTATCCAAGGAGGAACACTTGCACGGTCGAGGGTCGACACACCAAGACTGAAGACTTTTGGTGGGACAAGGAGCGCCAAGGAAGTCGAGAACTTCTTATGGGCCTTGACCGCTACTTTGATCAGTGCCACATCGTGGAGGATGCAGAAAAGATCAAGACTATGATAAATTACCTAGCCGACATCGCGATGCTATGGTGGAGGCGGAGGTACAGGGACATCGAACGTGGGACAGGGACTATGGGCACGTATGCTGACTTCGTAAGGGGGCTGAAGGTCGTGTTCTACCCACAAAACGTAGAGCACGAAGCTAGGAAAAAGCTTCAACGCCTAGCGCACAAAGGCAATGTGCGCGAATACGTGAGAGAATTTACCGAGTTGCATATGGAAATTCCAGACTTGACCAAGGAATCGCTTTTTTCTTTGCAAAGACGAAGTGTACAAGATCTAGCTTCGTCTTGGAGTCTCTAGTCGAGTACAAGCGGGATGATGCCTCTAGATCAAAGTCGTCAAAGTTTGACGAGGACTTAGGTGGGGCAGGGTCAGACAACGACAGTAACGAACGGAGGGACAAGCCTTCGAGGCAAGAACGACATGATAAGCCCGATAAGAAGGGTCATCATGGGCACATGATTTCCGGAGAAAAGAAACTGAGGTGCTACTTATACGATGGGCCGCATTTGGCAAGGGAGTGCCCAATGCACGCCAAGCTTTCAACACTCATCATTGGAGATGATGAGGCTGAGCCAAGTTGTCGAGGGGAAGCAACAATTGGAGCCATGTGGATGGTTTGCTTTATGAAACGCGAAGAGTTAGCGGACTGTTGCTACCCGATTTTTGACATGAGTAATCGTTACCATATCATAACATACCCACATTTTTATTTTTATTTTATCGTCCATAATTATTGTTAATTATATTGTCAAGTATTATTATTATTATTATCATTATTATTATTACCATTATTTATTTTTTCGTATCTTCTTATTTTATTTTATTTTTTGTTCGTATTTTTATTCGAGCTTTTATCGGTTTATCGGACCGTTAGCTCGAACTAAATAATATAAATACCCATGATCACCGAACCACCTCTCTTCTTCCTCATTTTTCAAATGAAATCTGATAAAGGTTGTTCACCTCTCCCATTGTCAAAGGGAATCAGACACAAATGGCTCTTTTCCTCAGTTTTCAAAAGAAAATCTGAGAGAGCCGGCTCTCCTCTCCATTTGTCAAAGCAGATCCCATGAACCCCGCTCATTCTTCCAATTTTTCTTCAAAAATCTCTGACAAACATTTGAATTAATCTCAATCCCTTCTCTTATCACCATGACCGGACCCCTACCTCCTCAATGTACCTCACCCTCTATAAATTAAGAGCAAATCCTTTGCAAGAGGAGGGGACTGATCCCAGAGGCAAAATTACCCCCCTGCTAAATTTCAACTCTCAATTTCACTCTCACTCTGCAAAAATCCCAATTCCACACGATCACCAACAAACATCAACTATTTCTCCTCTCTTCATCCTCGCTGCCCAATACTAAACCCATCTTAACCCTCACTTTCTCTCAATTCGCCTCACTCTCACCCTGCAAAAATTCCAAACCCAAACGACCACCAAATATATTTCAACTCTCTCTCACATTCGGCCTCATCAACATCATTTCCACCTAAGCCCGATCACTACCTCTCGAAAATCAGCCCACTGCCAAAAAACCACAGTCCCTCTCCCTCTCCCGAAACCAAATACTCTCATCTCCCTCTCCCGAAATCAATCCCTCTCCCTCACCCAATTAACCGATCACCATCAATAAACCAAATCAATTAACCAATCCAACCACCCAATCCACAAAATCCTAAGTCAAAACTCCCCTCTTCGCAACACCTCTGCTACCCAAATTAAATTAAACCACAGGAAATCAACATCACCTTTCATTCTCCCTCACAATCCCGATTCATCACTCCGGCCACCACGTTCCACCCACTGCTCCGGCCACCGCGCTCCACCCCAGCAGCCGTCCGATTTGTCCTCGTCGCCGCCGCTGCTCCACCACGTTCGCTCTCTTTCCTGGACCGGCAGCACCTCTGTAACTTCTTACTTCTTACTTATCTAGTTTGATTGTTGTTTTTTTGTGCTTGCCTTGCTGTTTTGTTTGTGCTCGTTTTGCAGGGGATTTCGGATTGACGATGGGTTAGCCGCCGGCGGCCGAACATAGAGAAGAAGGAATGGAGTTGGAGCCGCCGGCGGCAGAAGAGAAGAAGAAGGAATGATGGGTTTAGGTTTTTTTTTTTGTGTTTATTTGTTCTTATGGTTTGTTTGTGGGCTTGGGCCTGCTGAGAAGAAGAAAAGAAAGGAGAGTTGTGTTATTTATTTAGAGCAATAGCCCGGCCCAGTAGGAAGGAAGGAGGCAAAGATGGGCTGAGGGTTATTTAGCTGGCCCGTCGGGAGATTTTTATTTATTTTGTTCGTAGTTTATTCGTATGCATGCTTGTAATATTTATTTACCTGCCTTATTTTTATTACTCGTGCTACTAACTAATCGGTGATGCAGGTACCTACTCGAAGAGATGCATTCTTTAAATTATTTATTTATCGTGCTTGATTATTTTTAATTGCTAGGATTTAATTAATTTGATTTGCATGAGAATTAATTTATATCAAAAAACTCCCTTTAATAATTTCACTCAAATTGACCTTTGCTTGAACGAATTAGGATTAGTAAACACTCAACTTTTATTTTCTTTCAAATGCATGAAATAAAATAGGATTAGTAATTAAACATCACGCATTAATTTAATTGCATGATTGTTAATTATTAAAATCCTCAAATCTTAAATAAATCCCTAAAAATAAAAAATGAATAAAATCAATCAAAGAAAAAATAAACAAAGTAGTAATCAAAACAATAGGATTTAAATCCTTTCCAATAACTCAGGTTCCCTCTAAAATTATTGGATAGTAAATCACCAAAGAAAATAATCATTTGAAAGCGGAAAGATAGTAAATGGGCCATAAGCCCAACTCGTAGAAAATACCTCCATATTTAATCCCCCTTATCATTAGAGCTACCTTTTAAAATGAGATTTAAATCTTTAATGTTGCGTGATCGTTTAAATTTAGCAATCCCTTGATATTTACTTTATGCTCATGGATGTATTAATGTTATCTTTGACGAATGTGTTATGTGCGCGGCTTCGACCCCACTTCCCAGTTTTTCTCTTTTCAACGTGTTTTCTCGCATTCATATAAATGGTACTTTGCTAGTCTATGCATGCTTAGAATCACCTAGTAAATAGGATTAATCATATGCATTTGCCCGATGATGTAGTAACTCATCTGTGATGATAGTGATTTCGATCGCCGTGATTCGTCTATGATTTACTAGGGTCGTCGCTTTAGTAAAGATTAATAATAAAATGGTAGTAATTTCACTTAATCAATCTTGCATGTAATCTGACTAATTTTTGAACTCGATTAAATATAACCGGAATAGGTATGCAAACCGACCTTTTTCTTTTTTAGAGGATAAAATGTTTATTTTCTTTTTAACAACTCGACAATAATTAGGATAAAATCAACCGAACCAACTAAAGAATTAAAGCGACGATCCCCCCTGAGGGTCCCAAATTACTTGTTTTTAACATGATTTTAAAACACCTCTTTTTAGAACCGGTAACCTTTTTAGGATGAGACTTGGGTGCCTCGCACCTTCCCAAGTCCATAAATCGACCCCGAACCGTAGTTCTCGGGTTTAGACCCTTTTATTTGTGCCTTAGTTTTTATTTTATTTTCTTCTTTTTTTCGGACTTTTAGGTTTCCCTAAACCTTAGAAAAATAGGGTGGCGACTTCATTGTTATGTGTTTTTCATTCGTCCCAAATTTCGCTCGCGACGATGCGACAGTTTGGCGACTCCGCTGGGGACTTTAGGGTCGAAGCCGGAATTATTTGCTTGAGGTGTTTATTGTTGTTATTTATTTGTTTACCCGCTTTGATATCAATTGTTGCCTTCTCACTCGCATCACGCATAATGCCCTGCCGCCGGGCCCTTCCCAAATAAGATTAGGTTGGTAATTAGTGAAGCCCTGGGGCACATGTTCCAGTAAGCTTTCATGAAACCAAACTCGGACTAGAACCCCTAAATGGCTGAGCGCCCCGATTCTTTAATGTTTCGGTAAGCAATCACGTACCCATTTACTGAGGGACCACTTCTATGGTATCGTCCGGGAGCCTTTCAGCCAGTTAGAAGTAGTTGAAATCACCCCAGCATATGCATCATGATCGTATGTATATGTTCCAATTTGCTTCACTGTTGCCATGATATATCGCTTGTATATTTTCCAATATTACTAATTTCTTCTCGTCCTTGTTATTTTTAACCCATCCTTTGCTCCGTATATACTTTTTTTTTTTACCTATTTAATTTACTAATATATAAATTCATTTTTAACAGAGACCCATCCTGCTTATTCATTCAATGGTGGCACCCATGATGCTTTCACTTGATACTTTTGGGAAGTTGAGCTACAACGATCAGTCTATGCGAGGGGACATGTTGGGGAAGAGTTTTGTTCTTGATGTCACAACTAAGGTTAAGGTGGAGATGATAGAATTTGATGTTGCTAAGATCAGGAAGTTGAGGAATGAGTTGACTAAAGACGAAGAAATGCAATTTAAGAAAAACTATGGAAAACTTCTGACACTAATAGGTGTGGAAGTTGATTTGGGTTGTATCTGAGCAGCTCTAAAGTTCTGGGACCCCTACCACAGATGCTTCTCTTTCAACCAAGGAATAGATCTGACTCCTACTCTGGAAGAATATGCCGTACTATTGAACTTCACTCCTCCAATTTCATCTATATACCAAAACGTTCGCTCTAAGTCAGCCGATGTCAAGCTGAGACTAGACCAATTGGTGGGGATCACAGCTCGTCAGAAGGACGGGAAATATATCTGGTGCTGGCCGGATATCGCAGAACAATTTCATTTGTCCTATGGAGAAAAGCGTTTGAGGATTCTAGCCTTCGCCGTAATGGGGTTTGTCTTGTTCCCTAATATGAAGAACTGTATCGACTTTGAAGCAGCCAATGTATTTTGTGAAATGGAGATAAATAAGATCAACCCTACGACAACTATTTTGGCGGAGACATTTCGTTCCTTGGATCTTTGTAGAAGGACTAAAAAGGGAAGGTTCACTTATTGCACTCAACTATTAACAGTATGGTTGATCAGTCACTTCAAGCAGGCACCAAATCAGTCTCTGTTTTCTCCGAGCTATCTGGGCATGGATCCTTTGGTAAAGGTCATTGGGGGAATGGGCCAAGAAGTAGCCGTGGATAAATGGAAAATGGAAGATAAAGAGGCCTGGGTCGGCAGATTCCTGAATCTTTTTGAAGAAGATATCGACAGACACGCCAAATGGTTGCGAGCTGCTAATCCTATTGTAAGTTGTGGGGACTTATTGTGGGTCCCATTGATCGGAGCAAGAGGATGTGTGCCCTATTGCCCAGCTCTTGTCCTTGACCAATTTTGCATTATGCAAATTATCCCCGCCACTTTCGGTATGCCGAGCTCGAGTCCACCACACTCAGAAGAGACTGACACCCTACATCAGTATGTGAATCTGTGGCGTACCCCATTTTGCCTTGAGGGACATACTATCCCTACTCGACCAACAAAGGAATACTCAGAATGGCGGAGGAACAGGATTATTGGAAATGTTTTGCCCCTCCCAGAAAATAGGAAGCCTATGGAAGAAGAAGGTGAATGTCATGCCAATGAAGAGGTTAGTTATGTGGCTTATGCCCAGTTGATGGAGCAATTACTAGTAGTGAAAGAAGAACGATATTTGGTGATGAAAGAGAGGGATAATCTGTTGATTGACAAGATGGATTTGGAGCTTAAGATACGCGGATTAGAGAGACGTGATAGGGAGAACGTACAAATAAAACTTAGAAACCAAAGGATAGCCAATGAAAAATTTAGAAGGAGATTGAAAGAAGAAGTCAATAAAAGGGAGATTTCAAGCGCTTTGGTCCGAGAGAAAGATGCAATGATTGAGATTTTGACTGATCGCATCAAAGAGAAAACCAGCATAGATGGAGAGAATCAAGTCTTGCGAGCCCGAGTAGTGGTTTTAGAAGTTGAAGCGAAGGTGCAGAAGAAGAAGGTTGCCTTGATGGAGCAGATGGGAGAAAATTCCACCAGCAGTCAAGCCTCAAGATGTTGATTTATTTTAATGTTGCGGTTGTATTGTTTTAATGGGAGCAAGTACTTGGAGGTGTTTTACTTTGGATTTCCTGGAATGAATAGAAATTTCCCTTTGTGATTTCGAGAATGAATTGAAGCTCTTCTCTTGCAAAACAGACTTGACAGCTAGAGACCGATAAAGAAGATTATTCATGATCCAAGATTGAGTTTGGATTTTGGAAAAGAAACGTAAGGGGCGGGGACCCTAGCCTTGTTAAAAGGTTAGGAAAGGCTGTCAATTACGAGATCTTCCATCTTCCATCTTGATCAAGGAATCGTCAATATATGTTGTCAGGAATGAATAGAAGCTTCCCTCTTCCCTCGTGAATGAATAGAAGCTTCCTTTAGTATTTTTTCCCTCTTGTCTCGGGAATGAATCGAAGCTTCCTTTCGTCAACCTCGTCGGTATAATGGCTTCATGTTTCTTTCCATCCGAATCTCAAAAGTATCAAGTGAAAGATCAAGGAGGAGCTGAAAAATTGAATAAGCGGAGTGGAGTCCTTGAGATAGCATTTCTGCCTGTTATTATTATTCCTGAAAACTTACATCTATTTTTCTCTTTGTTTTCAGAAAAAGTTAAGATAAATTCCAAGAAACGAACTATTCCCCAAAAGCTCCACGCTACCAGACTTCAAACACGAAAAATGGCTGAGCATCTTAAAGCAGTTAAGACATTGAGAGAAAGGATAATGGAATTAAAAGAACGATTTCAGGCTGCTACAGAAAGGGCAATACAAGCTGACAAGGGTGAGCAGGGAATCATGTTAGGAAAGACAGTTATAACAGAGGAGAAAGGTGTTGTCAAACCAATTCATCGGAAACCATTCCCCCCACCTCCACCTTTTTCCTCACCACCACCATATCCTTCACCATCGCTATATCAACCTACCTTTTTCCCTTCCTCATCAATGCCTGCTGCTAATGTTACTCCTCCATTATCTCCACCTTATCCATCATCCCAACCCACACAAACCAGATTACATGACCCACATCCAAATAACCAAGATAACCAAAACTATTGTCGGAACAAGGAGCCATTACTGCCTATTCCGGTCCCTTTAGAAGAAATCTATGAGCATCTTCTGACAATTGGGCGGGTTGTACCCATTCCGGCTCGACCACTCAGAACTCCTTACCCGACAAGATTCGATCCTAATGTCACATGTGCGTACCATTCGGGAGTCCCAGGGCACATTTTAGAGGACTGTAATGCCTTTAAGAGAAAGATTAATCACTTGATCAAGTGCGGAGGGATCTCCTTCCAAGAATTAACCAAACGACCCTCTAACCCACCAAAGAAGCAAAAAAACCATGAGTCATTTTCACTTGTCTCACCATCCCCACTTCAAATACCACCACAACCAAGACAATATAACCACCCAAAAAACCCGAGCAATAAAAATCAGCAAAGCTATCATCAAAACCAGGCGCCATTGCCACCTCTCCCAGTCCCTTTAGAGGAAATCTACGAGTATCTTCTAGCAACTGGGCGGATTGCGCCAACTCCGGTCCAACCTCTCCAACCTCCTTACCCGAAATGGTATGATTCAAAAGCTAGATGCCTGTATCATGCTGGAGCTGTGGGGCACACTTTAGAGAACTGTACTGCCTTTAAGGGGAAAGTTAATCATCTGATTAAGTGTGGATGGATTTCTTTTGTGGAGTTAGCCAAAGGGCTTGAGACTACCACTAATCCCCGTCCAAATCATGCCCTCGGTGGTGGACAAGCGAATGTTGTTATGGTTGGAGAAACTAGTGATCGTTCCCCTTCAGTAGTGGGGTTACCCCGAATAGAGTTTTTCTTTGCGCCAACCCAAGGGGGGCATCCGCAGCATTCTGAAGCTAATAGTTGTCTGTTTAGCCCCGAGGTGAGAAAATACGAAATCCAGGATTATGCAGTTTTCTTGGAGAATATGGAGCAATTGATAGCTTCTGGGGTCATTCGGGCTGAGGAGAAAACTCGGGGGGCAAAAGAGGTCGATGTTATCAAAGAGGGTCTTCCTATGCTAGCAAGGCAAGTAATGAAGGAAAGTGCTAATATTGGGGGCATGACCCGGAGTGACGGGTGCGATATTTCCGATGAAGTTGAGAAGCAAAGGCAGGCCAAGGGAAAGAGTCTGGTGGTTCATGAGAAAGTGACTAAGGAGGTGCAAGAGTTGAATAAACATGTGTTAGGGGATCGTACAACAGAATCCCTAAGGATCATCAACTAGAACTTTACTCAGGTCAATGCAGTTTCGGCCTTGCATATTTGCGCTCTTGGAAAAAGAACCATCTCACAGTTCATCCATTTCCGTGAAGAAGTCTGGGGAGCTAGTGTGCAATTGGACCGCTGCCATGCTTCCTGATGTCTCTCCATAATTTCCTTTTTTTCTAACGTATGCATGTTTTAATGTTCCCTAAATGGACAAACTCTTTTGTAGAACTTTTGCTCCCTTTTTCCATAATTATGCAGTTTTTATTCCAAATATCTTTTACTTTTTCCGCTCTATTTATTTCCAGGATAAATATTAGTTTGGGTTGTCATGATATACCTTGTGTCTTAAACAAAAAGAATAATGAAAATTGCCGCAATGGAGGATGAGATTGAGATTTCGGAAAAGAGAATAATACCTCACTAGGAGGAGTTAGGAAAGACGAACTTGGGGGGGCAAGCAGTGAGATCGAAAGATAGCCGAGATTGCAAAGAACCTTGAACTCTATAAGAGAAGTTGATTTCGCTCCACAAAGAATACACAGATGTGGTCATATGATCGTATAAAGATACGTCGGATGTTACCCTAATATAGTCAAATACCGTACTCAGATGAAACAAGAATCCAAACTAATGATGATGACACTGAAACTCTTCGCCTTACCATCCAAAGATGAATGGCGCAGTCGAAGCAGCAAACAAGAACCTGAAGAAGATTATTCAGAAGATGGTGGTCACCTGCAAGGATTGGCATGACATGCTTCCTTTTGCTTTGCACGCTTATTGGATAGCAATTCGTACTTCTACGGGGGCAACTCCTTATTCTTTAGTCTATGGCATGGAAGCAGTGATTCCGCTCAAGGTAGAAATTCCTTCTCTTAGAATCTTGGCAGAATCAGAAGTGGAAGAGTCTGATTGGGCGAGAGTAAGGTATGAACAGTTGAACCTAATCTCAGAGAAACGACTGACAGCCATGTGTCATGCTCAACTGTATCAAAAGAGGATGGCTACCGCTTATAACAAGAAAGTGTGACCTCGCGAGTTCAAAGCTAGAGACTTAGTATTGAAGAAGATTCTTCCTTATCAGGAGGACAGTCGAGGGAAGTAGGCCCCTAAGTATGAAGGTCCATATATGGTTAAACACGCATTCTCTGGGAACGCTTTAAGGCTTACTACAATGGATGGAGATGATTTGCCGAGACCAGTGAATGCTGAATCTGTCAAGATGTACTTCGCATAGAGATTTACAGACTACGCTTCTCTTCGATCAAAAGACATAGGGTTTCGTCATGACAAGACATCTAATATTCATTCTGAATTAATAAAATGAGCATTTTTCTCAAAAAAAAAACTTGCATATTTAAAATTCTCATCTTAACCTTTAAAGCGACCAAAAAGGAAGCATGGTACCAACGGTCAAGGGGAATAGTTCGAATTTTAAAGGCTGCCTTCAGCCTTATTTCACTAATCAATGCTAGTTTTGCAGGAATTTAACCTTTGTTTTGCAGAGTTAAGTTTACTTTCGAAAGACATCCGAGTGGAGTCATTAGCATCCGAGAGGAGAGGGATTTGGAAGGCATCTGAGTAGAGCCCTCAGCGTCTGAGTAGAGCTGGATTTACATTTATGCATCGCGGAATTCGAGTGGAGACGTCCGAGTGTAGCCGCATTTTACTTTCTGCAAGGTGTCCGAGTGGAGCCATCAGCGTCCGAGTGGAGCAGGGTTTTTTAAGGTGTCCAAGTGGAGCTATTAGCTTCTGAGTAGAGCTGAATTTCTAGACGTCCGAGTGGGGTCGGCAGTGTCCGAGTGGAGCTGGATTTGCAAGGCATCCGAGTAGAGCCATCAGCATCTGAGTAGAGCTGGATTTACATTTATGCATCGCGGAATTCGAGTGGAGACGTCCGAGTGTAGCCGCATCTTACTTTCTGCAAGGTGTCCGAGTGGGACCATCAGCATCCGAGTGGAGCTAAATTTAATTTCCGCAAGCCATCCGAGTGGAGGTAACTTTACATTTAAGCAATTTAATTTCCGCAAGCCATCCGAGTGGAGGTAACTTTACATTTAAGCAATTTAATTTATGCATCATGGTGTCCGAGTGGAGCCATTTTCTTTCTTTCGCTTTTAAAATTTATGTCTTGCTATGACATGTTCATTTTTGTGGTGGTACTGGGGCAACCATCTTTAATGCTCATCAAAATTTTAGTTGCACTTTATTTTTGATAAGACATTAAAGAGGGGGCAACTGTTGCTACCCGATTTTTGACATGAGTAATCGTTACCATATCATAACATACCCACATTTTTATTTTTATTTTATCGTCCATAATTATTGTTAATTATATTGTCAAGTATTATTATTATTATTATCATTATTATTATTACCATTATTTATTTTTTCGTATCTTCTTATTTTATTTTATTTTTTGTTCGTATTTTTATTCGAACTTTTATCGGTTTATCGGACCGTTAGCTCGAACTAAATAATATAAATACCCATGATCACCGAACCACCTCTCTTCTTCCTCATTTTTCAAATGAAATCTGATAAAGGTTGTTCACCTCTCCCATTGTCAAAGGGAATCAGACACAAACGGCTCTTTTCCTCAGTTTTCAAAAGAAAATCTGAGAGAGCCGGCTCTCCTCTCCATTTGTCAAAGCAGATCCCATGAACCCCGCTCATTCTTCCAATTTTTCTTCAAAAATCTCTGACAAACATTTGAATTAATCTCAATCCCTTCTCTCATCACCATGACCGGACCCCTACCTCCTCAATGTACCTCACCCTCTATAAATTAAGAGCAAATCCTTTGCAAGAGGAGGGGACTGATCCCAGAGGCAAAATTACCCCCCTGCCAAATTCCAACTCTCAATTTCACTCTCACTCTGCAAAAATCCCAATTCCACACGATCACCAACAAACATCAACTATTTCTCCTCTCTTCATCCTCGCTGCCCAATACTAAACCCATCTTAACCCTCACTTTCTCTCAATTCGCCTCACTCTCACCCTGCAAAAATTCCAAACCCAAACGACCACCAAATATATTTCAACTCTCTCTCACATTCGGCCTCATCAGCATCATTTCCACCTAAGCCCGATCACTACCTCTCGAAAATCAGCCCACTGCCAAAAAACCACAGTCCCTCTCCCTCTCCCGAAACCAAATACTCTCATCTCCCTCTCCCGAAATCAATCCCTCTCCCTCACCCAATTAACCGATCACCATCAATAAACCAAATCAATTAACCAATCCAACCACCCAATCCACAAAATCCTAAGTCAAAACTCCCCTCTTCGCAACACCTCTGCTACCCAAATTAAATTAAACCACAGGAAATCAACATCACCTTTCATTCTCCCTCACAATCCCGATTCATCACTCCGGCCACCACGTTCCACCCACTGCTCTGGCCACCGCGCTCCACCCCAGCAGCCGTCCGATTTGTCCTCGTCGCCGCCGCTGCTCCACCACGTTCGCTCTCTTTCCCGGACCGGCAGCACCTCTGTAACTTCTTACTTCTTACTTATCTAGTTTGATTGTTGTTTTTTTGTGCTTGCCTTGCTGTTGTGTTTGTGCTCGTTTTGCAGGGGATTTCGGATTGACGATGGGTTAGCCGCCGGCGGCTGAACATAGAGAAGAAGGAATGGAGTTGGAGCCGCCGGCGGCAGAAGAGAAGAAGAAGGAATGATGGGTTTAGGTTTTTTTTTTTTGTGTTTATTTGTTCTTATGGTTTGTTTGTGGGCTTGGGCCTACTGAGAAGAAGAAAAGAAAGGAGAGTTGTGTTATTTATTTAGAGCAATAGCCCGGCCCAGTAGGAAGGAAGGAGGCAAAGATGGGCTGAGGGTTATTTAGTTGGCCCGTCGGGAGATTTTTATTTATTTTGTTCGTAGTTTATTCGTATGCATGCTTGTAATATTTATTTACCTGCCTTATTTTTATTACTCGTGCTACTAACTAATCGGTGATGCAGGTACCTACTCGAAGAGATGCATTCTTTAAATTATTTATTTATCGTGCTTGATTATTTTTAATTGCTAGGATTTAATTAATTTGATTTGCATGAGAATTAATTTATATCAAAAAACTCCCTTTAATAATTTCACTCAAATTGACCTTTGCTTGAACGAATTAGGATTAGTAAACACTCAACTTTTATTTTCTTTCAAATGCATGAAATAAAATAGGATTAGTAATTAAACATCACGCATTAATTTAATTGCATGATTGTTAATTATTAAAATCCTCAAATCTTAAATAAATCCCTAAAAATAAAAAATGAATAAAATCAATCAAAGAAAAAATAAACAAAGTAGTAATCAAAACAATAGGATTTAAATCCTTTCCAATAACTCAGGTTCCCTCTAAAATTATTGGATAGTAAATCACCAAAGAAAATAATCATTTGAAAGCGGAAAGATAGTAAATGGGCCCTAAGCCCAACTCGTAGAAAATACCTCCATATTTAATCCCCCTTATCATTAGAGCTACCTTTTAAAATGAGATTTAAATCTTTAATGTTGCGTGATCGTTTAAATTTAGCAATCCCTTGATATTTACTTTATGCTCATGGATGTATTAATGTTATCTTTGACGAATGTGTTATGTGCGCGGCTTCGACCCCACTTCCCAGTTTTTCTCTTTTCAACGTGTTTTCTCGCATTCATAGAAATGGTACTTTGCTAGTCTATGCATGCTTAGAATCACCTAGTAAATAGGATTAATCATATGCATTTGCCCGATGATGTAGTAACTCATCTGTGATGATAGTGATTTCGATCGCCGTGATTCGTCTATGATTTACTAGGGTCGTCGCTTTAGTAAAGATTAATAATAAAATGGTAGTAATTTCACTTAATCAATCTTGCATGTAATCTGACTAATTTTTGAACTCGATTAAATATAACCGGAATAGGTATGCAAACCGACCTTTTTCTTTTTTAGAGGATAAAATGTTTATTTTCTTTTTAACAACTCGACAATAATTAGGATAAAATCAACCGAACCAACTAAAGAATTAAAGCGACGATCCCCCCTGAGGGTCCCAAATTACTTGTTTTTAACATGATTTTAAAACACCTCTTTTTAGAACCGGTAACCTTTTTAGGATGAGACTTGGGTGCCTCGCACCTTCCCAAGTCCATAAATCGACCCCGAACCGTAGTTCTCGGGTTTAGACCCTTTTATTTGTGCCTTAGTTTTTATTTTATTTTCTTCTTTTTTTCGGACTTTTAGGTTTCCCTAAACCTTAGAAAAATAGGGTGGCGACTTCATTGTTATGTGTTTTTCATTCGTCCCAAATTTCGCTCGCGACGGTGCGACACGGACAATAACTCTAACCGAGGTCGTGGGAAAGGCCTAAAGAAGGGTCGTATGTATGTGATGACCTGACTTAATGGATGAGAAGTGAGGGCACTTCTTGATATAAGAGCATTCGATATTTGCATCGAGACGAACGAGGTGAGGTGCTTAGGCGTTAAGTTCGCACAAAAAAGGATGGCTCAAGATGGTTAACTCAGAGCCAATCAAGATCGAAGGCAAGGCCTACTACCAGAAGGTGCACATTGGAGATTGGGAGGCCAAAGTGACCATGGTCTACTATCCAATCGTGTTGGGAATGGATTTCTTCGACCGTATTGGGGCCTATCTTGATCCCTCAAGAGATATCTTAATCATACGGCATAGGGGCAAAGAGTTTTCCGCACCAGTCTTGCGGGAAGACCAAGAGATCAAGGCCATCTCTTCATTACGGCTATGGTGGGGGCCTAAGCTAAAGCAAGCCAAACCGAAGATAGACACGGGGACGTCCATAACCGAGCAAGCCGAGGCGATGGAAGACCACTACATGCTAAAGGGACTCTCGGACAAGAGTCCACGGGGGCATTCAAGGGAGCAAACGTTGACGGGACAAGTGAAGCTCAAGTCCGAGATGGGGTCGAGTGCGGGGGAACTTTATTATCCAGCTTCTCCGAGAGTGGAGAAGCTAAAGGAGCTAACGGGTGTGGGAATCACCCAAGTGAGGGACTTAATGTGGGAGTCACTAAAGAAGCACATAACTTGTCTTGCGCAAAGAGACAAGAGCGATCTAGGGTTGAGGGACGCAGCACAATGAAGTGCCAAGGGGCGACACTACCGCGAGGGCATGAGGCCTAAGCAACGCGGTAATATGGGGCAAGACAAGCATCTACCGAGGGACATGAAGCTTCTACCGAGGGACATTCAGAGTAGGCCACGACGACGAGGGCGTCACCATTATAGGTGGGGGAGTGACACACTCCGGGCCTGACAAGCAGGCCGCGGCTTGGCAGATGCGGCCACAAAGGCCCACGATCGTGCTCAAGAGTTCTAATCCGCGTAGGAGTTATATTTCATGCCCTAGAAGTTAGAATCCAAGTGGGAGTTTTCTAGGCTATCATACTCGCATTAGAAGTTTATAGCCGAGTAGCATTAGTATTTTGTATCCGAGTAGAATTCTTTAGGGACTTGGGCGCTAGTGTGTATAAATAAGGGAGGCGCCACACTTGTATATTCATCAAGCAATTTACTGTGTTAATATACGAATCGTTCCCACACCTTCTCTTATTCTTTTCTGAGTTCTTTATTATTATTTAGCGTTATTTGTGCTAACGCATTCAGAGGCTGACTTAGCAAGCAAGAAGGCAAGCTAGCTAAGTGTCGCACGGGTCAATTCGTTGCGCATATTTTTTTCTTGTGACAATATAATCTTATTTCTGCCATTAATTTTTTGAGATTGTATTATTTCACTTGTAATATTTTTTATGATCCTCAAGTTTGTTTGTTCCAAGAAGTGTTTTAGTGTCAATGTCATCTATGAATAAATTTATTGAGGTGTGCGAACCAAAATACTATATCAGAAAAATAAGAGAAATATAAAATTAATACAAGAGAAGTTGATCTCTTGCTAAAATGAGGCATGTTAGCAAAAATTGTGAGAATTTCGACCCAAAGCAAACAATACCATTTCATGTATATTATAGTTTACCAAAATCTTATGAGTATTGTGAGAGAACCAAACACATATATGTTTATATTTTTGATAAAAGATATAATTACATTTATTTTTAATATATTTGGAAGGAGAATTAGAGTCAAGCAGATGGAGATATCATGTAACCAAATTTACCGGAAAATATGAAATCTCACAAAATCATGGGTTTATGGGAGATGTTTTACGAATACAAACATTAAATTAATCATTTAAAGTTTTGATTAGAAAAATTCTAAGAACACATTGACTAAATTAATTATAGAATAATGGTTTTTTTTTTAAAAACAATCCTTGAAATATGGATTTTATTGTTTCTATCCATAATTTTAGGCTTAAAAGCTAAATTGGACCTCAAATTATATTCCAGATAACAAATAATTTTTCACATTTGATGGAAATGCACTTTCAGTTTATACCATTGGTTCAATTAATCTCAATTCAATAATTTCACACATTTTTTCTTTTTCAAAATTAGTTTGGATTTTTTTTGGCAAATATGGTGAAATTTAGGCTTCAAGCCTAATTTTACAACTTTTAATACTTTAATTTTTTTTCCATTAATTTGGATGGAAAAAAAATAAATAAATAGGTTGATTTGAAGCATCTTTTTAAAGTTATTGGAGTTTCGGTTTGAAGCTATCTTGTAGTTCTGGGTTTTTTTCAAGGTTTAGAAAACTAAACCGGGAGGTTGAATAGAGGTAGTAAAAAGTTTAAGGTTTAGAAGTTCAACCGAGATCAAAGCAGTTCAACCTATTTAATAATATTTTATTTTTTATAAATATTTAAACTATTTTTTCTTCAAAAAATATATAATTTAATTTAATTCAGCAAGAAATAATTAGGCCGAAATGGATTTTGGGTCCCTACAGTCCAATTGATTGACTTTTTTCACCCCTCTGTTTTTTTTTTGAGTTATCTCCTCCCTCAACTTAATGGCAAAAAATTTATTTCATCCCTCCTCCTGACGCCATCCACATTTTCCGTCTGTTTGCTGACGTAGCATGCCACGTCAACGATTGTTGACGTGGCGCGGTACCGGGTCGAACTCAAAAGGGGTCGGAAAATGGGCTGAATTTTAAATGGTCCCTGCAGTCTAATTGATTGACTTATTTCAGCCCTCTGTTTTTAAAAAGTAGTATTACATCCTTCCACTGTAGTTTTATGTTGGATTTCAGCCCTCACCCTAACGCCATCTAATTTTTCCGTCCGTTTGAAAACATTTTAATAAAATCTGACTATTACCTTCCATGTTTTTCAACAAGAACACCAGCAAAAGAGCAGAAGTGGGGCTCAAACCCATGACGTCATGGTTCTGAGCTGGACAGCTTCTATGTTAACATTTTAATAAACTCTGACTATTATCTCCTATCTTTTTCAACAATAACACCAACAATATGATCATCTCTCGACCCGAGGTTATTTTAAATTATTAATTATTATGTTGTTAAATATTTAAATTTTATTATAAAATTATTAATATTTAAGTTTTCAAATAAGAAATATATGTTTTTTCATATATTTATTATATATAAATTTAGTTATGGGTGGGCCATTAGTACTGTAATTATTTATTCGCATTTGTTTTATATATTTAAATTTTAATGGACAAATTGATTATAACTAATAATTAGAAGTACTAATAGCCCACCCATAAATTATTTATTCTATTAAAATTTATTAAAATGGGAGGTAATAGTTAGATTTTGTTAGTAAAAATCTTTGCGACCCGTTTGGCTTTTGCCTACATGGCGTGACACGTCAGCAATCGATGGCACGACACGTACGCAAACGGACGGAAAAATTGGACGGCGTTAGGGTGAGGGCTGAAATCCAACATAAAACTACAGTGGAAGGATGTAATACTACTTTTTAAAAACAGAGGGCTGAAATAAGCCAATCAATTAGACTGCAGGGACCATTTAACATTCAGCCCATTTTCTGACCCGTTTTGACTTCGACCCGGTACCGTTTACTGACGTGAATCGTTGACGTGGCATGCCACGTCAGCAAACAGACGGAAAATGTGGATGGCGTCAGGAGGAGGGATGAAATAAATTTTTTGCCATTAAGTTGAGGGAGGAGATAACTCAAAAAAAAACAGAGGGGTGAAACAAGTCAATCAATTGGACTGCAGGGACCCAAAATCCATTTCGGCCAAATAATTACTTTAGGTGTTTATTATTAAAACATAAAAGCTAATTTGAAATTTTATACATCTAGTGACACAATTTTTAATCTAAAAAATAAAAGAAAATTAGGAATAAATAGTTTTTTAATTCAAATAAATAAGAAAAATTGAAAAAGAAATATATAAACCTTTTAGGTTTGTTTGAAGAAGATTTGTTCTTTATCCGAATGATTGATGTTTGTTCAATTATGTCAAAAATATTTCTACAAAATTTGAGATTGAAACAACTATTAGATCAAAAATGATTCTCATTTAAAATTTAGATTTAAAAAAAAAAAACAGAAAAAGGAACCGGTTGAACCGAAAAAATTAGGGCCGGTTCAACAGTTGAATTAACTAGGTTACTGATTTTTTACCAGTTCTATTCGGAATGGATTTTTGTACCAAAACCATACCGAATACCCAATGGATCTCTGATTTTACCAACGAATCTGGTCTGGTTTTTTAAACTTTTATTTATTTATTTATTTTGAATTTCCTTAAATACTGGCATTACCTTTTCAGTTTAATGCATAAAATCTTCTAATGGCATTAGGTTTTGAGTTTAATGCATCAATTTTTTTTTAAAAAAAAGGATGGATTAGATTAATTCAAGCATCCGGTACAAAAGACACTATCGCCTCGGGGCATTCCCCTACACAAACAAACATTTTCTAAATTGGAAAACAGATGGCCCAACTCAGGGGCTAATATGACATTCACAGTCCCTACACAAACATTTGCTGAAGCGGAAATCAGATGGCCCAACTCAGGGGCTAATAGGATATTCACAGTCCGTTTACAACTCTGGATATCGATATAATCTAATCCAACCAAAACCCATATCCTTAGGGATGAGACAACAAACTTATTACAAACAAGAGAAAGAAAAAACCTAAGAGAACAATCATTGGATCTAAAAAGACGATGCAGAGGCAACGTGGGAGACGACCGAGAAAGGAAGACGACCTAGGGAACGGTCGCTGGAAGCATCTCCTGCACTTTATCAGCTCAGATATGCAGATTTGCTTAGGGCTTGTAGATCCGAGGATGAAACCTACAAATCAAACAAGCAAAATAGAAAAGAAAAACAATAGAAAAAAGGAATAAAACTGAAGGAGGCGATTGGGAAAAGGAGATGGTGTGGTGCACAGGAAAAAGAAAGAGGGAGCAAACGAAGAAAAGCAATAAAAAAATAAGAAAAAGACAAGAGCAACCCTAGAAAAAGAAAAAGATGGATGAGAGTGTTTTTAGCTTATTTTCATTTTCTAGGAGATTACATTACGCATGCATCAAATCTTTTAAATATTATGGCAAGTGACAGTTACAAGCATTCTCACTTATCTACATATACTCTCTTAACTTTAATTTACTGATTTACAAAATCCTCTTTATTTTTTCCAGTACAATAAGCGGTTCTCACCATAGGTAAAAATTAGAAGCACAAACTCTCTCCATCTCAAATTAATTAACGTTTTGAGATTTTTAATTATCTTAAATTAAATAACATTTTGTTAGTACATTTTTATTAAATTTTACTAATTTATCCTTAATTATTGAGGAAATATAGTTAGTGGAAATAATAAAATATGATTAAGTAAAATAAAATGAGAAAATAATAGTAACTAATGTAAACTTTAGATAGCGTTTGGTTGGTGGAATCAAGAAGGAAAGTTATCCGGGAATCTGAGATTCCAAGCTTTATTGCGTTTGGTTGCGACAAAGAAAGTTGGACTCCCCGGAATTCAACTTTCTTTGACCCCCTAACTTTCCCAAAAGAGGGGAAAGTGATTTTTTGGCTAGGAGGTAGGGAGAGTGATTCCCTGATACAGGGAAAGTTAGTTTCTTTTTTAAATTACTGATTGTCTGTCGAGAGTGTCAAAAATAAGATTGAATTACAACTTGCATCATAGTAGCAAGAGGATCGTCCACAGAGATTCTTTAGGTGTGTAATTTTTGGTTGACTTCCTCGTCATTGAAAGGGTTTGGTACTGATTTAAAGAAAGAAATTGAAATAAGACAAATAAATGTAACTTGGTCAAAGGCTTGGCTAAGATAAAAATACTTGGGGTAAGAACTTCAGATGCGAGAGTTCCTGGTAAGGGCACTTCATGAGCCTGGTAAGGGCACTTCGTGAGCTATGTTCCTTATAGTTCGATCATTGATTTAGTGATATTTACCTTCATCTTCATAGTGTTGCTATATAATATAAGGACTCTTATATATTCCTACTTCCCTCCTTTATCAAATTCCCTAGCGGGTACTCCCAACTAGACAATCCTAACCAAACAACACCTTCTTGGCTAAAGGATTTACTAATTTGGATGATGGTATGATTCGATTCGGCAAGGCGCAATCATCATCAAGGGCATAAGGGAAGAAAACACCTAATTCAAGTTTACCTCCCAATCGAGGCCCTCGGTTGTCAGTCGGGTCTGAATTGACTGGTCTGAATTATATTATTTGTTTTCTCTAGCCTATTGCGAGTACTAATTGTCTACTTAGCCTATCCGGTTTCGCTCGTCCCCTTTAAGGTTGACTGCAACTATTCAAGTTAGAGTTCAAGAGTGATCAATTCTAAACCTAACATGAAAGCGTTTGATTAATCCAGAAAATAAATAATTATGAAGATAAAAATTATTAAAAACAATTAGATCTCACGAAATTATAAGAAATATAGCTCGATTAGCCATTACCAAGAATGGGTGTTTAGCCGGACTTTGTCATGGAGGAAAATGGATTTATTAATTGGATAAAGGAAATAAATTTGTAGAATTCTAGAACTGGAAAATTATAGAGCATAACGAAAATGGTGTCGAGAGAAAAGAGAAAAGAGAAGTCCCTTTCAACAAGGGCTTCCAACAACTTTTAACATAAGTTGTCTTCTAATCCTAATCTAACTCAGATAAGGATAAAAGAGAAATAAAGATAAAGATAATTGTTTGAGAAAAATCAAATATTGTTCAAGAGGGATTCTTCTAGTCGTGATCGCCAATCCCTCAAATCTCGCCACCATCGTAACTACTTGTTTCACACCCTAGCGCCTGCTCCAAGTCTCCTACTACATACTACAGTCTGTCTCCTTTTCGTGACTGTCTTGGCCAAGCCGGCCAAGCCAGTTTCAAATGCCAGATTTCCTCTTCTGTTGCTGTTGTCCTTCAATTGTTGCTCCTCCAAGTAATTCTGCAAAAGTTGGGAGAATCCATAGAAATCAATAGTTGTACTGCCTAATTTACAAGTAATTAGATAGTAAAAGTATGAGAATTTAATACTCGATCAATTACATATTTGTCCCCTCATACTAGCATTATTCTAAGAGAAAAAAAAAACTTATTTCCTTCTCTCTTAGTTTTAGTTCCCTTTTTTTTTACACTTTTATGTATGTGTTATTTTTTTAGCTTCAGATTTTTTTAATATTTAATTTTTAAAGCTTTTCTAGAATTTCCCCATTTTTTATGTTTTAAATTCTTTTTTAAAATTTTGGTACATTTAAATTTTAAAAAAAAAATTATGATACATTATTTAAGTTGCAGATTATTTTTTAATTTTTTTAAGTTTGAGAAAAAAATTCAAAAATTCAAAAAAAAAACTCATGGCATGCCATATGGGCACAAAATCGCTACGTTATCACCCTTAACCGGTACAGGAATTAAATTAAATTAAGTGTTATAATTTAGGGACCTAATTAAATAATTTTATAATCTAGGGACTAGATTAAATAAAGTGTTATACTTTAGGGCTAAAAATTTCATTTATTTTAATAAAGTTTAGAAGTATTTTCAATTTTTTCTAAAAGATGATTACATTATACTTTGATCTCGATGTGATTTTTCACTGGGTGGTGTAATTCAAACCCATCTTCTATTATTCGAGGAAGATTATTACGTACATTGGTCACCGGTGTGATTTTTTACCCTAGTGATATAATTCAAACATATTTATTATCCTCTTGAAAAGAAGATTACATTGCTATAATTTTCAAGAATTCTAATATGAAGGTTATGTCATTTGTTATGTTCTTAACTTGCGAAAAATCATAGTCACAAAGCAAACTCGCTTGCTAGTCAGAAGAAATAGAAAAGCAAGAACAAAACATATATTCTGTAAGTTGGATAAAAAAGGTTCATAAAGTTAAATTTCTCAATTCATTCGTTAACCAACCCCTTGTAATAATAAAGAATTTGAAAACTCATTCTTCTTAATCACTCTCTCATGTATTTTCAAAAGGAAAAGTTGCATTCTATAAACCAAATGCTACCTTAACGTAAACTTAAAAAAAGTAATTATGTTAGTATGTTTAAAACTGGAAAAAAAAGGCACCCACGGCACTATGATTCAAAAAAAAAGAAAAAAACCACGACACTATGATTAGGAAGTTCGGTAAATTAATTAACAAATTAAACACAAAGTGGCGAATAAAACATTGAAACAAACAGAAGAATTCAAGTAGCTAAAGAAGCACAAAATTAAAGTCTTTCCTAAGTACAAGTTCCAACCCTTTATCTCTGCTACATGCTACCACCCAAAATGTCACTCCAAGTACGTCTCCATGACATCGGAATACATCCCTGCCTCAGAATTCCTGTACTCCACCGCCTGGTGCTGCTGATGTTGGTCGACGGAAGTGGAGGACGATGATGAAGTCATCGGTGCAGGTAATGTGAAGCTTCTCTTGAACTTGTTCTCCATCTTCCGGACACCATCCGAATGGCTATCCAAACTCAAGAAGTCGTTCGGATTTGCGCCAGCAGCACTGTTCATATTTGAGGCATCTGCATTGGGGTTAGAGTTTTGGTCAACTTTGTTTCCTAATCCATCCGGGTTGAAAAGAAGCTTGGCATCATCAGCTCGTCCGGTTAGAGCATTGAAGAAACTCAACCCGTTAGGCCATTTGATGTCGTTTTCGTGCTCTCCCATCATCTCGTCCATTCGGGCTTCAGAAGCATGGGGAAGTAGGAACATATGGGGCTCCTCTTTGCCCGGTGGAAATCCAAGTCTTGCTGCCTGGTGTTGGTGTTGAAAATTCGGGTTAGGGAGCATAGAAGCTCCAGAGTGGAGTGGCCTTTGACCCCAGTTGAAAAGGGCAGGAGGCGGATGGGTCGGCATTGCAGATTGCTTGCTCGGAATTGAACCGGAAGAGGAACTGTTCCTGTTCGAAGAGAAGAGCTGGGATAGGTAGAAACCAGATTGGTACCCAAGAGATTCAAAAGTATGCCTCATTCTTAACACAAAATGAAGGTCTTCCGGTATCTGAAACAATTATAGAGCAGAAAAGACGCCTAAAATGAGTGTTATGTAACGCAAATTACGAGAGATGAGAACTAACTGGGGAGTACATAGGAAAAGACCAGATAAAAAGAGTTCAAAAAGAGGGAGGAAAACGATAAAACTCACAATCTTGCAGGAACCCAGCTGCAAAAGTCCATGTCCAGCTTGAATGACAGCAATAGTCTGGTCAAAAAATAATGTAAAACAACCACCTAAGTACTTGAACAGATCAAAAGCTAACACTAGTAATAAACATCAACCTTTACCAGCAATAAAGAATATAACCATTCTAGTACAAACCTGAATGCCAGACTCAAACTGATCAGTCCATTCAGAAGGAAGCTGCAATTAATAGCAATCAAAAAGTAGAGGTGACCATCAATCATAAATATGGTGGAAAAAAAGTAGTAACAAAAACCAATAATGGAAGCACAATAAATTCCCACATCTCATATTTTCCAGATTCAAGACAAAACCCAAAGCCATGGGAGTCGGGCAAGCACTAAATCTGAGAGTTATACAAAACCTATCGGAACTTCGATTAGGTCTCGAGTTTAAATATCCTCTATCGCATCTCTATTTATAACAACAACAAAAAAAAAAACAGAGTTTTTGTCACATACAGCATCGAAAGAACTCTGCCAGTAGTTGGAGATGTTTGGTTCACATTCTGTAGGTTCTTTGAAAACCCATTTATGGCACTTATCTGAAGCAACCTTCCCCATTAATCTGCTACGAAGTAATTCAAAAAAAAAAAACAATCATAAAACATAAGACAATGTTTTCTTTCCACTGTCAGAGACAGGAGAGGAAGAGAGAAAATGAACCCTAAAAATAACAAAAACACCTACCCAGTACCCACCCTTCTCCATAATTATATAACTGAATTGACATTTTGCTGAATGATTTCCTCACAGGATCTTCACCACCATCCATCTCTTCCATACAATCTCCTACTCTCCCTCTGCAAAACCCATCTTCCCACATCAGCATCCTGCACAAAATTTCACCAAAAGACAATATTTTTATCAGGTAAAAAGTGAAATAAATACCCACGAGAGCAGCAACATCCAAATCAGTATGTTCTAGTTCAAAATGGGGAAAAAAATAACAGTAATTACCAATAAAGAATCATTTTTCTTTTCCCATCTACAAACTCCTAATATTGTTTAAAACAAAAGTTAGTAATCAAATGATCCATGTTATTTACTCTGCTCATCTTACTTTCTTTGTGGAAGCAAAAGATTTAAGTGCTGTTTGGCTGCCAGGAAAAAACCAGAACAGAGAAAAGAAATAGGAAAGTGCTTAACTTGAGAGGAATCTGTCGTGTACTTAAAAATCAAAATGATTAAAAACTAAGTAGTTACAGACCGTTTCTACCCTCATTTTCCTCTGTTTTGTCAGTAACCGAAGAGAAAAAAGTAGAAGAAAACAAAGCAAAGCAAGCATACTCACAAGCTTCCATTATCATCACCAACCTTGCAACCATTGCCACCCCTCACTCTTCTGCGTAAAAGGAAGAGTACCCATTTAAGAAAACAGCACAAAATCAAAGACAAAAACAGAGAACAGTAGACACAGAAAGAAAGTGAAAGTTGAAGTTTTTAGAGGAAAACACAGTAGGGATGGGGAGGTGTGTACGGGCGAGGACGTATGGTCCAGAAGACAGAGTAAGTCCAGTCTGTGTTGAGACAGACGCTTCTCAGTGCCTCATGAAGGGCCATCATCCCAACAGCTTCTTTGCTCCTATCTGCTCCTCCTGAGCCCACCATCTCTCTCTGTTTCTCTCTCTAAATCTCTTTCTCTCTCTACTAAAGTCTCTTCCTTTCTCTCTTTTGTCTCTCTTATATATCTATCAGTATCAGTGTATGATATTGCTCTGTTATGTGAGACTTTCTTTCCCTCTACTAAAGTTTCTTCCTTTTTGTTTCCAATTTTTATTTGGAAATCAAAGCTAAAAAAGGATTATGAGCCACAGAGGTGAATAGTAGTAATGTGTTGTTATTCATCTCTCTTTATCTTGTTTGTGTAGCACTATTCCTTTTATTTTGTCCCTAGCAACAGGCGTGCGTGTGGTGATTTTGATCAGAGAGAAGAGAGTGAAGAGTTTTAGAAAGAGGAGAAAACAGAGAGATGAGGAAATGGTTCTTTTTGTTTTTTAGGTTTTTCTTCCCTTTGTTTTGGGTTTTTGTTGTAAGGTGAAAAAAAAAGGGGGGATAAAAACCATGGAAAAAGGGAGAGTGGGGACAACTGTTATCTCCACTTTTCTCCGTCTATTTCTGCCTTGCCACGCCCAAAGCTCACTGCAGCTGTAAGTAAGAGAGAAACAGAGCAGAGGAGAGTGTGGCAGAAACCAAAAAATCAAAAACAAACAAAAGAACAAAAAGAGAGATTGGTTTTGTTTTTGTTTTTGATATTTGCTATTTTAGCCGCTTCATGTTTTGGGGATTTGAGGTTAGGTGCTCTGCTTCTCTTGACCTGGTTTTGTAAATGTTACTTTGTTCTCATCATGGAACTTAAGTAACTAGTAACTTTTGGTTGTTTTAGGATGACACGGTCACGGATACATCGTTATTAACAGTAAGCAACCACCAACTCTTACAGCATTAGTGATAATAGGACTTCTATCTAAAGTTGTCAATCTCTTACGAGTAAATATTTCAATTTTACTATTAATATACGAGATATATTAATATCGGTCAAAATATTGATTCCTACTAGCAGCTTGGTGTCATATTCTTACACATATACATATAATTATACATAAATTTATAAACAGCACTTTTTTTCAACACAATTTGAAGTGTTTAATACAAATTCAGGATCCATAGATATAAATAAGCTATTAAATACATGTATAATATGTGTACATAATTTGTTTAACAGGATCAGGTTTCTGATAACATAAATAAACTATTAAATGTAATTAGAAGATGCTTCCACGAAGTGTATGAACAAATTGAAAATGATCAATTCATTTTTTTGACGTTGACAATTGATCAATTGACCTTGATAAAGAAAAATAAATTTAGATTTGTTTTAGAGTGATGAACAACTTTAAAGAAAGAAAAAAAAATTGAAACAATGACAAAATGGTACCAAGATGTTTTGAGATGCAATGGTGAATATTTGACCAGTATGACCACTACTGACCAAGATAAAGATTGAGGTAGAATAATAAGTTTTTTATCTCGTTTTTGATATAGGATGGGGCATGCGGACCATGTTAATTAGTACACCTATAATTTAGGTTTCAACTTCTTGCCTGACGAATTGAGAAAACAACAATAGATGAGTCATCATAAATGATGATAGTTTTTATCTGAAAAGAACAAATAGAAATCTCAGGAGTAATGATAAAAAGAAAGAGGTTTGTTTATTGAAGGAACTCTTTTGAATATATAAACGAGTACTTTAATTATTTGATGAAGTTCTTATTAATTTTAATTTTTTTTAGGTAGCGTTTGGTTAAAAAAATACTATATTTTTTTTTAAATCACTCTCCGGAAGAGTGATATCCGAGAGAGTGATTAGGGGGATATTAGTTTTTTGTGTTTGGTTGGAATTTAAGATTCCAAATAGCATTCTTGTGTTTGTTTTGTACTTAGAAATTGTAAAGGAAAGTAAAGAAAATTACTACTTTAATCTTAATAGATAATAATTATTAGCAAACAATAAGAATAAAATTCAAATTATATAATCAAACTTAATCACCGATTAAAAACTTGAAAAGTTTCTAGAAGATTTGAGATTATGCACATAACTTTGCTAATCTCATCAATAGGTAGTCATGTTAGCAAATCTTTTATCCATATTCTTCCTAGAAATCAAAAACAACTCGATATTCTATATGCATTTACGCACATCAAACTTCAATCTCATTCTAGATGAAGTGTTAGAAACAATGAGAATGGAGTCGGCGATGGAACGGTTTTATGCTAGGTTATTTTTCTATAAATATTTTTGGATAAATATGTAATTTAACAAAGAAAAATTATTTTTCTTATACTAGGGAATCACTTTCCCCACCTCTTAGCCAATAAATCAATTTCTCCTATTTTGGGGGAAAGTGAGGGGGTCAAGAAAAGTTTCTCCCTTGACCCCCGAAATCCAAATTTTCTTGTGTCAGCCAAACACAATAAAGTTCGAAATTTTAAATTTTCAAGTCACTTTTTTCAATGTTTCCGCAACCAAATGCTACCTTAAGTTATGATATCACTAAAGCACTATTTAATATTTTAAAGTTGAAGTCGGTAGAATTTACAAAATTTTGATAAGAGTTATTCTTTTTAACGACAAATGCTATTAGAACTGAATTAATCAATCGCTGGAAATGGGTAGAAAGAACATCATATATGTAATGGTTAAAACGCTCATCCTTGTGTGCAAATGTTTGCTTTTTTAGGGAGAAAACAACCACCAACTCTTCTATTCTGGTTTTGGCGAGTGCATGATTGTGTGTGTTGGGGTGATTAAACATTTCAATGCATTTCCATTAAAGAAAATGCAATTATGTCCTTTTGCCGGTTTGTTTTTCAAGTTGGATCTCTCTCGAGTCAATGAGCGATAGTGTTATTAGATCTTGAAGCATCAGACGAGACCTAGATTGACAATGACACTAAACTATAGTTCAATATCCAATTACCCAATAATTTCTAGGGTTATAACTCTCAATCGATACAGGACAAACCGACAATGACATATTCTCAAATTAATAATCTATAGGACTTTCTCTAATCTCTAAAATTGCACTATTTATAACCCAAGGTTTTTGTTTCAATTCCATATGTGAGCATTATGGACAACATCTAAAGATTAGAATTTGGTAGATAATACCATCCGAGCAGAACTTGAGTTAGTCTGTATCCTCTCACAAATCACAAGAATGTTTGCTTGATGGAATTCTTGTACTTTTTATGAACGTTTTGAAAATTTGACACAATCGGCCGGTGAATTAAAAGACTTTATCTAATTGGGTTTTCGGTCTGATTTTGATCTGAAAATTAGATTTTAATTAAATTGGTTAAAAAATTAGTACAGTTCAAGCAGCAAACTCTACGAATCGGGTCTAGTTTTACAGTTCAACCAATATGATTTCTTTTTTATTTCAAATTTTAGATATGCATAATAACTTTTAATCTAACCGTTGGATCAATCTCAAATTTATGGGCATATTCTTGACAAAATTGAGCAAACATTGACCGTTCAAATCGAGAAAAACCATCTGGAATGGTCTTGAAATTGGGTTTGAAATTTTATATATATTTTTCATATATTTTACTCCCTCCGTTTCTGAATAATTGACATTTTCCTACGGATTTTTTGTTTCCAATTAATTATCATTTTGAATTTTCCAACACACTTTTTTTTCAACATTACAAAAGTGCCCTTTCCATTTAATTTAATTTACAAACACTGCCAAATTAATTCATTTCTTTGCCTCACAACCACCATCACCACCTCACCATTAATCACCACACACCCATCTCCATCATCGCTGCCGAAACCGTCAATCACCAAATCAGCCATAATCATCTAATCACCACCATACAGTCGCTCTCTGCCACACAACCAAAAATCACAAATCCCAATCCAAAACCCCATCCTCAAACACAAAATTGTCTAAACCAAATCAGCTATAACCACCTAATCTCCATCACCCAACAACAAAAATCCGAACTCATCACCGTTGTCAATCGCCTCTGCCACAACCACCAGCTTCCCCGCCGCAGCCACCAGCGCCTCCGCCACAACCGTTGCCAATCGCCCATCGCCTCTGCCACAGCCTCTGCCAATCGTCCATTGTCGTTGTCAATCGCCTCCGCCCAGCCGCTCAATCGCTCACCGTCACCCAAATCCGACCCAAAAATCTCTAAATTACCACTGCACCTTCATTGTTGTGTGTGTGTTGAGTGTTGTTGCTCCAAGAGCAGAGAAAGAAAGGAGAGAGTGAGGTCATGAGAAAGAAAGGAAAGAAAGAAAATAGAAGAGAGAGGTTGGGCTTCGGCTTCGAGAGTGACACATTGCTTGTAGATTAAGAGAAAACCAAGGGTAAAGTTGAAACTAGAAATAATAAAATATTGAAACCAAAAGGAATGAGAAAACTCCCTATGGTTGCCAAACGTCATTTAAATAGCAACAGAGGGAGTAGTTTATTTGGACTAAAATACTATTTATTTCTTCTTTTTTTTTTTTTTCGAGGTTACATAATATAGGCAAAAAGACATAAATGGCCCCTGAACTTTAATTTTTTAATTAATGTGGCCCCTAAACTATTTTTTTGTTTAATTACAATCCTGCGAATCGAGCATTTTAACATAAATGGCCCCTACCGTCACAGAAATCTGACGTGGCGACGTTATATTCCACGTCACCCATGTATCACTTGCCACGTCGTCGTGCCACGTCAGCATCTTGCCACCTCACATGGAAGGTTCAGGGGCCACATTAATCATTTAATTAAAGTTCAGGGGCCATTTATGTCTTTTTACCCTAAAAATTATAATTGTCCATTTCAACTTTCTATCAGCTTCCCGTGTTTTCAGAACCCCAAAAGGGCACTTAAGTGATTAACTATCTTTATTATTTAAATGTCCTGATTATTGATAATACTTATCTTCTATCTATGATAGACAATTTTTTTTTTCTAAATTAAACTTAAATTCTGATACTTTATTATAAGCAGATAAGTTAAATTTTAAAAAAAGAAGTTAAAATAGCTAGGAATTATTTATTTATTTATTTTGTGCGGAGGAGTAGAAGAGGAGAATGAGTAAGGTTTGACAATGGGTATGGAAGTTGAATTAAAGGCATGACAGGCTAGTAAGGTGGTTCTCTTCCCGAGACAAAATGATGAGAATTGTTAACTGTTAAGTGTCCTGAATATTAATAAAATATATATTACAGAGAAGAGGAAGGAAGAAAATGTTTTGTAGGAAAAAAAGAGAGAGAAAAGGAGCTACTAAACCCAACCCCAATTTCCCATCACCGCACAGCATATTTGTTTTAAATAATTAATTAGTTTCTGCTCTTTAATTGCCACATAATATATATAAGAATATATATAATTAATTAGTTTCCTATTTAAGTTTATATATTCATTTCAACATTGAAGATTGGAATGTTCCATGCTTTGAAGAAGAAAACCATGAGTGATCCCATAAAAAACATAAAATCCAAAAGAAAATTTAAAAAAATTAATACATATACTCATTTAATTAATTTTTAGGGTAAAAAGACATAATTCCTCCGAACAAAATAAATAAATAAATAATTCCTAACTATTTTAACTTCTTTTTTTAAATTTTACTTATCTGCTTATAATAAAGTATCAGAATTTAAGTTTAATTTAGGAAAAAAAATTGTCTATCACAGATAGAAGATAAGTATTATCAATAATCAGGACATTTAAATAATAAAAATAATTAATTACTTAAGTGCCCTTTTGGGGTTCTGAAAATACGGGAAGCTGATAGAAGATTGGATTGGATATGATATGAGATTATAACAATATTATTATATCCATGCTATTCTACCATGTGTGAAAGCTCCATTATCTCAACAGATCTGGTAATCTACTAATTCTACCCTAGTGCTATAACGTTTGTAATTCATTCACACTCTTGAAAAATTGAAAATATTTTCACAAAATAATTATATTTTATTGAAGATCTCTCTTATTCACAAGTACATAAATCTTGAGAATTGTCAAATTAAAAGAAAGATCATATTTTGCTTATGAAGAAACAGAAGAAAAAAAATAGCAACGTTTTTTTCCTAATTAAGGTCTTTTTATATTTTTTTCGTTAACTATTTTCTTTTCAATTTAGGTTAGTGTTTGTTTGTTCACGTTAGATTGACTCCTTTTCGATCTCAATTTAGTTCTCATATCTCTTTCTCAATAAAGAAAAAAAAAAGTAACTTATTTATTTTCTATATTATTTAAAAAGCTTTTTGTTTTCAAGAATTCATATTATTATTATTATTTATCTCCTTAAGTGTCATCTCTATCATCTACGGACAGGAAATTAATATCGTTCAAATATCATCAAATCCCGACTGAGTTTGTTTTTCAAGTTTCTTTATTACTTTTTGATGAATTAGGTAAAAAATCATAAAATTTACAAAACCTTTTCTTATAGTTTATATAAACCTTATAGTTTATATTGGCAATTTGTTTCTTAATTTTTACATTTTCTTACTACTTTTTAATTTTTTAGTGTAGTGCTGTCTAATAATTATATTTTTCCTCCAATTTTCATAACGTTTACCTTTTCCAAATAAAAATTATAAAAATTATTATAAGATTTATATTTCACGTTATAAAACTACAAAACCTTTTTAAAAAAAATTGTGAATTTTATTTTTATATTAATATTATCATTGGACTACAGGTTCCTCTAGCTACCGGTGTGACGTGTCAGTTCCCACCTATGTGGGTTTTCTTTTTATCCCCTAATTAGGATGAGGATGAGGATGAGAATGAGAATGAGAATGAGAATGAGCAATTGCTATTGGTTAAGTTAAAGAATTTTGGAATTAAACAGATTTTTTTTTTGGGTCCACGAATTAAACAGAATCTTTACTGGTCAAAACTCAAAAGTGATATAGAAATCCTGAGGATTAGATTTGGATTGATTAATTAATTAATATTTTAAGTGAATATGATAGGAGTAATTTGTTGTGTCAGTTTTGTAAGGAGAAAACCATTAATAATAAATAAACTCATTTGACTCATTTCGGGCACTTCAACCCTTTTGGGGCAATATGGTCTTTTCCAGCAGGTAAGATTACTTTGGTTATTAAATTATTATTATTTTATTTTGTGCGTACTAAAAGTAAAAACAGTTTCAGGACACAACACAAAAGGGATTAAGATGTTGTCACGTGTGCACGTGCCCTTTGGCAGTGAGTCGGTGCATCGTTTCGCATAAAAGATAAAAAAACGAGACGCACGAATTGCGGAACACTGTGTCCTGTCCTCTACCTTCGACACCACGCGCCATTCGACACTCACTAATCGATGGATCATATCTTTTCTTTAACAACGTGATGATTTGATATTAAACTAAGAAAAATAAATAAACATAACTAATTCATCAAGCCATCAAGGTATCCATTATTACCCTATTAAAGATTAGGCAAATTTTTGTGACATCATTGGTTGACATTGCCACCTAAACATTAACTTTAGTAAAAAAGGACTTTAGTATAAAAAGCTAAGATGGAAACTTTATAAAATTATAACATTTTTTATAAATAATTTCTATTTAAAATTTTATTCAATATCTGTATCGAGTTGTTCGATTTTTTTAATTATTGATGTAAGAATTTAATTGAGATATTTTTTACAAAATGAGGCCTCAAATTAATCTTTTAGTTTTTTTTTTTTAAATGCATTCAGTAAATACTTGGTCGTCAAAGAGACAGGAGATTGTTCATTGTTGGTGGAAAGTGGAAAACAAACAAAAGGCAGGCGCGTAGGGCAAGGATTGAAGAAGCAGAAGTGCATAACAAAATCGAGCTATCAATCTGAAAATTTCCAGAATCTAAAGTCCAATCGTTGGCGTTTGCTTACTACACTACACATCTCTATTCTTCCGCATTAACCGGCCCGAACCCCGCAAAAATACTCTCCATTTTCTATCTCAACGTGTACATTCTCTATTTTCTATTTAGAGGTTCTATTCGATTCGAAATTGAAATAATCGATATTCAATATAATGATTGAATTATCAGATAATTTTGATAAAAAAATATAAATGTTTGTTTTAATTATATGCATTTGTTTTGTTACAAAGTGTAGGTAGACATTTGAATAGCTGGCAAACCTTTTAGCTTTAGGTTTACAATTAAACGAGTGGTGTACTCACCAAGTTATAAATATAAAATATAAAATATAAAATATAAAATTTTAATTTATAAATAATTTAAAAAATCAAAAGAAATATATAATAATAATGATGAGACCTAATTGTGAGAAAAAAATATTAAAATAATAAATTTAACGTAGTTTGTCTTCGTTAAATATTTTGACAGTTGAGACTATATTGAATTAACAGATAAAAAGTATGAAATTGATTAAAATTAATTGAAATTAATTAAAATAAAATAACAAATATTTGAGTATATTAATACAATTTGAGCCACCTCCATTTTTAATTTAGATTATATCTATCTCATTTTATGAAATTATCTATCAATGTCATCTATAAATAAACACTCCACTAATATTGTGGAAAGTAGGAAAAGTGATAATTATGTGTTTCTTTTTTCCGTTGTGAACTATTTATAGGTATCTCTAATAAATATTCATTTATATTAAAATTTAGCTTACAATGAAAAAGAAGATTCATGCGTAAAAAATAATTTTTATTTTATTTTATATTATCTTACTTATTTATTTTATTTTATTTTTAAAAATAAGTTAATTTATACTGAGTAATTTATGTTATATACTACTCCCTCCGTTCCACTTTACCTGTCACTTTTCTTCGGATTGTTACTATTTGGGGTATTTATCATTTTATCTTTTTCGAAGCATATATTTTGTGCAAATTATAATTTTTTTTTAAATCAATCCAATTTGATGATAGTGTGATAATTTCAGTGAAAATTAAAAAAAATAAAACAATAAGGAATAAAATAAATCCGTAAATTAACGGTTTATATTTTTATACTATTCTAAAAAATCAATTAAAAAACGGAGAGAGTAGTAGATAATTTTTTTTTTACGATTATTCTATTTTAAATTGGCTCAAAACAAGGTGATCATTGATGACTTTTTAGTTTTTATATTAGCCTCACGTGGCAACCGCTTCTCACTTCGTCGATTCTAGTGTCAAAGTTGTCATAATTATGTTTTTTTTAATGAAATAATTAAGCTTTTTTGTTGTTCCAGTGGGAGAGAATCTAAATATCCAGCACGTAGTTTGAACTTTGAACGTACAAAATTGCACAGAGAACAGGTGGCTTCGGGCGTTGAAGTATATCACCTATAAATATCATCATAAGAATAGTGTTAGATATATAGTTAAGCATTAATTTCTCATACTTTTACTATCTAATTATTTATAAATTAGATAGTAAAATTATTAATTTCTAAGGATTATCTCTATTTTTGCAAAAATTATTTAGAGACTGATAAAAAGGAAAACATCACCTACGAAGCACAAAATCAGACATCCGAAACTGTCTTGGCCCCAAGCTTGGCCAAGACAGTCGCTATAGAGACAGACTGCAGGGGGAAACGTCGGGCAAAACGCAAAGATGTGAGGTGGCAACATAAAACGGGATTTGAGGGATCTGTTGCATTGAAGATTATCAGCAAGAATCCTTAACTGGATCTCTCTCTTGAGAAGTATTTGATCTTTCTCAAACAATTATCTTTATCTTTATTTTTTTCCTTTATCCTTATCTTTTATTTTTTAAAGAGATAGAGTAGGACTAGAAAGCAGTGAAGCTTCTAAGCTGCTAGAAACCCTTTGAGAATGAGACTCTCTGATCTCTCTCACGCAGACTATCCTTCAAACATTACTCTGTGATTTTTCAATTCTGGAATTGGCAGACTTAATTTCTTTATGCAATGAATAAACTCATTTTCATCCATGAATATGTCCGGTTGAACACTCATTCTTGGTAAGGGCTGCTGAGCCAAGTTTTTTATGCTTCGTGAGGTCTAAGTAGTCGTAATAATCATTATCTGTGTAATTATTTATTTTCTGGTTTAACAAATCACTTTCTTGTTAAAGTTTAGAACTGATCACTCTTAAATTCTAGCTTGAAAGTTGCAGTCAACCTAGAAGGGGACGAGCGAAACCGGATAGGCCAAGTGGACAACTAGACCTCGAGATAGGCCAGAGAAAATGAATAATATAACTCAAACCCGATTGATAACTGAGGGCCTTAATTGCGAGGTAAACATGAGTTAGGAGTTGTCTTCCCCTAAGCCATTGATGACAATTGTGCTACCTTTCAATCTAATCAAGCCATCAACCAAGGTAGTAAACCCTTTAACCAGCAAGGTGCTATTTGGTTAGGATTATCTAGTAGGGAGTACCCGCTAGGGAATTTGGATAAAGGAGGGAAGTAGGAGTGTACAAGAGTCCTTGCATTCTATAGAAACGCTATAGAGATGAAGATGAACATCATTGAATCAGTGATCGAAGCATAAGAAACGCAGCTTTCAAAACACACTTACTAGGAATTTCCATCCTCTAAATTTCCAACACATCTATTTTGTCTTGGCCAAGCCTATTTTACTATTTAATTGTTATTCTTTTACTTTTAGTTTCGGAATCAAACCAACAATTCCAGTGACGAAGAAGTCAACCGAAAGCTACACACCCGAGGAGTCTCTATGGACGATCCTTTTACCACCATCTACAAGCCCTTTGTGCATCGTAATAAGTTGTAACTCTATCTTAATTCATATCTATTTTACAACTATTTTTGACACCTTCTGCGGGAGATCAATATACTATTATTTTTATTAACTTTTATATTAAAAATATACGAGTTATTTTCACATTCATTTAGTAGTTATTTATTTAAATAAAAATAATAATATAATCCAATTAGGAATGGATAAATATCAACCATATCATGACACATTAGTTAGTACAACTTTATTAATAAAATAATTAGTATCTCAAACATTATTCATAACATATTTGTCTAATTTACGTTTAGTAGTGCCACATTTTGAATTTGGTTGGATGAAATTAATCTGATTAATCTAATAGATTAAGAAATTTGTCGGTGATTTTCATTTTTAAAGTTTATATGTATATTTTTTCAATACTATGAGAATGGAAAAATCATATTAGAAGAGCTATTTTTTTTTAAAAATCCGACAATTAATTGCCTGTCGATAGCATAAAAAATAATTGTAAAAATGAATATGAAAATGAGTAGAATGGTTACAACTTATGACTGTCCACAAGTGCTTATAGATCGTGGTAAGAGGATCGTCGACTGAGACCTCTAGGATTTTGTAGTTTTGGTTTGACTTTCTTGTCACTGGAAATAGTTGATTGTGCCTGCAACTAATACAATTAAAACAGAAATTAACAAATAAAGCAGTCTTGGTCAAGATTGAGTTTTGGCTAAGATTGGATGTCTTGGGTTGTGAATTCAGAATGAGGGAACTCCTGGTAAGGGCGAGACCGTGAGCACATATTATTATACTTCGATCATCGATTCAAGGGTGTTAATCTCTCCTTTCATAACACTGTTATAGATTGGGAGGAACTCATTTCCAATCCTACTTTCCTCCTCTTGAAATCACTTGGCGGGTACTCCCTCTCCTAGTGATCCTAATTAGTGGACACTTTGCTAGTTAAAGGATTTATCTAGTTGATTGTTGGTTTGAGTCGCATGCGCTTCTTCAATGGCACAGGGAAAGACAATGTCTAGTTCACGCTACCCCCCAGTCGGGGCCCTAGGGTGTCAACCTAGTCTGAACTATATCCTTGGATGCTCACTAACCTCAGCGAGGTTAGCTGCCTACTTGTGCCTCTCTAGTTTCGACTCGTCCCCTTTGAGGCTGGTTGCAAATTCGTCACTAAACCTAAGAGTGATCAAGTCTTGGGATTAATTGGAACCGGTTTGTTAAAATAGAGATTAATAGGATTATGAGTGGGGAGGTTATGAAGAACGTTTTGATCTCACGAACATAAGAAATGGCTCACTCAGCCCTTACCAAGAATTATTAATTTAGCTACTGGACATAGCTATGGAAAAAGACAAATAATTGTTGAACAGGAAAAGATGAAATTAAATCTGTGATTATCGAAATGAAAAATCACAGAGCGAGTTCGATTACAATCCCGAAGCAGGAGAATGGAAGATGTCCATGATCGGTAGCCTTTCCTAACTTTTATCCAAAGCTGAGGATCCCCACCTCTCACGGCTTCTTTCAAAATCCAAACTTTAAAAATAAAATATTACCAAATAAATTGTTCGAATTCAAAACTAAATTAAAGATAGAATATTGTTTGTTCAAAATGTGATCGGATCAGCATCTGAGAGTCCACTTGGTGAACGACTCTGCCCTCCAGTCCATTTCCAGTTGTCGCTCCAGTCCTCACGCGTCTTCATGGCTCCACATCCAGCACGTCTCTAGCTTGACAATCTTGGCCAAGCATGCGGCCAAGATTGCTCGATTTTCTGGTACAAGATCCAAAGCTGACATATCATCTATTCTTTCCACCTCCGCGAATATCTGCACAAGTGAGGAAATTTGGCATAGTTCAAATAGTTTCACCATTCAATTTTCCAAAATTAAAACTTCATCTAGCATTTTGGATCTCTACCTTTTTTTTCTGGCCAAGAACTGCACCAACCGTTGAGTTGCTCGCGTCGCACATCAGCTCGAAAGGCAGGCTCCAATCTGGTGCCTAGATTATTGGGGCTGATATCAGTTTCTCTTTTATCTCATTGAAAGCTTTTTGGCATGCTTCGTCAAAGTTGAAGTCGACTTCTTTTTGTAACAGTTTGCACATAGGTTCCGCGATTTTTGAAAAATCTTTAATAAACCTACGATAAAATCCTACATGGCCAAGGAAACTTCTAACCTCACGCACGCATGAGGGGTAAGGCAGACTCTTGATAACCTCGATTTTAGCTTGGTCAACCTCAATTCCTTTTTTAGAAATAACATGGCCTAGGACAATACCTTGGTCCACCATAAAATGACATTTTTAAAAATTCAATACCAAGCATTTATCCACATATCTTTTCAAAATATTTTTCAAGTTAAATAAGCATTGATCAAAATTATCACCGTACATAGTGAAATCATCCATAAACACTTCAATACTCTTCTCTACATATTCTGAAAAGATGTTTACCATGTACCTTTGGAAGGTGGCTGGTGCGTTGCATAGCCCAAAAGGCATTCTCTTATATGCAAAGGTTTCAAATGGGCATGTAAATGTTGTCTTCTCCTGGTCTTCTGATGCAACCGGGATTTGATGGAACCCCGAATAACCATCCAAAAAATAGTAGTGAGACTTACTAGTCAGTCTTTCCACCATTTTATCAATAAATGGCAGTGGGAAGTGATCTTTTCTTGTGACTTGGTTAAGATTCCTGTAGTCGATACAAACTCTCTATCCGTTTTGGATTCTGATTGTTCTTTTTGTTCCTTCTCCTTTTGTCACGGTGATCCCCGTCTTCTTTGGTACCACCTGCACAGGAGAGATCCATGAACTATCAGAGATTGGGTAAATGACCCCAGCAACAAGCAATTTAATAATTTCATTTTTAATGACTTCCATCATTGGAGGGTTTAATCTCCTCTGAGGTTGTCTAACTGTTTTCTTATCCTCTTACACGTATATTTTGTGGGTACAAATGGTTGAAGATATGCCCTTGATTTCTGCCAAAGTCCATCCCATCGCCTCCTTGTATTGCTTTAAAACATCGATCAACTTGTGTTCTTCATCGCTGGAAAGCTTGGCCGAGATTATCCCTGGCAGAGTGTTATCTTCTCCAAGATAGGCATACTTGAGATGATTCAGCAAGACCTTTAACTCTAGTTCTGGTGCTTGCTCGATGGAGAGTAAAAGTCTGGAGTCTGAGACTTGTAGCACTTGACAAATTGAGGCTTCTGTTTGAGGTTCAACCTTGTTGAGCTCTGACACGGCTTCCTTGAGCTCTTCTCGATTTTCGATTCCGTCTTCCAATTCCTTCAGCTTTCTGTCGAGATGCTTCTGCTCAAAACGTAATCAAAAGGGTCATTAGCACATACATCTATCATTTCTTTAGCAATGGGGTCGAGAATATCAATAAAATTCAAACTATGTAATTCATTCGGATATTTCAGCCCCTCCTTCATGCTGAACTTGATCATGTTGCCACAAAATTCCAAAATTATACTACCTTCGTAGACGTCTATTTTTGCTCTTGTTGTCCTAAGGAAGGGTCTTCCTAGGATAACCTTTGTAGCACTTGAAGGTAAGTCAGTATTCATTTCCACAATATAGAAATCAACCGGGTAAAAAAGGTTATTGACTTGAACAAGTACATCCTCCACAACTCCCTTGGGGTGGATGATTGTTCTATCAGCCAATTGAATTACTACCTGTTTCTTTCATTATTCCCATTTGCAATGCCTAGTACTCACTCAAGGACATTACATTAATTTCAGCCCCTAAGTCGCAAAGGGCTTTGTCTACCACTTGGTTCCCGATCTTGCAAGGAATTGTGAAAGTGCCTTGATCCTTGCACTTCTCTGGAATGCGGGCCTGTAAAACTGCAAAAATATTCTGGGTGAGATTCACTCTTTTAACCCCTGCAAGTTTCCTCTTATTAGTGCAAAGTTCCTTAAAAATTTTAGCATAAGAAGGTACTTTAGCTATTAAATCAAGCACAGGAATGTTTACTGCAATTTTGCCAAAAATATTCATAAATTCCTTAGCCTCATCTGACTTCTTCTGCTTTGAGGACCTGGGAGAAAAAAAGGGTGGAATTTCTATTGTCTCTCCCTATTCTACAATTTGCTCATCAGTCTTGGCCGTGTTGGCTCCTCTTTGTCTGTCTTTTCTAGAACGTCAGTCTTAGCCAAGATTGTTTCTGCCTGGATTTCCTCATCCTCCTCGTCCTCCTCCTCATATAAATGCTCTTGTATTTCCTTATCTGCCTTTGCGCCCCTTCTTTCTAGCAACACACTCTCACTCCTAAGGTGGATAGCACTCACATTGTGCTTGGGGTTATCTACGGTGGTGGAGGGTAATTTGCCATGTGTATCAGGTTGTTGCTTTTGTTGAGCTAACTGGCTAATCTGTTTCTGCAACTCAACAAGGCTCACTGGGTCGCTTGCATGAATTTCTGTAGAGTTTCTTCTATGGGTACACCCGTGAGCTTTAGGGGTTGAGGTGAAGGTGGCAATCATGGGATAAGGGCCTGATTTGATTATGGCGGTCTAGGTACAAAGTGCTGAAAGTTTATAGGGGATTGCTGAGGCTGTTTTGGTTGTTGGTAATGTTGTGGAACCGATTGGTTTGGTTGTGGTGTATCTTGTCTCCACCTAAGATTGGGGTGCTGCCTTCAAGAGTATTGGTTACTTTCATGAGGAAACTGCCCTTGGTTAGACCCATATGCTGCATTGACTGGAACCGGTGTTGGTTCCCCTAGTTGTTGTACCATATAACAGTTATGTGTTGGATGGTCTTGTTGTTGGCATATTCCACAATTCATGGGTATTTGTTCAGATGTCATCATAGCGACGTATTCCGGGGCGAGTGCTAGCATCAATGGACCTACAGAAAGATTAATAAGCATGTTAAATATCTCATTTAATTGCTGCTCAATATTTACTGCATTTAAACTAGAAGGGATAGAGTTTCTCTCAGCGGATGAATAGTTTTGATCATTGTCCGCCATGGTTTGTAGAAGAAGTTTAGCTCTAGTTGGGGTGAGATCTTGAAGCGCTCCCCCGGCTGCTGAATCTACCATTTCCTTATCTTTTTGGCTCATTCCATCGTAAAAATATTGCACCAAGAGTTGGTCTGCCACTTCGTATGTAGGGCAAATATCTTGTACATCCCTAAATCTCTAGTGATACTCGCTAAGACTTTCATTACCTCTTTGTTGGATGGAAACCAAGTTTTTCCTAGTAATTCCAGCCTTGGTCGCGTTCCAATACTTATTCAAGAAAACAGAGGACATTTCTCCCCATGTTGTGATGGTGTTATGGGAAAGACTATAAAACCAATTCTTATCAGAATTTTCAAGTGACCAAGGAAATTATTTCAATTTGGCTCTCTCAATCGTCACTCCCACTAGTTTTAAAGTATCACATTGAAGGTGAAGATTTCTCAAATGATTGTATGGGTTTTCATTTAAGTGACCATGGAATTTAGTGAGGTTGGATATTATGTTTGTTTTGATGGACCAATCATTTGCAATAGGGGGTAGTTAGATACATAAGTAGGTTTCTCTTTCTGCCCCTCTATTTAATTCTCCCATGGTCCGTTCTGGTTAGGGGTGTACATTTGACCCGTTTGACCCGCTCAACCGATCCGACCCGACCCGACCCGACCAAAGCTTAAAAATGTATTCACCCGCCCATTAACAGATACAAAACCGACCCGCCCAATCGGTTATGGGTCGGTTCGCGGGTCAAACTTTTAAAAACCCGCTATAACCGACCCGACCCGACCTAATATATAATAAATAGTTTTATATTGACCCACCCACCCAAAAGTCCAAAACCATACACGGCAGTGCACCACTTATTACCATACTAATATGGTAAATTGGTAATTACACAAAACCAAAAACCCTACCCTAACCTCACTCTCTCTCTTCCAAAATCCCAAGTCGCACTCATTTTTTCTCTTGCAAAATCAAACCACACCATCATCTTATTCTTTACAACAAACCCTAGCCGCCACCTCATGTTTCTTCTCTTCCACAAACCCTAGCTGCACCCTTCTCTTCCACAAACCCTAATCGTCGCCCCATGTTTCTTCTCTTCCACAAACCCTAGCTGCACCCTTCTCTTCCACAAACCCTAGTCGCACAAGATCTTTCTCCTCTTTCAATTCATATATCTTAGCTTTTCGTTGTCGTCGTCGGGGTCACTATCGTCAAACGTCATCCACTAACAAGGTATCCATCATTCCGCATCTAACTTTCTGTCAAATTAAATTACTACAAGTTTTTGTTTTATTCTTCGCTTTGTCTTTCCGATTTTGTTGAATCGTTAAATGATTTGTTGCTATGAATTTATTTTGTGAGTAAAAAATAATTAAATGCTGAAGCGGTGCTTGTTTTTTCATTTTTAATTAAGCATATAAATTGTACTTGATTAAATTAATTTTACTACTAAATCTTAATGCAAGTAGCTATTGGATTCGGACTAGTGAAAAAATCTCATCACGTTCTGAAATTTGATTATTGTATCATTCATAATAGATGGGTGATAATGTTTAGTGGTTTATAATTCTATCAGTATTCTTAATTTTACTACATTCAAAAATTGATTATTGTTTTATTCATAACAGATGGGTGATGCTGAAATTTCAACAAGTAATGCTGCTGAAATATCAACAAGTGTCGTTGCTGGTTCAAACAATGAGGAGCAAACTCAAACACAACAAGTTGTAATCGTAGGAGAGAAAAGAAGTCGTGAGCAATCCAAAGTATGGGATCATTTTACGCCTGTTCCAGGGATTACAGGTAAGAACCGTAAAGCTACTTGCAATCATTGTGGTGCAAATTATGTTTGTGGCTCCAAAAATATTGGCATTACTAATTTGTGGTCACATTTAGATGGTAGATGCAAAAAGTATGATTATAGAGTTGTTAGAGATAAAAATCAAAAAATGTTAGTATTTCAACCTAAAAAAGAAGTGGGTGTTGATGGGGTTAAAAGTGGTACTTTGAAAACCATAGGTTATACAAATGATGCTTGTAGGAAGGCACTCGCTAGTATGGTTATTGTGGATGAGATGCCTTTTAGGGTCGTTGAGGGTGCGGGTTTTCTGATTTTTTGTCAAGTTATGCAACATTTGTTTAAAGTACCTTCAAGGGTGACTGTTGCAAGAGATTGTATGAAACTGTATTTTGAAGAAAAAATCAAGTTGAAAGAAAAAATTAAGGGTCAACGCATTTGTTTGACAACAGACACTTGGACTTCTATCCAAAACATCAATTATATATGTCTCACAGCTCATTGGATTGGTGATGATTGGAAGTTAAACAAACGGATAATTAATTTTTGTCAAGTTGCAAGTCACAAGGGTGAGGTTTTGGGTAAGGTTGTTGAGAATTGTTTATTGGATTGGGGAATAGACAAAATTCTAACATTGACAGTAGACAATGCAAGCTCCAATGATGGAGTCATCAAACACCTAAAGAGTGTGACTGGAGAGTGGAATAATGTGATCTTTGGGCATGAATTTTTGCATGTAAGGTGTTGTGCGCATATTGTCAATTTAATTGTTTGTGAAGGTTTGAAGGAAGTGAATGAGTCAATTGTTCGGATTAGGAATGCCATTAGATATGTGAGGTCTTCACCTTCTAGGCTTCTTTCTTTTAAAAAATTTGCTGAAAAACTAAAGGTTTCAACTCAAAGTCTTGTATGTTTGGATATTGCAACGAGGTGGAATTCCACCTATAAGATGTTGGAAGCTGCTGAAAAGTTTGAAAAGGTTTTTGATAGAATGAAAAGGGAAGATGTTAGGTTTTCTAAATACTTTGAGGAAGGTGGGAAGATTAGTGGGCCTCCTGCATCACTTGATTGGAAAAATTCAGGAGTTTTCATCAAGTTCTTGAAGCTGTTTTATGTGGTTACTTTGAGATTTTCAGGTTCTTTGTTTGTTACATGTAATAATTTTTTTCATGAACTTGTGAACATGCAATCCAAGATAGTTCAATTGTCTAGAGGTAAGGATGCTCTGTTAAGTGGGATGGCAACTAGTATGATGTTGAAGTTTGATAAATATTGGGGAAAGTTTGACAAAGTTAATTTCTTGTTATATGTGGTTGTTGTGTTGGATCTACGTTACAAGTTAAGATATGTAAATTTTTGTTTTGGTCAAGTTTATGATCCAGTAATAGCTTCTGATTTGACAACGAAAGTAAGGGCAACTTTTGTGAGGTTATATGAACATTTTTCTGCTCAAGTGAACAAAGATGAGGGGAGTGCTAGTGCGCCGAAAGTTATTCAAGTGGAAGAGAATGATGATGTAATGGATGATGAGCATAATGAGTTGGCTTCTAAGTTTAAGATGCATTTGATGGAAGAGGATAATGTCAAGAATAAGGATGAGGTTGAGAGGTATCTTTTAGATGGGTGTGAGGAGATTAGTGATGAAAAATTTAATATTTTGGATTGGTGGAAAACCAATGGGTACAGATATCGAGTTCTTGCAATGATAGCTCGCGAGGTGTTGGTTGTCCCGGTGTCAACGGTTGCATCAGAATCTGCTTTCAGTACCGGTGGGCGTGTTCTTGATCCGTTTCGAAGTTTGTTAGCTCCAACAATGGTGGAAGCTTTACTTTGCTGCCAAAATTGGTTGCGTTGCTCTCAAGAACAAATTGACTTGCATGATGCCTTGGAAGATATTGAAAATTATGATGAAATTGAATCAGGTACCAATAAATTTATTTCAAAAAATTCTGTTATTTAAATATTAATGAATGTTTAACATGTTTTCTTATTTTGTATAATTTGCATCAAAAGTTACTTTGGATCTTGATGTTGACGAAGAGTATCTCACTTACTTTTTATTCTTTTTCATCATTATTATTGAGATTTAATTCTGATTTTTATTTTATTTTTATGCATGTTTAAAAGTTTGGAGGAGGATGTGGAGGTTGTTGGATTGGATATAAATTAATAGATTGGTTCAGTGGTATTTTTATTTTTGGTGTTACATGCTTTTCATTGAAACCAAGGTATCTTTTATTTCTGAATTTTTATCATTATTTATGCAATTCGATATTAATTTATGGTTGTTGTTGTTGTTGGTTGGGTATTGGTAGTTTTTCATTCTTTACTTCTATTTGCCTAAATGTATGAGTACATAATTTTTATGGGTATTCAATCTTTTGAGAATTGATTTTTTGTACTTTGATTATTATGAGGATGATAAAGTCAAGTGAACTCGATTCTTTTTCATGATTACATTGGTTGATCTTGATTGCTCTCTTGTGGTTTGGAAGTTGAATTTAATTAGTGAAATTGTTTCTTTTTTTTCATGATTATACTGGTTGTATTGGATGGTTAATCAAGTTATGTGTGTTGTATAGGTGAGGGAATTGACAAATCATCAACTGGATCAAGCCTGGAAGAATAGTTTGTTGGCTTTGAATTTGAATCTAAGCTCAAATTGCAGGATTTTTCAAGGAACGAATGTGTTCATTGTGTTGTGTTGTTGCTGGTTTTTATGTTTATTGTAGTTGAATTTTATTTTATTTTTATTGCTGAATTTATTTATTTATTATTGGTGAGTTTTGTAAGACTTGCCTATTAAAAAACAGGCTCAATCACTCTTGAATTTTTTTCATATTATTGCTGAACTTATCTTGGATTATATGCTTAGGCCTGTCAAAAGTTTGGCCCATTTTATGGGCCCAAAAGTGACCCGTCAACTCGTTGACCCGCCAAAAATTGACCCGTAACCGCCAAACCCGCCACCCGCGGTTATGCTGTCAAAAACCGACCCGAACCGACCCGCTTAATTACAGGTGTGTCGGTGGTGGGTTGGGCCTATAACCTACCCGACCCGACCCGTGTACACCCCTAGTTCTGGTTGCTCTTCTGTCATGGCTGGGTTGTTATTTTCTTCTTGGTTTGGGTTTTGGTATGGGACTTGTTCTGGGATTTGGTTCTTGGCCTGGCCTGAGTCTTGGCCAAGATTCCTATCTGAGCTAGGTTCTGTTTGTGTCCCGAAAAATTCTCCTTCGAATTTTATTTTGGCTTTTTTCCTAATTTGTGTCTCCGTCCTCATAAGCTCTAGATTGAGTAGAAGTAAGTCTTTTTTTCGAGGACCTGGTCATGAACTGCAAAAACAAAAACAAAGACAAAACTACAAAACACCATTAGAAGTCCTCGGCAACGACGCCAAAATTTGATTGTATGTCGATAACATACAAAATAGTTGTAAAAATGAATATAAATATGAGTAGAATGGTTACAACTTATCACTGTCCACAAGTGCTTGTAGATCGTGGTAAGAGGATCGTCCACTGAGACCTCTAAGATTTTGTAGTTTTGGTTTGACTTCCTCGTCACTGGAAATGATTGATTGTGCCTGCAACTAATACAATTAAAATAGAAATTAACAAATAAAACAGTCTTGGTCAAGATTGAGTCTTGGCTAAGATTGGATGTCTTGGGTTATGAATTCAGAATGAGGGAACTCCTAGTAAGGGCGAGACCGTGAGCACATATTATTATACTTCGATCATCGATTCAATGGTGTTAATCTCTCCTTTCATAACACTGTTATAGATTGGGAGGAACTCCTTTCCAATACTACTTTCCTCCTCTTGAAATCACTTGGCGGGTACTCCCTCTCCTAGTGATCCTAATAAGTGGACACTTTGCTAGTTAAATGATTTATCTAGTTGATTGCTGGCTTGAGTCACATGCGCTTCTTCAATGACACAGGGAAAGACAGTGTCTAGTTCATGCTACCCCCCCAGTCGGGGCCCTAGGGTGTCAACCTGGTCTGAACTATATCCTTCGATGCTCACTAACCTCAGCGAGGTTAGCTGCCTACTTGGGCCTCTCTAGTTTCGACTCGTCCCCTTTGAGGCTGGTTGCAAATTCGTCACTAAACCTAAGAGTGATCAAATCTTGGGATTAATTGGAACTGGTTTGTTAAAACAGAGATTGATAAGATTACGAGTGGGGAGGTTATGAAGAACGTTTTGATCTCACGAACATAAGAAATGGCTCACTCAGCCCTTACCAAGAATTATTAATTTAGCTACTGGACATAGCTATGGAAAAAGACGAATGATTGTTGAACAGGAAAAGATGAAATTAAATCTGTGATTATCGAAACGAAAAATCACAGAGCGAGTTCGATTACAATCCCGAAGCAAGAGAATGGAAGATGTCCGTGATTGGTAGCCTTTCCTAGCTTTTATCCAAAGCTGAGGATCCCCACCTCTCACGACTTCTTTTAAAATCCAAACTTCAAAAATAAAATATTACCAAATAAATTGTTCGAATTCAAAACTAAATTAAAGATAGAATATTGTTTGTTCAAAATGTGATCGGATCAGCATCCGAGAGTTCACTTGGCGAACGACTCTACCCTCCAGTTCACTTCCAACTGTCACTCCAGTCCTCACGCGTCTTCGTAACTCCATATCCAACACGTCTCTAGGTTGGCAATCTTGCGCATTGCATTATCAAATTGGTCAACCAAAACAGTACAACGAAGAGCAATATTCAACAAGTCAAGGTGTTTGCTCCACTACCAATATTAGGCTAGATAAGAGTTACTAAATATGGAAATATCTTTTAAGCTTGTAAAATGTTAGGCATTAATTTGTCTTCCATGTCCAATCAACATACATAGTTTATTCAAACATCATCTACTACAATAATCTCCACTTTCCTAGATTTAATTAATTAGCAAAGCTATTCATAATTTCATGTTCAAACACAAAAAAAGTAGTATGATATGAAAAATTAAGATAAAATGTCTTACTTAATTAATGACATTTTTTTCCTTTATGCTATGAAATTTCATTTATTTTGGTCATCGTGGTCTAAAGGTGATTAATCAGATTTTTGTGCTGCAATACTTTAGTTAATGTGTCCCTGAATAACGTACAACTTTCTATATCTGATGACACGCTCATGTAGTGAACAAACTCAACAGTGGCGCCGGTGAGATCCTAGTCATTCATTTGCATCTATAGCATATACAAAAAAATAAAAATATACTAGTAGAGATAGATGTCACTGTCACGTGTGGTAGTGGCAATTCTTTCGGCCATGGTACGTTGTTGAGAGAGACTTCTGGAGTTGTGTCAAACAAATTAATTACAGTTCACTTTAACTATTGAGATATATTGCAAGTTGTTGCAGAGACGATGATGCATGAAAATTCCGGCTTTCTCCTCCACCGACCCGAATTCAAGCACAACATTAAATGACTTTTACTTCGAACACGAGTCAATACTGTGTTCTACTCCCTCCAGTTTTTATACGCATATCGAGGAGGTCGGATGACGTACTATTTAACCTCAAAAAATTTCGAATTTTTTCTCGGGCGTACATTGAGGATTAACATACATTAGAAAAAAAAGTACGAAATTTTTTGGGGTCAAATAGTGCGTCATCCGGCCTCCTCGATATGAGTATCTACAGTACGGGTGTCAATTAAAAGATTGTAGAGGGAGTACAAGTTTAGTTCAGCGATTTTAAGGGCCTGTGACCTAATTTAGGTCTCCCTTTTTGTTTATAGGGCATAAAGTTTTAATTTTAATGCATAGTTAGTAGTTAGTGTGAAATTACAAATTCAATCTTAAATTACCTGTAAAAAATATTTTACCTCTCATTAATCTACCTATCTCTTAGACCTGAAAACTAAGCACCCTTAATATTATTTTTACCCGTTTAATTTTAAAATTAACTAGAAAAAATGGGTCAAACAAGCACCAAATGATGTAATCACCATTCCCCACATATATGGCTGCCACTTTTTACAAATTAGCTTTCAGGCCCAAGAAAATGCAAACACAGCACCCACCTACCTGGTACGCTTGCCTGCCAGCCCAACTACAACAAAATGGGCCTCTTTTTTTCTACGTCAAAAGTGGGCCTAATTGTAATATAATATTTCTGTTTTGAGGACAGTACCAAATAGAATCCGACCCGCACAAGGAAATCCAAATTCTATACCGATTACAATTCGTGAAATATATACAGAACATGAGACGGAATTCCAAAAAGAAACAAGACAATAAAGAAATAAATCCTACCCAGTGAAGGAAATCATGATCCTATTCTGATAACAACTATGTCGGTATTGCCATTATATATACAACTCCAATTCTCAGACTTTTATCATTCCAAAATTAAAAACAACAGAGCAGAGACACAAAAAGTTAAACATCACGACTACAAGATGGATCCTAATTCTGCCCAGAGATCTTCTGGAACAGAGTACCAGGGGAGGAAGAAGACCTTAAAGAAGAAGGCCAGCGAGCTTTCATCGCTCTGTGATGTCAAAGTTTGCTTCCTCTGTTTTGACTCGAAAGGCCGCTTTGATTCATACCCTGAAGACCGACAAGAAGTAACCGAAATTCTCTTGAAATACAAAGACAAGAAGAAGAAGAATCAAGAAAGGGGCGGGAAGGAAAGGTATCCAACTTGGGACCCGGCGCTTGATGAATTGACAGAGGATTCGTTGAGGATTTTCAACGAACAGTTGGCATGCAAGTTGCGGAGTGTGGATAATGCGCTGGCTATGGCGGAAGAACGAGCGAGGAAGAGGAAGAAAATCGATGATTCGCCAAAAGGGGTTTCTGTGGATGAACGTATTCATGACGCCGTACCCGTATCTGTGTATTTCCAGTCAGAAACACAAGAAACGCTACCTCTTTTTGTTTAATTTGTTTAAAAGAGCCATGTATAAAACTTTCTCCTACTTTGTCCTATTAATTAAATCGGTGCAAGTAATTTTTTTTTTCTCTCTTTTTTTCTTTCTTTCCACTTTGCTCCTTTATTTACAAAGAATACCATTACTTCAATATTTGTTCATTCGTGTCATTTAAGCATGCGGTAGAAATGGATCAAATTTACTAACATTTTTGTTAAGCGATATGTTAGATACGTGACATTTCACTTTTTTTTGTTAATGTATAATATTAATAATAGCCTTAGGATTTAAAAAAAGTAGGGGTGGTAAATAGGTAAATTTGGGTGAGTATAGGTATACTCTAAATGAATATGGGTGGATATAGATAATATACCTTTATTTTATAAAATGGGTACATGTAGCTATTTACACCCATTTAATTTATACTCACCCATTAATCTATTTAAATATAATTATTTTTTATTTTCAAAAATATATATAATTATTTGTTAAATAAGATAAAAAATATAATGTTTGACAAAAAATATAAATTCTGATCAAATTTGACATGTGACTATTTTGACGGTGTATATTCAATTTTATCATTTAATATCAACTTTGATAATTTATGGTGCGTTTGGTTGACGTAATCAGAAAGGAAAGTGACTTGGGAATCTGAAATTCCGAGCTTTATTGCGTTTAATTGCGACATGGAATCACTCTTCTCCGGAATCCAACTTTCCTTAACCCCCTTGACTTTGCAAAAAATAGAGGAAAGTGATTCCTTGGCTAAGGGGTAAAAAGAGTGATTCTTTGATGTAAGAAAAGTTAATTTCTTACTTAAATTACATATTTGTCCCCTCATACTAGCATTATTTTAGGCAAAAAGGCATTTGGGAACCCTGAACTCTGGCGTTTTATTTTGTGAGAACCCTCAATTATTTTTTTATTTAATCACCCCCCCGACTTCTTTACATTTTGTTTAATCACAACCCTACCGTCACGTTTTGCTGATGTGTCACCGTTATGTGCCTCGTCATGTGCTTACTAGATGCCACGTCATCAAGACACGTCAGCAACTTGCCACGTCATCCCAACCACATCAAGAAGCAAGCCACGTCATCAAACCAGGGGGGTAATTAAATAAAAATATAAAGTTTAGGGTTGTTTTATGTCTTTTTGTCATATTTATTTTATTATACTTTCTGTTTTTGTTTCTTTTTTATTTTTTCTTTGGATGGAAATGGAGGAAGAAGACAGAAGTTATAAGGTTATAACTATGTAATAGAAAGAAGAAGAGTGGGCGGCGGCGCATGGAAATGGAGGAAGAAGACAGAAGTTATAAGGTTACGAAAAATAAATACAATTAAGGGGTAATAATTATTTTTCTGAATTTTTAAAATCAATTACAGTATTTTTTTGAATTTTTAAAATTAATTACATTATATTTCTGAATTTTTAAAATTAATTACATTATTTTTCTGAATTTTTAAAGAAAAGAAAAAAAAAAGAAGAAGAAGGGAACAACAGGTTTTTTTTGGGTAACCTGCTATTCAAGGTCAAAACTAACAGTCTGTTAGTTTGACTAATAGAGAGACGTACGTTTGCAATTGACCAATAGTTCAAGGAGGAGTCTGTTTTTTTTTAGTACGGGGGGCTTCATGCAAAAAATCCATTAATAATCATAATTAATCAGATTAATCATAATTACCTCTAATTGTTAAGTTATTTTGTAGGCAACCTTATTTTAGATTAATTATAATTACCTCTAATTCTAGCAATGAAGCATTAATTTCAATTTTATTTTTATTATTATTATTATTATTATCATTATACTGTTTTATATAAAAAGAAAGGAAAAGAGAAATTTGAGTTATTGAATGAAATTAGGGAAAATGATATAAAACAACCTTAAACTTTAATGTTTTGATTAATTGCAACCCTTAACTCTTTTTTTATATTTAATTACCCCCCGGCACACTTCCGACATGTCTTGTTGATGTGGCAAGTTGCTGACGTGTCTTGATGACGTGGCATCCAGTAAGCACATGACGAGGCACATAACGGTGACACATCAGCAAAACGTGACGGTAGGGTTGTAATTAAACAAAATGTAAAGAAGTCGGGGGGATGATTAAATAAAAAAATAATTGAGGGTTCCCACATAATAAAACGCCAGAGTTCAGGGTTCCCAAATGCCTTTTATTATTTTAAGAAAGAGAGGGAAAAAACTTGTTCCCTTCTCTCTTAGTTTTAGTTTTAGTTTCCATTTTTTTTAAAAAAAATTTTACACTTTTTTTGTGTTATTTTTAACAATATTTAATTTTTAATTTTTTTTAAGAATTTCTCCTTGTTTATGTTTTAGATTTTTTTTTAAAATTTTGGTACATTTTTTTTAAATTTTTTTTATGATACATTAATTTGCAGATTATTTTTTAATTTTTTTAAGTTTGATAAAAATATATATTTTGAAGGTTGGATAAAGAAAGTTCAGAAAACTAAATTTCTTAATCCGTCTATGATCTATCAACCACTATCAACCAACTCCTTGCAGTAATGAAGAATTTGAAAACTCATTTGATATTTTAATTGTTAAAAAATAGACAATTAAACAGAAACAAAATTCATGATAAAATATATATATAAAAGGATAATTAGACGCCTAAAAAAATAACAAAGACACAAATAAATAAATAAAAAAAGTAGTCATTTTTTTTACTTTCCTTGAAGATTCCTAAGTACAAAACAAACACAATAATGTTACTTTCCCGGAAATTTTAAATTCCAACCAAACACAAAAAACTAACATTTTCTTCAATCACTCTCCCGAGAGCGTGATTCTAAATGGGAAAGTAGCATTCTGGGAACCAAACGCTACCTTAGTAGTTCGGTTTGGTTCGGTTTTTTCTGGTTCTTACCAAGACGATTCCGGTTCTACCCTGTTTGAATTTATTTTTTTAAACAAAGACCGATGATAATTTTATTTCAATCTGAAATTGTTTGGAATAGATTGAAGAAAGAGAGAAAAAAACGAAAAAAAAAATTGGCAACACAACAGATTGATACTAATTCACAAGCACTAACCCTAAAGAAAACTCCCCCAACGAGACCACCGCAACAATGCAATGTCGTTTCTTTCAAGAAATGTAAAACACCGCAAATATACTAAAAGAGCGTCTCCTCAACACTACTCATCTGTTTCCCATCGTTTCGACACATTACTCACTGGTCACGCATCCTCTGGAAGCGGGCTGCACATTCTTGATGTACCGGAAATGACCAAGAACATAATAGATTCAATAAAGGGACGAAGGAGACGGAAAGGAAACTTTTACTATAGGTGGATTGTCTGTTACCTTGTATAATACTCCACGGGTAGCCTTAAGTGGAGGAGGTATCCAGTTTCTTCTGCGCTCTTCCATTTCCTCGTCTGTTACCTTGACATCTATTCTCCTTGCCTGGACGTCAATTTTAATGATGTCCCCATTTCTTACTAGACCAATGGGGCCACCTTCCTGAAAATAAGAGTTTAAAAAAATTCATAAGTACAGTTTAAGGTTTCATCAATCATGCATTTTATAACAGATAAATTCACTGAGAGCAAGAGGAAAGAGTTATTAGCAAGTGAAGGAATGGAAAAAAGCAACGTACCTGTGCTTCAGGACATAAGTGACCAACAACAAATCCATATGAACCTCCAGAAAACCTACCATCTGTTAATAACGCACACTCCTTGCTTCATGACTAGTCACATGACAGTACCTTCCCGAGACCAGCTCCCATGATTGCACTTGTTGGTGTCAACATTTCAAGCATACCTGGTCCCCCTCTGGGCCCCTCTCCCCTAATAACAACTACTTTTCCCTAAGAAGAGACAAACAAGATTAAACATCAGAGATGTGCCACAAAATCTTGTAAAGAGCAATAACACAATGTCATGCTGCATAATAGGACCAAACAAATAAGTAATTAGATGGCCATAAAATCCTACGGATACAAATGATGCAACAGACGTGCTTCTTTACCAATGTCATCTTAAAGACACTTAACTCAGATGGAGAATATCTGCCAATGCCTAAAACAAACATTGGCGGAAGTTGCTTAATCACAAAAGCCACGGCACTTTGGCAGATTGATGAAACAAATAGTGTCATGTAAGTGAACAGACAAGATTAGGGCCAGAGTGAGCTAAGCAGCCTAGCAGTTCAGACATGCCATCACAAAAAACAAACGAAAAAAGAAAAAAGAAAGTAGAACTGTCTACAGATCATGTTATGGCAGAACTAAAAGCCATGAAGCAAGGATCAATCACATCAAACAAGTCTTTGACCTAAATATTTAAAGCATCACTCTTTCATCAGCCACAGTCTTCCAAGGAAGTGACAGAGATGCACCAAAAGAGAGAAGCTTACCTTAAAATTCAAAGGATTCTCAGAGATAGCAGCTATCATTGCTTCTTCTCTTTCAAAGACAAGTGCAGGACTTGAAGGACAATGTGTATTCCAAGTTACTAATGTTTGCAATGGACTAAATGACAAATTAAATATACATAGCATCAAGAACATGAGAATAGCATAAAAAATCACCAGCAAAATACAATCCTTCTTTCCCAGTAATTTTTGCTACAGAACCCTCCGGAGCAAGATTTCCTCTCAATATTTGCAGATGACCTGTTTTCTTGATAGGATTTTCCAGAGGCCTTATTGTATCCTGGAAGATAAAACAAAAAGAACTATGGAATTAATTGCTTCTATCCTCAACAACATTTACTTTCAGCAGCAGCAAAAGAACAAGATCTCTGACATCATTCTCCTTCTTGTCACCACACCTGCCCCTCTGACAATGGTAGGCGATTTCGCACATTTTCAGCCAATGTCTTGCCAGTCACTAGAAATCAGCATGTTATGTTAATTTTACTACCACAAGAACCCACCAGTTCAAGAGTCTCAACTAAGCATAACATAAGTCAATTCAAAACTGCATACCACTTAGACAATCCTCATTTACAAAACCAAGCTCCAGAAGGTAGCGAAGGATTGCAGGTGTTCCTCCAATCTACCAAAAGAGATGACAAATTAGACAAGAAGGAGAATGATGTCAGAAAATTCAAGCCCATATGAACAAAAGTAGCCAAGACAGTGAGTGCAGATAGGAAAATAGGAAAGTAACAGAAAGAGACTCAATTGAGCTAAGACCTCTCAGGACTAACTCTATTCATGTATGTGCTTGAACACAAATTGCTAATCATCCTAATTTAGTTCTGTTTGGCATTTTGTCGAACACTTGACAGGCAACTTTCTGCCGATCAAATTGATTTGTCCATCCAAGTTGCTTCTGTTGTTCCTAACCATATCCTTTCTTCAAATCCCTCTAGCTATAAATATGTAACAACACCTAATAAACTTCACCATCCATCTGTCTGCTAATCCAAAATCTTCTCTACATCTGGAAAATAATATATACACACATTTAAAATTCGGGATGGACTCGGGTGAGAGGTAGAGGAAGAGTACTTGAGAAGTAGAGATCAGCGCTAAGCAAATCGGGATGGACTCGGGTGCGATGGGGTTAGGGGTTTTTCTGAGTCGAGCTGACCAAATCGAAGCAGCTAAAAAGTGTCTGAGAGTGTGAGAGAGGAGAACTGTATGTATTTTTAATAGGATTTGGGTTTAATCACAAAAGAATAAACTACTCACTTATTTTATTTTAAATGAATAGTTACTCATTTTTATTAATTTAAAAATTAAATAGACCTATTTTAATTGATTACCGGTATATATTTGACACTCTTAAAAAAACGTGAGGTGTCATTTTTCTAACATAATACTTGAGGAAATTGAGAGAGATATAAAAATAAGTGACGTCACTTAAGAAACAAGTTGTGTTTTATGTCATGTCGATTTTTGTAAATTACTAATTTCATCCTTATTTACATAAATAAAAAAAATCATCCCTACATTTATCTATTTTTTATAATTAGGTTTTAGGTTTATAAAATTATGAATTAGTTTTTTCACTTTTTTTTTGGAAGAAGTTATATATATAAAAAATGGTAAAATCGCTAGTAGTGTAACAAAAAGGTCTATTAATGCCCCTTGCACCAATTTGTGATTGCACCTATAATCTCTAGTACTACCTTTTCTACTCTAAACTGAAAAATCTGAAAAACAACAAAGATTCTCTCCATCCAAACATGCCAGGCTGCCAGTACGTTGCTGAAATAGAGCCGACCAAAACTTGATTTGGAAAGCAGCTATCGAGTGGTTAAGATCCCTCTAACTAGGGTTGTCCATCGAACGGTATTTCGATATACCATCCGAAATATTTTGATATTCGGTATACCGAATGCTCAAAATTTAATACCGTACCGTACCGAATTAAATTTAATACCGTACCGTACCGAATTAAATTTAATACCGTACAGTATCACATGTACCGTATTACCGAAATTAATTCGATACGGTATTTCGGTATCCAAAATACTGAAGTGTACATTACTCAGTGCATCACTGATGCCAAAACTAGAATCCCATGCCAAAACATCGAGCAGAACCACTTATCATCAAGACCCACAGAAATGACATCAAAAATATTTTGTAAACACAACGATCGACTAAATTAAAAACCCACATTAGATAATCCATATCATAATCAGTAAGAAAATTACACAATTGGTATATCAAATTAAGATAACAACAAATTCATCAAGAGCAAAAGCATATATATCCAAGAATCATCAACAAAAATAAAACCCATAAATGAAAGCAGCATACTTATCATCAAGCATGGCGCGCGTGTGTTCTGATTTCAAAACAGTCTGAAGCTTGCCACAACCCAAATCTACCAAAATCTCACCGAAATCGAACCCTTATGACCCGACCGGTAACAAGTCCAACCACCCACATTCCCATCGGACCACCGAGAGCAAAGGCATGCAACTCTTCTCGTTCCGTTGCAGATGGGGCGTCTCGTGTTCCATCACCGATTTGACAAGGATCGGTCCAGCTAAGACAATGAGACCCGTAGCCAATTGGGTCACAACCGATACCATGGTTGTAGTAGCAGGAGGAGGACCGAAGAGGAGGATGAAGAGAAATTTGTCTGTGAGGAGAGGAGCATCAGAGATGGATGATTTGATTTAGGGAAGAAAAGTAGAAAGAGTGGCCTATGGTAATAAATATTCAATAAAAATATATTAAAATTAAAAACGGTACGGTAGGTTCGTTATTACCGAAACTGTCAAAACAAATACCATACCGTACCGAACTTAGTTTAAGACGGTAATTCGGTATATTGAATAGTACAAAATAGGGAAAAAATACCGACTAAATTTATGAAATTACGGTACAATAATTCGGTGGACAACCCTACCTCTAACAATTCTAACCTGCGACACCGTCGGTAACAAGAGGACCTTCGACGCCCCACCAGGCCAACAACCACACTCAAACTTGACCTTCACAAGAACAAGCAAAAAGAAGATGTGATAAAGTCTCCTGCATCAAATTGAACATGCTACAAATGGTGTTCTCTATGGGATAATGTCGCGGCAAGTCAGAAAAACCTTGCTTGGAATTACCAAAGAACCACGGTACTCAAAAGCCATGACTTGTGAGTGAGGCTCAATGTTTATTAGTCATCTCAACACACCCTCTCAAGTGAAAGCCCTTTGGGTTTGAAACTTGCACATGCCTACCATAAGTTATGTTGATTTAATTTTAATTAAATATGAAGGGTGATAAAATTTGAACTCCTAACTATTTGGTCATGAAGGCTCCGCTACCATATCAAAGAACCACTGCACTCAAAAGTCATGACTTGTGAATGAGGCCTAATGTTTATTAGTTATTTCAATAGGAATCTTATCCATAAAGAGAAGCTAGCAAAAGAAATCAACCTTGACCAAACCCGGCACAAGCGTTACTAGCCCTTGCATTAAGGTTGCAAGAACTAATAACGGGACGTTTCTCCATGATATGAGGAAATAAGACATCGAATAAACACCTTTTGAATCACTGCCCACCGATAACTATCTTTCTTCGAATCATGGGATAATCTCGAGCAAGCTAAGAAGGAGCTCCCCCTCGTACTCGGATAATGGTCGCCGCCACAACCATTTCCACTCCCAAACCCCATGCCTCTAAGACCCAAAGTTTGAAACCATACTTTCTTTGTGTAAGCTGTTGTTGAACAGTCGAGGGAACAAGAAAGACAATAGTTGCTCGAATGCCTAAGATCTAACCAAAACTAGAATTTGTTATCGTTTCCTACCGCGCAGCCCAAGTTCTTTTGTACCATCAGAGAAGCCTCCATCACGGCCAAAAACGGATACTAAGCTACACCAAAATAGAATAGGCTTTCTCGTGTTTGTGGAAAGAAAAGAATGAACCGAAATAATCCCCTACTCTGCCCCAAGAGATATTGCCACAACCTGTTATTCTACTGGGAAAGGTTCCACACCCATTTAAATAGAGTTTAATAGGGAAAAGGCACCACGGGGTCCCTATGGTTATTATTTTCATTTTAGTTGATCCCACTTTTCGATTTCTGTTCAATTGGGTCCCAGGCGTCATCTCCGTTATCCGCCTGGGATCCCTATCGTCAAAATTGACGTTAACGGTCACTTTTTGCCGTTAACGTCATTATTTTATTATTATTTAGGACACGTCATCAAATTTGCGGGCCCCACATGAGAAAATTCCTGGACCAAATTGAAAAAAAAACAACAAAACTGGACCAAATTGACTAACTAAACAAACTAATTAACAAACTCAAATATACTACCACGGTACCACCTCTGCAATTGCAATTCCAACCCATTAAAAATCCATCTTCTTCTTCCTCTGCACCAAATCTAAACCCAAACACCCATCTCCCTCTAGACCCACCCCCACTTAGCTTTCTTCCGTGTTCTTCATCTTCCTCATTTGTTTGTGGCCGAAGCCACTCTTTCTTTTATTCTCTTCTTTTCATTTTCTTTCAAACCAGATCCAGATCCATCTCTTTTCCTTCTTTTTTCTTTTATTTCCTCTCTTTATTTTATTTTCCTCTCCTTTCTCTAATCTCTTCTATTTATTTTCTCTCCTTCTTCGGCGGTTCAATTTCGAGATTTGGTGATTTGGGTTTGATTATTTGGTTTGATGAGGGATGATTTGGATTTGCCGATCGGGTTGTGATGATGGCGGTCGACGAGGGCGATGGCGGGGAAGAGATTTGATGGCTGGTTTTTTTGGTTGGGTTTGATTTGGTGGCAGATGAAAGGAGATTGAGTAGGGTCGGTGATGGTGGATTAGTAGTAGAGGGTGGCGATGGTAGCTGATCGTGGTGGGAGGCCGATCCGATCGAGGGAGAGGGTGATGGAATTGAATTTGTTGTTGAAATTGGAATTTTGGGACGGGTTTGGATGATTGGAAGCGATTTGGTGATGGGTAATTGAATTTCTTGGGTCGGGTTTGGATGAACGGATCCGGGTTGTGATGAACGGATCCGGGTGATGAAAAAATCTTAATTAAAAATTGAATTAGTAACCCTTATTTAAATTAAATTAATTTTATGAATTTTTCAATTGGAGAAAACTAAATCAAGAAAAAAAAATTAAAGAATAAGAAATGAGGATGATGGTCCTGGTTCAACATTATTATGCTGGGTATGAAAGGATGAGGGTTTGGGAGAAGATGAGATGAGTTCGTGGGAATTTAGGGTTTGGGAGGGTGAAATTTGGGTTGTAAAATTAAAACATATGGTGGGGCCCGTAAATTTGGGTGAAATTTGGTCCAGCTTCGTTGTTTTTTTTTCAATCTGGTCCAGAAATTTTCTCATGTGGGGCCCGCAAATTTGATGACGTGTCTTAAATAATAATAAAATAATGACGTTAACGGCAAAAAGCGACCGTTAGCGTCAATTTTGACGATAGGGACCCCAGGCGGATAACGGAGATGACGCCTGGGACCCAATTGAACAGAAATCGAAAAGTAGGATCAACTAAAATGAAAATAATAACCATAGGGACGCCAGGGTGCCTTTTCCCAAGTTTAATACACCCTACTGTTTCAAATATTTATCATTTTATTTTAATCAGTCTCAAACATTTTTTTTTATTTTTATCGCTCAAAAAAATTATCCATTAGTTCAATATAGTGTCAACTGTTAAAAAAAACGTTAACGGAAAGTATTATCTCATTGTATAATTCTTTGCAATAAGTAAAGTAAATAAATTGTATAGGTACTTACTAGCATTAAAAAAATCATAAATATCATCCAATTTAAACTATTTTTTTTCAATTTTAGTATTAATATCTTTCCAATAGTATCATAACTAGAAAATGTCACTTAAGATGAGACATTGGAGTGAATTAACTCTATTGATTTTTGCAAAAAGTACATATAAAAACAGAGTAAGTTAATAATGATTTTTTGCAATAGAGTAAGTTAATAAATATCGGCGACGATGACATGTATAAAGTTATTAACGCCTCTATTTTCCATTGGAGTATTTTTATTAAAAATATATACTATATTTCTACGAATCAGATAGTCATTGATGATGATGACAACAAGAATGAAATTATTGACATCATCTAATTTCGAATCCAAATTAGACGAGTATTAAATAGACATTTAAATACCGAATGATTTTGAAAAAAAAAAATCTAACAACAATCAAACACTAGAAAAGCCTTTGTTATTTTTTATTAAGCGAACTTGAAGTTTTGACAACTTAAGCTTTTTTACACAAGAAGCCCAATCCAACAAAACTAAGGTTTTAGATTTTATTGGCATACAAGTCCAATATGGAGGAGAAATAAAAACACACCATCTCTATCTCACATCACATGTATACTATCCTTTATCACTCAAATAAAACAAATATTATTTTATTATTTTAAACAAAGAAATAAGTGAAAAATAAAAGGATTTATTTTTATTGTCTCGTTATTGACAAAGTACTGGTAAAAATACGAACTTGTTAGAAAAACAATTCCTAAAAAGGGGAAAAAGAATTAATCTATTTATGTTGTAATAAATGACAATCATTTTTAACACAAAAATAACAAATTGTATTGTTACCCAAAAGAAAAAAAGACACTAAGATCAAACAACAAGACTCCATTAATAAGATCACTCTTTACTCTCCTCGTTCCCCTGGACATCTCAAACGCCCCTCTCTGCCCAAGAGAGACAGACGCCTGCATTTAGAGTGAGAATCTCAATTTATTACAAAGCAAGCTCCTGTCAACAGAGCTTCGATAAAGATCTCTATCCATCTTACATCGATATTAACAGGTAACCAGATTTCTTGTCACTCTCTTCCTCTCAAAGCACATCAATTTCAATGGAAACCCATTCGTGAAACCCCACTTGTTTGCCTGTTATAGTCTCGTTATCATTGCTTCGGATTCTGATTTTCCAATTTTGTTGGGCTGTCACTCTAGCTCTCTTTATATGCACATCTCACTCTCCTCCACCTAACCAAAGGTAAAGGGAAAGCAAATCATGACATTAGTGCTCATTTTTGCGCTTTCTTTCAGTGCAATACATGCCTATTGGCTGTTGCATTGTTTTAAACTGTTGGCCTGTGCTGGATCCAAATGGCATTTGATTATTGTATTTACTTTGATTCCTTAAATGGGTTCATGCTGAATTGTGTAGCAGGGTTGGTTTATGAGGTCAGAGTTCCAATTCTGAGAGACCCATTCTGGGGTCTTACCATGCTGGTGCGGGTTCCTTGGTGGAGTATTGGTGAATTGTGTTGATGAGTTTGGTTTCGGGCCAAAGTCTTAGAGGTGAGATTTGAGGAATGTGGGAAACGTCAAGATACTTGGGTTGAATTTAGGGTGTATGTGGGCAAAGTGTGCGTAGGGAGGGAGGGAGGGTGCTGTTTTACTTCCCGGAGAGATGGCCGATGCAATAGGATTGATGGAGGCTGCTGGGGCTAGATTTAGTTCCTTGGAGTTGATTGGCAGAGGATCTTTTGGCGACGTCTATAAAGCGTAAGTTTTTCTTGTTGTCTTTTGCTACCATTGATCTTTGATTAAAAACCACCTTGTCTTGGTCGCATTCTATCCTGATAGGATGTGGTTGTTTTAAGTAAACCTGATATTGATAGTAGTTTTCTCTATTCTAGTATAAAGCATCATTGAGATTTGGTTACATATTGTTGTGATAACCTGTTGGTAGTAGAACCATATTATATGCTAGAAAGTTGACCTTTTTTCCTTTTAGTTCCATTGCAATTGTCCCCATGATAACGTATTTAGATTCATAACTTACTGGACCAAGCTCTTTTGTCATTGCCAATTTGATGGAGCCTCAATTTGCCACTTCCTTAGTTGTACAATACAGTCCTACATTGTGTCATCAAGATGACACACAGTATGCACTCATTGCACCATGGAGATGTATTGGCTCAGCCCTATCAATGTCAATATTACCTCTCAAATGGGTAAAAAATGTCATATAACCTGCAATATAATCTTAGACTGATTAGTTCTCGTGAATAGTTCCCTCAGTGTGAGTAAGTAGCCTAGACCCCATTAGATGAGAAAAAAACAGAATGAAGGATCTTAAATAAACTGCTATTTTCTCTTCAATCCTAGGAAACTAAGGTACTTGAGTCTTGTCCTCAATGTGAAAATACATGTAGTAGACATTTAATTTCGGTTGAGCAATCCGACCTTTCACAACCATAATGCTGTGTTGGTAGTGATCATGCTCTGTGTAATCTGGTGTGATTAAGTTAGACATTTCTTTAGTTGCTCAACACAGAACAGTTTTGACAATGTGAATTAATGGCTTTCTTCTATTTGAGTGGATCGTATCAAACTTAGTTGTTTATATCTCCAGTCAGAAGTTTTCTCATCACCACATGAACTGAAAGCTAGATTGTAGCCTAAATTGGATGTCCCTTATGCCTTTTTCCTGATTTTCAGGTTTGATAAGGAGCTTAACAAAGACGTTGCTATTAAAGTTATTGATTTGGAAGAATCGTAAGTTTTCGGCATTGCTCGTATTTGATTTAGTTTTTTATGCTATTCTGCACTCTATCTTACAGAACTTAATGACATATGCTGTGCACTTGGTAATGCAAATTGAAATTCCTAATTCTATATGACCTTTGGCTGTCATTCTCTCTCTTGCTCCCTCTCTTTATGTGCAAATACTCACAGTTTAGCTGAACAGTGTCACACTTAGTTTGGAAGGTGGAAACATGTTTCTCAAAATACATGGTTCAATATTCTTGTGTTCTAGACGTAGAGGAACCACACCATTTTCACGGTTTAGGCTGCTCCCATTTCGCTCGTTCTACATTAGATTTTTTCTTCAAGTTTTCTTTAGGCACTTCATTAGTTCCTTTTAATGTTAGTTCTAGGTGTTACCATAGTTGAACAGGACTTGTTTCTGTTACAAGTAAAGGTTTCTTGTTCTCCTCCAAAATGAATTCTAACTTGTGAGTTTTCGAGCACATAATATGCTTCTGTAATCTGTTCAGTATCATGTGAAACACTGTGTGTAGTATTCCTAATGTCTCCTTTTGATTCATCCTTTGCAGTGAAGATGAAATAGAAGACATTCAGAAGGTATCATCTGTTATTCTCGGTCATACAGTTTTCATTACAGAATAAATTTATGATTAATAATTATGGTGCTCATGTTTCATCATTTCTGCTCAGGAAATTTCTGTTTTGTCACAATGTCGTTGCCCATATATCACCGAGTATTATGGTTCCTTTCTTCACCAGACAAAACTGTGGATAATAATGGAATACATGGCTGGTGGCTCTGTTGCAGATCTAGTAAGTTCATTGACTTCTTACCTGGTGCATGGGATGTAAAATTTTCTAAGGCACTCTCAATAATTGATTTGCTTTTGTATTCACTTCCAAGCGTGTGCATTTTCCAGTGTGTGTATTAGTTCATACCCAATACTTACAATATAATTCTGTAAATTCAACCCCCTGTATATTATTCTAAGCCAGAAAGTGCTTATTATGGAAGCTTACAGATTTTCTTTGCAGCTACAATCAGGTCCTCCACTGGATGAGACATCTATTGGTTGTATTTTGCGTGACTTGCTGCATGCAGTTGAATATCTACATAATGAGGGAAAAATTCATAGAGATATTAAAGGTTTTCTCTCTTCACTGCATATTGGTTACTGTTGCATCTGGGTACTGATAAATTCTTTAGGATATACTGTTAAATGGACGTGTGCTTGTGATGTGGTTTGCAATAATTTTTTTGTGTTATTGTATTTTGATTTTGGATTGTACTTCATTTCAGTTTGCATTCCTTCTTTCTTCTAAAACTTGTAGTCTAAATCACAAAATTAAACTACTTTTTCGCAGCGGCAAACATTTTACTGAGTGAGAGTGGGGATGTAAAGGTACTTCCTTTTTCTAAAACAGGATTACTAATTTCTCTTGAATTGTTCGCAAACGGCTAAAAAATTCTGGAGTCATAATTGCAATCACTTTTACCATCCAATTTTACAAGTGCAACCATGTCACAGGTTGCAGATTTTGGGGTTTCTGCACAATTGACGAGAACAATATCCAGGAGAAAGGTATTGATCCTGTTTGGCCTAGCTTCATTCTTGGTGCCGTAAAATAGTGGTTATCTTATTGTGATATTGCTGTTAAATTCTTTACTTTCCACGACATTCTTTTCTAGGCCCTTCATTTGGCCTGCTCCTGAAGTATTGAGTAAATCTGTAAAATACTTCTGTGTTTGTATGTGTGTATACTTGTGCTCTCAAGCACTATTTACAATGTTTGCACATGTGCTGCTTTAACTCTTTACCAACTTAAAAGTGAATCTGAAAACTGTTCCTACAGTACTGATTTAGTGGCCTCATGGCTGATGTTTATGACTGTGTCTGTAATTTTATATTTTAATGAGGTATTCTTTATAAACTGGTCTAAATACTGTATAGTATGACAAGTGTTTTAAATAGAACTGGTGCTAAAAGTACCAACTCTTTTACTTAAATGTGCACGTCCTTCTAATATTCACTTGGTAATTATTTATTTGAATAAAAAGGGAATATAACCCAATAAAGAAGGAATACACCGCAATCACCTGTTGCCACATCTGTTAGTAAAAGTGTTGGTATCTGTAGCATTATTCTATAAATAGGGACTTATCACCATCTCTCTGATTGACTATGCCATGAGCTTCCCCTTGAAGTTGTGTGGTTCCTAGTCTGCCCATCTTTTGAAATGATATCTTGACGACCCTTTATTTCCTCTCCCAATTAAGGTTGACAGCCCCCATTGACTGACTGGAGTTATGTCATCTTCACATATTCTGTTTAACCTTTTACTTCTGTGCTGAGACTCTACATGATTCAAAACGTCTTTCCACAACACTAATTTTCTTAACAATTACAGACTTTTGTAGGAACACCATTCTGGATGGCTCCAGAGGTAATTCAAAATTCAGATGGATACAATGAGAAGGTATTTTGAACAATTCTTGTTGCTTATTTTTTGAATTACTACTCTCTCCCCCGCTCTTTCCCTAACCCCAACCCAAAAGGAACCCTGCTGCTCAACATTGCATAAAGAACTTTGCCATTCTGAATCCATACTTAATGCAGGCAGATATATGGTCATTGGGGATAACTACAATTGAGATGGCAAAAGGGGAACCTCCACTTGCAGATCTTCACCCAATGAGAGTTCTCTTTATCATACCTCGGGAAAGTCCTCCACAGGTTATCAATCACTCATTAAGATAGATTGATCATAAGTGTCTTCCAACTTTAGTCGCTGATAATGGACATCTAATGTTTATTGTGCAGCTGGATGAGCATTTTTCTCGTCCTATGAAAGAATTTGTTTCATTGTGTTTAAAGAAAGTTCCTGCCGAGGTGAGTATCTATTCCCTCCATATTGTTATTAGTCTCATGTGAATACTAGTTATATCGATGGCAGAGATGTGATAAGAGATTACTTATTGAATTGCTTATTTTTGAGCTTCATGGACTTCATACTTCTTCTCCGAGAACCATTCTCATCAGTCCATATGACTGTGCTTACTGGTAGATATCCAAATTCAAGATTTACTTGAAATTTAGGTAATTGTTCTGATAGGGATAGGGCAGCCCTCTTTAAGCATATATACCAATACACAAATAGATGTCCAAATGATGCTGGCATAAGGCATAAGTCCAGGTATGCTGCATCTTGGGATTTTCCTAAGTTGGATTTTTTGATTCATATGCGAATAAGATGGAGGTGCAAGTCCAACTAATGTTGGTCGTGCTCTTATATTTTCAGGCTGGAAGGTTTAAAGTCTGAAAATAAACCATACAAGCATGATTACTTATAGAGACTTGGTCCTAGGTAGCTGACACCTAATCCTATCAGAATAAGCACCTATAACAAGGTCATCCTATTTTATGAAACCCTAATTAACTAATTACATGAACATTTGGTAGATATTAAAATTAAAATATATAACACTTATCCTAAATATAGCTAAGTAATAGGCTCTTTAACTTAAGGACTCCTAACTTTATTTCTTGTGCTACATCACCTTCCCTATATCCACAATGTTTGATGTGCCCATGTTTATCTTCAATAATCCATCTCCGCTATTTATCAGTTTACACCGTGAACCGCCTTTGCAATATAGTTTTTCTTAGGCATGTAAATAAATTAGTTCATAAATCAACTTCCCTGTGATTTAAGCTTGAGCACCACATGCTTCATTATTGTTATTCCTTGTGTCAATGTTTTTAAAGGGCATTAGGCTCTCTCAGGTAGATTTATAGAATTGTGTGGTTAATTGTTTTTCCTTTTTATATCCCCCCCAGGGGTATATGGGCCAGATACACGATTCTCTCTGGATCTTATGAGACTATTAGTCATGTATGTTACCTTTGTAGATTGGAAGAATTATGAAAGTTAATGTTTTTTGAAGCTGTTTTGTATAGTGGTTGAGGATTCATGTGAATATGGTATACTATTGATGGCTTAATTAATTATTATCTAACTTTTTGTTTAATGTTAAATCTTCTCAATTTAATTTCAGAGGCCAAGTGCAAAGGACCTTCTGAAGCACCGGTTTATTAGAACTGCCAGAAAGAGCCCAAGGCTTCTGGAAAGAATAAGGTGTGATCTATATCCAAGGGAATTCTAACTTGGTATATTTAAACCCTGCAAGAAATTTCTTCAAAAGGTTTTCTCGTTTTGTCTGTCTGTGTGTTTCTGCACCATCTGCTTTCCTTTCGGGTGAGAATTATCAATGGTTCACCTTGCAGAATATGACGTGTAACTAGAAAAAATCTTACCCTGTATCTTGCCTCAGGTCTTATTCCCAGAGCACTTCCATGGGGTGTCTATTTTTTGTTGTGTGGAGATAGTGATAAATTAGAGGGGTATCTGTTGCCTAGGCCCGATACTGACTTTCTTCTTCATTTCATCTTGATAGGGAGCGACCAAAGTACCAAATAAAAGATGCAGAAACACCCAGAAATGGCTCTAAACCAACAGGGGAACCTTCTGATACTGTGAAGGTGACAAGAGATGTAAGAGCTGAGGGAACGGTTCGAGCCAGGTGAATTAATTTTTCTGAATAGTGATTGCTGAACGTATTTTATTATTTTCATTGACTGGTTATATTTGCAGTGTTCAGGGTAAAACACTGAAAAATGCTGGATGGGACTTCAGCATTGGTGGATCACAGGGTACAGGAACCGTTAGAACTACTGCAAAGCCACCACAGGTTAGAGAAAAGAAAACAGAAATTTTATACAATAAGGTTACCCCAAGAAGAACTTCGGAGAATGGTGATCATTTGTTGTATACATCTGGAAATGCACTTCAGGAATCTTTCGAAATACCCTTGGGTAAAGATGCGAGAGATCATTATTATGAGGAACATCAGGATAATTATCCTGACAATGTAAGTTTCTTTCTTTCACACACAAATACACATCCAATATTACCTGTAATTTTTTTTTGTTTCTTTTAGTGAAGCGTCTACATGTGACTCTACCATCAATTGAATTTTTTTTCTGTTATGGTGTTACTATGTTGTTCAACTTTAATTTGTTAATCATATTCCAATCATGGAGTGTTATATAATTAACAAATATAGTGTAGATATATTAGATATATCTTTATGACCTAACCTCAGTATCAAACCTTCACTTAAAAGAGGGAAGAATGTATACTCCTGCCAACTAAGCCAACTTTTAACACTCTGCAAGAAGATGACAATATTAAAAATATCATACATTTGTTTATAGGTTTTCCATGCTAACTCTTGTGGGCTATGAATGGTTGACACAAAATTCAGCATCCTAAAGATTTAGATGTCCTCACCTGCTTAAGGCAAAATACTCTGGTAATCTATGATAATAGCTCCACGGCACCAATTTGTGGTAAACACACGTGTCTCTAGTACTCATTCCTGTCTGCTGCCAACTAGGCCAAAATGTAATCAACTGTTTAGCTTCCCGGACCAGCTACACTAGCTTATATTGTTTGAAACTCTTGATTCTCAGGAAGATTCATCTCTGAGTGGCTCAGGAACTTTTGTCGTACGGACTCCTAGACGGTCATCTGCCATGTTTCGAGATCAAAGCAATCCGGTATGACTTCCGTCCAGGCATTATGAAAATAGTAGCTAGATGATTCTCTTACTTCACCATGCTTTCCATTTATTTAATTAGGTCTTAATATTCCAATGTAGTCTAGCAGCATATTCACTGCTGCTGAGGACACTTCAACCAGTGGAACTGTTGTTTTCCGTGGCCAACATGATGATTCTGATTCTCCTCGAACTCCAAAATCCAGACTAGGAATACAAGAGAAAATTTCAAGTGCCTCCCCAGAAGACAGCGCATTGAATCTTTCTGAGGTTACCTCTGTTGTTAGTCACTTGCTGTTTTTTATTAGATAGCTTGAGAATATTGAAAATCGTGAGATGTTTTAATCCATGCCTGGATTTTTTTGGAAGTATTCAAAACCTGTTTCATTCCTAAATTAGTCCCTGTAACATTTCTGTCCCTTCTCTATTTTATGTAATCTTATTTATGGAATCTCCTAAATTTCTTGCTTTTTGTGTTCTTGATTCCCTGAGCCTTTTCTTGTCTTTCATGTTGATGTTGAGTTTCAAATTTTAAGCTTATTTGAATACTCTGACATCTTTTGGCATGCTCAGTTTTAAATTTTATACAATTGATGTGCTTGCATAGGCTAGGGCTGCAATTCTGCGGAAAGGAAATACTAGGGATAGATTTGCAAAGGGCAAGTTCAATAATGATGGGACTGAGAATAGAAGAAGAGAACATGCAACAAACAGCTCTGATTCATCCAGGTACATTATATGGCATTAGCTAAAAGAGGCATTATGTCATAATAATCACTGACTATTTTTTGATCACAGAAGTTCTGATTATTATGACGCGCAAAAAGCATTTTCAAGATCACGCCAAACAAGTGATGATGAAGAAATTGCAAGAATAGTGTCATCATCAGTGCCTTTGTCTGTTCTGCTTATCCCATCCTTAAAAGAGGTGAGTCATCCTGATAATACTATTCATGTGTAGTTTGTTCAGTAATTAGGAGAATAGAGGTTTGCTCAGCTGTTATCGTGAGATTGTTCAGTTATTAGTAGAATAGAGGTTTGCTCCGCTGTTATTGTATGAATTTTAAGCTTGATTTAATCATCTTTGTCTCTAGAAAGCCATTATGATAAGTTGTAGTTGTTGACATAACATTCAAGTTCATCCAAAAAATTTATTGCTCATACATGGATGTAAGGTGTAGGAAGGACCTAATTTCGTCCATCCATTGATAGAGACCTCAAGTTAATTTTTTGTATGTTTTTATTTGCATCCCATTGTGAAGAACTAGGATGCGCTGTGGGTTTTAGATACTTTATATACATATTGAGGATGAATATTTTCTTCTTTTAATGATTTCTTTCATCAATAGATAGATGCCACAAGTTAATTTTTTGTACTGTCTTTATCTGCATTCCATTGTGAAGAACTAGGATGCACTGTGGGTTTTGGATATTTTATACAAATTGAAGACGGAAATTTTCACAGTGATTCTTGTTTTTACTTCACTGAATTTCTTCTAGCGATTCCCTTCATTTCTTCCTGGATGCTATTCTCTGGTCCTTTGTAGAAGAATTGAATGGATAGCGACAAACAATGGCACTCTAGTGATTCACTAGTAAAACCTGCTATTTGAATGTTCTATTCACCTATTTGAATTTTGGATTATGGATGAAAGTTTTGCTGAAAAATTGTCATGTTCCTTAAGCTCCAGATACACACGTCACTTCTCGTCATGTTTAAAATGTAGGCACTTGCTGATGATTCCGAAGAATCAGCTGTGCGTGCAGTTACCAATTCACTTGCAAATATGGAGCGCGTGAAGCCTGGATCTTGTGACATCTTTCTCAGAAGTTTGCTTCAGCGACTGGCAAGGTTTCACAGTTCGCTCTTAAACTCCCAAATGAACATCTCCCTTCAATGATGTGTTTTTTTCTGTTTGAAATCTAGAGGTGTCTCCTTGTCTGTCTATGATCCACGAATTACTAAAGTGTGAAAATGATTTATGCAGTTCAAACGAAGCTTCAACGAAAGATCTACAGGAACTAGTGGCTCGCCTATTGACTAAGGGCAAGACAGCCCTTGAAGAAACTCCAAGTGCAAACACGGATGTTGATAACAGGAAAAAGCAGCAGAGCAAGGAATTCAATTCAAATTCCAATCTAAGCCCGCTTGCGAGGTTTCTGCTCTCCAGGTTCGTTAAAGTGTCGTTACATACGATACAATTGGTAAAATTTCTGAGAAATATTTAGGAGCACCTCGAGCTTGTAAATGGTCCGTTTTTTCGTGTCTGTTTATGTCTAAATATCACAACACGGTTTAACATGAGGAATGCTGGTTTTGCTATCGCAGGTGGCAGGGCCAGGTTTCACGGGATGTGAATCCAACTTGAAAGAATAGGTTGAAGCCTGATTAAGTCTTGATTTTGTAGTGTCATGAGCTTATTTATGCATTCTTTTAAGATTTCATGTACATATTGTAAGAAACTGTGCCATTTATTCTCTATTATGTTTGTTTTTCTTTTTTCTTTTTTCATAGTTTATTAATTGCAGTGAAGGAAGAGCTGTATACATCATCCATGGATGTATTTATTAATTTACAGTTGGTTTTTTTTTAGCACAGAAAAAAAAGATTATTACGTGAAATGGAGATGAATTGTGACACAGGAAGTCTGGAAGTAATGTATTAGGGTTTTATCGAAAATGTCTATCAAAGGGATTTGAATCTACCTCATTTGTAATTAGCAGAGTGCATTTTAGAACACAAAACAAGAGTGATGTAACTAAAATTTATTAGAAAACAACCACTGCAAAACTTTATGGCTAAGCTACATAAACCCCCTTTGTTATATCGTACACTTTTAAATTATAAAAATCGGAATTGAAGAGTTTTATGTAATTTTCTTAAAGTTTATTCCTTTATTTTATTTCCCCATCCTTTCTTTACTTTACAAGCCATTTCATCCTTTTTATAGTGTATATTTTAAAAATGAGTTGAAAACCATTCCATGTTTACCCTACCTCACAAACATAGAGTAAGTGAACTACAACATGTTTAGTTCCCTTTGTTGAAATGTTTACGCAACTCTTTTGAGATTTAACTTCTCAATAGTGTTATTCTCTCTTTATTTTCTTTCTTACATCATCTATCCAAAAATAGTAATAGCGAATAATAATCTCGTTCGGGCACCGTCTCTATAAAAAGACAGCTCTCCTAGCATGGTTTACAACTCAATAAATTATTAGTTGACATAAATATTTCATTCACCAGATTGTAATTATAGTAGAATGATGCCACCTTTATTCACCTTGCTTTACTAGATCAGGTTAACTTCACTATTTTAGTAAGAAAAACGTATTTCTTGTGTCATTTCAAATGAAGTGGATCATGAACAACTAACTAATCCAATCTACTGCTTAGTTTGCAGAAATAAGTTCTCCTTTTTATCTCGCCCGAGAAGGTTGCTTTGCCGGTGCCAACTTCCGAAATGCAGCATGCAAAATCATGACTACAAGGAAACAAGGGAAAAAATGCATTACAGGGATAGAACAACACTTGAATAGCACCAAAGACCAAGGACCATAGTTTTGGCTCAATCAGAATAACAGAGACATGAACAGAACTAACACATATTCAAAAGAATACCTAATGCTTACCTGCATAACTGACAGCAAGAGCACAGAAGAGAGCCATTTGAACATTCAAGTATATCAGAATAAACAGAGTCACTGCAACAAGGAGAGAGATAAACAAAACGAAGGCAAGCCGAAAGAATAACTTCCATAATTTGCAGATACACTACCCGATATACATGCACAAAGTTGTGAAGCAAATGCAATGAGGAAAAAGGTTCGGTTAAATCAGAGAGAAACCGCAAGGAAATCACTATATAAGTGGCATTTCAGCCCATCCAATCCTTACTCTCTCTCTCTCTCTTTTTCCCCTTTCTCTCACACAAGGTTAGGATCAAGAGCCCATATCCCCCCCTCTCCGTCTTGCAAGTCTATAATGCAATCACAGTAGTTTCTTAATCCAATTGTATAAGTTTTAGCATTCATTCGTGAAGTAGAGGACACTAAATAATGATTTTTTTTTCTTCTCGTTATGGTAAACTCTTTTGATTAGCTTAATTATACTAGCTAACTAGCCATATCTTGGAATTCTGGTCTAAAGCAGATAATGACGGTCAATCAAAAGTGAGAAGGAAGAGTTAATAGTAATGATAACTCACCAAATTGAGCTGTGCGGACCAAAACTTGGCTAATCAAAGGGGATTCGTCCCACCTCCATTTTTCACTACAGAACTTGAAAAAATCCCAAAGCGCCAAACTTGATATCAATCCAACAAGAGCAAGTGGCATTTGATACCTAAAAAGTAAAAACCACACAAATATACATTCAATTTCCACTAATCCAAACAAGACCCAAATAAGGAAACACAGCGATTTAGCGGAAAGAAAGACTTACAAAGTGCAGGCGAAGAAGAGGAGGAAGAGGGAGGCGTAGTTTCTAGCATAGCGTTTGACATTCTCGTGGACGCGGAGCCTCGCCTGGTGGGACCCAGAAGGGAAGGAGTAGGACCCACAATCGGCGAAGAACGCGCGAGTCCAAGAAGGGGTTGGGCTGGAGAAGTCGTCGGTAGTGAGCTTAGAGAAGGGGTTGATGGTGAAGAGGGAGAGGAGGGTGAGGATGTGGGAGAATAGAGGGAGGAAGAAACCGGTGGCGACTGCGGCAGAGGGGGAGGTGCGGGAGGCGGAGGAAGCTTTGGAGGAGGTAGAGGAAGAAGAGGCGGAGGAGGAGTGGTGGCGGTCGAGGATTTCGAGGTAGCCGGAGTCGCGGAGCCATGAGTCGAAGGCCGGGTCGGGTACGGTTAGAGATAATGGGTTTGTTGAGAACACCATTCTCAACAACGCCCAGCAGCACAACAGCTTGAAAGCCTTTTGTTGGATTTCGCTTCTGTTTTGTTGTCTTGGTTACTGAATAATTATATTTCTATGCTGGTACAAAAGTATATTTTATTTTTTTCCAGCTAGTTTTTATTTTTGTCTCTTTTTAGGTTTTCTTTATCATTTCGGAACCTCGTTCGAATATAATCACCGTCTCAAAAGTAAATGGTTCTCTCATTTCCTTTACTCATACTCGAATTTCAAATCTGAATAAAAAGTGAACGAATAAAATTTATAATTCAAAATACAATTTTCAGTATGTCTAAAAAAAAATTAATTAGTTCACATGAATTATAACACAATTGATTAGAGGATTCGATGAGTGGTAGCGTGAAGAATGAAATTTATAGATTTTATAATAATAATAAATAATAGTATAACCACTTTTTTATTTAAAAAATAATTTTTTTATTAATACTATTTTACTTTTTTAAAATTCAGGGGAAATTTTCAGCCCTTAACTGTCCATATTTGTTGCAAACCATCCTTAAACTACTGTACTAAATAAATTAGTCCTCAAATTATTATTTGGCTGGGTAACTTGAAGAGACAAGTGATGTTGGAAGTAAAAGTGGATAGTTGAAGGATGAAATTGTCTAAAAAATTATTACTGGGATTAATTTACTTAGAGCGGTAGTTTAAGGGTGTTTGAGACAACAATGGATGATTGAGGGATGAAAAACGTCATCTGCCTCTTTAAATTATCCATAACGCGCCAACAAACGTTAACGAATCCATACCCTCCAAAAAAATAACAACCAATAACGGGCAACAAGAGGAAATGTCTGAGTCATTTCTTCAAACACCTCCCATACTCCTCCCTCTCTCGCAGCTTCATTCACCTCTCCCCACCATCTCTGTCATCACTCTCCCGATGCAAATTTCGTCCTCCATTCCTCTGCAAAAATCCCACTTGTTTACTCTTCTTCTTCTCCTACATACCCATTTCCCACTCTTCTAGCTCAGTCACTGCTTCACATGACAGTACTACAACTGAGCCCTCTCCTTACCTTTCTGTTCGCATTCGTTGTCTGAAACATGCCGCTGTGAGTTTTATTTTGTTACATGGGTCTTCATAATTGTGGTAAACGCGCTTAAATTTCTCTTTGGATGATACAAATTGGTGTTGGTGGCGATGTAGCCATAATTTAAATTGTGTTCTAGTCTAACCCTTCGCTTGAACTTCTAATTTCTCCCTTTTTCTAGTCTGATATGATGTATCATGTGCAACAAGACCACTTTAACCGGTTCCCCTGGTTTTCCTGAAATTGTATAGGTTGAAATTTGAATTGCTTTTGTTGAAATTGTAATTGGTGTTTCTGTTACTACATTCTTAAACGATTTACTTGTCTTCTGATTTAGTTGCAAGAGCTATAAAGATATAAAACTGGTTTAACGTAAAATTGGTAAAATTGATTGAATCATATCTAAAGCAGATTTTATCAATTTGATATATTGGTTTCCATATTCCATATTTTCATGCTAAGCCTAAGACTAGTTAGGTGAGAAAATGCTGCCTTTGATATTTGTAGGTCATTAAGAAAGAGGATGAATTTCTCATGTTAGAATGGAGAAAGAGGTTTAAGTCTTTTAGAGTTGAACTTGTGGAAGATATTCCGTGTCCTGTGGCTATGGGAGATGAAGTTCTTCATGTTCCCTAGCCAGAATTAGAGCTTCATGTTAAGTTGCTAGTATCACCGTTCAGCTTATTCACTGGAAAAGTTATTAGAGTTCAACTTTGTGGAAGAAAATCTGTCTCCCGCTGCTTAGGTAGATGAAGTACTTCATCTTCTGTAGTTAGCATTATAGCCTTCATTCATGTTAAGTTGTTAGTATCAACGTTCACGTTTCATTTAATTTCATGACAGGATATCCTGTCTGAAGCTCTTTTATCCTTTGGCGCAACCTCTACTAGTATGGATGCTGATGGTGACTTTGAGAGTTCAATGAGGTGATCTCTGCGACAATAATATTATTTAAAAAAAAAAAAAAACTTGAAGATCCTTCTTTTGTTGAGGCATGAGGGTGGGAAGTTGTTTCTTCAATATTTCACTGAATCTTCTGTATAGTTTTCTTAGTTTTTTCTTAAAAAGAACTATCTTTATCCACTAGCAATAAATACAAAAGTGAGGATAAAATGCATATTAGTGTCACACTATGATATGGCCCTGGCACTTACCGAAAATGGTTGGGGGGTAAGGTTAAATGGAGTTGAGTTGTGCAAAACATAAGAGTTGTAAATTCCATCAAAAGCAACAAACAAAGGCCCTTGTCTGATCTTTTCTTGTCATCACCAGTAGCTAAAGCTTGTCATTGCTACTTTCAACAACCTAGGAAGCCAGTGTCCAACTGATAATAGGATAGTGATTCATTTATGGCAATATACCTAATTTTCATTCCCTGGTGGCCTCTATGGTTTCTTGCAGCCACTTTCCTTAAGGCCTGTGATAATGTATTGCAGTGAATGATTATACGAATAACTTGGTAAGAAGGTGATAAGACAAGGACCATAAAACTTGTAACGATATATTAATGATCTCCAAATGATTTTTAATGTAGATCTGTGTTGATTCCATATTTCCTCATTGCGAAGATGTGGATGTATGTGTTTCACGAGCTGCTGACTCCATAGGCTTGAAAGAGATACCAGCTTATGATGTTAAAATTGAGGAGCAGCATGACTGGATCCGGAAAACTCAGGTTGATTCTTTTCTTTTTCCTGATCTTTTGGGTGTATTTGATTCTCTTTCCAAATCAACCAACTACTTATACATTTCCTTCTAAAAGAATACTTTCACTCTATTTGATTGATGAAAGACAGGGCTTCTTATATTCCAATTGATCGTGATGCCATTCTCTCTCGTACTTAATTTTGAATGCAGATAGTCATATTTGAGCATATTACAAAACTAGAAACAGAAGAACTAATTTTCCTTTTTGTTGATTCCTTTTTTCTAATGTATGTTGGGAGTTATTTTTACCCTGAAAACAGTCATAGCCCTATGGTGTGCGTGGCTTAGGTTAGAAGTAATTCCATATTTCTTCAAAGTAGACAGACTCATCTCCCTTGCTAGAGGCATGTTTAAGAAATGGGTAAACAGTGTCAACAACTCTTTGCCGGTGTGGTTACTACTGGAAAACAGAATCAATATTGATTGAAGTAATCTGTCCGGTACCACCACTGTGGCTTCCCAAAACAGGAAACTAAAACCTCCAATTGACCTCAACCTACCCTCATTTGTCACAAACTTACAAGCATGAGTAAAAGAAATTACTAAGTTACTGAGAAGCCTATCATTCTCCATCCTAATGTATGGAAAAATAACTCGTCTTCATTTAAGATTTGTTTACCACATCTTTGTTTCGTTCACTCTCATGTACTGACTTATGGTTTTTTGGGTGGGAGATTTCTGCACAGTTGAACTATTTTTAGTGGTTTTGGTCAGCTAAAGCCCTTCTCAGGCTATTAATGGACTTCTTAACTCTACATTTTCTTCCATTTCAAAGCCATAACTATCTGTATTCTAGACATAATTTACCTTTAATACTGTTCCTGGGGCTTAAGAGACAGCATTGTAAAGTCCAATTAGGCACTTGGTTTTATCATAAAAAGGATGGTTACTTTAACTTGTCAGAATTTGTTAATGGATGCTTTTATTGTTATGCGGGGATCATTAATCTCGTTGGGTTGTTGTTCCCTCTAAGCTAAAAATGTTCTCCTTTGAGCTGATATATTCCCGTATGTTGTGTTTTAGTAACTGTGTTTTCTTATATCCATTTTGTATCTGTTACAGGAATCATTTCATCCAGTTGAAATTGTGGAAGGACTTTGGATTGTGCCTGAGTGGAGATCTTCCCCGGTGTGATTCTCTTTTTCCTTCTGCAGAAATTTTAGTGGAATCATTGTGAACAAAAATAGGCATTGGTTGTTGTTTGTCATAAATATGATTTGTGCATGCATTTGACTTCCCAAAGTATTGAGCACTTAGTTGGATGTTACTTGAAAAAATCTGTTCGAGTATTAGGATTGTGACAAGGAGATATTGTCGATGCCGAAGTCCAGATCAAATAACCATATGCCTATTTTAATGTGCTTCAGGTTTCTAGGTTTAAATCCATAGAAATTTCAATTTAGCTACTGTATTGGTAGCTAAGGAAGGAGTTTAATTTAATGTTTGCTTAGCCTTACAGGATGCTCAGGCAACGAATATAATTATAAATCCTGGATTAGCATTTGGAACTGGGGAGCACCCTACCACCAAATTGTGTCTATTGCTGCTACAAGGCCTGATAAAGGGTGGAGAGCTTTTCTTGGACTATGGCACAGGTTCTGGAATTCTTGCGATTGCAGCACTCAAGGTGAATCATTTTGTTTCTACCCAGTTGGCTTAACCTTCGTAGGCAGCATTTGAGATGATGCAATAACCCGCTGTTTTGGGGGTATTTTTGAACTGTATTTTAGCCATGAATAATCTTCAAACCATATTTGCATGGGTTAAATGATAGTTCTAAAACTACGGAATCAAGCTGTTACTAATACATGTCAGTGGTTGTTGCCTGTTTACTTGATCTTTTCATTTCTTTCCTGCTTTCTTACTTTTGTCCTTGTTAGTTTATAACAACAATTTTTTGCTAATACCCGCTGATTCTCAAATCCTAATTTTTCGTTATAATCTTCAATGAAGTTTGGTGCTGCTCGGGCAGTTGGGTTTGACATAGATCCGGAAGCAGTCAAATCAGCTAGCTATAATGGTGCTTTGAACAATATAGTACCTAAGGAAATTGAACTACACCTGGTGCCCGAGACATCCTGCTCTCCTATGATGGATGAGAAGAAAGACGAAGTCGCGAAAGGCAGAAGCACTTACATAAGAGGAGTCAATCATGAAACACAGAAATATGATGTGGTCATTGCCAATATACTTTTAAATCCTCTTACGGAGTTGGCAGATCATATTGTCTTTCGCCAAACCTGGGGCAGCTGTTGGTTTATCTGGTATTCTTTGTGAGCAGGTATGATCTATAAACATACCCTGATTTAGTCAATGGGAACCGCTCCATGTAGTTGACCTTATCTGTTTTTGGTTTCAACACTGTAATTAGATCGCAGTCCAATGGTTTTATTGCTTGCTTGCATTAGAGTTTAGAAATTGAAAGAAACTGAATGAAACAAAAGAATACAACAAAGTCACACTTAATATATTAATGGCTGATATTCATGATGTTCGGCTCTCTTTTGCAGTCTTCGTCGATTGTGGATAGATATTCAGTTCTATTGGAAGACATAACAGTGTCAGAGATCGATGGGTGGGCCTGTGTTAGTAGAAGGAAGAAACAGTAACCTTGAAGCTGAAGGAGATCAATCAAACCAAGGTAGAAGCGCTGAATCCTCAAATTATGACTTTTGATATTAATCATCACTCATCAGTGCTCTCACATTATAGTCAAGCTCTCCTCATCTGCCCGATTATGAGCATTCAAACTCTCGGCTTCAAGACAGGATACTCAAATTCGGAACTTGTCTGCTGCTCAGCAATTTCCATGGTCAAGCTCATACATCTGGTAGAACGATAAAAGCTTCGGTTAACTAATCCAGTGTTCTTCTACCAATAATGCCAACATTCAGGTGTGAACGCAGTATTCTTGTTTATCTACCTTACGAAAGGGGCTGCAAGTCTGCGATTTCTCTCAAGTAAATTTTACTGTTCGATGTATTTCCCATTCAATCGGCAGGTCTCACAGCTCTATGAAAATTCATCGAAATGCTCAGATAAAAAAAATCCAGTATTAATACGATATTAACTTCTCTTAACAACTCTTGCGTTTTAGCTAATACTGATAGTAAGCGGGGACACGCACCCGCTGAAATAAACTTTTCCAGCTGAATGCAGCTAGCTGTTGTCGAAGATTAATGATGCCGCAAAGTAACCAGTGTTTCCTCGTAAGATACAACTTGTTCCACATCTCTCTCCTCATCTGGAACTCGGTCATCATCATCTCCACGAAGTTCACAAGTTACGCCATTCATGTGACACCTAACGATATTTCTCCGAACCCTTTAGCTGTCCATAAACCATGGCTATTACTTCACCATCTTTACACAAAGTAAGCGGATCGAAATAATGGATACTGATAACTTCACTCTCGCGAACACTTGACAATTTGGTCCAAGATGATTTCGCACCATACTCCTTCATTACTCAGCAATTTACACTTGACAATTTGGTCCAAGATGATTTCGCACCTCACAGGCGACAATTTGACATTCATGTAAATTTTCTTTTCTTCCTCAACCCTAATTTTCTTTTATTAATCAACAGCTAATTTAATTCATACATGTAACTTACAGAAAGTCGGTGTATTCTTTTAATAATAGTGACAACATAAAAACAAACTGGCCTCGTGATGCACTAACTTGCTAGCCAAGAAAGTATCAATCCGTAGACAATGCGGATTTGCAAATTCATGCTGGAATTATATTTCCCTATTATGTACTAGTAGTTTCTTGAAATCCGACTCCTTGAAGGAAAACCAAAATCCGCTTGTCAACATACAAGAGCGGGAAATCCTAATCCTAATCCTACTCCTAATCATATTTACACACACACTAGTCATTATATATACCGAACCTTTGAAGAAACATTTATCTCCAGTTCTCTTACCTTATTTCTTGCACCAACCAAAACCATGCCTTTTTTCCATACACGATGTCCAGTTCTACGGCGACCGCATCTGCACAATAGTCACTGCATCAGTTTCAGCTGTCGACGGATGGATCAAGTACATACTCAACACCTACAGCGACAAACAACATAAGAAACTCATAGTCGATCTCGACACAGAATGGTGTCTCCCTGACTCTAACGGCCATCAAGTACGTATCTTAACTGCTATTCATAAACAAGCAAAATAGTCTAGTCAACTCTTCTTGTCTTAACAACAAGTAATCAAATTGAAGTCTAATTCAAGTATTTATTCAACTACAATGCAATAAAAATTGGTTATACAATAAACAAGCACAACATATTGTTTACTGTATACAGTAATGGAGCCATCTACTGTATAAGCTTTTCCTTATGGCTGTAGAAGTTGATGTTTCTTCAACAAAGCTATGGAAGTCATTGCATTAGCGGCGCTTCCTCTAAAGATGCCCTGCTGCATAAATGCTCAATCGCAGGATAGCGTCGCAATTCCTATCTTCTATAATATTTCCCTAGTACACAAAATGTTCCTCAGTGCAAAGCTTTCACCAAAAGCATCATCTTTTGAGTTGCCTCCTAGCCAAAGCAGGGACCTTCTTAGGAATGTAGACCTTGTAGCTCACCTAGCATCCAGAAATGGGGGAAAAAAGAGCTGTCAGTTGATAACATAATTTAGGCCATAAACAAAATAAGATCAAGTTCAATATCAAATTTAAAGAACTTATAGGTGGTAGCAAGTTAACACTCACCTGTACCAATTCCCCACCCCGCATAACAGACATAGTCTTCTGTTCCAACTGTGAACCATCCTTAACTTCATCTTGCAAGATAACATCTCCTCCTGCTGATGCAAGGGAAGAATATGGCCCATCGGAAGGAGGGTCCACGTCATTCTTAACTTTGTCAACATTGCCAGTTGGAGCTAGAGGCGTCACAGCATGAGAACTTTGGACAGAACTCTCACCAACATTGCTAGTTGGAGCTTGGGGTGTCACAGCATGAGGACTTTGGACAGAACTATCACCAACATTGCTAGTTGGAGCTTGAGGCGTCACAACATGAGGACTTTGGACAGAACTATCACCAACATTGCCAGTTGGAGCTAGATGCGTCACAACATGAGTACTTTGGACAGAACTCCCACCAACTCTAGTACCAGTTAAGGGCCGAGCCTTATCAGATCCTGGGGAAGTAGGCACTATCTCCGAGCTTGTAGAAGTATTTGATAATGCTTGCCTCAATGCTGATGCAACCAATCTCGGTCTCTTATTTCCTGAACCAACAGTGACATTAATATTTTTCCTGCTATCAACAACCAGGTCAAGTGGACAATTGATGTTCTTAGCAGCCTCAGATTCACTCTCTCCATTTTTCCTATAAGGAATCTTCTCTCCAATGTGAGATGATTGAGTGGAATCTCCTGCCACTACTCCAGAATCATCATACTGGGGGGGTATTTTTGGAACTGGATCACAAGAGGGAGATCTAATTTGGCTTAATTCACTCATTTCAGTCGGTGGTTGTTTTATAGTTCTATCACTTGTATCTTTATCATTAATGGAACTCTTTGCACTTGTTTGGCTCCGTAAAGGGCCTCCACGAAACCTTTTTAGGTTTTCCAATGCCTTTTTTCTTAAAATAGACTCCAGATCATCACTATTCAAGCCACCAACAGCCTCAAAAACCTCATTTTTCTTATCTAATATAGCATCGTTTATCCCATTCCAATGATTATCTTTCTTATCTCTAACAGATTGGCCCTCCTTTTCATTGTTAGTTTCAGTAAGTTTTGTAGTTCTACTATTAGGGATGAGAGCATTTCCTCTTTTCTCATCCTGCATAGGTCCTCTCTTCTCAGATGCAGCATGCAACTGATGAGCTGAGTCCCTCTTATCTCCCTCATCATTGCTGTCATTGCTTCTAGAAGAAGGGTAATCATCATGATCATATATCATCTCCTCTTTCAGCTCATCCTCATCATGATCATATATCATCTCCTCTTTGTCCTTGACCAATTCTCTTACCTCCTTATCCTCGGCTGCGGAAGTAATAACTGACTTAAGCCGTATTGGAGCATTTTTGTGTGACACTTTATCCTCATTGAAAGAATCACTACTTCCATTACGTCTCCTCATCACCCTATTTTCTATCCTCTCTCTTTCAATTTCAATATGCTTGATCCTTTTACCGTTCTCTCTCTTTTTAGACCTTCCCCTACGCCTCTCGTATTTGCTCTCACCACTAATATTACTTGGACTCTCACAAGTTGAGCAGCCACTACTCCTAGAATTAATACTTGCATCTCTCTTGATCTTCTTCTTCCTCTTCATCTTAATTCTTCGAGTCCTCTTCCTCTCCTGAGAACCATCTTTCCTCTTTGACCGCCTTTCTTTTCTTCCATGACAAGAATCCTCACTGCTAGAGGATCGAGCACGAGACCGCTTTTTACTCCCTTTCACATCCTTTCTACCACGAGATCTAGACCTTCTGCCTCTGTGACTATCATCAGAACTTGAGGATGAAACTGACCCTGAATTTCTCGAATCATCTTCAGAATAAGAATCTGAATCATCACATCGCCGAAGCTTCTTTGATTTACTTCTCTTAGTCTTACTTCTCTTCTTTATACGACCCTAAAGACAACAAATTCAGATAAACATAATCAGCATTCGATATACATCAATGCAGAACTAATTTTCCAACTCTTTGTTCCTGCTGTGTGACCAAATCATATGGCCAGAAAGACGAGCCAACACAAAACCCATAAGCCTAAAACAGTCAGAAACTCTCTTTTAAGAGCATATATGCGGAATGTACATATACAAAAAAATGCATCAGAATCGAAAACATGGAAACCAATCTTGAGTTTGATCTTTTCTATGCACCCAAGTCCCTAACCGCTTAAAATGAAAAAGGAAGAGCACGAAGCAGAAGCAAGAACTTGTGTTTACCTAAGAGTTCTCACTTCCCATTACGAAAAGAACTGGAAAAAGGTCTTAACGTTTAGGTCATTGACAGAGCAATTACATGGTGAAAAAGAGCATAGAATCAAACAACAACATATTTGGGAGTGAGCAATACCTGAGAGTAATGTTTCGAGCGCTTCGCTTTGCTAATGGAAGAAGATGCCGGTTTTCCCATCTGGGTTTTGCTTTGCTGTGCGGTTTATGCCTCTTCGCTCTCTGTGTAGATCTCAAAACCTGCAACAAAAAAGAACGAAATAGAAAGAGTAAAAGGAAAACAATCCATAAACATGAAGAAGAAGAACAACCAAAAAAGGATTGATTGTGGAGACGGAATATATAAAAGAGAAGATAAAAAGAAAAAAAGGTTGTGCGCAAAGAAAACACACGACAATTAGTTTTTTTATGGTTTGTGAACGACGTCGTTTTTCATGGTTTGTGCACGACAAGTAGTTTTCATGAATAGGAAATTTCAAACCAAACCTTCTAAAGTGTCTCATTAACTCATGCACATTAAGGATGAGCGACAATTGAAATTTTATTTTGCATCCACCAAGGATAGACTTTTATGAGACTCACATTTGCTTACTATGTGGAGTTGTAAACACTCATACGTAATTGCAAAGGTTTTCAATGATTTTCTCAAATGCTGAAAAGTGAATTGTTTGTTTCCTTATCGAGAACTTTATCTCACACAACAACCCAGGACGTGCACTGTCCGACTATCAAATAGCTACTGATTAGATGCATTTTGATGGCAAAACGAAGCCTGTGTCCGAAACTAAATGCAACTTCAAACACCAAACAGTAAGAGATGATTGTTACGTATCCTGAAAATGCCTGCCCCCCTACGAAACGCGGGTTTCAGAATCAAACTTAAGTGATACAATAGTAGTAGAAGTATGTGATCAGCAGAATGGGAAAAAGACGGTTGAAATTCCTCTCAAGAAATCCACACTCTACACATACAAAAGCGGCTCCCTCCCTACTTCAACATTATTAGCACAACTAGTTACAGAAATGGAGTACAATATTGCATGTTCTGCATCAATCACTCAACTCAGGAAGTATCAATAAAAACGTCTGTTGAAAAGTCCATTTCACCAACAATCCGCCCTCTGTTTGATAGGCATGCATGTATAAAATAAGAACTGAAAAAAGGAGAAAAAGAGTTTATCTGAATTCATGATCTGAGGGCTATGCTGTACCTTTCAAGGACAAACTTCCCTTCCTTGTACTTCTGGCTCTTCTCATGCGCCGCCTCCTGGATACAACAGAGAAGGTATTATATGAATCGTATGACCAACCCTGATTAACCGGCCACATTATAAAGGGGGTCCAGTTAAAACATTCACTCTGTGAACTTAGACAGAGAGAGAAAGAAAGTACATATTTCCAACCGACAATTTGTCCACAACTACAGCAAAATATATCTGCCACCGTATGCAGTCCTGAAAGCATCATCCTGTCCTCTGAGGGCCCCATTGTTGTGTTCACCCTGAAATCACAGAAGCCAATAGTAAGCATTCATTCTCCATCAGGATGGTTATCATAAAATTGCTTGTAATGAGAAAAAAAATCATTCATCTAGCATCGTGGATTCATATTTATGGAGTTGAGCTTTGTATTCTTCACATGTGTATGTTTGGCGAAGAGATAAAAGAGACATGATCTAAGCATAAGTTCTTCTGGTAGGGAAACAGTGCATCAGTGATCAATTTTAATGGTTAATGTATAAGTTGCACCCAAGAGACGGCTATTATTTATATGACCAAAACTGTTTAATGGAAACATACAGTTCAAGTGCTGGTAAACAGCAAAAAACAAACAACAAAGGCAACAAATGCTAAAGCAGTGACGGTTATTTAAGAGAGAGAATCCGATATCGACAAGTCTGAAATCTTGGAGAAAACATCTCTCTTTTTTTCTCTCTTTGCAGCACTTAAGTTGATGTACAATGACTTCAATAAATGAAGGCATGAACCGGAACAAAAACGTCACCATTAGGTGCTGGGGAAAGTTATAACTAGCAGCAAACCAATTAACTAGCTTTGCATTTTTGTTTTACTGTTTTTTTTCCCCTTTCTGGTGCATTTAGACTAAAATGTTCTTATAAGAATTGCCAGATGGCTCCTTCAGATTTCATGGAGAGGAGAACAACACACAAATAGAAGATTCAAAATAGAAGATATGTCATCACCATAAGTAAAAATAGATTAAAAATGCCTCTTTATGTTGAGAAGAGTCGTTTAAAGAAGAAATATTGAATCTTTTAGTTTAAACCGACTTGCAATTCGATAACAATAACTCAGTGAACTATCTATTCATAAAAATGCCTCGAGTGCAGGTTTGCTTCTGTTGCCTTAAGCTCTACACACAAGCTCAAACGTGGCTTCCACAGACACAGAGGAGTCCCATTCACCACAAAAGAAGAATAATAACAACAACAATAACAATCTGAGAAAAAACTTTGAGGAAGAATAAATTCATATAAGCAAACCGCAAATTAGTAATTGTGTCATAGCAGCAATAACAATAATCAATGATGATAATAACAATTGTAACAGCAAAATGATAGAGTGCTCATAATGTACCAAAAAATAATTCAGCAACCAGACTAGCCATGAAAGAACAGAGCAGAAACTCACACATTGTTGAACAGGTAAGCTTTTCCTCGGCGGCAATGGAAAGCCTGATCAAATGAAACAGAACAATTGCGACCTAGATGAGTTAAACATCTAATTAAACAGTACAATCAAATTGCAAAAAGACTACAATACATTCAAAGAACCCATCAGAAATCAGCACCTTAATAAACCAAAGCTACAATATTTTCTTCATTCTCTTAACAAAACAACTACAATTATCTTGAAGATTACACTGGTAAATAGGAAGAGGAAGAAGCAATGGTGGGTGCTTGCTTACCTTTGAGATAAGGTCATCAGGAAGGGCTAAATGGGTAGCGCAAAACTTGCACCTGTAAGAACGACCTTCTAAATCTACCACGAATATCCTCCCCATTTCTTATAATTATGGGTAGTGGTCACTACTCTAGCTCCAAAAGAACAACCCCAAGTCGTTATGGTGGTGGTCTGTATAATACAAAACCCAAGGTGGGAGGTTCTGGATTAGATGACGATGTTGGTGGTGGTGACAGGGACACAACACATGCGTGCTTATCAGCTTCTCATTTCTGAATCTGTACCTTAAATGAAAGTGTGATGGATGGGCAGGAGTTCACGGCTTATTGGATTTGGCTATACAACATTTATTTGCACTTGTCTGTGCACCTTGTCTGGGCGTTTATTGTTTTATGATGTGTTTTGGAGTCATGTGATGTGTGGACCGGGCTTCAAAACCCAGGCCCTTGTTACCAGTGCACCAAATAGTAAATACAACTACTAGCCTCGTCATTGTAATTACAGCATAGTTATTACAAAGGAACTGACGTTTATGGAACGATAAAAAAAAATTTTTTTTGAAACTGATTAAAATAAAATAATAAATATTTGGAACCGTAGGGTGTATTAACTCTATATCACCACCAAACCTTACCCATAAAATCATAAATAACTATGGAGTACCTGAAAATGATATATTTTCAACATATCATTAAATGATTTCAGCGGCCTATTATAATGGAAAAGTTTTTTTTGGAAATTCTATACAATTTGTATTTTTAATCAGACTCAAAAAAATCCTTGAATCGAATAAAAGTTGATTTATTCCCTATAAAAGAATGGGAAAAGATGCTCTAGCCAACCAATTTGTCAATTTGGGACAATTTTGCCATCTAACTATTTTTTGGCACCATTTAGTCACCAAAATTTTCAAGACCACCATATCCAATTTTAACATTAATTTGGACTAAAAGTGGTCCAAAGTTTTATTAAAATTTCAAATTTGATCCTTATACTTAAAAAATATCCAAGAATTTTCTTTTAAGAAACTAAAATACTATCAAAATATTTTCAAAAAATAATATTTTATTTATAAAGTTCCACCATCATTTTAGGCCAATCACACTTTAGTAATAAATTAGGGAATAAAAATATAAATGTATTAAAGAATGGAATCGATACATGTAAGGTACAATAGGATCATCGTAACAATCTAATTATATTTTACTTTTTGATTGAATTTTTTAATTCTATTTTTATTTTTATTTTTAGAATTCATAGGACTTAAAATTTCAACGAATCTTTAGGCTTAAGTGTGAGTGATCCCACGTACTTTTAGTCCTCTTATGGGATTAAATCAAATTTATTAACTATTTTTATATTTTTATTTCTTAGTTATTTATTTATACATTTTTAAAATGAGTGGTCCCACTTGACCTAAAATGATGTTAGAACTTTTCAATAAAATCTTATTTTTTACAATATTTTGATAATATTTTTGTTTTTTATAAAAAAAAATATGTTAGATATTTTTAAAGTACAGGGACCAAAGTTAAAATTTAGTAAATTTTGGACCATTCTTAGTCTAAATTAATGTTAAAATTGGACAAGGTGGTCAATGAGTTTAATTTTGAAAATTTTGGTGACTAAATCGTCACAAAAAACAGTTGGGTTGCAAATTTGTCCCAAATTAATAAATTAGGTGGTCAAAACATTTTTTTTCTTAAAATAATTATAAAATACTCTTTTTAATAACTTTCAAAAAAGAAAATCATACTATATATTACCTCACTCGCCCTCGTGTTGAGTTAAGAGCGGGCTTAGAGAGTTTAAATTGCTTTAAATAAAAGCTTATGAGGCTAAATCAGCTATTTAATTAATGGGTATATTTGAATTTAACTTGATATCCTATAATTACCAAGGATCATAAAAACCATACCAATTTGTATATTTTAGGAACCACTAAACTATTGATTTTTATCCTCGTTTCAGGAGTTATTGATTTTTTAACAAAATATTTTATGAAATATTATTGTATTATTTTTATGTAATTATTAGTAACTTTAAACAAAAAACATTGAGAATTGAATGTGGGAAAAAGCAGCTTTGGTGGGAGAATGGTCTCGTCAATTGGATGAGCAATATGTGCCCAATTATTAATATTAATATTTGGTAGTATATGGTAATTATATGATTTACGGTGGAGAATAGACTTGCTACCTGAACGAGCCGTTCGTATGATCGACCTGGACCTGGGCCTGTTCTAAACAGACGAGCTTGGGTCGTCAAATTTCAGGCCCGACCTAACCCACCATGAAATAAACCGAGTCTAGGCTCTCCGATTTTAAGCCCTCGGTCCGGCCCGTGTCACATAATTATTCGTCATATATATATATATATATATATAACCTGATAACTTCTAATTTCTAAATAAATAAATAAATTGTAAAGTCGTGTCGTGGGTTTCTATTATCAATATCATGCACTCCTTAGATTTCAAGATTATCTCATTAAATTTGATATTTTTTTATTTTTTTATATTTCATGAATCGGGCAAGAGTTGTAGGAAGAATAACAACATACTTACCATTATTAGTTAAGTATCAATTGTAATTGTAAGGTTAAAGTAGTCAGTTTATTATTTTGCGAATATTTTGATTTAACATCTCTAATTGATATACAAAAATTATCATTTTCTCTCATTATATAAAATTAAACGGGTCTTCCCATTAGACTCACAGGCAACCCATTTTGTAAGAAGGTCAGGCTTGAACCATGCACAAATTGGTCCTCTTAAGACCCAACTTCACTTTTTAGAAGGTTCAACGAAATTAAGCTCGAGCTCGATGCGGCCCGTCTAATTAGCAGGTTTAGCGAGAAGGATCAATTAAAAATTAAAAATTTTAGGTGCAGACAACTAGTATTCCTATAAATATGTGTATTTCATTACATGGGTTACGAATGAAGATGGTCCATCATCATATTCATCCCCACCAACAAGTCTCAATCCGATCGACTTGCGGATTCTATGCTATCTTCTTGTTAGACGACTGGGTGACACACTTTGCCCCATATATTTGATTTTATCCTCCTTTTCACATTTTTTAAAAACACGTACAATTTTTTAAAATCTAAAAGAAATGGCTTTTTATTTTTTATTTTGCGTTTTAAAACTGAAAATCAGACAAATGGTTTTTAACTTGGTAATTTTGAGTCCTAGTCAAGTCAACCCATGAGAGTTGAAACCGCGGCTTTAAAGGCAGTCACCCAGAGCAGCCGCCCCATTCTTAACTAACTTGTCCTTTTCTCATTTAGATTAGTTTATTATTTCACCATTAATTTACACATCTCATGCTTCTTTTGTTGACAGCTGCTCCCTATTTTTTTACTTGCAAAATGTCCTCATCCTCCACGTGTCAAGAGTCGCTTCCCTCACCTGCCACTGCCACTATTTGTTAAATTCTCCCCACAGCCGACGCGCCGGCTTCACCTGTCTGTCACCTTCCAACACCTCACCACCACACAACACATGTTCCTTGCTCTCCTCAGCACACCACGTGATATCGTTCACGTGGCTTTCCCACATTCGTTGGGCGTCGATATCATCGTACCCCACTTCATTACTGACCTACGAAGAAATCTTTGAAAATGGATTCCAGAGACGACAGAAGGTATAGGCGGGCCCCACGCTAAAAGCGGCCGCCGCGCCTCCTCTTACAATGACTGGTTCACACGTGGACCCATTGTCCGTCTACCACAAGAATGATATTGAAAAAAAGTATCCCCACCATGGTGGGATGTTGTATTTTTCAATCCTTCAACTTGCTCGTATTTTCCGTTTCTAAATACTAGTCGTAACTAAATATACACAACATTCTTTATTTGAAGAAGAAGAAAGAGAATTTCTTCCCTTCAAAATTAAAAAACTTCTCGCGACATTCTCATTTTTAATATCTGAGAAAAAACCATTAACAAGAATTTTGCTTAGGTCGAAATCAAGTGGTGGTTCCGAAATTTCAATTGCATTAGGATGGGGTTCATTCAAATCGATTTCCAAATGTGGTTTGGGCACTTGACTTCCTTCAAAACAAGAAATTTCTTCAGCGAGCAAGTAGTCTTCATCAAGTCTTGAATGAATCTCTGCAGTTTCAATTGTCTTATTTGATTCTTCATTGCAGCTTTTACTCTCATTGACAGATTCTTCTACAAATGTCTCCATTCCATAACACACTCGTAGGAATCCATCCATAACGGAAGTCGGGATGACCTCCATAACAATTTCTTGACTTTATATATCATAATTGAAGAAATTTCGTTTGTCTCCAACTTTTTCTTATTTTCAATGGAGTGTTCTTCATCACTTTATATATATAAAAATAAATAAAAAATCAACTAGTATAAGACAATATAGGCTATTGATTACGGTCAATGGGAATACGAAAGAGAGTGGGCTGGAGTAGGAACGTTGTGCGGATCGGGTGATTAATGATGACTGATTAAGGACACGTTTTCTCTTAGATTTAAAAGGGTTAATTAAGTTGGTAAAAGGGTATCATTAATCACCTAAGTCATGTGAACGATATGCTAGGGAGTACAATATTACTTTCTCATTTTTTTCACTTATATATATATATATATTTATTTGTTAAACTTGCATCTTTTGGAAATGGTTGGTTGACAGAATCAGTGAAAATGGAGGAAAGTGATTCGAAAATGTGAGATTTTAAATTTTAGTGTGTTTGGTTTACGTATAAAAAATCGATCCTCAAAATTCAACTTTTTTTAACACTTTTACTTTCCCTAAACAAAATGTGGAGAAAGCAGAGGGTATATATATTGTCTCCCATTTTGGGGGATAAAAAAGATTTAAATTATATTTAAAAAAATGCTAAAGACAGTCAATCTAGGAAACTATTTATCCACACTCATTAAGTGATTAGTCCATTTATGTAAATGTGGGAAATCATTAATTTTTAAATTTCAATTTTTTTGGGTCATCAATCAATAATATGGTTAGGGTTAATGAACATCTACTGAAAGAAAGTAACCATAGCATTACTCTTATATTTATAGATGTGTTGTTAGACAATTAAGTGCTACTGTTTTTGTACATTTTCCGTTTCACAAAATAGAGTCAACTTATGACCTCATCAACCTTAGCATATTTTCCCCACCCACACTGATGGTTGTTGATTGACGTCTATTTCTATGCATTTTTTACCATCTTAAATTACCTTGTTTATGGTGAAAATGGTGCCTTTCACGTCAATCTATCTGTTTTTAAAGGAAATGGAGGAAATGTCAGCTTTCAGCACAAACTAGCAATCTTAGGCGCAGTCTTTCCTAAGACTGCCGATCTAAAGGCGTGCAGAGCTAGGAGTCTTGGAACGCTATTGCTGGAGTGTGGATGACAGCTGGATTTGCGCTGGAGGAAATAAGAGAAAATCTATCTCTGGAGCAAAAATCAGACAAACGACCAATCTTAGCTAAGACAAACCAATCTTAGCTAAGATTGGCAAGATTGCCAAGAAACGTGATGAAATAGGAGTCACGGGATTTTGAGATAAAAGAGTGGATTTGACAGCTGGAGACAGCTAGAGAAGATCAGACGTGATCCAAGATTGCATCCTTTAAGGATTATCCTCTATTTGAACAAACAAATCTATTGCTAGTTGTATTTTATTTTATTTCGAATTTGAATAATGTTATCTTTATCTTTTGAAGTTTTGAATTTGGAAAGGAACGTGATGGGCGGGGACTCTAACCTTGTAAAAGGTTAGGAAGGCTGTCAATTACGAGATCTTCCATCTTCTTTTCTTCTGGTTCTTGTAAACACTTTGCTACGATAATTCCTTTGGAATATCGCATTTAATTCTATTTTCATGTTCATCAAATATTTCTTTATTTTCTTGATTATTATGTCTAGTAGCTAAACACCTAATTCTTGGTAGGGGTTGAGTGAGCGTGCTTGTGATTCGTGAGACGATCTGTTCTTCTTATCCTCTCGATTGTAATTGATTCAAGTTCTGTTTTAACAAACCGATTCCCGTCTAGGCTAAGACTCGATCAATCTTAGGCAAGACGACGAATTTGTAGCCAGTCACGAAGGGGACGAGCGAAACCGGAGTGACACAAGTAGGCAGCTAGCCTCGCGGAGGTTAGTGAACTTGGATTGATATAGGCCTAACCAGACTGACAATCTACGGCTCCGAGTTGGGAGGAGCTTGGCTTAGACTCTGTCTTTCCCTACGCCATTGAGAAAATGCATGTGCCTCAAGCCAGCAGCCAATTGGATAAACCCTTTAACTAGCAAGGTGTCCACTGGCCAGGATCACTAGGAAAGGGGGTACCCTCCAAGTGATTTGAATAGGAGGAAAGTAGGATTGGAAAGGGGTTCCTCCCAATCTATAGCAGAGTTATAAGAGAGAAGGAGAAAATCTAAAGGTCGATGATCGATTAAATAAGGAATGCGCTCACAAATTCACCCTTACCAGGAGTTTACCTCACAACAGTTCACAACCAACCTCAATCTACAATCTTAGCTAAGATCTCCTTCTACCTAAGATTGCCCTTTTTATTTAATTTTTGCTTGTTCTCTTTTATGCTTTGTTTATCTTAATTGCAGAAACAAAACCCCTCAACTCCAGTGACGAGGAAGTCGAGTCGAAACTACAATTTCCCGAAAGATCTCTGTGGACGATCCTCTTACCACGATCTACAAGTTCCTTTGTGGACAGTGTTAAGTTGTATTCCTACTCCTAAATTCATATCATTTTATACAACTAAATTTAATGCCCTCGACACGCAATCAAATTTTGGCGCCGTTGCCGGGGATCTTTTGATGGTGTTTTTGTAGTTTTGTTTTTATTTTTGTTTTTGCAGTGATCTTGGCCAAGACAGTAGGCCAAACAGAAAAATCATGCTCCATAATTCTATCCCTCATGATTTGAATGCATTTAATGTTGAGCATAAATTATTAGAAATATCTAACATGCTTCAAAATCTCTCTACAAGGTACAACCAGGGACAACAACAACAACACCCCATTTACAACCCAACCCACAATTGCTACATGGTTCAACATTCGGGTGATCCAGCCCAAGTCAGTGCAGCATATGGACACAATCAGAACCAATCTTGGCCAAGCCCGACATTCCAGCAGTACCAACAGCCTCAACAAACCCCCATAAACTCCCAATATTTTATACCAGAACCTACCCAAAACCAGCCCCCTGTGCCTCAGTTTCCACATGCACCTCAACCTCTTAAGATTACTGGAGTTCCCATAGAGGACACTTTATAAAAATTCATGCAGGCAACCCAGTCTAGTCTTGTGGAGATGCAGAAACAACTTGCACAGTTGGCATAAAAACGACTAGAAAATTAGGGTGCAAAGTCTGACAAGGATATGAGGATGCTTTATGAGGAAGATAAGGAGGAAGATAAGGAGGAAGATGAAGAAATTCAGGCAGAACAGATCTTAGCTGAGCTAGAGGCCAAGACTGATATTTCAGAAAAAACAGTCAAAGAGGAACCGATCTTGGCCAAGCCCATGGCCAAGATAGATGAGAAGGTTGCAGTGCAGGAGGAAACAATAGAGATTCCACCCCCTTTTCCTCCCAGGTCTTCAAAACAAAAGAAATTAGATGAGATTAAGGAATTTGGTGATGAAACAATAGAGTTTAACATGCATGATGTCATTGAAAATCCTAATAAAATGCATAATATCAACTTTGTGGACAACCTTGGACATGATATTGATAAGGGTTATGAATCAAATACAACTAACCCTCTTGATGGTGTTCTTAGCAGGGGAATTTCAACAGGGGAATTTCAGATGGAAAATTGAAGGAAGAAGAATTTATAGCTAATGATGGTTTGCAAGACAATGTTTCTGATCTTAAATTTTTTAAACCAAATACTGATATTTTTAACAGCCATGAATTACCAAAAGATCATCCTAACATTTCACTCTCAAGTGTGCAGGCACCAGAAATTGAGCTTAAAAGCTGTCTTGACCGCAATCTTGGCCAAGGTTCAATTTTGCCGCCTAATCTACCCAAAGCTATGGAATGGACTGATCATCTTTGCAAGTTGTTTCCTACTATTCACAGTAGCCAGAACTCACCATTTGTGATGCAGGAACAACCAAACTTTGACCTTGAACAGCCGCCCGATCCATTCCAATTTATACCTTTAGGGGCTGTCAAAAGAGTGCCACCCAAGGATCTTGACAAGCTTAGTGCATGGTGTGAGTTTGGAAAAGTTTCTTGATGAAAAATCCATGGCAATGTCGAGCCCAAGACGATAAATAAGGGCACTGCATGGGAGGCAACCCATGTTTTTATTTCATTTATTTCCTCTTTCTTTTGATTTTTTTGTGTGTGAATATGTTTAGAGGTATTCTATTGATCCACATCCTTTACACTTGTTTCCAGAGTTGTTGCAGCATGAGGAGTGCATTCAAAATCAGAGGAAAAATCATAGCTTCGACAATTGTCTTAGTTAGTGTCTTAGCTAAGACATTTTTCCATAACTAGAACAAACAGCCCCTTCAGCAACTACCTCTACTCCAGCATGGACCTCTGTCCTCCAAGACCTCCCGCAACACAGTGAAAGCCCCCAGGTCGTGTCTTTTCTTTTTCTTTTCCATTTATTGTGTCTTTTTAGTTTTAATTTTACTCTCATTTACACATTGAGGACAATGTGCCCTTTAAGTGTGGTGAGGGTGTTTTTAGGTGATGTGTCTGTATATACATGTCTTTGATGTGATTTTGTGTGACTTTCTTCAGTTGCATGAATTTTTTTGTGAATCTTGGCTAAGATAGTTGGCCTAGATTGTCTAGTTAGAGTATGATGCATGATTTTTGTTGTTTTCATGTGTATTTTTAGGCATGTGTGTTCTATATTTTATGTGTCGGCAAAAATCTGGACTATGCTTAAGGCCTTTTTTCTTAATGTCTTAACCTTGACCTTTAGCATCCTTCACCTTGTGACCCCGTAACTTTTGAACAAGGCATTTCAATGGGTTAACATATTCAACACCAGTAAGGATACGGGTCCTGGTATCCATTAAGCATCCATATTGTACATGATCATGAGGTCTAGCATTGTGTAACAGACTTAACAAATAGACAAAACTTCCACCAAATATTTTTAATATCCCCTTAAGGAAAATTGCTAAGTGGATAACGGAGTTTGTTGCCTTGTGTTGTGCTGAATTGCTATAATTTAGAGAACTACTCTTATGCCCAGTACTTTCATGCTCTACCAAAAAAAAAGTAAAATAGAAAGAAAAAAAAAGAAGAAAAATTTGATGAAATAAAAAATCTTGATATTTCTGCCTCACTAAGTGGAAATATTCAAGAAACTTTCAGCAGAGCAATGAAAAAAAAAAAAAATTATTTGTCTTGATATTTCTGCCTCATAAGCATTAATATTCAAGAAGCTATTAGCAATACTGGCATAGGAAATTTTTAGACAAGGTAATTGAATGATGATGTTGAGCAGTTGAATTAAGGGGAGAATACCCAAGTAGGTGGATGTCTGTCTTGTTGAGTCTGTTGTGGAATGCAAAGATGTTATGGTCATGTGGAATTCGGATGTTTGGGGTGTTGAATAGACCGTGTTCATAAGGGTCGGGATCCATTGAGAAGTATGCTGACTGTCATAGGTATGAAGGTGTAAAGGAACTGGTTGAAGGTATTCTGTCCAAAAGTTTTGCCAATGTGTGTTTTCTTTTATTTTGAGTCTCTCTTTTGTTTTCTTAGTTAAGAGTCTAGTATGGTTGGGGGCAAGCATTGTTTAAGTGTGGTGAGGTTTGATTGACGTCTATTTCCATGCATTTTTACCATCTTAAACTACCTTGTTTATGGTGAAAATGGTGTCTTTCACGTCAATCTATCTGTTTTTAAAGGAAATGGAGGAAATGTCAGCTTCCAGCACAGACTAGCAATCTTAGGCGCAGTCTTGCCTAAGACTGCCGATCTAAAGACGTGCAGAGCTAGGAGTCTTGGAACGCTATTGCTGGAGTGTGGATGACAGCTGGATTTGCGCTGGAGGAAATAAGAGAAAATCTATCTCTGGAGCAAAAATCAGACAACGACCAATCTTAGTTAAGACAAACCAATCTTAGCTAAGATTGGCAAGATTGCCAAGAAACGTGATGAAATAGGAGTCACGAGATTTTGAGATAAAAGAGTGGATTTGACAGCTGGAGACAGCTAGAGAAGATCAAACGTGATCTAAGATTGCATCCTTTAAGGATTATCCTCTATTTGAACAAATAAATCTATTGCTAGTTGTATTTTATTTTATTTCGAATTTGAATAATGTTATCTTTTTCTTTTGAAGTTTTGAATTTGGAAAGGAACGTGATGGGCGGGGACTCTAACCTTATAAAAGGTTAGGGAAGGCTGTCAATTACGAGATCTTCCATCTTCTTTTCTTCTGGTTCTTGTAAACACTTTGCTACGATAATTCCTTTGGAATATCGCATTTAATTCTATTTTCATGTTCATCAAATATTTCTTTATTTTCTTGATTATTATGTCTAGTAGCTAAACACCTAATTCTTTGTAGGGGTTGAGTGAGAGTGCTTGTGATTCGTGAGGCCAATCTGTTCTTATTATCCTCTCGATTGTAATTGATTCAAGTTCTGTTTTAACAAACCGATTCCCGTCTAGGCTAAGACTCGATCAATCTTAGGCAAGACGACAAATTTGTAGCCAGTCACGAAGGGGACGAGCGAAACCGGAGTGACGCAAGTAGGCAGCTAGCCTCGCAGAGGTTAGTGAACTTGGATTGATATAGGCCTAACCAGACTGACAATCTAGGGCTCCGAGTTGGGAGTAGCTTGGCCTAGACTCTGTCTTTCCCTACGCCATTGAGAAAACGCATATGCCTCAAGCCAGCAGCCAATTGGATAAACCCTTTAACCAGCAAGGTGTCCACTGGCCAGGATCACTAGGAAAGGGGGTACCCTCCAAGTGATTTGAATAGGAGGAAAGTAGGATTGGAAAGGGGTTCCTCCCAATCTATAGCAGAGTTATAAGAGAGAAGGAGAAAATCTAAAGGTCGATGATCGATTAAACAAGGAATGCGCTCACAAATTCACCCTTACCAGGAGTTTACCTCACAACAGTTCACAACCAACCTCAATCTGCAATCTTAGCTAAGATATCCTTCTACCTAAGATTGCCCTTTTTATTTAATTTTTGCTTGTTCTCTTTTATGCTTTGTTTATCTTAATTGCAGAAACAAAACCCCTCAACTCCAGTGACGAGGAAGTCGAGTTGAAACTACAATTTCCCGAAAGATCTCTGTAGACTCTTACCACAATCTACAAGTTCCTTTGTGGACAGTGTTAAGTTGTATTCCTACTCCTAAATTCATATCATTTTATACAACTAAATTTGATGCCCTCGACACGCAATCAGTTATCGAAATCGTAAAAAATAAAGTACTATAATTTATTATGAAATAATTAATTAAAACTATAACAAGTGGCAAAAGGATCGAATCACAGGAATTTCAGGACAATAATAATTTCTATGAAATAACCAAGTATGTAACAGTGGTAAAAACCAATGAATGGAGTGTTGTTCGCAATTAACTAAAAACACAAAATGAAATAAAAATAGAAAATAAACAGTTGATGATTGAATTCAGTGATTAACAGATTCCCAATAAAGACTCAATTCTAGACCACGATTTATACTAATTGATCATTGATATAAAATTATTCAAAACCAATTTTATAGAAACGCTATAGAAGACAGGTACACTTAGACTTCCTACTCTCCTCCTACTCAAGATTCCTAAGGCGGTAGTCCTAATAGGATCCCTAACTTGCTCAATAACTCTAAGGCGATATTCCTGATAGAATTTACTTGAGGGGTTGATTAAACATAGGGAGAGACCTTTCCCAATCTAAAAGAGAGTTTCCTCTACTCCTATAAATCGGATTTTACTCTTTTTTTAATTGGCCCGCAAACCAATTAGTTGCATGCGGATTCCTATCAACGATGTAGCATCCAACGTCTCTAAGAAAAGTTGTACTCGTTCAAATCACAATCTAAGGTGATCAAGGTTAAATCAAATAAGAACAATTTGACATTTAATTAAAAAGATTAAAAATATAAATTTGGAATTTATAAAGCTCGATTTGATCTCACAACAGTTAAATCATGGTCCTAGAGTCTTAACCAAGAATGGGAGAAATTAGCTAGGATGTATCATAATTAAATCAATGAAAGAAATATGCATAAATTAAATTGAGAAGAAGAATGAAATAAAATCCTTAGATAGAAAACAGTAGCATACCAAAATCGAGGAAGAAGAGACAGACCTCTCTTCCCACGCTAGGTTTTAATAAAGTCCTAATCAAATCTCAACTCCTAGGAAACTGGATAAAATCTAATTTAAAATATAGTTAATCTCCTAAAATAATTCTAAATAGACTTTAGAAGTCTAATGGGAGTTGGAGTCTACAAAATAAGACTTCTAGAAGTAAGGTGCACATGTGCGTGTCTTCTAGTGTGCGGCCTAGGTCAACGCCCAAATATCTAGTCCTGGTCTTGTTGACTTTCTGGCTCTCAGAAACAGATTTGGCTGACTCTCCCCCAGGCCTAGGAAAGAGTCTAGCAATTATTTTGGCCTTCCACCAACTTCATGCTCTCAATGAGGTTTTTCAGTTCCTCTTCAATGATTTGGTCCTGCAACCTACTATCTGCAAAAAGGAATAGAAAACACCCATAATCAACAAAATCATCATCCAAAATAGCAAGAAAAGATGATGAATAATTCAACGTTTTGGCACTTAATCACACACCCACCACACGTCCACACCACAATCGCAGCTAGGGTTGCTCATTGGGATTTTTCAAAATTCTAAAATTTCGAAGTCCGGAATTCTGAAATTTCTAAAATTCATTCCATTCCGTTCCGTAATTTTATAGATTCCGAAATTATTACGGAACAGAAGTTCAGAATTTTGAACTTCTTTTTAAAAAATAAAAATAAAAACTTCCAAAACCTATCAGTTATCAATCCAAAACTGAAAAAATGACACCAGAGGATAACCACACGACAAGTTGACGACAAGCACCAAACACAACCAAACACAACCGTAAATAGAGATTATCGAGGGATTGAAAAAAAATAGAATTTCAAAATTAAGGTTTATTAGAAATGGGCACGAACTTACTAGAGGAGAACAGGGGAATAGGCGAACGACCAACGATGATTGCAGAGGAGAAGAAAGGGAGCGATGATGATTGCAAAGGAGAAAAGAAGTGACGATTGTATAAGAGGAGAGAGCGTCGAGGAGCGAGAGAGAGGAGAAGAAAGATTGCTGGGGGACGGCGTGGTTTAGGGTTGTTTAGTGTTTAGGGCTGAAATCGATTGTTGTTGAATTAAAAACAAAAAAATTAACATATACTCCCTCCGTCTAAATTTAATCAACGTTGGGAGGCATATCACATAGTTTTAGGCAACTGTGTGTATGTTGTGGAAAGACTGGCTTTATGTCAGTGTTGTCTGTGGGCCAAGGCTTGAAAATAGATTTTTTTGGATTAAAAAAATTCAAACACAACATCTTGCTTATTTTTCTCTCCCTCTCTCCTACAACCATCGTTAACCTTGTTGCTTTTGTAAGTGAAAGAGTTAGGCGCGAAAATTTTGGTCAATTTTCAAATCTCAAATCTGGATTAAAATAAAATTTTCCCACTTTTCAAATCTCAAATTAATTCCCTTCTCCCGCATACCTGAAATTTTTGAAGGATGTTGTATTCCTTTAATTTTATCATCTCTAATTTAATCCAAAATTCCCAAAATTTTGTTCATCTCCGACATGGCTTCTTCTCTAGTAAACACTAATGGAGACCAACCTCAATCTCCTCTGTCCAATTCTCCTGGGCTTGACGATATTCATTCGACTGGTACTTGCTTCTTTGGAAACCATGTCCAACAAGTTGTCTCCAGTGAGGTAGTGAACGCCGCAATCGCAATTCCTGATCTTAACCAGCGACCAGGATGAGGTAATTACAGAGATTTCATCAGAAATTGTTATCCTGAATATTCCAACTATATTTTATTCAACGTGTGAATTTTTATCATGCTTAGAGCCCAGAAAAGAGCTCACCGAAATTGAACGTCGAGTTGCATATGAAATGTTGTTGGCCAAGAGTGTTAATGGTGTTTTGAAGAGACATGCGACGAAGGACGTAGCTGACTATTTTGGTGTGGGAATTAGAACAATCCAAAGACTATGGAAACGTGCTAAAGATTCAGACAACCAAAATTATTCAAGTGTTAGAGTGAGGCATTGTGGCCGAAAGAGAGTGGATTTCGATTTGGAGAGGATCAAAACCATTCCCTTGGGACAGAGGACAACGTTGAGATCTCTTGCATTTGCCCTGGGTGTATCTAGGTCATATCTGCATACTAAATTGACGGAAGGAGTAATCAGGCGGCATACCAATGCCATTAAGCCAACGCTGACAACAGATAATTAGACTGCAAGAATCAATTTTTATCTATCAAGTTTAAACCCAGAAACAGTACCACATGATCCAACATTCAACAATATGGACAACACGGTGCATATCGATGAGAAGTGGTTCTACTTGACGAAGAAATCACAGACCTATTACCTCATGCACGATGAGGCTGACCTAGTAAGAACAATTAAAAGCTCTCATTTTATTCCTAAAGTCATGTTTTTAGCTGCTGTTGCGAGGCCAAGATATGACTACAACGGCATGTGTACGTTTGATGGGAAAATTGGGGTTTTCCCGTTTGTTTAAACAGTTGTTGTTGTTCGATGTAGTTAGAATCGGCCTCGTGGTATGCTCAAAGTTAAACCCATTGCTAACAGAACCAGAGCTGTCATTAGAGAGTTTATGATTGCTAAAGTGATTCCTGCCATAGCATCCAAGTGGCCTAGGCAGAGTATTACAGATGAGATTTTTATTCAGCAAGACAATGCCAAAACCCATATACACATTGATGACGTTGACTTCTTGTATGCAGTTCAGGAAAGTGGCATGAATCTGACTTTGTTTTGCCAACCTCCAAATTCTCCGGATTTGAACGTATTAGACCTTGGTTTTTTTATATCAATTCAATCACTGCAGTCTCAGAATTGTGCAAAATCCATCGTTGATTTGATCGCGGCAGTCGATGAGGCTTTTGAAGGATTTTCAATCAAGAAGAGCAATCGAATTTTTTTAACGCTGCAATCCTATATGATTAAAATTGTTCAATGTGATGGCTCCAACCACTACAAGATTCCTCATATGAAGAAAAAATAGCTTGAGAATGATGGGACTTTACCATCGATGTTGCGTTGTTGTCAAGAGCTTTATACCCATGCCGTGAATCATGTTAATGGGATGACAATTGGGGAGATGTTTTTTGTGTATGGTAGGAATAGAGCATGTTAACGGGATGACAATTGGGTACATTTTTTTGGCGTTCAATGTGGCCGTCTTGAACATGTTAATGGTTTTTGTAAATGAAGAATTTGCTCTCTATAATTCTATGCTTACCTGATCTAGTAAAGGTTTTTGTAAATTAAGAACAAGCTCTCTGCAATTGTATTTATATATGATCTACTAATGGATTTTGTAAGTGTAGAATTTACTCTCTGCAATTCTATGTATGCCTGATCTAGTAAAGGTTTTTGTAAATTAAGAATTTGCTCTCTGTAATTGTATTTATATATGATTTAGTAATGGTTTTTGTAAGTGAAGAATTCTCTCTACAATTCTATTTATACCTGATTTAGTATTTATTTTTGTAAATGTAGGATTTGCTCCCTGCAATTGTATTAATATCTTCATCTGGTTTGATATCAATTTGATTTTCGTCTTGTTGCCATTTGTTATGTAATTGCCCTGTTTAATATCGCATAATTCATTGTAAATATTTTCTACAGTTTGATTACTCATCAATCCAAGCACACTTTTTTCCATTTGTTTGTAATTGCCCTGATTAAGTATGCCGGAAATCAAAACATGACAATGAAGAGGCAGCAAACGGACACTATACAGTTTGATTATTCATCAATCCAAGCACACTTGTTTCCTTTTGTTTGTGATTGACCTGATGAAGTATGCCGAAAAGCAAAACAGAACAATGAGAAGAGGCAATAAACGAACACAAATTCCATTTTATTTATCAATCCAAGCACACTTGTTTCCATTTGTTTGTGATTGCCCTGATGTAATATGCCGAAAAGCAAAACAGAATAATGAGAAGAGGCGGTAAAAGAACACAATTTCCATTTTATTTATTCATCAATCCAAGCACAATTGAGAGACAAAGTACATCAGCGTTGGAAATCAACGCAACTCTTGCTTGCGACAGTTACCATACAAACTGTTACTCTGAATTTGGGAATAACACTTGCAGTAGACTCTTTATCTCTTGCTTGACATATGTGGTAAGATAGACATAATATTATCCAGCAATACACATAATCAGAGCAACACAGATATGCAGAATACACTAACCATTAGAAATAAAGAGTCAAAACAAACCTGCAATTTCAGACATAACACAATTTTCATAACATTGATTCAACGGTTCAAGTCCCAATCCCTAAAACCCATCATTTTCAAATTCCGAAATCTTCCATTCCCAATCCATGAAACCTAAAACCCTAAATTCATAAAACCCTAATCCAAAACAAACACAAAATCCAGACAAATTGAGAGAACCCTAAACCCATTCAGTAACCAAATTTAGGACGGACATTCTCATTCCTCGCAGCCAAAACTCTCTTCTACCAAGCCTTCACACTCACAATAAATTCGTCCTCTTCAATGCTGAACCTTGTAACACCAAAGACTTATTTCCTAGAGCAATCGCTATCCACAACGACACTCTTCTCTGACTCCACATCGCAGGGAATGGAGTCCTCAACGAACATACAACCGGATTCATCAAACTGGATGCAGCTATCGGGCTCAACATTTTCAGAAAATTCTTTGATATACATCTCGTTAGAATCGTTAACCTCACTGTAGGAATCTGGCTGACTATCTTCTACATAAACCCCCTCCATTTTTTTCTAATCGATCAGAGTAATTTTTTGAGAGAAAGTTGAGAGGAAGTTCTATGAAAGATGAAGAGAAAGAGAGAAGGTAAAGGTGTAAGGCGAGTGGCAGAGGGTGTTATCGCCTTGCAATTGCCTTTCCCATATTTGCCACTGTCTGACACGACGTTTAACAAGCAAACCAAACTTAGTTCAAAGGGCAATGTAGTAAAAATGCAAATAAACATGGTAATGGCGTCAGTTAATGGTGAACGCCAAATCGCTCCTAAAACGTCTATTACATTTAGACGGAGGGAGTATATATTTATGGACATTTCGAAATTTCAGAAAGTTTAGAATTCTGAACTTTTCTGGACAAATTTCAATCCGTTCCGAAATTCACATACTGAATTCCAAAATTTTGAACTTTTATTTTCAAAATTTATCTTGGAATGGAACGGAATTTCAAAATTTTAGAATCAGAATTCCGATGAACACCCCTAGCCGCAGCCACCAACGACAATCTACTCTTTATTTTCTTTTCATTTTCTATTTCCTTTTTTTATTTAAACAATATTATAGTGATAATTGACAGATTATTGGTATAATTAAACGGTAAAAAAATTATCCATTTTTTACTTAGTAACAAATTTAAAAAAATGAAAAAAACAACTATACTAAAAAATATCCATCGCGATATAATTGAATAAGATTAAACTTTTAATAAGAAAATAAAATAGAAAAGATACTCAGTAAAAGATATCCAAAAATGAATTACATAGAAGTTTTAAAGTTCCTAAAATTTTCCACTTCGCTATAGTTTTAAAATTTAAGATATAAATTTTTTTAAAATTATAATTCTAACTTTTAGTTAAAAAATTGATGAAATTTGGACACCATTTTTTTTAATGAAATGAATTTTATCATATTTGTTACTATTTTCTTCGATATATTTAATACTCCCTCCGGTACGAATTAAACGTCGTTTTAGCATTTGCTTTTACTGTTTCGGCACGTATCTTAAAACGGCCGGCAGACTCACTATTTGAAATAATTTTGCCCCTAATTTTTTCTCGGAAGTACGTTAAGGATTAACGTACGTTCGAAAAAAAGTACGGATTTTTTTGGGTTCAAATAGTGAGTCATCCGGCCTCCTTAATATGCGTTCCCTACTGAATATTGAGATGCGAGGAAGTCATTTAATTCGTGCCAGAGGGAGTATTTTAACTACTAAAAATATTAAAATTATTATAATTTTGAGAAAAGTTATAAAATTTATGTTATAAGTTTGAAATTTTTTGCATAAATATAATTTTTGAAGAAATAGAGATGATGATTAGTCATGGCCAAGGATGGCAATGGGTACCCATACCCGTATATCCGCCCATAACCTTACCCATTTGATCGGGTAATACCCGTTTAGATTGGGTATGGTACCCGCGAAATACCCGAATAGGTAATACCCTCTCCGTGCTCATTTCGTTTCATTATTTCTTTCTTCTTTCTTTCCTTCTCTACCGTAGCTACCAACACCACTTCACTGACGAATCCAGTTGCACCTCCACCTCCACCTCCACCCTTCACCACTGACGGTACCTTTATTGTTTCCTCCATCTCCCTCTCCTCTTCCGCCTCTTCGCGCAGCACCTCTGTCCTTGCCCAGCCTTCCCCCGAGCATTGTCGACGTCGGCCAGCCGTTCTCTGGATGCCGACCTCACCCACGTCGTCTAACATCCTCCTTCTCCCTCACATCTTTGATATGTTGTTGGTAAGTATTTCTATTTTTCTTTTTCTTTTTAATTAATTTCAGGTTATATAAATAATGAAATGATTCTCTTCTTTATCCTATAATTTTGGTTCAAAATCTGGCCAGATCTTGCAATTTTCAGATTTGTTGTGCTGTTTTGGGAATCTGAGGATTAATGTTGATATTTTGTTGATTTTTGCAGCATTTCATGAACCTCAAAAATACTCTTGTGGGTGTTTAAAGATGCAGTAGAATTTTTATTCATGTGTGTTCTTGGATGCTATAGTGTGGTAGTTTACTGATTTGTTATTTTAGGTCTATTGGATGCTACCTTTAAGTTATTATGATATGTACTGGTGCACTCTTTCTATATTATGATATATTCAATCTAACTACTATGTTGAGCCAAATGTGGTAAAAAACGAGCCAAAATAGTAAAAAAATGAACCATAATAGTAAAAAATGAGCAAAAATGGTTAAAAACGAGTGAAGATGGTAAAAAATGAGCCAAAATGATAAAAACGAGCAAAGACTATAAAAAATGAGCTAAATCATTAAAAAAAAGAGCTAAAGTGGTAAAAAATGAGCCAAAATGGTAAAAAATGAACAAAGATGGCCAAAATGGTAAAAAATGATGAAAAACGTGTCAAAATGGTAAAAAATGAACATAAATAATAATTTTTTACTTAATTATAAATAAAATAAAATAATGTGGTGAAATAATTTTATTAAGTAAAATAATAAATAAGTGTAATTGAATATTTATTACATACCAAATTGGGTATTGGGTGTGGGGCATAATGAGTATTTAGTTTTGAATATAAATTAAGTATTTATCCATACTCGTCTATACTCATTTTAATATACTTATATCCGTTTATATCCACCCAATTGTCATCATTGTCATCCTAGTCAATTGAAACGTTTGTTGTCGTGGCATTGTGTGGCGAAGAAGAAGAGGCGAGAGAAAGTAGAGAGATTTGATGTAACCGAAAACAGAACACCGAAAACCCAATAATTAAAGGCCGGTTTGTTTCGGTGGACGGTGGGATGTCCACGTGACGACAACCCGAATCCCGACATGTACCCGTCAACACGGAATTACTACTCATGCCATTAGCACTAATCACTATGGCCCCACCACTGGGTCCCACTTGCGACTGATTCGGTCGTGTTCTCATTCTCAAACCAAAAGTAGCGGTTTCGCCGTCGGTGCCGCCTGTAATAAATAAATCTTAAAAAAATAAAAACTATTCTTAATTTGCTAGTAGTATTTATTTTATTTTTAAACAACCGTAAAACCATACAAAACCTACACGTAACGCGCATCTCATGGGACCCCTACCCGATGGATAGCCCCTAATCCTTATCCAGCCGTTAGATTATAAAAAAAATGAGATCTTGAGATTCGTGCCGAAAAGGACAACCAAGTACGCTAGGAAAGCTCTGACCCTAAATTCTTTCCCTTACTCCATTCGGGCTGCCCTCCTTTCTAATTAACATTCCTTAATTGAACACATCACAAATCAATTACTGTGATTAGTGTGGGTTTAATTAAAGAATCATGGGCAATGCAGCGGATGCTTTTTCTTCTACTGTTGCTAAATGAAATTACCGTAGCATATTGGTGCGGTACCCATACGGTGGAGTGGGCCCACGTGTGACGCAACGGACAGTCTTGTTTCACACGCCTAAAGTTACGCTACGCTCTTTGCTGTTTTGCGCATACAAGGAAATAAAAAGAATCCATCAAAAATCAATCCCCACCTACATTGCCGGCTGCTGCCTTGTTCTCCACCCAGTTATAACAAAAACTTGTTAAAAGAATAATAAATAAATAAAACTGATTCGAGAATAATCCACAAAAATAAGAAATTGTGATTTTTTGATATAAAATGGGAAAATATTTTTATACGGCTAACAAAATAACTAGGATTAAGGATTAAGGAACAACATGTGAAAGAAACACAATTAAGGTTTCTTTTTTAGTTGCAAAAAACGAGGGAGTTCAAGGACCAGTCTTCGGTCACGTCTCTATATACATACGACCCACGTGTCACCTTCTCCCTTCCTTAGGCTCTCTAATTAATTTCCATTTATTAAATGGATCTCGGGTTTTTGTCTCAAACTAAAAAAAAATTCGCACAAACGACAAACACCGAAGGCAAAAACGACGACCACGACTACTACGAGGTTAAACAGATCTCCGCAGAAACCGGCAAAAATCACGCAACTTCCGGCCGTGGGGGCAGGTTCAGATCAAGATCGAGCGATAATTCCTTGTTACTACATGGACTGCAATCATTATGATGATGATCGTAATCAACGACGGATGATGAATCTGAATCACTGTGGACCCCACCACCACTCATCACCGCACGATCAAACCTGCACGTGTTTCCCGAAACATTTGGAAGGCCGAGGTTGTTGTTGTTGACGGTGCTGTTCTTGTTCGCCTGAGCGAAGGCGTCGAAGAAGTAGACCGGACGCGCCATAGCAGCGACTGAGAACCACGCGCCTCCATGAAAAGCGGCGGCGGTTGGTTGGAACAGCTGGGCGTGGTGGTGGGGGATGTTGAGGGTTAGATCTAGGGGAGGCGAAGGGGAGAGGGCTCGTGGAGGCGGAGGGGAGGACGACTCCACGGTGCTGCTCTGGCTGGGGCTGAGCGTGGGAATTGCGGAGAGCGTGTTGCCGATGTTGTTGAGTTCCATAACAGAGGAAGGGAAGTTTGTCTTCGCCTTGGCTCCACGGAACTCGCGAGCGGCTGCGTCGTAAGCACGCGCCGCCTCTTCCGCAGTGTCAAAAGTGCCGAGCCAGACTCGGGTCTTCTTGCCTGGATCTCTAATCTCGGCGGCGTAGCGGCCCCACGGTCTCTTTCTGACGCCACGGAAGCGGATCTCGGAGGCGGCGGCAGGGCTAGTGTTGTTGTTGTCGGCGGTGGTGGCGTTGGATCTCTCTCTAGGAGCCATTACTTTCTTTTCTGTTTTTCCCAATTGTTTTTTTTTTTAATTTATGTTTTAGGGTGTGGTGTGTTGGATGAGGTTGTATTGGAAAGAGGCAGGAGGCTCTTTTTATAGGGAGAAGGGTTAAAGCTACGCTCCTTTTGGGGGCGATTGTTTGGTGTGTGCGTGAGTGTACAGTCGAATGTTTGGATACGTGGCTTCTCTTGCACGAACCATTTATGTGAGCTAATCTCTTATCAGATCACGACACGTGTTGCTCCAACCAAAATGACACACACATGGAAAGAAATTGTTTTCAACCAACATTGATTACTGAAGTGCATCTGTTGATTTAACTCAAGTTTTAGGTTGGAATTATTTAAATAGAAAAAATTATATTGAGAAAATTACCATTTTATTATGGTAAAAAACAATTCTACTATTTTCCAGTTTTCGTCCACTTTCCTTTTGTTTCATATATGACGTCATTTTTTTAAAAATTAGCTTTACTTTCCCTTTTTGTGTTGAAATTGTTTGGCAAGTCAATTGGACGGAAAAGGAAGTCCAAATCCATATTTTCCTATACAAATGTTCTTTCTTTTCTTTGCTAATTAACCCCAAAAGTAATTAATTTGTTACTAACCGAAATTAAGTGAGTCTTTAGTAAAATAAGGCATGATAAATTAACCTAAAACCCGCGTTATGTGTCATAATAAAGTGAGTAAAACAACATTTAATAGTTAAAATCGACAATTATAATAATAGTTGAGACAAATAAATTTTTTTGACATCCTAATTATGCTTTTTATCATTGTCTTTAGTTTACAAATTAATCCCAAGATAACTTTTGGATTTTTCTGGTAGTATATTTTAAAAAAAAATTGACTTCTAAAAAGTATTACGTTTATAACACTACTAAAAAAAGACCTTAGATCGATAGGCACTATTTTCTCGTTGATAGTTATTGACGGGATTCACGTTTTATCGACGAAAAATCTCATCGATAACTTTAAAAAAAATTGTTATTTTAGATAAAACTCGCGCCCTAGTCATGCCCATATTATCGACGGCCCAATCCCGTCCATATCTTCACCTTTTTTTCACCCTAGCTTGTATTTATTACACAATTATATTAACACATAATTTAATTATTTTTAACTAATAATTAATGTATTATTAATTTTAACTAATATATGAAATTACTAATTATAAATTACATATTTATTTAATTCTATACATATGATCATGCTTGAAGTTTAGGGTTCAGGGTATGGATATAGAGTTTGGGTATTATGAGTTTTTGAGTTTAGGTATATAGTATGGGTTTAAATAATTAATTATATGTAATTGTAATTAATTGTTATTAATTTGAGAGGTTTAGGTATAGGGTATGAATTTGGAATTCAAGGTATAGGGTACATATGAGTATGGAGTTTAATTACGAGAATTAATATTAATAAAAATATATTGATAATAATGAAATAATTACTAATTAAGAAATTATATATATATATATATATATATATATATATATTTTGGTTATGGATTATTAAGTGAGAAAGTCCCTACCCATACATACCACAACCATAGTATTAATTAATTTTATTAAATAAAAGCATAAAGTATATATTAATTATTCAAAATCTTATTGCATATTTATTTTTTATAATGAATTATTAAGTTTATTTTTTATTTTTTATTTAATAAAAATTTGTCATATATTTGTAAAAGTTAATATCAGGAAAAAAAATCATTTTTACTTTATTTTATGTACTAATTGAAATATTAAAAAAGAAAAATAATGAAAGGTTTCATTCTAACACATATATAAAATAAAATAAAAATAGACTTGTTAAATGTATTTTTAATAGGACGGTGGTATAAAACAAAAAAATGGAGATATATAATATTGTATCACCCTTGATTCAGTGGCAAATTGCCTTCCCTTTGTGCCACCAAACCAGAGTTCAAATTTCTAAAAAATACGCAAATTATCGATGGACCTATCTTATCATTTATATACACACATTAACGCTGTGTTTTTTTTAACCACCCCTATTTTAAAACACAAGTTATAATTATATTATAATTGTATCTAAATGTAAAAATTACCCTAAAGTATGTAGCTCTCCCTGTTTGCACAACACGCGCACTTAGGGTTTAAACAATAATAGCCCAAATGCCACACGTGTGCCCATGCCAAGGTCACTTACCTTTTTTTTCAAATCCATTTTTTAAATTTAATTATATTATTAATTATTATTACAATATCAAAAATCGAATTTATAATTTTATGTCATAAAAACGATATATAGTAATTAATTAAATACAACCCGTGTGCTCTTTAATTCTATGGAAACTTTTAGTATATTAAAGAAAATCATGTTCAAATTATCAATTTGGACTTATATTTTAACTATATTTTTCTATTAAATCTTTATATTTATAAAATTTTAAATTACTTGTTAGAACATTCTTAATTAGGTTATTTATAGGATTACAAAGTTTCAATATGCAAACAATAATACTATTTTATAAAGATTAAGAGTTGATTGAAAAACTAAATATAGAGACAAAGTAAAGATAGGAACAAAGTTGATAATTAAAGTTAAAAAACCTTTGAAAACTACCGAGAGCGTGAGATCACGCGCCCTTCGTGGTGTGTGGGTGGTGGTATTTTAAAATTTAAAAGTAATTAATTAGAGGAGAATACTGATTGAGGCTCAGTCAGCAAGGCTTTTGACTACACTGTCTAAATTGGCCCGCCGCCGTCCCCAGCTGCCCTTTTCCTTTTCCAATATTTATATTTATATTTATATTTATATCATACTTTACATGAATCAGTAGCTAACTGCCACATGTCCAAAGCAGCTCTTAAAGTCCACAGCCACTATTTAAGATAAAATTAGACTCCCTTGAGTTTTATTAGATGTAGTTTTTTCAATTTTTATGATAATTAAAATAATTATTAAATTATAATTATTAGTATATAATTATTAATTATTAATCAGTATTTTTTTTAAAAAATAGTTAATTTTTAATTATTTAGGGTTAATTTTATCATTAATTATAAAAAATTGATTTTAAAAATTAAAATACGACTATTAAACAATTAAAATTATTTAAAAAAAAATGATATTTAATATAAAACGGAGAGATTACATATTTTTTTTCGAGACTATTTAATATCCAACGATCAATTAATTTTAATTGAGTTGAGTAATTCCCGCAAAGGGAGACAAAATTCTCCCAATTTCTGATTTAAAGCACGTGCGTGGGGCTCGTGACCAAAACCCCTAACACCCTCTTTACTTTCTACCCCTAACACCCAACGTTCCGCCGCGTGTGACGTGTGGCGAGTGGCGAGTGACTCGTGCCGCTTTCAAACAATTGTCTTAAGAAATGAAAAGTTGTTAAAAAATTATTCGGTGACGGCAGCTAAACAACAGTGGTTTTGTCGGCATTTTCCGTGTTCTTTCTCACTGCTCGTGTCGGATAGATCCGAGTCCTGAAGGAAGCTGCTTTGGTGCGGCGTAGGAAGCGGTCCACTTAGATCCAACGGTGGAGGTAAGTTGACACGTGTTAAAGAATGAAATGTGGTAACTGGTGAGTTAGCCGCCTAGGCGCCTACCAAGGACAAAGCTTGTACGCGTACTGGCTTATCTCTCGGTGGGAACTAGAAAACTTTTTTCCACATATAATTACAAAAGATATCTATTTTTAGTGACATGATTGAAACTTTACATTTCTTTTTTCGTAACACACAAATTCCTCATGTTTTTTTATTTTATTTGGTGGGAATTTGACTATTTTGTCAACTGTAGGTATAAAAGGAATTATTCAACAATTTTTTTTCCCCTTTCATTTCTAGTTTATTCTAGTTTATTCTCTTGTCTAGATTAAGGGCATGTTTATGGAACCGTTTTTCTTTCATTTTTTATCCTTATGTTTTTTCACCATGCATTTTGTACCAAATAGATCACTAAACCTATTTATTGGACGAGCTGAGTTAGAGCCGGGCAAAAAATTTCAAAGCCCTCATAAAATTCATATGGGTCGGATCTACATAGGTTTTGCATGCTAATTTTTTCAAAACCAGGCTCGACGAGCCTCTAAACTTCCTATGGGGCTTAACAGATTTGTTAATTTAATAAAAATGGCGACGTTTTTAATGAACCAAACCATTATTTTCATTATTTAAATATATAAATATGTGTTATGGACCGAGATTAAATGAGCTTGGACGGGCGCGAACCTAAAATTTTAAATCTCAGGCTCGACCTTCTAATTTTAATGGACGGATTCGGATGAACCCAATAAACAACCATCTGATAAGCAAGTTCTAGTCGTCACTATCTGAAATTACTAATTTACAAACTCAAAAAAAATAAATTCCTATTGGGTACTCAATTTTCCAAGTAGCGTGCTAAAACATGTTTTTTCAATTTTTTTACGTGGAGTCTACTTTGACAATACGCGTTAAAGATAATATTACAAAATATAATGATATATAAATGTAAAAATAGGAAGTCTCCATCTATAAAATAAAAAATAGTATCAAATAGGAAAAAAAATGATATTTTGAGTCTGAAAGTTATTAATTTTTGAAAAAAATAGAGGAGGATATAAAGTGAGACAAATTAGATAAACAAATGAGACAATTTAAAGTATTAATAATGCAAGATGTTATTTAGAATTTTTTTAACTAATATAAGGGTAAAAAACAGTTACTAAGCCTATGCTTGTAATTTTAGAAAAGTGCAAAACTCATGTGGGCAGTGGGCAACCAACTCAAGTGTAATGCTGTTTAATCATTTTTTTAATTTCGGACATGGAGCTCCTCCAAGTTTTGGAGGTTTATTGCAGTGCTGGAGTTCAACAGTTGCTTCATTTCTCCACAATGAATAACATGACATTCTTTCAGATTAGAGAAAGTACCATTAAAACCCTGTAACCCCAACACATATTCAACACACAGTCCCTCTAGGCTTTCAAGCAAACACTCTGCAAAATCTGAGGAGCCACTCGTGCAGTCCACGAGTTGAAGACCCTGAATGCCTGTGGGGAGCATCTTGAAAAGTTCTTCAATAATACTATGCCCCCAACCACTGGCGGAGCTACGTGGGGACTAGTGGGGGCGACAACCCCCCATACTTTTTAAATTTTTTTAAATATATATATATATTATCAATATTTTTTTAATATATATACTATATTATTAATAATTTTGATACTTCTGCCAGATGTTAAGCTATTATTAATTTTGATAAATTTTGGCAGAATGGCAGAATGACACACTTGACAGTAGGCAGTAGCTGTTATTAATATATATACTATATTATTACACTATTCATCTCCTATACTTCAAATTCCTAACTGAAATAAGACTAAGCTGTTAATAGAAAAAGATCATACCAAAAATGATGTAGTCCAAGCTCTATATTGTTCTTATTTATCTTTTTGTTAAATTTATCTAAATATTTGTTATTTAGTGACGGATACAAATATTCTTAAACATTTTTTTAATTTTTCATTCAGCTCGATTGCCTTCTCTTTAAAATACTCCAAAAAAAAATTCACTATGCATCCCCTGAATACAAATCCTAAATCTATCACTAATTTCGCCCCCCCCAATCATCAAATCCTGGCTCCCCCACTGCCCCCAGCAAATAACTTCTTTATCTACCGCTGCATTTAGTTTGTAAGAATATTCATCGGTGTATCGCCACCGACGCCGGTAGTTTTCAGGTCCCATCGCAATCCTGCATTTTCTAAGTGATTGCAAGTTCAGTTCTGAATGCTCACAGACATCATAAATCAACCTGCATCCCAAAGTTTCCAACTTTCTCAAACATGCTACTTCCATTCCTTTAATTCGAATGTTCAAGTTTTTGCGGAAGTATGAGCACTTGTAGATTTGAGAGGTTAGGCAATAACCCAACTGGGAACTCTGCTTCTTTAGTTCCTTTGAGGTTCAAGTACCTAAGTTTTGGATAACTGTTCCATACCTTGAAGCATTTCTACAAGTTCATTATGCCTGAGATCCAACTTCTTTAATCCTCTAAGCTTTGCTAATGACGGGATATGCTTACACTGCCGACACCATTTCGCCAGCAGTGCTTTTAGACTCACAAGATCAGAGATTGAACTTGGCAATACAATGACACTTGTATACGAAACATCAAGAACCTTCAGCCCCTGAAATTGCACAAAAAATGAATCTCCAATCAAATGTAAACCAGAGTTCTCACATAACAATAGTGTTGAGAGCTCGGGACAATCCGGTGACAGGTTACATGGAATTTCTGAGATCCTACTCGACATTATTGAAACTTTCCTGAGATTCTTTGTCCACTTTTCCTCTTCAGGAAACTCTCTTAGCAACATCCCACCTTCAACCATCACTGGATGCTTCTTTCTTAGCTCTTGGAAGGCCATATATCCCTAACCACCTTCAACCACACCTTTCTTTTTCCTTTTTTAAATGCTCTACCCTGTGGTTCTCTTGTCAAGAATGAGATTCCCTTGGCAAACTCTTTGGCGCTGTTTAACCCATCCTCTCTTCTTTTAGTTTGTTCACTCCCCCGCATTGTTGCTTGCCTGCCTCCCTGGCCTTCATGCATCAGAAGGATATGGTTTTGCCCTTCAGAAGTGCTACCACCATCAGCATCTTGCATCAATTCTTCTATCATCTCCTCTGCATCTTTTACCGACTCAAATGGGTGACTCAGTGTCAGTGTTGTTGTTAACTGAATGTTCCCAAATACAGTTTCATGGGCACCATCTATGATATTCCCCCCGCAAAATTTATCTACATCAAACTCACTTTCTTCTCCTGAAAAGTTCCCATTTATAGTTTCTAGTTGGTCATCTGTGAAAATTGGATCAAGTCCGGGAAAATCTGTTGTAAGAGTTGCACCCTGTACTTCTACCTAGATCAGCGGCAAAGCTGTTACTTGTGCTTGTCCTGCAGGTGTAGTAGCAACCCTTGGCTCGATTCTCTGATTCTCTACTACTGACATTTCTCCTCTAGTTGTAGCGTCATGATCATGAAGCATAGTCGAAAAAGGCTCCCATTCCCCCACTTGTTGTTCTATGCTCGGACAAATTGGTCGTGACATATCTTCATTAACTTGTCTCTCCAAAGAAGTTGAACCTCCACCAGCTCTCTCCATCCGTTGACCAGTTTTCTGTTTCTTGTCAGCTCCGCGGTTAGCTAGATCAACTACTTTCGTAAGCGCATCAGAAGCTTTATCCTTAACAGCATCATGAACATTAGGACAGATATTAACACCGCGCCCTCTAATTCCTGACAGATGTGCTTTAACCCTTGTAATACTTGAAGTGCCGGCGAGCTTGAGCCCACAAAATTTGCACTTCAACAGACCCTTCTCCACTTTCTGGACACACTCCCAAAATTCATCATTGGGTCTAACCATATTTCTTCCTCTGTGTAGACAAGGAAAGCAAATTGATAGAACAAATTCAACATAAGGATAAATCTTGAATCAGTTAACCAAGGAACTAAACTCACAAAATAAAATTTTCTGCGTAGATCAAAATATTATGAATTTATCTAGTAGTATTAAATAAAATGAATGTATACTAGGCATCAAAATTGCGGACCATCTTAAAATATGCGGTCCAATTTATAAAAAAAGCCACGAAGGCTATTCATCGAAATCCGTGAGGCTTATTTGGTCGAGGCCCATTAACAAACTCATACTCGGAGGGATCAAAATTCATCTCATATTTATTAAATAATTTGATTGAGTGTGAAATTAATTAATATTTAATTATTAATTAATGTGCAAATTAATTAATAATGGTGGTTACACATTGGGCCAATGAGATGAGGACATGTGTCATCTTTCCCACTCAAAACCATCCCTATGAGCCTATAAATAGAGGCCTCATTAGAAGGTGAAGGACACATTATTTTGAGGAGAAGAAGTGCTGCAAAAATCAAGAGCTAAAGCATATCGTCTCCAAGGAAGAAAGAGAAGCCACAAGCCGATTTAAGGCCGGTTTTCTCTCAACCACATCAAATCAAATCAAGAAGAAGCCACAAGCTAATTCAAGGCCGGTTTCTTCTCAAATCAACTGCGGATTACAAGCTGATTCAAGGCCAATCCGTCAACCATCCAACTCAAGTTCAAATCCAAATCCGGAGTGAAGAATGATTCATTAATCAGAGGAATCAAGAGAAGAAGAACCACTTTTATTCTACATTCAACAGTTATAATTTGACGCGTGTAATTTTCTCCTATTTTAGGAAAAAATGTGTGTACAAATCTTTGGCACGCCCAGTGGGACACTACTCTCCTCTCATCTCTTGAATCACACTTCTCAAATCTAGATCCAACGATGAATCGCCTGATTAGAGGTCAAACCAGCGACTCCTTTCCTTAAGCACTTCAAGATCTGCAAGAAGGCCTTCCGGCAACACGTGCTCGCACTAGAGCTGGAAGGGCCCAGTTGGTGTCACCATTGAAGCAATTTTCCCGTAGGGAAAAACCAAGAAGAAAGGTCGTCAAAGAGATCCAAACCAGATCTGATGGCTCTTACTACCCGAGTGGAGAGTCCGATGCCGGAGTTGCTTCTGAAAACACTCCAACTAGGAGATGGGTAGACTACAGCTCTGACTCCTCTGAATTCTTTGCTGCGGTGATGGCCATCGACGCTTCCCAAGATGTTGAGACTCGCTTTCAAGAGATGTCTTTAGCAATTGAAAATTTGACAAAAGCTATGGCAGAGAAAGATGCCCAAATAACTTTTTTGACGGCTAAGTTGGCAAGTCAACCAGGCTCATCAAATAATCCAAACTCTAGCGAAGGGTCTACTGGTGATGAGAATGCTGAGCGAGAACGACAGATGAAATACCATGAAGACTTCGCCTCGGTGAATAATCTGAATGACAACAACAACAACATCGTGACACCCGTCGCAAATCTAACAGTTCAACAACTGCAGATGATGATTGCTGACACTATTCGTGCTCAATATGGAGGAGCTTCGCAATCCTCTCTCGAGTACGCAAAGCCTTACTCAAGGTGCATAGATGAACTATTACTGCCTGTGGGGTATCAACCTCCAAAATTCCAGCAGTTCGAGGGGAAAGGGAACCCTAAACAACACATCGCTCACTTCATAGAGACTTGCAACAATGCAGGAACTTATGGAGATATGATGGTGAAGTAATTTGTTCGATCATTGAAAGGTGTTGCCTTTGAATGGTATACCGATATCAGGCCTGGGTCTATTGATAGCTGGGACCAACTGGAAAGAGACTTCCTAACTCGCTTTTACAACACTCGACGGATTGTCGGCCTACCAGAACTGGCTGGGACGAAACAAAGAAAAGATGAACCCGTCACTGAGTTCATCGAAAGATGGAGGAACTTGGTCCTTAATTACAAAGAAAGGATCAGTAAGTCATCTTCAATCGACATGTGTGTCCAAGGAATGCATTGGGGACTGCTTTACAACTTGCAGGCAAACATGCCACGCACATTTGAGGAGCTCGCAACTAGAGCTCATGATTTGGAAGTCCAGATCCAAAGGCACGGGAGTTACTTGCCAAATGATTCTCGCGAAAAGAAGGAAGTCAAGAAAGAAGTAAGGAAAGACCCGAAGACCAGCAAGGGAAAAGAAAGCATGGTGGTTACCACTGCACCTGTGAAGATATCCTCCAAGGAGGCCCAAAGGAAAGAAGGGATGAAGCAGGACAAGACGGAGTATAAGTCTTTCAGAGCTCAGAGAAGGACCCTGAAGGAACGTGAAGATAGGGGATACCCCTTTTTAGACTCGAAAATCTCCGATATTCGGGACCAGCTCTTTGAATAAAAATTGATCGAACTTCCACCATCAAAGCGCCCAGAAGAAGTGAACCAGGTTGACAACCCTAGGTATTGCAGATATCATCGGATCATCAGTCATTCGGTAGATAAATGCTTTGTCCTTAAGATCTCATCGTTCGTTTGGACAATGAAGGTAAGATAAAACTCGATAGTGGAGATGTTGTAGAAGTCAATTACATCACGACCACCACAAAGAATGAGGCTAAACCAACCATGATTGCATTCGGGTCATTTGATCCTGTTCCATTATCGCAAGCTTTGAGTCAGAGGACAGTCACCTCACAACCAACGATACTGACAGCTGAATTACCGAAGGGAGCGGTCCCTATACAGTTCAGCATAGATGGAGAAGTCAAGGTCACCTATGCTTACCCAGGAATGCCAACGACAGGAAAACCTTATGGGCTGAGTTTGTACGAGTTAATGACTGATGACTTAGATGTTTGGCAAACAAGCTCTGAGTCCGAAGATGAAGTAAATGATGGGTGGTCAACCTTTAGAAGGAAAAAGAATAAGAAGGCCCTTCCAAAGAGAAAATCATCCTCAAAATACCCTTATGGTGCCTCTAGTCAAAATCATGATGTCCAGCAAGAAGGGTTGGGTCTTCCAGGCGAACATCCAAAGATATCTAAAGAAGGAAGAGCGGTAACTCTTATTGCTCTTCTAGGGAATACTCTTGAAGAAGAACAATGTCATGAAGATTGCGTAGCAGTCCACATGGTCAGCGTAAAGCAAGGTGAAGAGTCCGACCAGGAGGATGACAATGTTATAAAAAGGTTGAAAGAGGTTCCATCAAACGTCTCTTTAGCCGAAACCCTTAATCTCCCTTCAGAATTTAGGATGTCACTAGTACAAGCATTGGTTGATCCAACCAAATACAAGGAAAGATTGTTGAAAGCTACCGATCAACCATCTTACGCCGAGTGCTTTAATGCAATCACTTTTACAGACGATGATTTGCTACTGGGATCTTGTTTGCACAACAGACCTCTGTATGTTGCAGGTTACATTCGAGAAGAAAAGGTCAGAAGGATACTTGTGGATCAAGGATCAGCGGTCAGCATTATGCCCATCCATACAATGAAGAAACTAGAAATTGCCACATCTGAGCTTTCCAAAAGTAAGTTGGTTATCCAAGGTTTCAATCAAAAGGGTCAAGCTGCTATTGGCGCAATTTGAGTGAAGCTAGAGATCGAAGAATTGGTATCTACTGTCCGTTTTCATGTAATTGATGCCAAAATATCCTACCAGCTGCTCCTCGGAAGGATTTGGTTACATAAAAATGGAGTTATCCCTTCAAGCTGGCACCAATGCCTCAAATTCATTCGTAATGGAGAGGTAAAATGCGTTAAGGCAGAAACCAATCCGTTCAACGAGGAAGAGTCACATTTTGCGGATGTAAAATTCTTCTGAGAAGAACAAATTCCTTCAGAAGCCTTCTCTATCTTTGCACCACGATATAAGAAGAATGGAGAAAGCTCATCTTCTGCAACAAGGGCAACACCTGTGTTCGTAAAGGCTTCGCTTTCCAAAACCGCCATTACTAAGGAAGTAGGAGTTTTAAAAAGAAGTATGACTCTCCCTATTCCTATGATTTCAACATTGGTTCCAATGCTAGTCAAGCAGGAAGTTCCTCAGAAAATGAAATCTAAGGATGCGAGTGAAGGATTAACAAGACGACCTATTCCTACGATTTCAACATTGGTTCCAAGGCCATCCAAGCTGGAAGCTTCCAAGGAGACAAGATCCGAAGATATCAAAAGTGAAGGATCAAAAGGATGCAGTCGAGCATGGTATGACCCAAATGTCAAAAGACTCTTCGAGCATGCCGGGTACGAAAAAAGGAAACCTCACAAACTTGGAGACTTGGATGCTGTACTTTCTAGTGGAAGACCATCTATAGAAAGACAAAAGGTTCGGGCTCGGTTTCCTACAAGATCCTCTAGCTAAGATCAAAGTTAAAAGGGCTTCTGCAAACCCAATTATGATACAAATATAAGAAGTTGACAAAGAGATCCCTGAGGAGGATAAGCCTTCTGTATTAGCCATATCCAAAGAGAAGCCGCTAGGGTATCTGTTTTTGACAGGTTAGCAGACAAAGCTTCCTTGGAGCCTGAACTTACGACACCACCACAAAGGAAGTCCGTCTTCACACTGTTAGGACCTAATAACCTAAATCAAAAAGGAAACTTCAAGAAGTAAAAGCAGAAGAGAAAACACGTTAAATGACAACTCCTCCACAATGCTGAAGACATGGAGATCGAGGATGTTAATTGTGCCTCTGTTGAGGAAGTGTCAGATGAAGATGAATTAGAGTCAGCTCCTTTAACATTTGAGGAAGGGGGGCAAGCGACAGTTGATGAATTGAAAGAAATAAACTTAGGCACCATCGACGAGCCAAGACCAACTTTCCTAAGTGCTCTCATGAGTCCCGAAGACGCAGAAAAGTATATGGAGCTCTTGAAAGAATTCAAGGATGTGTTTGCATGGTCTTACAAAGAAATGCCTGGACTAAATCCTAAGGTTGCAGTGCATCACCTTGCAGTGAGACATGGCATAAGACCTAGTAAACAACCTCAAAGGAAGTTCCGCCCGGACCTAATCCTATCAATTGAAGCTGAAGTGAATAAACTCATTGAGGCCGGATTTATCCGCGAAGTCAAATACCCTACTTGGATTGCTAACATTGTGCCAGTAAAGAAGAAGAATGGCCATATCCGCGTTTGTGTGGACTTTCGTGACCTGAATAGGGCTTGTCCTAAAGATGACTTCCCTCTCCCAATCACCGAGTTGATGGTCGATGCAACCACAGGTCACGAAGCCTTATCTTTCATGAATGGCTCATCTGGATAGAATCAAATCCCCATGAATCTAAAAGATGAAGAGCTTACGGTATTTAGGACACCTAAAGGCATATATTGTTATAAGGTAATGCCATTTGGCTTGAAGAATGTTGGAGCCACCTACCAACGGGCAATGCAAAAGATTTTTGATGACATGATGCACAAAAGGGTGGAATGTTATGTTGATGATATAGTAGTCAAGACTAAAACAAGGTAAGATCACTTAAGTGACTTGAGGATCGTGTTTGAAAGGCTTCGTTGATAGCATGTTTTTATGCATGATTTTCCCTCTATTTTCTCACCCATTTAAGGCATGATTCTGCTAATTTACCCTTGTTTTCATTACTATTGCAGATCTATGCCTAAAAAGGGAGTTTATGCAAAAACATGCATTTTTGGTGCATTTTGAGCGAATTCGAGCTTCAAGACCAATAGTCGAGGTCCCGAGTCGGATTCCCAGTTCGGGCCCCCGAAGGGTAAAGAATGGCATTTCCACGTGTCATCCCGCCTAAACGCCCATGTGATTCCTCTGACACTGTTCTGAAGCTCTGCACTGACTACCAAATACCTACCGATCTGACCAGTTCAGCCCTTGAGCCCAATCCAGACCTGCCAAAGCTGGAAAAATCAGACAGCTTTAGGCTTTTCCAGCTTTGTGCTTTAAGGAACATGGATCCATTTTTTTAGGCTTTCAATTAATGCATTATGTCCCTAGTTTTTGGCTATAGATATTTTGTGCTTGGAGTTCTACTATATAAAGAGCATCCAAGAATAGTTTAGACATCTTATCATCTCTTCCTAATTTCTCATCACTTAGGATAATTTAGAAAATAGTTTAGACTTCTCTCTAGTTTCCCTCTCTAGTTCTTGTTAGCTCATTCAACCTTGCCGCCGGGCCTCAAACGGAATTTAGTAACAAAGTCTTTTTCCCTCAATCTATTTATTCACTTGTTATGCTTTCTTTAATTATTATCTATTTATATTTAAGCATGAGCAGCTAAATCTTTAGTTCTTGGCAAGGGTAATTCAAGGGTTGCAAGGGCAGATTCGAGGCCTTAATGTGCTTAATATGTTCTTGATGCCATATTCAATTACTTATCGTTTTAATTACATCTTCACATGATATAATTTGAGGTCTGATCAACTAATTGTTATTTTGTGTGAATGTTGCCATCTTTGTGATGAATACGGAAGGAAAATTGCATGGAACAAGTAGGCATCTGTTTAGTCTTGACCGCGCTGAAGTGGTCTCGAATAGATAGGGTGGGTAGTTGATTAGAGTGAGGTCACGAGCTTAACAAACTAAGGGACTTTCAGCTCTAGATCTGTCTTTTCTTAGCTTCATGGGCAGTTTGAGTATGACCCTTCCGCATTCGTGCTTGGAGGGATGGCAAGCTGTCAAGACTACCTCATATGTGGAAACGGGGGGTAGTTTCTCTTAAGAGAAAAGTAGGGGGTATTCGAGGAATCTGGTCCCTATGTCATTTCTATGATGTCTTGAATAGAATACCCTTGAGCCGATGACAATCTGGTCCCGAATGCAACCCAAGAATGCCTTTGCTGAGAATCCTTCTCTATCTGATTATTTGTGCTTGTTTCACCCCTGTTTTATTATTTCTGGATTTGTTCACTTACTTGCTTTATTTTATCATTCGGGACCCCCAAATTGACACCTCAAGGTCCCGAATACTGCTTTCCTAGGTAACAATTGTTAGCTCCCAAATCTGCCTTGGCTAACTTGTTTAGCCAAGTAAAACCCCCCCTGATTGTTACTTTTCATGCTTTTCTCCCCCGAATACATTCAAGACCTTAGACCAGTCTCTCACAATCCCTGTGTTCGACCCTGACTACCACTGTACACTTTATCTCTTGTGTACACACGTTTTCAGGCACTATAAATCTATATTTGACTGACGATCAAATTGGCGCCGTTGCCGGGGATTGTTTCAAGACTGATTTAATTTTCTTGTTTGTATGACCAGGAGATCTGCACCCAAATTACTGCCCATTGATCACGAGCTAGGAAGAACTGAACGAGGACTTCGACGACTGGCACGAGGAAATTCCAATCCTTGTGTTCGGGACCTCGAACGTCTTTTTGACCTAGAAGACTATCCAGACTCCGAGAACTTACCCCCGGTCCATCCAAAAGGACCTGACATGGATAATCACGGCCCCGAAGGGAATAATGTTCCACCACTCCCCCCACCGATCCAGAGCATCAATGAGTTCAATGCTGCCCCCGAGGCCCTGACTAGTTGCATTGTTTGGCCAGTGGTCCTGAACGAATGGGAACTCAAGTCTGCAACCATGCATCATCTGCCCCTCTTCCTAGGATTGGCCAAGGAGAATCCCCATCGCCACCTCCAACAACTACACTCCATTTGCGACGCCATGAAGCCCCACAACGTTACTGTCGAGCATGCCAAGCTCCGTGCCTTTATATGGTCCCTCAAAGACGACGCTCTTGACTGGTTCTATGACTTGCAACCGCAATCCATCAATTCATGGGCCGAGATGTCCAAGGCTTTCACGGACAAATACTACCCCGTGTCTATAGCAATGGTAACCCGAAAGCAGCTCGTGTCCATCCTCCAAAAAGACTCGGAAGATCTTGAGCAATACTATGAGCGGTTTAAAAAGATACAAGCTCTATGCCCCTCGCATAATCTGTCCGAACACGCCCTCATGCAATAGTTTTGTGAAGGACTCAATGGTCGGGACAAGGCCTTGTTGAACGCTGCTGCTAATGGATCCATTACTAGACTTACTCCGGCTGCTGCTAAGGACACTATTGAGCTCATGGCCAAGAATAACCTCCAGCTCAATAATTCTACTAGCATTCAAGACGCCCGTTCGGCTGCTATAGAGAATCAATTGGCAGCCATCATAGGCATGTTGCAGAACATGGCTCCAGGACATCCAGTCCAGCTCAAGGCCTGCCAAATCTGTCAGCTTTCGGACTATCCCACAGATGCTTGCCCATTTATCCCCGAAGAAATGCCGGTCAATGCAGCAGGAGGATTCAATGCCCCGTATGGCCAACACCACAATCAAGGCTGGAAGCAACCTAACTATGGGTGGAACAACAACCAGCAAGCCAGACCTAGCCATCAATATGGGCAGAATCCATACGGAAATCATCCCCCCCTTTCAACATGCAAACTTTCAAGCCCAGACCCAATTTTTAGAATTATCAATATCAGAGGCAACCTCCTCCGGACCAGAACTTCACTATGCAAGCGCCCCCGAATGAGGACTCCTCCCCTGATAAGAAGAAAATCGCGGAGCTGGAAAAACAGATTCGGACCCTCATGGCCGAAATGAAGGAAGTGAAAAATGGAGGGAGATTTCCAAGGCAGACGGAACCTAACCCGAAGCATGAGGCGTGTGCCATGAACCTCCGCAGTGGTCTTGAAATCCCTTCTCATGTCCATCCAGACCCCGAGCCTGCAAAAGACATCCCAGCCTCCGAGGCTGAGACTGCCGTTCCAGCCCCCGAATGTGAACCACCTACCGAACAACCCAAGAAATCTCGATTCGGCAACGCAACTCTAGACCACTTCTTCTCCAGCAAGAAGTCACAATGTAAAAAGAAACAGCCCGTTGAGGAGGAAGAATTCTCCCAGGAATTCATAAACAAAGTCTTCGAGCCCCCGTTCCCTCAGCGGCTGATCAAAAAGAAGAAAGAAGAAGATCGGGACATCTTTGAGATGTTTAGCAAGGTCGTCATCAATATTCCGCTCCTCAAGGCCATCAAGAACATGCCTCGATATGCAAAGTTTTTGAAACAGCTATGCACCAACAAGAACAAATTCACCGAGGCGAATCGAATTAGTGTGGGAGCTAACTTGTCCGCCCATATCCAGCGCAAAATTCCACCCAAGTGCAAGGACCAGGGCATGTTCACGGTCCCGTGCAGGATCGGGACCATCGATATTGGGAAGGCGATGTGTGATCTGGGAGCTGGAATTAATGTTATGCCCTTGACCATCTACAATGGCCTCAGACTCGGGCCCTTGAAGGAAACCACGCTTGTAATCCAACTTACAGACCGTTCGGTGGTATACCCCAAAGGCATCGTCACGGATGTCCTTGTCCAGATTGGTGAATTCCTATTTCCAGCGGATTTTTATGTTCTCTCCATGGAAAATCCCACGAACACCAAATCTTCAGATCTACTCTTGGGACGCCCTTTCTTGGCCACTGCCTGCGCGAAGATTGACTGCTATGAGGCCTCTATCTCCCTCGAATTCGACGGGGAAATCATCCGTTTCAACATGCTGGACTCCATGAAGTACCCCCCCGAATTTTCGAGTGTCAATTTTATTGACGCGATAGACCCCCTTGTGGAGAATATTGCCGAGCTGAACTCTGTTGAGCCCTTGAAGCTGATTCTTGACCGAAGCCTCACTTCCGAATCTTTGCAAGAAATGACAGCGTCCATTATGGTTCCCACTGAACTGAGCGCGGTAGCAGCAGCTCTCGAAGAAAACATTGTCTTATTATTCGAACCCCCGAGCGTGTCCCCCGAATGTGCAGATCATGAACGACTACCCTCCTCTCTGGTACAAGCCCCAGACCTTGAACTTAAGGCACTGCGCTCACACTTGAAGTATGCATACCTCGGGGAGAAAGAATCGCTCCCAGTCATAATTTCCAACAAACTAGAAGAGGATCAAGAGACTGAGCTAGTGAACCTCCTCAAGAGCTTTAAGAAGGCCATAGGTTGGACGATTGCCGACATCAAGGGTTTGTCGCCATCCTTGTGCACTCACCGTATACATCTCGAAGAAGACTCCAAGACAATCAGACAACCTCAAAGGCGTTTGAACCCCCCCATGATGGAGGTAGTTAAGAAGGAGGTCCTGAAACTGCTCGATGTCGGGGTTATTTACCCCATCTCTGATTCCCCATGGGTTAGCCCCGTTCAGGTGGTCCCGAAGAAAACAGGCATCACCATCATTCCAGGTCCCGAGGGTCTGCCAATTCCCTCCCGAATCCAGAATGGCTGGCGTGTATGCATCGACTACCGACGCTTGAATGAGGCCACCCGAAAAGATCACTTCCCACTGCCCTTCATAGATCAAATGCTAGAGCGACTTGCGGGCAAGACGCATTATTGCTGCCTGGATGGGTATTCGGGATTCCACCAGATTCCAGTAGCCCTTGAAGACCAGGAGAAGACCACTTTCACATGCCCATTCGGGACCTTTGCTTACAGACGCATGCCCTTTGGGTTATGCAATGCTCCGGCTACATTCCAGAGGTGCATGGTCAGCATCTTTTCGGAATTTGTGGAAGAATGCATCGAGGTATTCATGGACGACTTCACAGTTTATGGTAATTCCTTTTCCGAATGCCTCTTGAACTTAAAGAAAATCCTGCAAAGATGTGTTGAAACTAACCTTGTGCTTAATTTTGAAAAATGTCATTTCATGGTTGACCAAGGGCTTATCTTGGGCCACATCGTGTCCTGAAAGGGTATCGAAGTGGACAAGGCTAAAATCCAAGCTATCGAGACCTTGCCTTACCCCTCGAATATTTGAGATGTGCGTTCTTTTCTTGGTCATGCAGGATTTTATAGGAGGTTCATCAAAGACTTCTCCAAGATAGCCCAACCAATGTGCCAACTGCTACACAAGGATGTGGACTTCATTTTTGATGAAAAGTGCAAGACGACATTCGAGACCTTGAAGGCCAAGCTCATTTCTGCTCCTATCATTCGGGCCCCCGACTGGACACTCCCCTTCGAGATCATGTGCGATGCAAGCAACCAGGCTTTGGGAGCAGTTCTGGGTCAGAAGAAAGACAAGGAGACGTACGTCATCTACTATGCCTCCAAGTTGTTGGATCTAGCCCAACAAAACTATACGACGACAGAGAAAGAGCTTTTGGCAATTGTCTATGCCCTTGGCAAATTTCGGCAGTACCTCTTGGGTACATAAGTGATAGTGTATTCCGACCATTCAACCCTTCGGTGCCTGCTGAAGAAGACTGATGCGAAGCCCAGACTTATCCGCTGGATCCTACTACTCCAAGAGTTCAACCTTACTATTAAGGACAAAAAGGGGACCGAGAATTGCGTAGCAGACCACCTTAGTAGGCTCCCGAACCAAGAAGACGACTCCCAAGTAGCCATTCGGGAGACTTTCCCAGATGAACATTTGTGCTTAGTTGACACCGCAAAGTTCCCTTGGTTCACGGACATAGCTAATTTTTGTGCCACTGGTGCGCTTCTAGTCAAGGCCTCGAGTGTGGAACACAGCCGGATCCGCAAGCAAGCCAAGTTCTATGTTTGGAACAACCCTTACTTATGGAAGCACTGTTCAGACCAGATCGTTAGGTGCTGTGTCACCATGGATGAGGTCCCATCAATCCTCAAGTTCTGCCATTCGAAAACAGAAGGGGGACATTTTGCTGCAAAGAAAACCGCACTCAAGGTCCTGGAAGCCGGTCTTTATTGACCCTCAATCTTCAAGGACAATTATCTATTTTGCGCAACCTGCCCTCGATGCCAAGCCATGGGAAACATCGGAGCTAGAAACCAAATGCCCTTGACCAGCATCCTTGCGTGCGAAATCTTCGATATTTGGGGCATTGACTTCATGGGACCATTCTCGAATTCATTCGGGCATACATACATCCTGCTCGCAGTGGACTATGTCTCCAAATGGATTGAAGCCAAGGCCACCAAAACAGACGATTCACGGGTGGTTGCTGATTTTCTCCGGACCCACATCTTTAACCGATTCGGGACCCCTCGAGCTCTCATCAGTGATCGAGGGACTCATTTTTGCAATCGGACAGTCGCTTCATTACTTAATAAGTATGGAGTGACTCACCGAGTATCCACAGCTTACCACCCCCAAACCAATGGGCAAGCTGAGGTCTCGAATCGGGAGATCAAGGCTATTCTCGAGAAGACCGTGAATCAGTCAAGAAAAGACTGGAGTCTCAAACTGGGAGACGCGCTATGGGCCTATCGTACTGCATTCAAGACCCCGATCGGCATGACGCCATATCGGTTGGTCTACGGCAAGCCGTGTCATCTTCCAGTCGAGATAGAACACAAGGCCTTTTGGGCAATCAAGAAGGTCAACATGGACTTAAACTTGGCAGGGAAAAACCGATGTTTGCAAATCCAAGAGCTTGAAGAACTTCGGGGGGATGCCTATGAAAATTCAATGATCTACAAGGGCAAGACCAAGGCCCAGCATGACAAACATCTCGTAGTCAAGAACTTCACTATTGGGCAGAAAGTTTTGCTATACAACTCAAGACTACGGATTTTCTCGGGAAAGCTCAAGTCCAAATGGACGGGACCATATCAAATCACAGTAGTGTTTGATCATAGGGCTGTTGAAATCCAGAATCTGAACAATGGGGAGCCATTCAAGGTGAACGGTCATCGGCTGAAACCCTTCTATGAAGGATTCAAGCCCTCGACCGCCGAAGAAGTAAGGGTCGAGGACCCAGCAATCAACGCCCCCGAATGAGGAAACAACGTCTAGGCCTAGACGATAATCAAGGCCAAGTGTGGGGACAACCCCCGACTTTCTAACCCAATTTTCCTGTCTTTAAATTTCGAATCCGACATCCTTTTTCTCTCTTCCCCATGCATATTTCTTATCTTCCCTAGGTAGTCTTAATTAATTTTGTCTATTCTTATTCCCCTTTGTTTTCTTGGTTTTTTTTTATTTTTATTAGAGTCAACTCTAGCTTTTCAAATTTTTTATGCACACTTTTTATGTTGCCTAGGTGAAAATTAAATTTTCTTTGTCTTCTTTCCCTTTCATTTAATTCCTTTGTCTCTCTCCTATTAAATGTCTTGTCCCCTACTTTATTAGCCCCTATTTAATTCTTTTGATTTTATTCCCCTCTCTCCTATTTTCAAATCCTAAAAGCTGATTTACTTTTTCCGTTTCCCGTGCAGGTGCAGGCGCACGCTGCCCTTGGCACTGCGCGTCCTCTCCCGGCGCGACACGTGGCGGACGAAGCCCGAGGATATCAGCTCCCATCTCTCTCCCCACCTTTCCACGTCTTCCAACCCACTCACCCACGCCACCTAACCGTCAGATCCTACCAGTTACCCAACCAAAACCCCCTCATCTCTCTCAATCAAATCAAAACATAACATCTTTTTCTCTTCTTTCCAAAAACAAAATCCTCTCTTCTTCCTCATGGGACGCACAAGCCTAAACCTAAACAAACCCACCACTTCTTCTACCCCTACTCCTACTCCTCTCTCCACTCAAAACCAGCCAAAGACCACCACCGATCACTCACCCACCGCCACTGAACCACTCGGATCAGCCTCCTCCGAAGCCACTATAGACCTAGACGAGATCATATTCACCACCTCCCTCCCAAAAATGACCAGATCCGGCAAGGTACACCGCGTTCCTCCAACCACCACCGCCGGCAGCAAGAAGAAAACGCCAGCAGCGTCGCGGACTTCTCCTCCCAGCCTAGTGAACTCCGTCCCTCTCGATGTCAAGCCAATCGGCTATGTCATCCCCTCTGACACCGAGGAGGAAGAGGCAGCACAGACCAGCTCCAGCCTCCGTGAGGCCCGGAGGGTCGAGAAAGAAAACGAGGAGCAGTTTCCTTGGGACTCCGACGACCAGCAAGCGATTGGAGAAGGAGATGGAGGCGAGGAAGGAGAAGAGGAGGTCGAGCTGAAGGAGCGGTCTGATGAGCAAGACGCTCAGGACCCCGAGCATACTGCTCAAGGTCCCGAGGACGCTCAAGATGACCAGGGAGCAGAAGCCGCCACAGAAGGCGAGGGCGAGGTAAACCCACCAAAGCCACCTAGTCCGCCCCCACAAAAGAACAAGGGCAAGGCAAAAGCCCAATCGTCCTCTAAAGCACCGACCCAAGCAGCAAAGAGTGCCCCCAAAGCCCCTCCCTCCAAAGCTCCGCTCTCTAAGACCCAGGCTACTAAGAAACAGAAGCTCCCGACCACTCCCAAGGGCAGGGCAGCCGCGATCGAGACCCCCCGGAAATCCCAGCGAACTGAAGAAGCGGACGACGATCTCGAGGACCCCTCGCCTGCTTCGGGATCCAAACTGAGTTACCTGGTAACGGCTGACCTTGATACCTTTAATGAACTGTTCATTTTCAACGATAAGCCGTCTCTAGATAAGGTCACCTTAATGAATTTCAAGGGGGTAGCCCCGTGTCCTAAGCTAGATATGGCATTTTATGATAAGATGGGTATTGGGTCCCGAATTCGGGAGTTGGTTAGTGGCATAGGTTGGGAGAGCTTCTTTTATATGGATCAGCCTACATATCTGGAGCTCAGCCTTGAGTTCTTTGCAAGTTTTTGGTACAAGGTCGATCTGTTCAAGCCAAAGGGTGGGGTAGGTCCCGATCTGTCTACTAGGGGTTGCGTCAATTTCAGGATGGCTAGCAAATGACACCCGATGTCCCTCAACGACTTCAATGTATACCTCGGTTTTGTCAGTCGTGAGGGCATTCAAGGGGCCGAATATCAGAACGCCTTGACCACCGTACCGGCTGACTTCAACAACCACAAGGCCCTTCGGGAGCTCACTGGGAATTCCAAGGTCAAGTTCGACTCCCGCCACACCAAGGCTCATTGCATTCAAGACCCTGCACTCCGAATTCTGCAACGCTTCCTGTCCATTGCCCTCGCAGGTAAATTCGGGACCTCAGGCCAGCTTGCTCAATCGGAGCTATTTTTCTTATGGGCCATGTATCACAAGAAGCGGGTCAACCTTGGCTACTAGATCACCACCTCTGCTCACAACATTGCCAATGCCCCCTGGGTCGTTCTCCTATTCTTGGGTCCCTTGTCACCAGCCTGGCCTCGCAGTTATACACCTCAACGTTCCGGGAACTGAACTTATACCGGCACCCGAATTCTTTCAAGCTCCTTGGTCTCAAGACCTTGGACACGATGGGATTCCTTTGTGTTATTAACGGTATCTTGAGCTTTCATGCAGATAACAAAGGAAAGATAGAAGGCAAGTTTGAGTACCCGGACCTATCAAAGCCCCGAGCCCAGTCTGCTGCCCCCGAGCCTCCTTCTGCCAAGACCAACGCGTCAACTGCACCCAAAGAGAATGCCACCGGTCCCGAACAGATGCCGAGCAACAACACGATCCTCAGCTTACTCACTGACATCTTGGAAACCAATCGCGCCATCCTCAAAGAAATTCGCGAGCAAATTGCCACACTGGTCCCACCTCACCCCTGATCCTGAATATTTTCAAACCCTTTGCCCCTGCGTGGGCTGATTCTCTATGTTGAACAATTTACTTTTATGTTTTCCGTTTGAACTGCTATCTCTTTTGTCTCCTTCCCGCATTGAGGACAATGCGCCGCCTAAGTGTGGGGAGGAGTTTAAACTGCTAGTATTTATTATGCATGTTATAATTATATTCTAGTTTATTTTTTCCTAAGCTATAATTATATTCTAGTTTATTTCCCCTAAGCTTATGTATGAATTAATTTCTAGTTTTTACTTTTTTTTTCGGATTTTAGCTTACTGCCTAGTTTTGAAAACACCAATGATGGACACACACCTGACTTGTGCACATAGAATGAAAATGCTGTCTTAGTCAAGGTCCCGAATGATTCATTCTTCGCCTGTTATGCCTTATATCTGCTTCAAGACCTAGACACCAGTAGTCTCGAATTAGCACCTTGTGAGCATTTGAGCCTTCATGCCTATATTTATTGTTTGAGTGAATGCATGACTAAGTACTGGCTGAGTTTGCATGATATCCATGGGTATAGACACTTTTAGACATAGGAAAGCAATAAAAAGATTAAGACCTCGCATCGAATTGTTCTCTCATTTTTTTTCTGTTCTATTTTCCCTTCTTGACCCCGAATCCCTTCTTGACCTCTCCAATTCTAACCATTTGAATTTTCCTTGATCTTTCTCTTGGCAGGTGAAGCAATGTTGTTGGGAGCACTATCGAGGGCTAGACTAGAAAAACGAAGCAGCAAAGGCAAAGTGTGGGGATCCCGCAAAAATTGAAGACCCTGAATGCTGGCGCAAATTCAAGACCTCAAAGCTGAATTCAAGGGCAGACCAGAACGAAAAATCACTTCCCATCCACAGCAAAACGCAAGTGTGGGGAAGTGAAATCAGAATTTCCAGCCCCCGAAGAACAAAGGTCTCGATCCTCAAGCAATCCAGATCTCGCGCTCTCTCTCCCTCTCGAAAAAAAAAAAGAAAAAAAAAGAAAAAGAAAAAAATTAGAAAATCAAAAATAATAAAAGAGAGAGAGAAGAGAGCAAGACTAAGCCTTGAAAAACAAGAAGAGGAAAATCAGCAACAACATCCATTCAAGGTCCCGAGTCTAAGTCCCGAGCGAAGAAAGCAAAGTCCCCCCTCGAAGAAAAATTTAGTCTAGCCTTCGCTCTCAGCAACATTGTCTCACCACTTTGATTCCTTCTGCCGAGGGAGCGTTCCAGGTTTGAGTTGGTTCCACCACCTTCTCATTTCACTTCCTTACTCTCCCTCTTCTCTACTTTTTCCTCCCGATATGCCTCTTTCTATTTCCTCTTATCATTTAGTTTCCTTGTTTTCCCTTCTTGCCCCCGATGCGAAGTCTTTTGATTGCTAGATTGCCTATGCATGTGTCTAATGTACTCGGATTGATATGTGAACTTGATTTTGTGCCGTGTTATTGCATACTTGAGTGTTTAAACACCTAGCCTCACGAGTGTGAGTGCAAACACCGATTCATGTGAGGATTGCTGGTGAAGAGGCTGATGCGGAAAAGTCTCTTCTTAAGGGTCGTTATCCTTCTGATTTGATGCGGGTGTATCTAGGCGGGGTCTGTTTTCATTCAGGGTCCCGAATCTTGACAAGCGTGCTTATTCTCTGTGCTATGGTTTGGTGTGTCTGTTCTGTTTTGGGACTGTTTTAAATTTTGTGAATGCTCGAGGGCGAGCATTAGGCAGTGTGGGGATTATTTGATAGCATATTTTTATGCATGATTTTCCCTTCATTTTCTCACCCATTTAAGGCATGATTCTGCTAATTTACCCTTGTTTTCATTACTATTGCAGATCTAGGCCTAAAAAGGAAGTTTATGCAAAAATATGCATTTTTGGTGCATTTTGAGCGAATTCGAGCTTCAAGACCAATAGTCGAGGTCCCGAGTCCAAAGCAGCGTTCAAGGCCCCGAGTCGGATTCCCAGTTCGGGCCCCCGAAGGGTAAAGAATGGCATTTCCACGTGTCATCCCGCCTAAACGCCCATGTGATTCCTCTGACACTGTTCTGACGCTCTGCACTGACTACCAAATACCTACCGATCTGACCAGTTCAACCATTGAGCTCAATCCAGACCTGCCAAAACTGGAAAAATCAGACAGCTTTATGCTTTTCTAGCTTTGTGCTTTAAGGAACATGGATCCATTTTTTTAGGCTTTCAATTAATGCATTTTGTCCCTAGTTTTTAGCTGTAGATATTTTGTGCTTGGAGCTCTACTATATAAAGAACATCCAAGAATAGTTTAGACATCTTATCATCTCTTCCTAATTTCTCATCACTTAGGATAATTTAGAAAGTAGTTTAGACTTCTCTCTAGTTTCCCTCTCTAGTTCTTGTTAGCTCATTCAACCTTGCCGCCGGGCCTCAAACGGAATTTAGTAACAAAGTCTTCTTCCCTCAATCTATTTATTCACTTGTTATGCTTTCTTTAATTATTATCTATTTATATTTAAGCATGAGCAGCTAAATCTTTAGTTCTTGGCAAGGGTAATTCAAGGGTTGCAAGGGCAGATTCGAGGCCTTAATGTGCTTAATATGTTCTTGATGCCATATTCAATTACTTATCGTTTTAATTACATCTTCACATGATATAATTTGAGGTCTGATCAACTAATTGTTATTTTGTGTGAATGTTGCCATCTTTGTGATGAATACGGAAGGAAAATTGCATGGAACAAGTAGGCATCTGTTTAGTCTTGACCGCGCTGAAGTGGTCTCGAATAGATAGGGTGGGTAGTTGATTAGAGTGAGGTCACGAGCTTGACAAACTGAGGGACTTTCAGCTCTAGATCTGTCTTTTCTTAGCTTTATGGGCAGTTTGAGTATGGCCTTTCCGCATTCGTGCCTGGAGGGATGACAAACTGTCAAGACTACCTCATATGTGGAAACGGGGGGTAGTTTCTCTTAAGAGAAAAGTAGGGGGTATTCGAGGAATCTGGTCCCTATGTCATTTCTATGATGTCTTGAATAGAATATCCTTGAGCCGATGACAATCTGGTCCCGAATGCAACCCAAGAATGCCTTTGCTGAGAATCCTTCTCTATCTGATTATTTGTGCTTGTTTCACCCCTGTTTTATTATTTCTGGATTTGTTCACTTACTTGCTTTATTTTATCATTCGGGACCCCCGAATTGACACCTCAAGGTCCCGAATACTGCTTTCCTAGGTAACAATTGTTAGCTCCCAAATCTGCCTTGGCTAACTTGTTTAGCCAAGTAAAACCCCCCTGATTGTTACTTTTCGTGCTTTTCTCCCCCGAATACATTCAAGACCTTAGACCAGTCTCTCACAATCCCTGTGTTCGACCCTGACTACCACTGTACACTTTATCTCTTGTGCACACACGTTTTCAGGCACTATAAATCTATATTTGACTGACGATCATTCGTCGATATCAGCTCAAGATGAACCCACTAAAGTGTGCCTTCGGAGTTACCTCTGGGAAATTCCTCGGTTTCATTGTTAGACATTGTGGTATCGAAGTTGACTAAACAAAGATCGATGCTATACTCAACATGCCCGAACCCACAAATATTCATGAGTTGAAAAGCTTGCAAGGGAGGTTGGCATACATAAGGAGATTTATCTCTAATTTGGCTGGACGTTGCCATCCATTTTGTAGATTGATGAAAAAGGACGTACCTTTTGAATGGGATGAAGCTTGTCACAATGCCTTCACCCGCCAGTTCTCGCGGCACCCATTCCTGGAAAACCGTTAATCCTTTACATATCCGCTCAAGAGCAATCTCTGGGGGCAATGCTCGCTTGACTAAATGAGAGTGATAAAGAAAATGCACTTTACTACTTGAGTAGGACACTCGTGGGAGCTGAGCAAAAGTATGCTCCAATCGAGAAGATTTGTTTAGCTTTAATTTTTGCTGCTAGAAAGTTGAGGCATTACATGGTCTCGCATAGCATTCATTTGATATCAAAGGCAGATCCTCTCAAGTACCTGATGTCTAGACCAATCCTCTCAGGAAGGGTGGCTAAATGGACATTACTGTTGTTGGAGTTTGAGATAACCTTTGTGCCACAAAAGGCCACAAAAGGACAAGCTCTAGCAGATTTCTTAGTAGATCATCCAATTCCGGTGGAGTGGGAACTTCCTGAGGATTTTCCAGATGAGGAAGTTTTCTTCACTGATTTCATGCCATCATGGAAACTTTATTTTGATGGTGCAACTAGAAGCTATGGTGCAGGAGCTGCGGTAGTATTTGTTACTCCCCACGATGAGGTGCTGACATTCTCTTTCACCTTGACGGAAAATTGCTCTAATAACGTCGCAGAGTATCAAGCTTTGTTGATCGGTTTAGAGATAGCACTAGAAATGAGGATCAACCAACTAGAAGTATATGGTGACTCACAGTTGATTGTTAACCAACTATTGTCTGAGTATGAGGTCCGAAAAGAAGATCTGGTACCGCATCACCAATACGCAATGAAATTATCGGAGAAGTTCGAGTCCATAAGTTTCAACTTCGTTCCAAGAAGTGAAAATAGGTAAGCAGACGCATTGGCTAACCTTGCTGCTATTTTGGTTGTGACTGAAGGAGATAGCATTCCAGTATCAGTTTCTCGGCACTGGGTCATTCCCCTATTAGTTCCCAAAGATGAGGAGGAAGTAAACGACATCACTGTGGTCGAAGAAGAGAATAAAGATTGGAGGCAGCCACTCATCAATTTTCTCCAGTATGGGAAGTTGCCCGATGATCCTCGTCATAAGACCGAAATAAAAAGACGAGCTCCCTAGTTCATATATTTTAAGGAAACTTTATATCATCGTTCATTTAATGGTGTGTTCCTTAGGTGTCTGGGAAGAGAAGAATCAATCCAAGCCTTATAAGAGTCTCATAGTGGGATTTGTGGTGCTCATCAGTGAGGTCCCAAGTTGCATTTCCGGATTAAGAGAATGGGGTACTATTGGCCAACTATGGTACAAGATTGCATGGAATACGCAAAGAAATGTGAAGCTTGTCAAGTGTATGCAAACTACATTTATCAACCTCCAGAGCCTCTGCACCCCACTGTGGCTTCGTGGCTCTTTAAAGCTTGGGGATTGGATGTGGTTGGACCTATCACTCCGAAGTCATCTTCTGGTCACTCTTACATTCTTGCTGCAACTGACTACTTCTCCAAATGGGCAGAGATTGTCCCTTTAAAAGAGGTCAAGAAAGAAACGGTGGTGGATTTCATTCGCACTCACATCATTTATCGGTACGGAGTACCTCGGTATATCATCACTGATAATGGAAAACCCTTCTACAATGCTCATATGGACAAACTATGCGAGCAATTTGGATTCGTCCAAAGAAACTCTTCCATGTATTATTCGGCAGCGAATGGTTTGGCTGAAGCCTTCAATAAGACTCTTTGTAATTTACTAAAGAGGGTCGTCTCCAAGACCAAGAGAGATTGGCATGAAAGAGTTGGGGAAGCTTTATGGGCGTACCGCATAACCTTTCGGACTCCAACTCAAGCAACTCCTTACACTCTCGTGTATGGAGTGGAAGCAGTCCTTCCTCTTGAACGTCAAATTCCATCAGTAAGGATAGCCATTCAGGAAGAATTGACCAATAAAGAACAGATTAAGTTGAGATTGCAGGAACTGGAAGCCTTGGATGAAAAAAAGGCTCGAAGCTCAAAACCGCTTGGAATGTTATCAAGCTCGCATGGCCCGAGGTTTCAACAAAAAGGTTTAGCCAAGATCTTTCCAAATAGGAGACTTGGTGCTTGCGGTCTGCCGTCCCATTGTGATCACAAGGAAGGTAACAGGAAAGTTCCAACAAAAATGGGATGGATCATATGTTGTGCAAGAGGTCTATACAAATGGCGCGTACAAGATTGTGGACAATGATGGACTACGCATCGGACCCATCAACGGAAAGTTCTTAAAGCATTTTTATGCCTAAAATTATTGTATTACTCCTGGCCCGCAAGAGTATAAACTGTGTACTACCAAAAAAAAAAAATTGAACTACGTCATGACTTGATCCTTCTTCTTTGAAGGTACGTAGGCAACTTGACATGTTTCAAGTGCAGTCACATCAAAAAAAAAATCATCACATGACTCATGGCCCGCAAGAGTATAAACTGTGTACGGCAAAAAGAAAACAAAATCATTGTACTACTCCTGGCCCGCAAGAGTATAAACTGTGTACGACTAAATAAATGAATAAAATAAATATGCTTCCAGAGCTAATCAGTCAAGGAAAAGTAAAATTTATTTGCCACAATTGAATGAATCATCATCATATCCGTTCAAGCTCAAGCAAAAAAAAGAAAAGAAAAGAGACAAAGAATAAAAACGTTCATTCCATGCATGGGAAAAGTATACACTAAAAAAAAAGGGACTACACTAGAGACGCCACTATGTCTTCCAAATCTTCCATCTGAAGAAGAGTATGCCTAAGTTCTTCTCTCTCACAGTCAATCGCTTCAACTTCAGCTGCAGTGATGGTCTTTTTCTTTTTCCATTCTTCTTGTTCTGAAGAAAGCTTCTAGATGTTCTCGTCGGTGTTTTGAAGATCATATTGCAACTTGTCAATCTTTGTGGCTAATCTACCATTTTCCTCTTGCAATTGGCTGATCTTCAAGTCCAAGTCTTCCATCTATGCTTTTAAACTCAATAAGGCATCATGAAGGGAAGAACTCCACATCTGAGAGGCGTCAAGTTTCAACTTTAGCCTATCTACTTCCTCGGGCGAGGGAAGATGACTCATGTCTTTCTATCTCCTTACCAGATAAGAGTCAACTCGAGTCAGAAAGTCCCCAAATTTCAACTTCAATGGAGTAGCATCAGACATGAATACATCCTTGATGACATCCTTAAGAATATGAGACTTCTTTTCCCACCAAACCTTCAAATTTGAAAAGCCACCACTAAGAGCAATCTGGAACTCCTTCTTAAGAAAACCAGAAAGCCCACGAATAACAGAGGATCTACATGCAGTAAGTTCTTCAGAACTGATAAGTGGACTAGGGCAAATTGATTTGGTAGGCATCGGCTTTTGAGCAAAGCTAGAATGATGAGCAGAGAAGCAACAACACTTGTAGGTCTAGTAGTTGGAGACTCCCTTGTCCTCAACGAGTCTACCTCTTCTTCCTCATCTGCATGAATGATGCCTCCATCTATGGTACTGGGGAAGTCGAGGTCATTCAGATCATTCATGGAAACATTGGCGTTGTCTTCATCAAAACTATTCAACGCTTCAATCATGTCTTGCTCGACATCTGAGTCATGGAGAGAAGTAGGGTTAAAAGCACCACTTGTAACTATCCAAGTTTTAGGTGATGATGGGAGAAAATAAACATAAATATCATAAGGAAAGCTAAAACAAATGGAGGATAAATTGGTGGATACCTTTGTTCCCGGCTTCAAGGGGCGTCCCACCATCTTCAGCAAGTCTATGGTCTCTTTGAGAGGCACTCTTCTTGAAAAACACTATCTTTGAAGGTTTCTCAAGTGTAGCTCCAACATTCTTCCGGCGCTTCTTCCTCACAAGGTCATCCTATGAAAAGACGAATGAGATCGTCAATGAAGAGTTTAAAAGAAAAAAAAAGTAATGATAAAAATGATGATGATAACATACCTGGTCATCCTTATCTTCATCATCGTTGCACACGACCTCCTGTCCGCGAGGCTTGCGAGCATCATATTTTGTCCTCTTCCATCCTAGAACATCACCAAGAGAAGGCACGACAATCACGCTAGAAAGAGGTCTTTTAAAGGAGCATTGATAAGAGCTCGACTTCGATTCAGAGATGAAACCGTGAGATGAAGGCAACAAGGATCTAGTCTCCTTTGGGAGGTGGTAAACACATGGATAATTGGTGTTTGGGTGGATGGATGGATCCGGATTTGTATGGAGTTTAAGGGCAGCGGCAATAGATGGAATAATGGAGAAGATAACGTCGCTAGAAGGAGTGCGGATTGTGCAGCGGATTAATGGATGAAAATGAGAGTGTTTAGATGAACAATAAGTATATAACTTCAATACCCAACAAACCCTCTCAAGAACTTGCTTGAGCAACCTTGTTACAAAGTGAAGAAGATGAAGTGCTGGTTTTAAGAACCCTAAATTACCTAGGTTACTCTACTGATTTGGCCAAAGAGAATATCATCAAAATCAAAGGCAAGTTATAAAAGAGGGTATCTCCTTCTATTTATAGCTTGAGAATTATTACATGAGAAAACCCTAAAATAACCCTTCATTTAAACCTAGGAAGGCCGGCTGACTTGATCACTAAAACAGTCCCTAATGTGTTAGTTTTCGCCGTGAGATCCAAGGCTGGCCCGGGCAAGGCATAAGGACGAGCTGGAGCCTTTAAGCTCATATCATCCCATCCCCCTTTGAACAGATTCGTCCTCGAATATAAGCTTTGGAGGGTGTGGGGTTCCGAAAGTGGAGTGAGAGTCTTCAAGCTCGTATCATCCCCTCCCCCTTTGAGGAAATTCGGCCTCGAATCTATAGGGTCCATCCCTTGCAAGACCAAACGGGTCAAGGCATGCTCACAACTTGTGGATACACACGGAACCCTCCAACTACACCTTTCGGGTAATATAGGCCAAGGTGGAGGCCTTGATTGGGGAAGACAGGTAGGTGTGGACGGAAAACAGCCAAGAACAATCAAGGATTGACCATGACGAGGCAAGGAGTGAACTAGGGCCAAGTGCGGGCTCTTAGTAGTGGCTGATAAGGCGAGGGCGCTATGGTGAACTAAAAGAGCAGCGGACGGAATCCGTGTAAAGTACGAGACCATGTAACCACATGGAGGTGCCGAAAACAGAAGGAAAGGTGCGCGGTTCACATGCCCAAGACCAAGTAGAAATGGGTCCTCAAAGCTATGTATAGGTACCTTCGGAATGATGGAAAAGTCACTCCCAAGGGCCCAAAAATGGTGCTGCAATGCAAGACAATGAGTGGCTGTCTCATGGCACTCCGAAGTGGACTCATCAACCGTACTTGTATCCCTTTCGCTCCCAAACTCCACATTAACATCCGAAACCAGTAGCTTCTCCTCAAACGGAGGCAAATCATCCTCAATAAGTGATGGCGATTCGGCTGAAACAACACTAGGAAGATCCTCAATCTCCTCAACCAATGGTGTCTCAAAACCATCCATGGATTGCAATACATTCATTTCCCTCCCAAGAGGCACTAAACTTTCCTTGACTGATGGCGAACCAAGAGTACAAACGCTAACCTCTTCACATTGCCCAAGGTGCTCGGAAACCCGTAGGTTATCACATATAAGTGTCATTGCGGCCATGGTGTTTGTCATGGCTTGGGTGCTTCTTTCCAGACGCGCTAGAATTGGAGCCATCCTTAAGACGAAAGGTGAGGTGCCATGGTGTGGGGATGGGGCAGCCTCGGTGAAGTAGTCCTCCTGTCCGTACAAAATCTCTCCACTAGTCGCATAAGAGTCATACGCATAGGCTTGGCGAGAGGGCTCCATATGATAATACTCCAACCGGGAAGGAATGGAATCGTAACTAGGAAGAGGCGGGGGCCAACGGACATGGTGGAGGGGCTTCTCAATATGATACCAAGATGCATGGCTAGTAGGAGCAACCCTCAAATGCGGCGGTACGTAGGAAGACATAGAAAAATTCCTACAAAAGGAAAAATAAACACTATTGATAGCTAAAAGGGGTTAGTCTCTCCCTCACGTGTTTCACACAACACTCTAACAATCTCACCTCCTTACCCACTCTAATCTCCAAGCAACACCAAGTAATGTAGCTTAGCACAAACTCTAAGACACATAACAGCACAAGGAATGCAAAGAAAACAAGCTTAGAAAGAAAGGTAGAGAAAATCAAAAGGTATGCACGGATTGGATTGAAATGCACACCTAATTGATTTAGAGTAGAAATAATGATAGAAACAAGAAGGATAGACCAAAGACTCAAAAGAAAATCTAGCTCAAATGAGAAGAGAAAACAAAATTGAAAAGGAAGACTCAAAACTGAAATTTCGAGTGAAAACTGCGCACTGATTTTGAGTTGGATAGAAGTGTGTGAAAACCCCCGAATTAGGAGAAGTCTCAAACATAAGAGTTGTTCCACTCAGATTGAAGTTTAAGCTTTCAAAATTTCTGAATTTTTGGAGGGAAACTACCCTCTCAAAAGGGAAAAATGCGAAAGTAATAAAAAACTGGGAATGGAAATCCGAAAAAGAAAATCCAAATTGGAAGGCACAAATTGAAAACCGAAACTTTTGTTCTTCCACAAGGACACTTAAAAAACAATGTAATTCACTTCAATTGCATACACACAAGTAGTTTCTTGCTTGTGACTCCTTTGCTCTTCTTCTTTTCTTTTTTTATTTTTTTTTATTTTTTGAGAAGTGAGGAACTTGATCACTTTTTCTTTTCTTTTTGATCAAATCTTTTAGTTCCCTTCTTTTAAGTTCTATTTTTGCAAAGGGTGAAGAAGACTCACTTGTATGACAAGTATTTTTACAAGAAGAAGTGAAAGACAAGTAGTTTTTGCTCTTGAATTTTTTTCACTAAAAGCCAAAAAGTGTGATATGGCAAGTGAAAATGATGTGTCACTAATTTTGTGGATGACCAAGCAAGTGATGTGGCATGTGAGGTGGACGTGTATGACAAGCATACAAAGTGTAAGGATCATGGTAGAAAACAATTTTTAAACCATAGAAAACAAGAATCAAGGTGTTTGAACCGAAGAAACTCAAGGAAATGACGTTTTAGCAATTTAGTGGAACAGGTGTGAAAAAGAAGAAAAACAGAAAAAATTTCAGCACAAAAGAAAGATGTTCTATGGTAGAGGAGATGATTCTAACCGTAGAAAAGGAATTTAAATGAGGTTTACCAACCTAGAAGACGATTGGAGCTCCGCTACCACTAGATAAGAGCTCGACTTCGATTCGGAGATGAAACCGTGAGATGAAGGCAGCAAGGATCTAGTCTCCTTTGAGAGGTGGTAAACACATGGATAATTGGTGTTTGGGTGGATGGATGGATCCGGATTTGTATGGAGTTTAAGGGCAGCGGCAATAGATGGAATAATGGAGAAGATAACGTCGCTAGAAGGAGTGCGGATTGTGCAGCGGATTAATGGATGAAAAGGAGAGTGTTTAGATGAACAATAAGTATATAACTTCAATACCCAACAAACCCTCTCAAGAACTTGCTTGAGCAACCTTGTTACAAAGTAAAGAAGATGAAGTGCTGGTTTTAAGAACCCTAAATTACCTAGGTTACTCTACTGATTTGGCCAAAGAGAATATCATCAAAATCAAAGGCAAGCTATAAAAGAGGCTATCTCCTTCTATTTATAGCTTGAGAATTATTACATGAGAAAACCCTAAAATAACCCTTCATTTAAACCTAGGAAGGCCGGCTGACTTGATCACCAAAACAGTCCCTAATGTGCTAGTTTTCGCCGTGAGATCCAAGGTTGGTCCGGGCAAGGCATAAGGACGAGCTGGAGCCTTTAAGCTCATATCAAGCACGCCTTGTCATTTCGGACGTGTCATTTCCTAAGACTTCTGATCTAAACCCCTCTCTTTCCTGACGGTCTCTTCTTGAGTCTCTTGACTTGGAACTATCATCCTTCAGGAAACTATCGTACCCCCTTTTTGTTTCGATGTTGCGAAACATAGGTTTGAGACGAGAATGTGAGACAAGTGTTGGACTTGGACTCGCCTCACATCATGTAAAATGAAGTCGCCACCCATTTTTCTAAGGTTTAGGGAACCTAATCGTCATGGCATAAAAAATAAATAAACTAAGGCAAAAATGGTCTAAACCAAAGAACAACGGTTCGAGGTCGTTATTATGGACTTGGGAAGGTGTTAGGCACCCAAGTCACATCCTTAAAAAAAGGTTACCGGTATGCGAGGTGTTTTGAGAAAAACATTTTAAACATGTAATTTGGGTCCTCCAAGGTGACGTTACATCTTAGCATTTTTCGTTGGTATTTGTTATTTCCGATCGGGACCGAAGGACGGGGTTACCGTTTGTTCGTATGCTAGAGTAGGGCTGTCAAAAAGGGTCTGCGGGTCCAGACCCGGCCAGACCCGACCCGACAAAATACGGGTCCAGATTCTCAGTCCCGGTCCCGGCTTGGTGGGTCTGGTCCGGGTCCGGGAGCAGACCTGGACCCGGGTATATATATATTTATTTTTAAAAAAAATTTATTTTGTTTATCATTCATTCTACTGTAACAATCCAATGTTGCTGCTGTCACCTAATTAATTGGGCACAAATACAAGAAATAGGGCACCAAAAACCACCTAATTAATTGCAAATTCCAAAATTGGCACAAATACAAAGCAGTAACAATCCAATTTGGCAGCAACAACAATACAAGTTGTGAGTTAGTAAGGAGGCAGTGAGTTAGTAAGGAGGTAATAACAATCAGTTCTAGCCACCAAACAGCAAATAAGGCATGTAGTATGTCTAGAAAGCTTCCTACAGGAAATATGAGTTTGTCAAACAAGCAGCATCCTAAACAAGTATGCAGGCTACCCCATTAATTTCACATTCACTCCTTTCTTCTCAATATGAATGCTAGACATTCTTTCATGACAGCACAGATGAAAAACAAAACATGTAGCTCCATACGATGTATCTAAGGAGGGGGATAACACCTTGGTTTATGCCTGTGGCATACAAACACACTTATCAATTTCTTTATTTTTGGCCAGTGCATATTTTCATGTTAAAAACCCATGAATATAAATCCTCTTGGCAGAGAGCACAATGCAAGATTTAAAATCCTGAAGTTCTATCATTCAATTGCACCAATAAGCAAATCAATACGGCTATTGTAATTCAGTTCTAAAGATCACATTCAGTACTCACTTTGCCACCCATGGTCGATTTGGAAGAATAGAAGAAGAATTTTACAGCTTTATTTTCCGATAATCAAACAAGATCTACCTAACCTCAATACTCCGATGAGAAGGGAAGGGAAACACGGTGGCGATGAGAAGGGAATGGAAGAGAGGGAGTGATGTCGTGGACCTATGGTGGTGGTGACTGGTGAGTCTGGGTGGTGGAAGAGATGGGAGCGACGGTCTCTTCACTGGTGGTGGCGATGAGAAGGGAAGGGAGCGGCGGTGATTGCGATTAGAAGGTAAGAAGAAAGTTTGTAATTTTAGCCTTTTAGGGTTAAGTTACCGGGTCTCGGGACAGACCCGAGACCCACCGGATCAGACCCGACCTTACACGGGTCGGGACCAGACCTGACCCGGACATAATTCGGGACCGAAAATTTGGTCCTGGTCCCGAAAAAAATCCCGGGACTCGGGCCGGGTCTTCGGGTCTCGGGACTGGTTGACAGCCCTATGCTAGAGCGGATGTTCCCCCCTTGTCATTGGGCCATGCATGATTAATTACTTACTAGGTGATCTATCATGGCGAAACTAATAAAGTGCCTTTTTATGGATGCACATATATTTTGTATGGGTTTGAAGCCATCATGCATAGCATTTAACATGCAAATAATTAATTTCATGGTATGGAATACAAGTGATATAAACATGTTGTACATGTGAGATTGATTTTAATTGTTTAACAATTCTATATGTCACGCACACGAGTGGGGAGGTTCTAACGCATTCTAAGTGGTCATGCATACGATTCGGTTTTAGCATAAACATACAAGGAAATATTTTAGGATAAGCTTACCTTTTGGATGAACCCCGATCGATCCATCTCTTCAAAACCATGGTTAACGACAATTGACATAAGGTAGGTATAAGCAAACATACACGATTTTTAACTACTTAAATATTTATTACAAGCCACAATTCATAATAAAAACTACTTATCTAATTATTACAAATTGGAGGTCGAAATAACTATCTAATTAATTATTACAACAAGTGAAATAACTAATTATTACAACAAGTGGAATAAGTATTTAATTATTACAACAAGTTTGGCAATCATATATTATCACATACACGCAAAAATGATTAACAATCATTCATTACATACGAATGCATGGACATAATGCAATTTTAAATGGGTCGGGCTAGGCCCATACTTTGGATTTCAGTTTTTGGTCAATATGCATGCAAATAATATTACGGAAATAAATTAAATAAAAGAGATAAAACGTACTTTTGAGTGAAGGTTTAAGGTTTAACCTACAAAGCGAAAGTGTTAGTAATAACTTGAAAAATAATAAATAATAAAAGTGCACGCACACACTTATTTAGCAAGCAAGCAATTGGATAAACATGGCAAACAAGTAATCGATTTATTTCATGTGAGCATACGAATATTTCATACAATTTAAACATGTCATAAAGCGGATAAAACATCATGTGAGGCATAAGAACATTTCATACAATTTAAACATGTCATAAAAAGCATACGAGCATTTCATACGATTTAAACATGTAAAAAAAAAACATACGAACAACATGCCAGCAAATCAACCCAATAATTACAGCCAGAAATTAAATCAAAACAGTGGCATTTTTATCATGTGAATAGTAAACTAATTAATATGCATTTCATGTTATTAATTAATTTAGACAACAGTCAATCAAATTGAGGCAAAGGAAGTGAAATTGGCATGAAAACTAAGCATGTGAGGCAAGTTCTAGAAATTTATTCATGCATTAAGGATGAAAACAAAAATTAAAGAAAACTAAGAAGAAAGCTTACTTGTTTCCAGGAGAGCTTAACCAAGAAGGTAGTGCAAGAAATGGGGAGTGAGAGTGAATTTAGGTGCCCTCTTCTTGTTGCATGAAGCATGCTATTTATAGGGGAAGGTTGAGTCGGTTGTGGAGGGAGCTTGTGGCTACAAATGACCCACGCGTTCGTCGGTGAGCTGGAGAGTGAATAGTGGCCGGAGTAGAGGCCAAGTTTGGGCTTTGTGATGATCATAGCAGAGTCGTCGAGGCTAGCTAGGAAGAAAGGTGAGGTGATTTTAGATAAATATGCATTAATTGCCATTAATGCATGTTTTTGGATACGAACGGGATATTTTGGTACGAGCGAATTTGTACGAAAGTGAAAATAAATCCGATCCGAGGAAACCATGACGTGTAGAAAAATAAGACGAGAAAACTAGTATATAGTGAAGAAATGCAAAACTTGATTTAACGTATTTATTTTCTCTTTCGAAAACGCTAAAAGTTTGGACGTAAAATAAATGTCCTTACGATAAAAATTGAACAAAACCAAACTCGATGGCGTGAAAGAGAAAAATAGTACGTAATTATAAATTAAAGAAATTACACGTCCGACCCACGGTCCCGGGAAACTTACTCGGGACCGATAGAAGTTCGCGTAAAGACAATCGAAAGTACGAAAAAAATGAGAAGGCACGAAATGACACGGAATATTAAACAAACTAGCCTAGGACCAAGAATCGACAGAAATTTGACCTAGACGAGCTATTAAATGTGGTAAACATAAAAATATGTAAATGCGTTGACAAAAACCGAAAAATACGGTTTAGTCGAAAATATGAGAAAAATACGAAAAATTCAAAAGACGTGAAATGATCTGAAATATTAAAACAAATAGTCCATGATAAAAAATCGATTGAAATTTGACGTAAAGGAGCTATTAATGCGACATGCAGTAAAATGAAAAAATTTATGACGTAAGTCAAAATTCGGGTAGCAACAGGGGGTCTTTTAAAGAAGTCTTTCCCTTGGATCCACTACTACTCTTAGACAATCTTTCACCCAAAGGGAGGAGTTCATAGTTGGGACCTTCGCTAGACTGCAACAATATGGTAGAGATGCTATTTAAAACAACAGCCGACCCTTCAGCCCACCATGATACGTAAGTGTCAAAACACTCGAGCTGAATGTTAGGGCTAGGTGGTGGAACAATGAAGGACACGCCACTACATGTCTGTGTCAGGGACAACTAGTAAGAGAGGTGAGCATGAGAGCTAAGTTTGTCTTCATGCAAAGCTATGGATCCTGGAAGGCTTTGTCTATACCCTTGTTGTCTTGCGAAACGATGGGGGTAATACCACTCCAAGATTTGAAATGACCCATTTGAACGAGAAAGTCTTCCTGGGCGAATGCTCACCATAAATTCAAGCAATTCAGTCGAAAGTGTCCCGTCATCTTTATACATGCCAAGAGGCAAAGCAAGATGGATAGGATTCCAACAAAAGTTGGCACCATCTCGGATAAGTTCTCTCCCATCGACGAACCTTGCTTCCCACGGGAAATGAGCATTTGCTGAACCTCTATATCTACGGATGATGGGTCGCCCACATCTATCATCAACTTGTGAGTATATACCTCGTGTGAAATAGGTAGCCGCCCAAGCATAGAGAAAATGACCCGGGAAGGAAGTAGGGATCAAACCAAGCTCTCCTTTGTCATTCACATTAGAAGTCTAACTCAATCCTCGGTAAATCGTGGCAAGTATGGGAGGGACCAGGCTATAGGTAACACCGTGGGCCATCCTAGAGGCAATCATAAATGTCGTTGGTCGGATATTACCCTCGCTGCTGGGAAAGATAAAACGACATAGCCAGAGAGATAGTTATGCTGCAATCTCTACCGAAACCCCTTCAGATGAGGAAATGTCCAAAGCTTCCAAAGTATCCCGCGGAAGATCCCCGTGAGTGTCGTCTGGAATAGGAAATTTGTAAGGTCTCCTAAGAACAACGTTTTTGACATATCTCCCATCCTTGATCACTGGTCTCTGTCGCGACAATTTCTTATAATCACTAGACATCTAAGGGTTGCCACACAAAGGATAGACTACTCTTCTTAAGCCAGAATGAAATCCAGTCTGCGTAGGAAATACGATCCACACTCCTATTTTCTGCTAGGATCTTGAAGGCCTTGAACAAGTATGTGCAGCACCGAGAGACATTGCTATTGTCGGACAATTCGAGAAGAGTAGGAATTGTTTCTTCATAATAGGCTCCAAGGATATGAAGCCCAGTAATCTCTCTCATGTCCCATAGTGATATGCCGACCTCTCCCCATCTAGTCATGAATGTGTTGGTAGTAGGACACCATACCTCGCATAAGGCTATGTAGATAAAAGCTGGACGTTGGTAGTCAAACGCCGTGACACAAACCGCTTGTGAGAGTTCATAAAGCCCTTTGGTCCGAAGACGCCTCTAAGTTCGAAGTGACCACTCCCAAAAGCCGTGAAGATAAGATATCTCCCCTCGAGCAACAAGTGACGATCCCTATCTACAACATTTCGCCTTGATCCTCTCGGCAATCTCTAGATGCGGGGTATACCCCTATGTCGCATAATCAAGATGTTCCTTGAGGGATCGGGACATGCCCCAATACGGTCGAAGAAATCTATTCCCAACATGATTGGATAGTCGTCCATGGTCACCACCGCCATGGTCACTTTGCCCTCCCAATCTCCAATGCCCACCTTCTGGTCGTAGGCCTCGCCTTCAATCTTGATTGGCTCTGAGTTCACCATCTTGAGCCATCCTTCTTTGCGTGCGAACTTAACGCCAAAACGCCTTGCCTCGTCCATCTCAATGCAAATATCAGAAGCTCCTGTATTAAGAAATGCCCTCACTTCTCGTCCATTAAGTTGGGTCATCACATACATACGACCCTTCTTTATGCCTTTCCCACGACCGCGGTTAGAGCTGTTATCCGCCAACTCTTCGGGACGACCACCGGGACCACCCTCTTACGCTCTCTTGGCTGCGCTGACCAAACAGATTTAACGGCTGACCAACACTTAGACTACCTAAGATATTTTGGGATAGAAGTCTGGATGAATTACAATACCTTTACCCTTACCCCCTACGGGAAGAGAGCTACTTGGCTCCGCTACCATTTGTAAACCGGATCCTCTAAGGCAAGTATCATTAGAGATTACAGAGGAGGATGTAGAAGTTTAAGAAGGACTAGGACATCTAACATAGGTGGCATCAAAGGCTTGGATGGTTCTAGGTGCATATGGGTCTGATGATTTTGAGGATGAAGGGGATGATGAAGATGAGGAGGGTCGTACAACGGATGGTCTAATGGAGGCAGGTCTTTGCCTAATGAAGGTAGGTCTTTGTCTGATGATATAAGAATGCTGACTAGTTCTGTATACTGCAGGAATGGTGACATTTGAAGGTCGTGGTCGTGGTTGAAGTGGTTCAACATCAATTAAATTATCTCTGAGAATTTGATTTCTGTTGATTGTATTAAAAACTTTGTCTATTGTTTTATTTGTTGCCATAATCATATTTCTTAATAATTATATTTTAATCAAATCTTCATTCCATAATGGTGTTCTTTCAGACGATATGGGGACAACATTATCATTTTCGTCATTGGCTGCATCATTAAGGTTCTGGATGTATGCTTGTTGAAGGAAATCAGCATGGGATATTAATTTAGTTCTAAGTTGTTCTAAATCTATTAGTCTATCAGTTCTTAGTAATGCAAGACAGGTTGCTAATTTATCGAAAATACTCATGATGTTGTATGCAAATAAATTTAAGAAGTTTAAAACAATAATAAAAGCTTTGAAGATTAAAAGAAAGCGTTTAAACTTACAAAGTATAGAAATTCCAAGAGATTGATGCTTGAGTGTGCTAATTTTGAGAGAGTTTTTTAAACTGATTTTTCTTTTTTATTTCTTTCTCTGCCCTTCAATTGAGGGCTAAACTTGCTTATATAGTGGCATACAATCTAAAGAGTCCAAACGGACTTCAGAATAAGTTACATTGTGATAGAATAAAAGATATCATATCCATCTCCTTTTTCTCTGTCTGCCATATCCTTCATAAGCTTTTTCCAGTGGGGGGAGCCTTAGTCTTCGTCTTCTTTTGATAATTGTTTTTGTCCACGTCTTTTGCCCGGTGTATAAATGCATTATTTTTCTTTTAGTGCGTCTAGTCGTCATTGCATACATCATTTTTCATCTAGTGCGTCCATCCGTCATTGCATACGTCATTCCTTGTCTGGCTGTCATTGCATACGTTATTCTTCTAGAGATTCTTCTGGTGCATTCAGTCGTTGTTGCATACGTCATTCTTCTAGAGGTTCTTCTTGAGAGGGGAACATAAGTTCTTTTCCTCTTTTGTCCTTTGATCTGGTAGTCTATCTTTGCATTTTCTAGAAAAGGAGTCATGTTTGCAATATTTTATATTTTTTCTTCTTTTTTTCTTTTTCTTTTTCTTTTTTTTTATCTGAGCTCAGGGTAGAGTTCTGCCATCATATCTTCATCGTATTCTAGGTCAGAATTTGCCTGGGTGAATGCTTCTCCTTCGTCTTCTTCCTTCTCAAGCTTGGTCAGTTCTTCCATGAGCTTTTTCTTGTATTCACTTTTGGAGGATGATGAGGATGCCATGCTTGCATTGCATTTTGGAATATTCATTTTTGTAGGGGTTGAATTGTTGATTGTATTTTATGCAAGAATTTTGAGGACCTAGAACTTTGATCCCTGTTCCTGAGAATATCCTTTCCACCACTTAATTTTCCAGCGTCTTGTGAGTATAGGGGGATCTACTTCAGTGCTATCTCTGATTTCATATTCCCAGTAAATAATCCATGGGAGATGGAGCATTAAGGTGAAGAATAGAGTCTTTGGATAATGGTTGGTCTGGTAGTATTTTTGTTCAAAGTCTTCGAATCCTCCTCTGATGACTTCTGGGAATGCTAATTCGGAGGCTCCAAAGTGTTGCCACCATCTAAGGAACCAGTGAGGGAATATGCCTGAAATGTATATATCAAAATGAAAAAACCATGAGTGTCTGTCGTCTTCATACAAGAAAGCAAGGTGCCAAGCTTTCAAATAGTCATGGTAGTTATAGCCTTCTGGGATGAATGGTTGAGAAAAGGTCTTTTGAGTATACAGATTCATTTTCCAGTCAGCTAGAGTTAAGACTTTCAGTATTCTGCATTTTGAGTATATGTATTTTTCAGGATGTTCGGGTCTTGCATGGTGGGTGATTTCAACGGAATCAGAGTCTACTAAAATGAATTCATAGAATACTCTGGTTTTGTCTAGTGATTCAGGGATGTAGGTAAAGTCTTTTGGGAATACATGGGAGAGTATAGTTCTGAGGTCGAATCCAAATTCAGGCTCAAGGTCGAATCCGAATTCAGGCTCGATGTAGGCAATGTTTTGGACATTTGGTTTGTTGGCAGGATAGTGTATCATGGACTTATTTTGGTTTTGTAACTTAGGTATAGTTCCGAGAATATTTGGTCTGCTGGTTATTGAAGCCGGGGCTCTAATGGGCTGAACTTGTAAGGCTTGGGCATAGTTTGAGGGTGTCCTTGGGCTTGGCGTTCTAGGAAGGAATAGTGATGTTGGGTTTACAGGCCTGGGTGTCCTTGGGCTAGGTAGTGTAAAAGGATTGGGTGAGGTTGGTATGTCTGGTATACTCATGGCATAGGATGCCTTAGTCTTTTTCTTTGGGTCGTCCTTGCTTGTCATCCGATTGTCCCTGTAAGAATTCTCGAGATAAAAAGTTTGGAAGGGAATTATTTTCTCCTTTAATATGTTCAATGTTAAAATCAAAACTTGAAAGTATTGCTTGCCATCTGGCAAAAATCTATTTTGATACAAGATTTTCAACATCCTTTTCTAAAATGTATTTTGCGCTCTGACAATCAATGCGAAGTAAAAATCTTTTATTGAATAAATCATCTTGAAATTTTGATATGCATAAAACGATTGATAAAATTTCCTTTTTGATGGTAGAATAATTCTTTTGAGATTCGATCCAAAGTCCTGAGCAATATCTTATTAACTGTTCATGATTTGTTGTTTGTTGTTTGAGAATACCACCGAATCCTAAATCTGATGCATCTGTTTCTACAATTAACTTTGCTGTGGGATCTGGAATACCTAGACACGGCAAGTTTTTAACCTTTTCTTTTATCATTTTAACCACAGAGGTATGCTCTTCTGTCCAGTCTTTAGGTTTCTTTTTTAACCTGTTGTATAGTGGTGAACAAATTGACCTAAGATTCTGAATAAAGTCTGAGACATAATTTAAGCATCCTAGGAATCTTTGTAGTTGTTTTTTGTCTTTTATTTCATCTGGGAATTTTGTAGCAAATTCTATGGATCTACTGATGATAACTATTAATATACCCCCAGGGCATTTTAGTCCGGGCAGGGGGTACGTCATCTTCAGCTACTGTAGGGCCTGTCTGGCCTCCTGCTCGTCCTGCTACTAGGGGGGCATCCTATACTATATGACACCTATTCCCACCCCCGGTAGGCCATAAGCGTTATCTAGAACGCCTCTCACTAAATCTCCTATAAATACCCCCTCCTAGGTAGAACGGGGGGGGGGGGGGGGGGGGGGGGGACTCTCTCACTACTACTCCTGCCTACCCATTATATTTCACTACTTATACTGACTTGATCATCGGATTACCTGCGCCGGGGACCCCCTCCGGCGCCTTGCAGGTGTAGCGGCGGCGAGGACCACCCCCTCAGAGGTGAAGATCGATTCTTCCTACCCCGGGTACCAATCCCCTCAATTATTATCAAATTGGTGCTTTCATTGAGAGCTTTGGTTCTATTAAGTGAGCATCCTTAATAACCAAGGTCCATTTTTTTCGAAGAAGGAAGGATTATGGCTTCAGATTCAGATCCGGCGTTGTCTCAGTCCTCTAGCCTTCCATTTTCTACTCGTAGGCAACTTTTCCCTTTCGCCACTTCTGATGCTTCTACCACGGTACAAGAAATTTCCCCAGGAATGTCAGATCTCTCCTTTGAACAAACGACTGGAATATTTGTGTCTCAGGCGTATACTCCTTTATCCCTGATAGCGGGACCCAGTCATTCTACTCCCCATTCAAGGGGATCCGTGATAGACAGTGCGAATAACCCTTTCGCGAGTTCGATTTTAGCTCTTCGTGCCCAACTGGACCATTTAACGGATAATCGGAATTATCCACTAGATTCACGCCTAGTGCTTCTGGACCAAGCGTTCCATCTCAGTTTTTTTTTACTCCACCCATCATCACAAAATGACCGTTGTCGTCCCCATTGCATGCGAATGTCTCTCTGACGCTGCCTGCGTTGAATACGCCAGTCAGTCTTGTGCAATGTGCTCATAGGACAGTGGAGCCGTACGTGTCACAGGTGCCTTTACTTCCTATTTCCCAAGAGGAACGGCAATGGCGTGACGAGGATAGAGGTCGTTGGGATGGTAGGAGGGACAAAAACGATAGAGATATCTCTTGGAGGGAGTGAAAGATCAAGCAGTAGGAGACATCGAACTCGCTCGCCAAGGAGTCGCAGCCCGTCCCCAAGGCGACATCACATTAGAGATCCGCGAAATCGTAGGCGTCATTTGGAGGTATCCCCACCTCGATACGCGGGTGAAATTCTTGATGACACTTCTGGCCACCCCTTTAGCCCACGCATAAGGCGTCACAGGGTCAGTCGACATGTGAAGCTCCCCTCAGAATCTTATGACGGCACCAGAGATCCCATTTCCCACCTTAACAAGGTAAAGGACTTTGTGCAATTTCATACTCACAACGACGCTGCGTTGTGTCAGATATTTGTAATGACCCTGTCGGGGGTTGCGCGCCTATGGTTCGAAGGTCTTCTTGGTGGGTCTGTTGACAGCTTCTCACAACTAGAATCTAAATTTAGGAGTCGATTCAGTACCGCGGTCCCCATCAGGAGGTCTGTTGTTGCCTTGTTCGACATACACAGAAAACCTCAGGAATCCCTGAGGAATTTCCTCTATTATTTCGACAACGAGATGTCGCTCACGCCCGGTGTAACCGTTGATTTCGCTATAGAAGCCTTAAAGCGGAACTGCTGCTATGGAAAACTCAGAGATGCTTTAATGGTTGACCCTCCAGCAACCTTAGATGCGTTAAGACTGAAAGCCCACAATTATGTGAGAATGGAAGAGGAAGAGAATAGGGACAGAATTCAAAACATGCCGCCAGCCATGCTTCCAATCCCTAACGCTCCCATTCCTACTACTTCTGAGGGGACACTCTACGGAAGTGTGTAGAGAACTTAAGTTGGCGATAGAGCGCCTAGTCGAAGAAGGCTATCTGGGAGAATTCTCCGTCAAAACATGAGAAGAAGCCAAGAATAACCTGACAAACAGAGTAGCCGACAACAGATCGGCACCTTCCCACACCCCACACAATGACGCTGGTCTTGCAGGAAGGGGTAGGGAAACACTTACGGTTGATGATGAAGACGTCCCTATCATTAACATCATCGCTGGAGGCACACCTTATCTGGACGAGTCTGCACAGCTAACACCCGCGGCAGGGGACAAGCGAAAGCGAGCGGACGTGCCAATTAAAAGTGAGGTGATAAGCGCCTTAGATCGCATGGTATTATCCTTTTCTAAAGAGGACGAGAAGGGCATGATATACCCACACAATGACGCGTTAGTGGTTACGCCCATTATCGCTAGCCATGGAGTTAGAAGAACCCTTGTTGACAAGGGAAGTGCCATGAACCTATTCTCACTAGAAGCTTACAATCTCATGAAGTGTCCTGATAATGAGCTTACGCCCTGCAAAAAAACCCATTATCGGAGTAGACGGAGTCCCCATCCCAATGACTGGAGTAACCACCTTGCCGGTATATTTTAAGGAAGATACCTCCAAGTGGTCAGAGGAGCTTCTATTCTTGGTGGTGGATCTAAATCTGCCTTATAACGCCATATTGGGGCGGCCATTCCTCAACCATTTTGGAGCAGCGATATCCTAGAAACATCTGAGGTTGAAGTATCCTTCCTGGGACGGTGCGGTCTCAATCCGGGGTAATCAGAAGTTAGCGGCTGAATGCTACCTGCTCATGACTCAGAAGAGTTGCGATAGGTACGTGTGCATAACGGTGGATCCATATGAACAAAGCGATGAGAAACGCACTCAGCCTGTGGACAAGATGATTCACGTTCCAGTCAACGGGGTTGATAGAGCCATATTCCTGGTTAGTGATAACCTTAGCCCGGAGGAAAACTTTCAGTTGACCCAGTTATTGAACAAATACAAAGGAGAGTTTGCATGGAAACCAGTCGATATGCCCGGTATCTCGCGGAGCATCGACTTAATGTCAACCTTGACGCAAAACCGGTCCAACAGAAATGACGCGCCTTCTCTACAGAAAAAGCGATAGCTGTCGACAAAGAAGTAGTAAAGCTTCTCGACGCTGGCTTTATTCGGGAAGTACAATACCCTACATGGTTGGCTAACCCCGTCCTGGTTCCCAAACCTAACGGAGAGTGGCGTATGTGCATCGACTTCACTGATTTGAACGACGCCTGTCCCAAAGATTGTTACCCACTCCCTCGGATTGATCAGCTAGCTGATCAGGTTGCCAGGTATGCTTATTTGAGCTCGCTAGACGCCAACTCGGGGTACCACCAAATCCCCATGGCCAATGAGGATAAAGAGAAAACTGCTTTCATCACTCCCAAGGCCACTTATTGCTACACGACAATGCCTTTTGGGTTAAAAAACGTTGGAGCCACCTTCCAGCGAATGACGAATCAAGTCTTCGAAAAATAGATTCGGCGAAACGTGGAGGCGTATGTCGATGACATACTGGTCAAAAGTCGAAGCTTCAAAGACCACCTATCCGACCTGGCAGAAGTCTTTGAAGTAATGAAATGATACCAAATGAAGCTGAACCCTCGAAAGCGCATGTTTGCCTTTCGAACGGGTAAAGTTTTGGGTTACGTGGTCAGTCAAAAGGGTATCCAACCTAACCCTTCAAAAATCAAAGTCATACAAGACATGATACCTCCTCGAACTGTGAAGGAGACACAGAAGCTAACGGGGCGTGCTATCGCTCTGGGACGGTTCATTTCTAAACAAGGCGAGAGGTGCCTCCCATTTTTCAAAGTTATACGCAAGAAAGCCGTCTTTGGATGGACGGCAGAATGCGAAGAGGCGTTTGCAGGCCTGAAGGCCTACCTATCGTCAAACTTGGTGTTGACAAGACCTGAACCTGGCGATATCTTGTATTTATACCTTGGGGTTGCTGACGAAGTGGTTAGTGCGGTCCTTGTGTGAGATGACAATCACACACACCGCCCTGTATACTTTGTAAGTCACATCTTGAAAGATGCCGAGCTGAGATACGCCTGTATTGAGAAAATAGCGTTCGCATTAATATAAGCCACGCGGAAGATGGGCCAATATTTTTAAGCTCATACTATCATTGTGCTTACGGATCAACCTTTAAAGAGGATATTCTGGAAGCCCGAATCCTCGGGGAGAATGCTGATTTGGGCCATCGAGCTTGAACAATACGGGTTGTACTACAGATCCCGGCCATCCGTGAAGGCTCAAATTCTGGCAGACTTTATCGCGGAATGCACCTTTACACCAGATCCAATGACAGAATTGACTGAAAAAGAAAAAGAGGAGTTGGACCTCCCTTTCCCTGAAACCTACATCGATCTGTGGGTCATCCACGTGGACGGTGCCAAAAATCAAGAGCTTACTGGAGCCGGAATCTTCATGAGTGGGCCTCACGACATCCATGTGCGATATGTCATCTGAATCCTGCAGCCGTTATCTAACAACGCCGCAGAATACGAAGCGCTATTAGCTGGGCTCAGGATAGGAAAAAACTTCTCTATAAAAGGCATACATGACTCAGGGACGTTGGGAGACCTGTGGTTGAAAATCTGTGGAGACTCCAAGCTGATAATAGACCAAGTCTAAGGACACTCTCAAGCTAGGGAGCCCATCATGGTGCAATATCTTGCCAAAGTGAAACGCGAGTTGATAGAAATAAAGAAAAACGGCATACAAGTCAGCTTCGAGCACATTCCTCGGGAGGATAACGCTGAGGCGGATAACCTCGCCAAACTCGCGGCAAACCCGGAAGCGCTCATACCTAAAGGGGTTTACTGCCAAGAGATACCCGTACCTTCTTTCATGGAGGAACAGGCGACGCTCTGCGTGGAAGAAACTGAAAATGACTGGAGAATCCCCGTCATAAAATACTTGAAACATGATGAGTTACCAGCAGATAACGCTGAGAAAAAGAAAGTACTAAAATAAGTGGCACGGTGTACGTACTTTCACGGGGAACTGATGCGGAGATTTTCTCCCACCCAGCTGCCAGGTGCATAATCGAACAAGAGGGCCTTCATACCCTCCATGAGATCCACGAAGGAATTTGCGGCATGCACGCATCCGGTGGCACCCTGGGTGCGCAGGTCTTCAGATCGGGGTTCTACTGGCCCACCATCCGAAAAGACTACCATAATTACGTACGGACCTACCGAAAGTGTCAAGAATTCTCTAAGATTCATCGACAGCCCGCCACACAAATTTATGACATCATCGCTCCTTGTCCTTTTGCGAAATGGGGAATTGATATCCTAGGACCGTTTCCAAATGCGAGGTCTCAGCTAAAATTTGTGGTCGTGGCGGTAGACTACTTTACCAAATGGGCGGAAGCCGAGGCGGTTGCTAACATCACGATAGAGAAAATCTGGCTTTTCTTCAAACATCAAATTATCATACGATTTGGTGTACCCCGTGTGCTAGTCAGCGATAACGGAACGCAATTCACCAGCCAATTCTTTAGAGACCAGTGCGTAGAGTTCAGAATCGAGCAAAGGTTCTCTTCCGTGGCTCATCCGCAAACCAATGGTCAGGCAGAGGTGACGAACCGAAGCATCCTTAACGGTGTTAAGAAGAACTTAGAAGGATCCAAAAAGAAATGGGCAGACGAGCTGCCGTATGTGATGTGGGCATACCGCATGACCACGAAAACCAGCACGGGAGAAACACCATTCGCACTGGCTTTTGGTACTAAGGCCGTCACTCCCGTGGAAATCGGTACTATGAGCCTGAGGGTAGCCTATTTCAGAGAAGAGCTGAATGAGGAAAGGTTACGAGCTAACCTTGATGCGCTGCCAGAATTGCAAGAGGAAGCTCTTATGAAAATGTTACACTACAAACAAAAGATGGCGCGTTATCACAATAGGTGCGCCAAAGAACGACTGCTGAAAGCAGGCGACCTGGTGCTTAGAGACAAGCGGGCAACCGGTCAACGTCGGGGGGAAGCTCAGCCCAAACTGGGAAGAGTTGTACCGTGTTACCCGTATTGTTTGGAGGGGAGCGCATCATCTGGAGACACTCGACGGTACCCCCTTACCTAACTCTTGGAATATTGCTCGTTTGAAATTATATCATGCTAGACTTTGATTTATCTCTGCACCTTTCACTAACGCTAGCCCTAACCCATGCTAACGCTCGAATAGTGAGCTTTCTTGTGTTTTGCGGCTGTGTGTGTGCAGACGATGAAAGAAAAATAAAAAAGAGGTTGCCAGGAGTGAAAAGTCCTATCCTTGTGATGGTCGGTCCTGATCAGACGGCTCACTAAGTGAGGGCACGCCCTGGCACACCTAATATTTAGCGTTGGGAGTGAAAATTCCTATCCTTGTGGTAGCCATATGTGGGTCATAAGACGGGGCACGTCCCGACGCCCCCGGGGTGAAAAGTCTTTTCCTTTTGGTAAACCGCGCTAATATAGGCGGCCCACTAAGATGTGGCACGCCCCGGTATTCCTGGGAGTGAAAAGCCCAATCCTTATGCCGACCGTTCTCCTGGAGACGGCTCGTTAAGGAGAAACACCCCCTAGGGAGATAGTAACTCCATCATGGAAGTGAAAATCCTATCCTAGTGGTTGGGCTAATATAGACGGCTCACTAAGTGAGGGCATGATTTCGAGATGCGAGGACAATGCCTGAGAGTGAAAAGTCCTAACCTTGTGACGGCCTGTCCTGATCAGATGGCTCACTAAGAAGAGGCACTTTCCGGCCGATCGTGGTAACATGGAAACACGAAGAATCGCAAAATCCCAGTGAGTAACCAAATGCGGAATCCCTAGTGAAGTGAGCTGGTTGAGAAAGCGATAACGAGCGACACCTATACCCTAGAACGGCAGCGGATTGGCTCCTACGGATAACCCGTGTCTGTTATCGCATATCTCTTACTAACAAATATTAATTGAGAGTGCGCAGGATATTTCTGACTAACGAAGATGGTGACGCTCGAGATAACAGCAGGGTTGTGCAACTCGTCAACGAAATTAACGCGAGGCCAATCGCGCTGATTTTTATATGATTTGAATAAGGCCTAAAGACTCTATTCGTTATCTCTTTTGATTGTGGGAAAGATACTTCTTTTTTATGGAGTGTCATTTTTGATGAGGTCGAGCGGCGGATAAAATGAACCTGGCAAAGCTTGCCAGCATAATCAGGATGATAATGGCGCGATGGGCGTGCTACGTGAAATTCAAAAAAAAAAAAAAAAAGGGAAACCAGTACCACATATGTGCTATTGTTTAAGCACCCACGAAAGGTCACAAAAATATACAAAAGAGATGAACAAAAAGAGGATAATGCTTAATCCTCACAAAGAAAGGGCGATAATACCCCACCTACAACTGATTCTCCGAACTCTCCCGCCCTTGGTAGCCATTCGACCTGGCTATGCGGAAGCCCTCGTTATGGAGATCAGTAGAATTCTGCAAAAAGGCGTCAGAAATGGCGTCACCTTTGTAAAATTCTTCTCCATGAACCTCTACGAAGCAGTCAGCCATGATGGCAGCAGTCCTTTCAACATACCATTGACACTTGACTGTCGTCTCTCTCTTAAGTGTCGTCTTCTCTCCTGCCAAGGCGGCCCTCTCTTCCGCCAGGGCTGCTTTCTCTCCCTCAAGAGCAATAATTTTCAACTGTTCAGCTGACAGAGCGGCGTTAGAAGCGGCCAACTGTTACTTCGCCTCTCTCACCTCCTCTTTGGCCGCTTCCATGGCCCTTATACATCCTTCTCGCTCTCCCAGCAATCTCTGCTTCTCTTCCTGTTCCTTTGGAAGTTTGTTCGCGGAAGCGGCAAGGGTAGCCATCTTTTGCGACATGCGCTCTGTATAATGGTGAAACTGGAGGAGACCGGTAAAGAGGTTAGAACGCAGCAAGTCAGCTTGCCCTCTATCTCCCTCAGTAGCAAAAGTGCTTCGTTCTTCGAGAGATGTTAGCATATGAGCGGCTAAGAATGAAGCAGTAACAACAGAGTTATCGCCCCCGATAGTCGCGATCCCTAAACTACGCAGCGTAGTTAGGTCCACTTGATGAGTAATGGGCCCAGCAGCGTTAACTGAGCTTACATCAGCCAGGAGATTGGACACCACCATTCCCTCCCCGAAGCGCTTAAGCGTTGAAGCATCAGAAGGAACAAAGACCAAGGCATCGGGAGAGGGAGGCTGGTTAGTAGAGGAACCCCCCTAGGGCCCGAAAGGGTCATAGGGTTGATAGGAGGAGAAGCCTGACAGGTCGTCATTATAGACCAAGTTAGAAGAAAAATGAGGAACCTCCGAACCAAACGAAGAGGGAGAAGTTTCAAAAGGCCCAGGAGCGCCCATGTTTCCAAAAATGCTAGCGGCCTGGTCCGAGAGAGGTGCTGAAGAGTCTAGGACAGTTTGATCCTTCTCCCCGACGTCAACTTGACTCGATGACAGGCTTGTGCCTTCTCCATCGTGCCTCTGCCTCTTCCTTGATTGACTCAGAACGTGCCTTAAATCCATATTGCCCGGCGATAGCGTATGGGTAGAGGCGCCAGAAGTATCCTATGAAGAAAAACAATCACCAGTTATGAAAAACAAAAGAAAATACAGGAAGACATTGAAAAGCAGCACAAGAGGTATCGTGGAGCATTTACAGTTATCGTCTCCACGATAGGTGCTTCCGAAGAGGCGGCACGTCCAAAGAAGGCGGGAGGGTGGCAACGCTCCTTATTTTCCTTTTCTTTTTTCCTTTTGCGGAAGCCTTAGAAGCGGCTGGCTGAACAGGAAGAGCAGTAATTGATATGACTGGAATACCGACAGGAATGGTCTCGGTTTCCTCGTCAACTGAAGTAGAAGATGTTTGGGGAGGAATCAAAATAGTAACAGGTGGAACAACTGAAATGGCGGCGGTATCAGCAGCCACGGCTGTTTGCTCAGCCTCCTCTCTTTGTCGAAGCCTTTTTAAGCGCCTCCTAACGCTCTCGGGAATGTACTTGGGATCAGTCGCTGCAAAAGCACAAGACAACGTTAGCGTTAGTACCAATGCTGAAAATCAAAAAAATGACGCGATACTCACGCTTAACGCAGGCTCGGATATCGGCCCCGTAGGCCAGAAGGCGGGTGTGAACGCTGATTTCCAGTTTGAGCAACTTGTCAAGCCAGTTTTGCTCTGTCTCGTTAAGAGCCTCCCAGCGCCAAGCATTGTCCTTGACGTCTTGGTTGAAACCAGACCGCCACCATGGATCTGGAAGCTCGGGAGTCTCGACAACAAAAAATTGCTCTTTCCACCCTTCGATGGAAGACTCTAAATGAAGGAGTTTCTAGGTGAAGTTCTTAAGGGAATCATCATGATAACGGGGTGATATCGCTATCACACCCCGACGGTTATACATCCGAAACAAAGATTTGAGTAATAATAGCCATACGACATCTACAAAGGATTGCTAGGGGCGGAATCAGTCTTCGTCAGGCCAGTAAGAGGACCAGTAGCAGTATTCCCCATCCGAGGACAAAAGCTCCTCAACAGCAAAAGGAGGAGATTTGTCAGCCTTTCGCTCCAGACTCGGTATTAACAGTTTGGATTCCCCCTTTGCAGCGAAAGATGCCGCCTTTACAACGGTATCGCCTGGAGGAATCTCCTCTTCGAACCAGTTGGCAGGAGAAAATAATTTTTTGCCCTTACAAGCCGGAGGGCTGAAAAAGAAGAAAACCAGTCAGTGGTCTTAGAATTTACTCTCTTCTTCGACCTCTTCCGACCTCCGCGGCGAGGTAATCGCCTCTTCAGGCGTGGCGGCGAAGGAGGATTGTCAGAATCCGGTGTAGTTGGGGGGTCGGATGAGATTCTCGCTCATCAGAGACCTGATCATAGGAATCAGCCATGAGAAAGAGAAATCAGTAGCAGCATAAGGGTACGAAGAAGAAGATGAACAGGGAAAAGAAGAAGAGCTCCCCATAAATAGTTAAAGTGGTGAGACTCTTAAAACTTTTCCACACGTGATCGAAGGATAATTTACTGCATCTCGAGAAGATCAACCATAATGGCAGAATCAAATCCTTTGAGCACGCCTGTTGGGATTTCTCAATAATCAAGAAACACCGAAAAACCGCCCAATCAGTTAATACTGAAGAGGCGGCGCGTGATTAGTGAAAAATAGTTCGCCAGAACAACCGTCGCCCCTGGCAGATAAAGAAGAATAAATGCTGCAGAAGTCCGACCAATGGCAGACTCATTTTCAGTTGGGCTGGCACAGCCCTCAACCGAAGCAAAGGCTAATGCCCTAAAAAAGGAAAAGAAATTGCAAGCCCGATAACTGAAAAAAAAATTATTATAGCCTAACGGCCTGAACATACATCCGCATACATAATACCTACAAAGGGAAAGAGAAAAAGAAACCAGAGCGGCAAGCACTCAAGCTCGAGACCCGGCATCATTGTCGTCATCCACCAGCAGAGTGGGGATATCTCTCAAGGCCTCCACCACAGAGGTCAGCTCAGAAGAAGTGCTCCTCATACTCTTTAGGCAGCAGTTCAACAGATCCTTCCTCTGCTGCAGCATGGCGATGGTTACCTCGATGCAGCAGGCTGCAATGGCCAACTTGGAGACGTTTCCTAGGGGATTGAAGTCCTCCATGGAAGCAGCCCCGATCCTAGACTGAATGGGGGTCATCATTCCCCGAAGCTCTAGCACATCTTCACCAGTCTTCGTCAGCATGTTCTCTAGGAAGCTGACGTCACCCTCAGTGAGATTTTTTAGGGTTAGGGCTTTGGAAATCAGAAAGTTTCTAGTAAGATCGTCCATGAAGAAATGATAAATGAGAATCAGAGAGAATATGAAGAATCTGCATCGAAAAAAGGATCACATATATAGATCCGAAGTAGTAGCTGCTCACCAAGACATGTCCCTCGAAAATTGGGTCGTCCCGTTATCCCGAAGTAGCCAGGGAGAAAGGCTAAAGAGGAACCCTTGGTGGACACCCGAGATACTCAAGTGGAGTACAGACTGAAATCCAGAAGAATGTGAACCGCGTCAATATTGCAGGTGGCTACGGCGTAAGACCACACAATTTGTAGGTGGCCTACAGTGTAAAACCGCATGAATATTGCAGGTAGCTCCGAGCAGCGTAAAACCGTGCCAATATTAAGGGTAGCTATGGCGTGAAACCGCACAAAGTATTGCAGGCGGCTTATAGCAAGGCTGGATCCAACGAGCTTGGATAGAAAAAGCAACATCAACGACACCCCGATATGTGCGGGTGAAAGCCTCTAAGGGTAACTAATGTTTATCATTACATAATATTTTTACTAACATGACAAAGCCACATTTGAGAATGTGCAGGAAAAATAGTAAAATGTCACCTTCAGAATAATATTCGAAGCTACGAGGAGGTAACGTAGTAACGTCCTATCTTGCCGATATCGATCATGTAAAACATGTCATGGAGAATACCAGCATCAACTTGGTTAGTATCCTTTCTGCGGCCTAAGGTTCTCGCAAGTGTTCGGTTCGCGTTATCTGTTTTGCTATCGTGTATCTAGTACAAAGATACCGAGTTTTGGCCAATACCGGGAATGAAAAGACTCGGTTTGAATGGCAAAAGAGTCAGAAAAACTCAAAGATCCTCACGAGCCTGCTGCGAAGTGAAGGAAGTAACGCCTCACTAGATGTCGAGAGTGAAGCCCTTGGTAAACACTCGGGCTCGTTTTCAGTTGGGCTTATGATAACAATTGATGAAACACCGAAGGTACATTCTTCTTTCACCCCAAGTCAAAGCCGGACCACTGTAGACCTCAACTAGCGACAGCCATCCGGTTATCACCCTGTGTTAGCTGAGGAATCCTAGGATAGTCGACATCAGTGAGGGGGACCCACGCGGCATCTGTTTCCGCACGCGACATCTTCCCATCCCGGATAGCCTTGACAACATCTCACTAGCGATACCTCGTCGGCGATATCCTATCCAGCTGACGCCTGCTGACGTCACCTTGGGTGTTATCTTCCCCCGATAACGCCCACCCCCGTGGGTAACATCCTTTCTTTTTGCCTATAAATACCACTCATTTCTAGATCAAATGGGGAGAGAATTACTACCCGAATCTCTGCAAAATTACACAGCAATACTAACTTAAGCATCGGAGTGTCTATGCCAGGGCCCTCCCTCCGGCGCTTTGCAGGTACGACGGACTGCCTCCACGATGACCCTAGACGGCCATAATCTCTACCCAGCTTTCCCAGAAGTCCTAATCTTATCAACTGATGGGTTTGAATGTTCCTTGGTAAATATCGAATCCTAAAAATCGTATTTTAGTCTGGCATAATTTAATTTGGGTGCTGATAACAATCTAGACAACCCTGACGGTGCTTCCACACTTGTGGCTCCCACCAGGACGATTTCCCATAAGACCCGTAAGATATCTCCATATCGCCAGAGAATCAGAGAAGAATTCCTAGGATGGTCGACATCAGCGGGGGGGGGGGGGACTCACGCGACTGTATACGCATGGCACCATCCCATCCTAGGGACCCACGAGCTTATCACTCTCGGCAACCCGTATGATATCGCTATGACGTCATCTGTCGCTATCGCCTGTGACGTCACCATAGGACATCGCCTGGATTGTTATCGCCAGGTATCGCCAAACAGGCCTATAAATACCCCTTCTTTTCAGATCTGAAGGTAAGATCAAGATCACTAAGACGAACCTCTGTTATTTTCGAAACTCGGACTGACTTAAGCATCGGAGTGTCTACGCCGGAGCCCCCCCTCCGGCGCTTTGCAGGTACATTCGACGCTGACCACCACTATTCCGATCAACCACGACTCTGAATCTTACAAGATCGACAATCGAATCTTATCAAATGGTGCTTTCGTTGAGAGCTTTGGTATATTAAGTGAGTGTCCTTAATAGCCAAGCTCCATCTAGTCGGAAGATTGGAACGGTCATGATCACGGGATCGGAGCCCATCCGATCGTCATCCTCTAATATCCCTTTCTCAATCCGCAGACAATTATTCCCCTTTGCTACTGCCGATCTCTCTATGACTACACAACCAACTATTTCGGGATCTCTGGACCTCTCGGTTGGAATTGCTGGGGGACCGACCTCCTCGCAGACGGACATCTTGTCATCTCAGATAGCGGGGTCTGATTTCTCCACTCCTCTCTCTGGGGATCTGTGCTTAATCATGAACATCCTTTTGCAATGGAAATAGCGGCCCTTCGTTCTCGGCTGGAATATCTGACGGAAATGGCTGCAAGAGCCACGCCTGGTGCTTCTGGATCTAGTCTCCCTCCTCGCGTCATGTTTACACCATCTATTGTCGCTGATCGACCTATATCACCGTTGTTTCCAGAAAACCTCCAGATACCTTTATCCGCGGGAAATCCCCCGATTAGTGTTGAGCAGTTTACTCAAGGAAGAGTAGAGGCTTACGTGCCGCAAATGCCGCAAGGTCTCCTCCTACAAGGAGACAGGCAGCTTGTGGGGGTTAGGAACCGGTGGGACGGACAAAGGGAAGGAGCCAACAGAAGTCTGTCTCCCGAGTACAATGAAAGATCCAATAGTCGAAGGTATCGAAGTCGCTCGAAAAGGAGCCGCAGTCGATCTCCTAGACGACATCCTACGCCAGGACCACGAAATAGGGGGCGTCAGGGCGAAATGTCTCCTCCGCATCAGGCACGTGAAATTCTTGATGATACATCGGGCCACCTATTTAGCCGTCGTATAAGGCGTCACAGGGTCAGCCGGCACGTGAAGCTTCCCACTGATGTTTATGATGGCACCAAGGATCCCATCTCGCACATTAATAAAGTGAAGGATTTTGTTCAGTTTCAGACCCACAGTGATGCGGCGTTATGCCAAATATTTGTTATGACATTATCGGGAGTGGCTCGTCTTTGGTTTGAGGGTCTCTCTGGTGGATCCATTAATAATTTCTCGCAATTAGAATCTAAATTCCGGAGCAGATTTAGCACGACAATTCCAATCAGGAAGTCTGCCGCCGCGTTATTTGACATACAACGAAGGCCTCAAGAAACCTTAAAGGAGTTTCTTAGTCGCTTCGATTTGGAAATGTCCTTAACGCCGGGTGTTACCATTGATTTTGCTATAGAAGCTCTGAAAACGAACTGCCGCTATGGAAAGCTGAAAGACGCGCTCATGGTGGAACCTCCAGTGACTTTAGATGCGTTGAGGCTTAAAGCCCACAATTACGCAAAAATGGAAGAGGAAGAAAATAGAGATAAGACGTATAACGCGTCGCATGGGACATCTCAAATTACTACCGCTCCCACGAAGCCACTACCTGACGACCATTTTATTGACGATTACGCCAGGAGGAAAGACCATATCCCTAAGGCCTCCCACAAACAGAAGGGTCATTTTTCGAAGGGAAAAACCGGTGGTTCCCCCTCTCGACGTCACGGGGATTCTCACAAGACTCGGACGTACGACCCAGATTTTCCTTCTCTTAACGTACCAAGGGCCGAGATTTTGGCGATAGCGGAACAGCGAAATCTTCCCATCCGCTACCCCGCGCCTACGAAACCAGGAGTGCTTCTAGGAAGGAGGGAAAATGCCTACTGTAAATTCCACAAAGCTAGGGGCCATTCCACAGAAGCGTGCAGGGAGTTAAGATCGGCGATAGAACGCTTGGTAGAAGAAGGATATTTGCGAGAATTTGCTACCCAAATAAGAGAAGATGCCAGAAATAATCTTATGAAAAGGACAGTAGACGAACCACTAGTTCCTCCACGTGTTCCGCAAAAAGATGATGCTCCCAAAGGCAAAGATAGGGAAACTCTCGCGGTTGATGACGACTATATTCCTATGATTAACATTATCGCGGGAGGAACCCCTTATATGGACGAACCAGAGCAATTGGCAACCGCGAAAAGAGATGAACGCACACGTGATGGCATTACGAAAAAAGGAGATGCGATAGGCATATTGGATCGAATGGTATTATCCTTTTCCGAAGAGGACGAGAAAGGCATCGTCTATCCGCACAACGATGCATTGGTGGTTACGCCCGTCATCGCCAGTCATGGAATCAGAAGAACTCTTATCGATAATGGGAGTGCGGTGAACCTCTTTTCGCTGGAAGCTTACAATCTCATGAAACGGCCTGACAATGAATTAACACCGAGCAAACGGCCTATAGTCGGCGTTGATGGGGTTCCAATCCCTATCACGGGGGTAATTACTTTGCCCATATATTTCCGAGAAGACACCTATAAGCGATCAGAGAACCTGTTGTTCCTTGTCGTGGATCTGAATTTGCCTTACAATGTCGTACTCGGACGACCTTTCCTCAATCGCTTTGGAGCGGTGATATCTCAGAAGCATCTAAAGATGAAATACCCCTCCTAGGATGGGGTAGTATCGGTAAAAGGCGATCAAAAGCTGGCGGCGGAATGCTACTCGCTCATGACTCAAAGAAGTTGCGATAGATACGTATGTATAGCAGCGGATCCCTATGAGCCAAGTGATGAGAAGCGTGCTCAACCTCTAGACAAAATGGTACCCATTCCGGCAATTGGTATAGAGGAAGCAAGTTTCCTGATCAGTGAAAAACTCAGCCCAGCGGAAAACCTTCAGCTGGCCCGGCTGTTGAACAAATGTCAAGGAGATTTCGCGTGGAAACCCTCCGATACGCCAGGTATATCGCGGGAAATAGCTGAACATCGTCTCAATGTGGACCCAGATGCCAGGCCGGTACAGCAAAAGCGACGCGCGTTCTCTAATGAAAAAGCGTTAGCTGTAGACAAGGAAGTAGCAAAGCTCCTTGACGCAGGGTTTATCCGCGAAGTTCAATATCCCACCTGGCTAGCGAACCCTGTCCTTGTTCCTAAGCCCAATGGGGATTGGCGCATGTGCATCGACTTCACAGATTTAAATGATGCCTGCCCTAAGGATTGCTACCAGCTTCCTCGCATCGATCAGTTAGTTGATCAGACCGCAGGATACGCTTATCTAAGCTCATTGGATGCCAACTCTGGATATCATCAGATTCCCATGGCCCGGGAAGATGAAGAAAAGACTGCGTTTCTCACTCCAAAGGCCACCTATTGTTATACGGCGATGCCGTTCGGACTGAAGAACGCCGGGGCTACGTTCCAACGTATGGCCAATAAGATTTTCGAAGAACAAATAGGGAGGAATGTGGAAGCATACGTTGATGATATTTTGGTGAAGAGCGCGAGCTTTCAAGATCACCTACGAGACTTAAAAGAAGTCTTTGACGTGATGAAAAAGTATCGCATGAAGTTAAATCCCCGAAAATGTATGTTTGCATTCCAGACAGGAAGATTCTTGGGCTACGTGGTCAGCCAAAAAGGCATCCTGCCTAATCCCTCAAAGGTTAAGGCCATACACGATATGATATCGCCAAGAACCATCAAGGAGGTGCAAAGGCTAACAGGACGGGTCATTGCCCTTGGGCGATTCATTTCCAAGCAAGGAGAAAAGTGTCTCCCTTTTTTCAAAGTCATACGCAAGAAAGCCTCGTTCGGGTGGACCCCGGAATGTGAGGAAGCGTTTATCGGCCTAAAAGATTACCTATCGTCTGACTTACTATCGACGAGACCCGAAGTAGGCGATACTTTGTATTTGTATCTGGGCGCTGCGGATGAAGTGGTCAGTGCCGTCCTCGTTCGCGATGATAACCACTCTCATCGCCCGGTCTATTTTGTGAGCCACGTCCTGAAGGATGCGGAGCTGCGATACGCCCGAATTGAAAAGATAGCGTTCGCTCTTATACAAGCCACCCGCAAAATGGATCGATATTTTCAGTCTTATTCCGTCATCGTACTCACAGACCAGCCTCTGAAAAGAATATTTCGAAAGCCTGAATCTTCCGGAAGAATGTTGATTTGGGCGCTTGAACTAGAGCAATATGGATTGAGATATCAGTCTCGACCGTCCATAAAAGCTCAGATCCTGGCTGATTTCATAGCGGAATGCACTTTTACAGAGGATCCTTTGGACGGCGTACCTGAAGCGGAATGGGGCGACATGGATCTCCCGTTCTCGGAAACCTACACGGACCTCTGGATCGTCCATGTGGATGGAGCTAAAAACCAAGAGCTGGCTGGAGACGAATTTTTTATAAATGGGCCGCACGATATGCAAATACGATACGCCATTCGAATCCTACAGCCGTTATCTAATAACGCGGCAGAGTATGAGGCGTTGCTAGCCGGGCTCAGAATAGGGAAAGGACTTTCCTCTAAAGGGAGCCATGATACTGGAAGAACAGGAGACCAGCGTCTAAAAATCTGTGGAGATTCCAAGTTAATAATTGACCAGGTCTTGGGGCATTCTCAGGCCCGGGAACCCATTATGATTCAATATCTCGCCAGAGTAAAGCGAGAATTGTTGGAAATAAAGAAGGAAGGCATGCAAGTCAGCTTCGAGCATATCCCCAGGGAGGAAAATGCTGAAGCCGACAATCTAGCCAAGATGGCCGTGAATCCGGAAGCGTCCATACCCAAAGGTGTATACTATCGAGAGTTATCGGTACCATCCTTCATGGAAGAGCAAGCATCTTTATGCGTGAAGGAACGCGAAAGTGACTGGCGAATTCCCGTAATCAAATACTTGAAACACGAGGAACTGCCTCAGGATACCGCTGAAAAGAAGAAGGTACTGAGACAGGCAGCTCGTTGTACATACTATGACGGGGATCTAATCCGAAGGTGTTTTTCTCACCCTGCCGCCAAATGCATAACTGAGCAAGAAGGTCTTCACACCTTGCGCGAAATCCATGAAGGGGTATGCGGTATGCACGTGTCAGGCGGTACCCTGGCAGCACAGGTCTTTCGATCCGAATTCTACTGGCCCACCATCCGAAGAGATTGCCACAACTATGTGCAAACCTGCCCTAAGTGCCAGGAGTTTGCCAAGATTCCTCGGTGGCCTGCCACTGAAATATCTAAAATTATCGCCCCTTGCCCTTTTGCTAAATGGGGGATCGATATCCTAGGCCCATTCCCAAAAGCAAGGTCTCAACTGAAATTTGTGATAGTGGCGGTAGACTATTTCACTAAGTGGGCGGAAGCTGAAGCGGTCGCCACAATCACGGCAGAAAAAACTTGGCGTTTTTTCAAACATCAAGTTATCATGAGGTTCGGCGTACCTCGCGTCCTTATTAGCGATAACGGAACGCAGTTCACCAGCCAGTTCTTTAAAGACCAGTGCTCAGAATTTGGAATCGAGCAACGATTTTCCTCCGTGGCTCATCCGCAAACTAACGGACAGGCGGAAGTAACCAATCGGAGCATCCTTAGCGGCATCAAGAAAAACCTAGAAGGGTCTAAAAAGAAATGGGCTGATGAGCTACCGTACGTGATGTGGGCATATCGCATGACTGTTAAGACTACCACCGGAGAAACGCCTTTCGTGTTGGCCTTCGGGACCGAAGCTGTTACGCCGGTGGAAATTGGGTCCATGAGCCTACGGGTAGCTCATTTTCGGGAAGAACTGAATGAGGAAAGGTTAAGAGCTAACCTGGACGCGTTACCAGAAGTCCGAGAGGAAATCCTTCTGAAAACGCAGCATTACAAAAGAAAGATGGCCCGTTATCATAACAGGCGCGTTAAAGAACGGTTGCTGAAACCCGGTGACCTGGTGCTCAGAGACAAGCGAGCGGTAGGGTAACGCATGGGAAAACTCAGTCCAAACTGGGATGACCATATCGCGTCACCCACGTTGTCGGGAAAGGAGTCTATCATCTAGAGACACTCGATGGTACACCCTTATCCAACTCTTGGAATATCGCTCGCTTGAAGTTATATTACTTTAGAATTTGATTTTATCTGCACCTTTGATTTATGTCAACCCTAACCATGACTAACGCACGATGAGAGAGCTTTCGTGGAAGTTTGTGTTTGCCTTTGTGCAGATAAAAACGGGGGTATTTTGGGGAAGTGAAAAGTCCTATCCTTGTGACGGCCGGTCTTGATCAGATGACCCATTAAGTGAGGGCACTACCCACCATACCTTGAATTAGCGTCGGATTGAAAGATCCTGGACGCCCCCGGGGGTGAAAAGTCCTATCCTTGTGATGACCGATCTTGATCAGATGGCTCATTAAGTGAGGGCACCACCCGGTATCTCTGGGAGTGAAAAGTCCTTTTCTTGTATTGACCGTTCTCGTGGAGATGGCCCAACAAGATAAGGCACGTCCCAAAGAAATAGAAACTCCGTTCTAGAAACAAGAATCCTATCTTAACGGTTGGGCTATTATGGCTAAGCCTTTAAGTAAGGACACGGTTCTAGACGCGAGGACAACGCCCAAAAGTGAAAATTCCCTAGCCTTGTGATAGCCTTCCCGATCCGACAGCTCACTAAGACGAGGCACTTTAAGGGTCGATCGTGAAATTAGGGAAACGCGGAGAATCGTGAAATCCCGGCTAGTAGCCAGATGAGTAACCCCTGGTGAAGTGTAGAGCTGATAGCGAAAATGATTCCCGCGGGTTCCAGGGTAACGCCCTATGATGGCAGCGGAAAGGCTCCTACGGGTAATTACTATCCCTTGTAATGTGTTTTTGTTACTAATAATTTACAATTGAGACTGCGCAGAATACTTTTCGGGCAGTGGGAGGAGCGAGGATCTCGTCAGCTGATCTATCGCTAGTCTTACCAGAAAAGCTAACCCGATACCAAATTCTATAATTTGGTGGAAGCGCTAAGGGTCTGTTCGGATAAGTAAGCGCATTGGGAAAACGTGGCGAAGATAATGCCAAAAGGGTTCGCGAGGAAGCAACTAAATAAAGGAAAGTCAGCAATAAAGTGACTTGATCAGATCGATATGTTTAAAGAGGGCCACTAAATACAGACTTCGGTGGTCAAAATAATAAACAAAAAGTTAGTGACGCTTGATCACTAAGGAAAGAGCGATAAAGCCTTGAAGCCCGTCAACCTTCGGGGTGCCTCCGTTTCCAGCCTGCCGCTTTAGCTCGGCGAAAGCCCTCCTCATTAAGGTGGCCAGACCTTCGTTCGAAGGCGGTAGTGACCTCATCGGGTTTGTATGTGTCGACCCCGTGAACTTCCTCAAAGCAGGCAACCAAAATAGAGGCAGTCTGCTCGGCATGCCATAGGCTTTTATCAGCCGACTCTTCCTCCAGGGCAGCTTTCTCCTTGGCCAGGGAGGACTTCTCACTCTCCAAAGCAGTAACTTTAGCCCTCTCCGCTGCCAAGGCGGACAACTGCTCTTCTGTCTGCTTCTGATGAGCCAGTAATAAGTTTGTGCGCTCCTCCAGCAACCTTTTCTTCTCATTCTGCTCCCGCGTTAACTCCTCCAAAGCAGAAGAATTCAGCCTGACGTCGCGCCTCCTCTGCCCAGTAATGGAATTTCATCAGATTGGTGAAGAGGTTAGTGCGTAAGGAGTTCTCCCTATCAAACGCGCCTTTAGAAAGAAAAGCGTCACATTCAGACGCAGATGCTAATACTTGGGAAGCCAATAAAGCCGAAACTTCATCCGAGCCATCGCCTCCCAATGCCGCCAAGCCGGTGTTACGGAAATCATACAGTCCAACCTGGTGGGTTATAGGGTTAGCCCCATCTATCGGACCAAGGTCCGCCACAAAGTTGAAAGTGGTACCTCCTCTGCCATAACGATCCCGCAGAGGAATGCTTGAAGGAGCAAATGCCAAAGGAGAAGGAGGGTGAACCTGGGTGGACGAACCCCTGGAGTAAGATAAGTACCATGGGGCTGATAACCTGAAAGATCCTGCAAGACCTCTTGATACCCCGGATTAGAGGAATATGCGTGAGCAGGACCGCCGAAAGAATTGGGCGAAACCCTGAAGGTATCGCCTATGCCTAAATTCTCCAAATATTCTGACTGATTCCCCCCTGGGGAACGGTCGTGGAGCCAGACCCGTCCGCAGGCCTACTCCCCATCCCGGTGGCAGAGGAAGATGGATTTCTGCCCTCATCTTCCGGCCGCTGTCTCTTCTTGGAGCCAGTCAACACGTGTCTTATATTCATATCGCCTGAGGGAGGAGCGGAGGTAGCAACAACGGTAGTGTCCTGCCAAGAACACAGCATGAAACACAGATAAGAGAAATCGAAAAATGACAGATATCGAAATATAGCATATCAGGGCTAAAAGGCACCCTTACTGTATCAGTATGGGGAAGAGGCGCTTCTGAAGAGCCTGCCGCGTCTGGAGAAGGTGTAAGAGCAGCGACACTTCTCGTTTTTCTCTTCTTTTTTCCTTTGGCAATGGCCTTAGGAGCCTTAGACTTAGAAGAAGAAAGCTGGGCAGGAGGAGCAGCGATGGTCACAAGGGGAACGCCTGAAGGAATGTCAGAACCCCTCACACCGATCGAAGAAGAGAAAACTTGAATAAGAGTAGCGGAAGTAGCCGGAAGATCGGTAGGATTGTCAGTCGCTTCCGTGGAAGTAGCTCTCTCCTTTTCTTCTCGCTCTTGAGCCCTTTTCAAGCGTCTCCTTACGCTCTCAGGTCTATAATTGGGATCCGTCGCTGCGAAAGTACAAAATAGCGTCAGCATTAGTATCAGCGATAGCAAAGAAAGGAGCAACGCGACACTCACGTTTAACACAAGATCGAATGTCCATTCTACAAGCCACTTGGCGAATGTGAACGCTGATTTCTAGTTTGAGCAATGTGTTTAACCAGTCTTGCTCACGTTTCGAAAGGGTCCCTGGTCGGCTCCAGACGTTGTCATCCACGTTTTGATTAAAACCAGATCGCCACTAGGAACCAAGATCTCCAGGAAGATCTATCACAAAAAACTCCTTTTTTCCAGCCATCAACGGAAGACTCGATATGGAGGAGTTTCCAAGTAAAAGACTTCAGAGAGTCATCGTCAAAGCGGGGCGATATCGTTATAACCCCCCGGCATTTCATCAGCTTAAAAAGAGATTTAAGCAAGAGAAGGGAAGGGGAAGTAATCCCCTTGTATTTGCAAAGTTCCAGGAAAGCATAAACACAACAATAGGCATTTGGGGATAGTTGGGCCGGAGTCAGATCGCCGGCAACAAGCAACTCTTTGACAAAAGAGTCAATGGGAAGCCGAAAGCCATAACGGAACATTTGTGCATACATGACCCTACGATTGCCCGTCAAAACGCTGTTCAGACGTAGTGACTCAGGGGCAACAGTGGTTTTATAATCATCAGGAATATCAACATTATGGGCGGCTAAATGCTCACGGAGAGCGGCCTCAGATGTGATAACACTAGACGTAATATCCATCCTTTTCTCATCGGCGGATTTTGACTCAGTACGGTGAGTCTTAGCCATGGCAGAATTAAGGAATTAAAAGATGAAGAAGATGATGGAAGAGAAAAGAAATACCTTCAAAGAAAAGCACTTCAAAGAGCCCTGAATGGTAGGGAGAAAATGAGACGGCTAAAAGAAAATATGAGAAAGCGGGATGATAAAAGAAAAGTGAAAAGAATAAATATTGGGTTTTATAACCCTAATGGTCAAACGAAACGACGAATACCGCAGTCGTTGCGTAGAAGCGGCATAAGGAACAGACTCAAGTAATGAGTGCAATCCTAGAAAAGCGCTACAACGCCTCGATTTAGGCAAAGTTCTCAAGTATGCTAGCCCGTGGCGCTGGAAGAAATAGACACGCGTGCCTGCACAATCACGACTTTTCTAAGGAAAGGATAGCCAGCATTAAATGCTCTGAAAAGAAGGTACTATCTCTAGGGAAAAACAAGAGCGATATCACATGAAAGAAGATAACGCAAGATGGCGTTGATTAAAAGAATAGCGTTGGGGCAGAGCGGAAAGGCGAAATAAAATCAAATAGCAATCAAATAAAAATATCGTCGCACAGCAAGGCGTTATTACAAGACAAAGAAGCAAACAAGCGGAAAATATTCTAAAGGGAGCAACCCCGATTAATCATGGGCCTTCGCGAGCATTGCGGTCACCATTCCTCCGTTTCTCTCCAGAAGAAGGAAGATCTCTCTCACCTTCGCCCAGATCCTTCAGTCTCTTGGAAGCGTAATCGGTCAGCACTGACGAGTCGACAGTTCCCTGGCGATAGAGACTCATAAATTCAGCGATACAGATATCTATGGTCTTGTTCTTCCACCAGGCTATCTTCGAAGGCACTTTGGCCAAATCCGCATCACGAGATGCTATCTCTTCGCGAAGGAAGATATTCTTTCTGTCAGCTACCACCAATTCCGCCTCCAAAAGCTCTATCTTAGCCTTCCCTTTTGATCTTTCTCGAGCAAGCTCAGCGCGACACTCATCCAACTCCATCTGGGTCTGCTCTTGAAGCTGCGACAGCTTCGTTACCTTCCCTAAAGCAGCATCTAATTCCCCCTTTAAATCAAGAGAAGGTCGAACCTTGTCACGATGATCCTCGAAAAAATAGTTTAATTCGCGGAAGCAGGCCAGCATGTCAGTCAGAAGACGCAAATGGCGTACGTCGGGAGGACGCCGCAAGAACTCTTCTTTGTCCTTCGAAGAAGTAAACATTTGCCCCACTATCGGACCCACTGGTTCCTCTCGCGATGACGGGTCCGATATCCCTAAAGCACGAAGACCGTCGGTGCCAAGGGAAGACAAGTCCAACTGATAAGCAATGGGACCCTGAAGACCTTGAGGGGAAAGGTTAGCGATATAAGGAGGAGAGCAATTTTTTGCAGAATCACCAATGCCCAAAATCGAAGAAACAAACAAGGTTTGAGGCTTCCGTGGGGAAGGAGCGATGGGATTCGGGGTTGGTAAACTCACATCCGGAATAAAGGAGCGGATAGGGGAGCTAGGACCATCAGGCACCAAGGAAGAGCCCACCGCTGCTGGAGCCTCGTTAACCTTGGGAGGAATGGCAGAGGGCACCTTGGTAACTTCCGCCACTGGCGAGGAACCCGTAACATGCGAGGCGTTAACCTCCTCGGAAGGAACCCCATTGATTTTCTCCCTGGAAGGAATTGGTGGGTCAGATTTCTCTTTGCGAACTCTCTTTACGAGACGCTCTGTCTCGGCAGCCATCTCTTCGCTATCGTCCTCGGTTGACTCCGCCGAAGGAGCACTATTTCTGGACCTAAGTTTCATCCGTTGGGAAAGGGTAGCATGACGCAGCTCGGAACCAGTATCCATGCTTCCGCTGTCACTGTCAACCTCTTCAATTACGAGATTACTTGGGGCCATACCCTTACCACGAGCTGGTAGCCAATTCTCGAGGAAACGAGAAGGTCAGGCAGATACGTTGTGTGTCACGACGGTTTTGTTTCTCCTTCCTCGCTGCGGAATAGGTGGACGACTAGAGCCTTTGGGTGGAGGAGAAGGAGGTAACGTTTGAAGCGGCACCACGTTTAGAGGAATGTCCCTTTCCTTGGAAGATCGACCCTCAGCGTTACCTGCCAATGAAATATTTTAGTATGACAAGAAAGTCAAAGCGATAATGCGATAAAAGAAAAGACTCACCTACGACACACTCTAACAAAGGCCTGAACCGAGCAAATTCCCGAATGCGGAAAGGCCCTTCTATTTCTAATAAGGCATTAACGTGGGATACGTCCATACTAGACAACACATCTGGTTCTCGCCAAACGGCACTAGTAATCTTTCGGTTGAAACCACCGCGCCAAAACCGAGAGGGCAAGCGAAGGGTGAAGATGCCATTTTTCCAGTTGTCCACGTTCTCTTCGAAACCTTGAAAATTCCGCTAGAAAAACCGAACAAGAGCATCGTTCCATCTTGGGGTAATATCCACTAAGCAGTTATGGCTCCTCAGGGTGAAAAATGTGCAGAATAGATCGAGCGATGGAGCGAAAATATGCTTCATCTCACACGAGTGAAGAAAGGCGTAAAGTCCACACCAGGAAGGTGGAGTTATTTGGACAGGATTGAGATCGTAGTGGTCTAGTAGCTTCAACAGAGAAGTATGAAGCGGAAGACGAAACCCGTAGGTAAACATCTTGAAATAAACCAACCGGAACGTTCCCCACATAGCATCAGTAAGCCGAATATCCTTCAACGGAACAAAGGGGCGGTATCCCGTGGGAAAAGTGATCCCGTTCTCCTCCAACTCAGCCCTCAAAACCTCATTACAATCAAAAACACTACGAGCTCTCCTGACTTCGAGATCTATAGGATTTTCGATAATTGCAGAAGGCATAGCGCAAGACATAATGGAAGGGAAAGTAAAGCTATGGCAATAGAGAAACAAAATACCTGGAGCAGAGAACCAGTGAATCGGTCGTCGGCACCGGCGAAGCAATTGCAGTAAAATCCCTCGAGAAGAAAGAAGCACAGAAGAAAGGAAATACGAAGAATTTCGAAATATTCGCAGAAAATACTAAAAGAGAAGAGTAAACTCTTTATAAAGATTAAACCTAAAAAAGGAATAGCCTGTGAAAACAAAACACGTGCAGAAGGGAAAGGACGCGTGGACAGTCATCAATGTCTTTTGAAAGAAGGCAGTTGCTGTTTGAAAACCGAAAGGCGGTTGCGTCAAGCGAAAAGCCTACTCCCGCGATAATCCTGGAAACGTAAAGAAAGAAAAGCGGCAGAAGAGCGAAAAGAAATTTTATTATTTAAGAAAGTCATACGGCATCTACAAAGAGGCATGGTATGCCCAACTATTCGCCATCGGACCAGGATATGCCATGGCAGTAGACCACGTCATCATCGTCCTCGCCCAAAAGCGATGGATCTTCGCCGGCGAAAGGGAAAGGTTCCTCAACCTTCTTTCCCACGCAGATGGAGGATCGACCCGACTCCTCCTCAATAGATGGCGACGCCACTTTAACAGCTAAACTGGCAGAAGGAGCCCTTGGTGGTGACTCGTCAGGAGGAAAAGATATTTCTCTCCCCTTCGAAGAGAAAGAAGCAAGAGAATCAAAGAATGATTTAGATGCCTTCGCCGCATCTTTCCTCATCCTCTTGCGGCACCGTCGGCGAGTAGCTGGCCTCCAGGGAGGCGACGGAGGAGGATTATCAGAATCAGGAGAAGTCGGGGGAGTTGGTAGAGAATCTCGGGCGAACGTATCTAAAAAATGAGAATCAGCCATGAGATCAGAGGATATTAACAAAGGAAAAAACAACAAGGAGACGAAGAATAACGAAGGGGAGAAGATCCCTTAAATAGCCAGAAATTTGGGAAGGAAAGGATCTTTGATCTTCTAACCCGACTCTTGAAAAAAGACACGTGTACAGCCTGAAGTGCAGATATGGATTTACAGTCACGCCTGTTGAGATTTTCCTCTGATCGAGGAAAACCGCAAAATCGCCCAATCAGTTGCCAGGACAACCGCGGCGTAGATTTAATATTGAACAACCAATCAGAAAACCGCCCAGTGGCTGAACCGTTTTCAGTTGGGCTAAGAATATCTCCAAGAAAGACAAAGGGCACATTAAAGAAGAAGAACAGTTGCAAAATGGCGCACTAAAAACAGTTTATTTATTATGGCCTAGGGGCCGGAAAGTACATTTACAGGCTAGGGGGAAAAGAAAAAAGGCCCAGAGGGAGCCATCGCTATCAGGCATCAGAGCCAGCATCCTCAGGCACTTCGGGAAGATCCCGCAGAGAATCCATGACCAGAATCAGATCATGGGAGGTGGCTCTCATTCCCTTCAGGCAGCACCTCAGCATATCCTTGCGCTGCTGCAGCATGGCTATCACCACTTGAATCCGAGCGATGGAGGCAGCCAGCTTTGACACGCTTTCTAGAGGGCTGAAATCCTCCAGAGATGTGGCCCCCAGCCTAGAATGAAGAGGGGTCAACATTCCTTGCAGCTCCAGGATGTCCTCAGAACTCTTGACCAACATATTCTCCAGAAACCCGACATCCCCATCATTGAGGTTCTTGAGAGAATGGCCTTTGGAAAGGAGGAAATTCTTAGTCAAATGATCCATGATGTGAATTGCCAGAGATGAGGAGACCGTGGGTGGAGAAAGATCCCCAATTTATAGGCCCAAAGAGAGGCCTTGGGAAGAACAAAGAGGTCCTCAAAAGGCGAGCCGTCTCGTCACCCCTAAGGACTGATAATCCTAAAGCAAAGTCAAAGGTTGATGCTCGTATGCCATCCGCGACACGAATGTATGAAAGGATACAAGATGTCTATGGAAAAACGCTAAAAGGCGCAATATCACGGGTAGCCATTACGTAAAAGCCATATGGTTACCGGTATCCACAGTGTAAGGCTGCGTTGGTGTCGCAGGTGGCCCTAGATGCGTAAAACCTCATCGACATCGCAGGCATCTGGTGGTATAAAGCCGCGCTAATCGTAGGCAGCTGATGGCGTAAAGCCGCGATGATATCGTTGTTTCCTTAAAGCGAAAGAGGAAAATGGGCCCTGCGTGACCTCAAACCCTCTGTAAGTATAAAATTTTACTAACTTCTCTATAAACGCCTATCTCCTCTATGTGTTTTCAGTACACTTGAAAGGATGATGGACTCAGAATGAAGGCAAATCCGCGACATGACCTGGTCGTAATCTTTGGCGGTATCACAAGTGTTCGGCCAACAGCCCTTCTATGGCATAAATAGAGTTGAGACTCCGCATGCCCTGTCAAGAAGCCAAACGGACCAACATCGTTGGGTGAAACAATGCCCTCATAATCACCAGCGTAATAGCAGCGTCCCTCATGTACCTCTTAATACCTCAGAAGAACAGGTCCCTGGATAAGGATGAAGGACGGAATCCGCTTGATAGCTAGAAAGCTTCAGAGCTATGTTCCAGCTCATCACTTAACACGGTTAACATCGAGCAGACAGAGAAACTCGGAGATCCTGCAGACATATCGCCCCCCGAAAGAACAAGTTTCATCTAAGATTTCAGACATGGACAACCCTTGGTAAACACTCGGGCTCGTTTTCAGTTGGGCTTATGATAACAATCTAGACAGCCCTGACGGTGCTTCCACACTTGTGGCTCCCACCAGGACGATTTCCCATAAGACCCGTAAGATATCTCCATATCGCCAGAGAATCAGAGAAGAATTCCTAGGATGGTCGACATCAGCGCGGGGGGGGGGGGGGGGACTCACGCGACTGTATACGCACGGCACCATCCCATCCTAGGGACCCACGAGCTTATCGCTCTCGGCAGCCCGTATGATATCGCTATGATGTCATCTGTCACTATCGCCTGTGACATCACCATCGGACATCGCCTGGATTGTTATCGCCAGGTATCGCCAAACAGGCCTATAAATACCCCTTCTTTTCAGATCTGAAGGTAAGATCAAGATCACTAAGACGAACATCTGTTATTTTCGAAACTCGGACTGACTTAAGCATCGGAGTGTCTACGCCGGAGCCCCCCCTCCGACGCTTTGCAGGTACATTCGACGCTGACCACCACTGTTCCGATCAACCACGACTCTGAATCTTACAAGATCGACAATCGAATTTTATCAGGTGCTGAGACAACTAATCCATTTTCTTTTAGAATTTTGAGGAATTTATTTAAATGACTAAAGTGCTCGGTTATGTTTTTTGAGAATACTAAAACATCATCTATGTATACTATCGTGAATTTAGTATAGGGGTTTAGTATATCATTCATCATTTTTTGAAATTCTGAAGGTGCATTTTTTAATCCAAAAGGCATTACGTTCCATTCATAATGACCAAAAGGAGCGGTGAAAGTCATCTTATACCGGTCTTTCTCAGTAATTTGTATTTGCCAGAATCCTGATTTCATATCAAATTTTGAGAATATAGTGGCTCCGTGAAGTCTTTTAATTAAATCTCTTTTATTGGGTATTGGATACCTAATCCATTGTAAGGCCTTGTTCAGAGGTTTGTAGTTTATTACCAGTCTTGGAGCTCCTCTTTCTAGTTCTGCATGGTTTTGTACATAAAAAGTTGCACATGACCATGGCGATCGACTAGGTCTTATGAGTCTTTTTTCTAGTAGAGAACTTATCTCCTTTTTACAATATTCTAGTAATTCTTCATTCATCTGAATTGGTCTAGCTTTAGTTGGAATTTTTTGATCATTAAAATCCTTTTCATAGGGTAATTCTACTATGTATTTCTTCCTATTCCATAATGCATTTGGTACGTCTGCACAAACTTCCTTTTCAAAGAGGGTTTGGAATTCTTTTACTTTATTCTTATTGAAGGTATTCTGTAAATCGTCTTCTATTTTTCTAAAATTTACCTCTCTAGTCAAAGAGTGTAAATGTTTTTTCTTTTGTATAAGCATTATATTCTTGGTTATGGAATAATTTTTTACAATATTTATATTCTTTTGTTTTGGTTTATGAAGGAATCTAAAGCATATTTCTGTTCCCCGGACTTCAGTCCAAATTCCTTCGTGATCTGTTCTAAATGGGATTAGCTGAGTTATGAATGGTGTTCCTAGTTCACTTACATCTTTTGCTAATATGAATGAATTCCTAAAACAAAAACCATTGTTGCAAATATAAGCATTCGATATCTTGTATTTTATATTTAGTCAAGTCATATTGGCTCCATATAGATTTTCTTTAGTCTTTTCATAGTATTGTGTGGGTATAAGTCCTTCTTGGATACAATTTTGATCGGCACCTGAATCTATGAGAGCGGTTGTCGTGGTATGAAAAGTTTTTCCTATTTTTAATTCTATCTTTACATACCATTTTTGATAGGTAATCCTAGAGATGACATTGAGATATCCTTCGTCAGTTATTCCTAAAGCTTCATTTTTATGTCTTGATTTAATTCTTCTAATTCATCATTGGTATTTCCTAGCATATCTAATCTAAGGTTTAAACGTGTATTTTCAAGTTGTAATGTCTTTATATCTAATTTTATTTGTTTAATCTCTTCCTTCAAGTCTTGAGTGGTTATCACAGTTTCTTGTTTAGAGAATCTACTAACTATATTTTTTAGTGTATACGGTTCTATTTCTTTTTTCTTACTTTCTTTATTAATTAGCGTTCTTAATTTTTCTAAGTATTCTCTTTGGGTATCAAGATCTTCTATTTCTCCTATAATTTTCATAAGGAGTTCCTTTTCCTCAGTTATAACATTTATCTTTTTAATATGATCTTCGTAAATACATGAGTATAGCGTATCTTCTTCTTCATCTTCTGAACTACTAATTGGTTCTGGGGAAGTTTCTTGTATTCTATAGATTTCTTCATTTTCACTACTGTATTCTGATTCATATTCAGGTTCGGTATTATTGAGGAGTTGTAGTATTTGGTCTTTAAGCTTATCATCGCAATTAAGTGTTTTAATAGTTTCTTTCATTTTGCATTCGTTTTGATAGTGTCCTACCTGTCTACATTTATAACAAACAGGTTTTCTTCTTATATTGTTAGGACCATTTCTAAATTTCTTTTTATGATAAGGTTTTTTATAAGGTTTATTATTATTATAGGGTTTAGGTTTATTATAGGTTGATCTATCCTGATATCTGTTTGAGTATTTTAGCTTATAACTTTCTTTCGGGGCTTTTCTTTGCTTTTTGTATTTTCTTGAGGGTGCCATAATAGTTTCATATCCATATTGAGCACAGAAAGATCCTAATTCTTTCCTGTGTTCTAACTTGTCATTTTTAAGTTTAGCTTTGAGTTTTAGATCTGTGCATAATGATAATCCGACATTATTGATGAATGCAATTATTTCTCCATATGTTAACTCTTGATATGGGATTATACCTTTATACGTATCTTATATCTAAGACCTAACCTTTTCTGCAAATAATTTGGGTAATCCTGAGATAAATTTTTCTTTCCAAAATGGGAGATTACAGTCTTCTTTTAGGAATACCTTAGATAAATACATATCTTTATACCATCTAAAATCTTGTAATTTTGGGCATGTCAAATTCATTAGTATTTCCGTGGTCTTTTCTTGTAGTTGTTCAGGTTCTCCTATGAAATGTTTCAGTATTGAAAAGATTAACACATTTGTTGCATCTTCTACTAGTACTTCATTTTCTACTCTCATTGATTCCATTATGGCCATTTTATCTGTTAAAGTGAGATAATTATCCCACCATCCTTTTAACTGTCCTAAGAATCCTGACATAAGTATGTAAGCTACTTGTCTGTCTGTGCATCCCTTGGTTCTATTTGTTGTTGCTGCCATAAGCATGGATACTAACATATCTATTATATTATGTTCACTTTGCCCATCTAAATTCCATTCATCTATACTCGAACCATCATACTTGGCTTGTGCCCTAGTATTTCTTTCTTCTGATTGTATATCGGTAAAGGAAGGTCTTGGGTAGTAATTTTTGACTCTTGGTTGTTGGTACCTATTTCTAAGTTTATTAATTTGTGGGTCAAGGTCTTCGAATTGATCTATTAATTTTTCTATGGATTCTTTATTTTTCTCTTCGGTTAGAACCGTGATTTTATTTTTTAATGTAGCCTTTAGTAGGTCTATTTGTTTTTCGATTTTGCTTAGGAATTGTTCTTGTGATAATCCACCTAATTTTACTTCAAATCCTGGCATAGTATTTGGTTTGAATACAGGTTGGGTGATTTTTATTGGTATTTCATCTTTCGACTTTTTGCTTCCTTCTCATATGGTGGTACTTCTGTATTGTACTACTGGGGGAATGTTATCTTTTATTATACTCATTTGTTGTGCCATGGTATTTAATAGAATATTCGTGTAGTTGTTTTGTGACTGGATGTTTTTTATGTCTTTTATACTTATTTCTCTAACTTCTTCTTTAATTTCTTTTATGGGTAAAGCTGTAATATTATGTTCCATATGTTTTACCGTAATTTCTTCTAGCGAGGGATATATCGATTTCACCTCTTCGTTTGTAGTGGTTTTCCATGTATTTTCAAGAGTTTTTAATACATTTATTTTTTGAAAATTATCATTAAGCCATCTAAAGAATGGAACATGAGTTCTAATTTCTTCTAGGTATTCATAATACTGTGCCTGTATTTTGTCTCTTTCTTCTTTGGTGAATCCTTTAAAGAATGTCTCTCTTAATCGTTTTTTATTTGGATGATAGAAATCTTTTCTTAATAGTTCTTTGTCTATTTTGAATTCTTGTTTTAGCATATTTATCTGATTATTAGTATATCGCATGTCACTTTCGGTTGGTGATGGTGATCTAAGGGTTTCTTGTTCACCAGTTTGAAAACTTTCTTAATCAGTATAAAAAGGTTGGGGAATATTCCTATTGAAATCTACTCCAGATAATATTGAATTAGACTGACTTCTTAGTATTCTAGATCTTGGTATTTCCATGGTACTCGTAGATCTTCTAGAGTTTATTATACTGGGTGTCTTTGATGGGTTTATTCTAGTAATATTTATACTTCTTCTAGGTGGTTCAAATACAAGTCTAATATTTCCCTGACCATCTTCTTCTATAACGGTTGGTTGTACTTTAGGGATTATAGCTGGGGCTTCATTTAGATTTGGTAGAATCCATTGCTCTGGAAAAGTTACTTCATTCCATCGTATGACTTTGGTATTTGTACTGAGGCATGTTCAGTGTTAACTTCTATTAGAAGTGTTTCTTGTTTTGGTGACTTTCGTAATGCTCTTGGGTTTATATTTGTTGACATGACTTTATAATATATTTTGTATATTAAAGCAATATTTTTTGATCCTTCGAGTATGTTGGGGTCTGTTAAGGATACTGTGAAATTTGGAAAGTAGTTGAGGTATACTGGGCCTTTTACCAAGTTGGAGCTAAACAAAGCTAATAAGGAATCATTGAATAATTTGAACCTAGCATCTCTTAAACACATAAGTATAGGTGAATCTAGTTCAGTTCTGTGAAGTGGTTTGACTGCTACTTGTATTAATCCTATATGTATAAATTTATATCTTTTCCTGAATTTTCTTACGTGACTTTCTTCAATAAGTTGTCTGGTATCTTCTCTTGGATTTATGGAAAGGGTCCTTTCTGTGGTTTCTATCACATAATCTTGGAATAAATCAAATTTTCCAATTTCATATATGTCTTCTTTTTTAACTGTGGGTATGGTCCAATTTTGTAACCTTTGTTCTATTTCTGCAATTCTGGTTTCTTGCCTATTATAATCTTCTAGTTCTAGATGTTCTTCTAGGAGAGATTCATTTTCATTATCCTGACTGACCTGACTAGAATTACCAAAGAACTTTGAGATTCTTTTCATGTTAACAAAGATTAGTTTCAATCGTCCGTTTCAAGGATTAGGATAATTTTTTTGTTTTTTCTTCCTTTCTTCTTTTCCAATTATCTATGATAGCTTAATCGGGACGACCACTGGGACCACCTCTTATGCTCTCTTGGCTGGGCTGACCAAACGGATTTAACGACTAACCAACGCTTAGACTACCTAAGATCTTTTGGGATAGAAGTCTGGATGAATTACAATACCTTTACCCTTAACCCCTGCGGGACGAGAGCTACTTGGCTCCGCTACCATTTGTAAACCGGATATCCATTTAAAAATTGCACTAACCCATTTAACACTCATACCCACTTAAATTAGTTGGGTATGGGTACCCATTCGGTATGGGTAGATTTTTGCCACCCCTACCTTCAAGGGTTTTCTAAACAATCACATATATATATATATATATATATATATATATATATATATATATATATATATGTTGCTTGCTACTTTCCTTTGTGGTTGATCTTCTTTACGCCGTTTCCTTTTCTTCGAGCTCCCATGATATTAATATTATAATGATGATGCTGATGAGTTTGGGCTTTGGTTGCTAGGTTGTTATCATAACGCAGTAAGATAACGGGATTTCAGTAGGGACAGGATAACCGCAACATTGTCGTACAATCTATAGGGTCATAAACACTGAAAATGGATATTTTGTAAGATATCGCAACATGACTAATTATGCGCATTTCAATATCGAGGTAGAATAACTTCGCTTAGCAGATAGCCTCAGAAATAAAACTCATAAGAGCAAAGTATCATAATCAATATCACCCACGATATGTAGCATATAACCTGTAGCCGCGAGAGAAGATGTTGTTGCGTTATCGCCGCGTATACCTTCAAATCAGCGGCATCTTTCTGGAGGCATTGCAGCCTTGAATACTACTATCGCTTCTATTGAAGAGATAACTCAACCAGCAAGATGTCATCCGGGATGAGGATTTCCTAGAATGAGGATTTTCATAACAATACCGCGCTGATGTAGATGTTCTCGTTCAATGGTGAAGAATGTCATATAAATAGATGCGGGTGTATGCCTTTCCACTGGAATAGCTGTCAGAGAGATATGGCACTTACGTTCTCCTGACGGTATTTCTCAAATCAAGATGACAAGAACGTTGTCCGTATATTCGCCATGATGATAGACCATATAATACTATCTCCTGCACGGGCGTCAGTCTCTCTCTTGTTTCCACGATGTCCCTGTACATTCTCAATTGTTGCTTTAGAGCATTAATAAATTAACATGCAATAATAATCATTAGTTTCCGTTAGGAGCCTTCATGCATCCACATCGGGGTGTCCTCGGCATTACTCGTATCGCTTTCTCAACCAGTCATCTTCACCAGGGATTTCCTATCTGGTTACTCGCTGAGATATCGCGATTTTAACGCTTTCCCACGATCGGCCTGGAGCGTGCCTCATCTTAGTGAGTTGTCGGATCTGGACCGACCATCACAAGGGTAGGATTTTCACTTCCAGGCATTGACATCTCGCATCCCCGGAACGTGCCTCGTCTTAGTGAGCCATCTGTATTAGCCCGGTTATCACAAGGATAGGATTTTCACTTCCAGAATGGAGTTACTATCTCCCTGGGGCGTGCCTCGTCTTAGTGAGCCGTCTGTATTAGCCCGGTCATCACAAGGATAGGATTTTCACTTCCAGGGACGTCGAGGGCGTGCCTCGTCTTAGTGGGCTGCCTATGTTAGCACGGTTGCCACAAGGATAGGATTTTCACTCCCGGGGGTGTCGAGGGCGTGCCTCATCTTAATGGTCCGCCTGTGTTAGCACGGTTGCCACAAGGATAGGATTTTCACTCCCGACACTCAGTTTTTAGGTATGCCAGGGCGTGCCTCGTCTTAGTGAGCCGTCTGATCAGGACTGGCCGTCACAAGGATTGGATTTTCACTCCTGGCACCCTTCATCATCTGCGTATAATCAGCCACAAAATACACAAGAATATTCTCTATTCAATCATTAGCACAAGTCATGGCTGGCATTAGCAAAACGTGCAGAGATATATCAAATTCTAGCATGGTATAACTTCAAACGAGCTATGTTCCAAGAGTTGGGTAAGGGAGTACCATCAAGTGTTTCCAGGTGATATGCTCCCTTTCCAATAACGCGGGTGACGCGGTACGGGTCATCCCAGTTAGGACTGAGTTTCCACACGCGCTGTCCAGCTGCTCGTTTGTCCCTTAGTACCATGTCTCCTGCTTTTAGCAATCGTTCTTTGACGCGCCTGTTGTGATAACGCGCCACTTTTTGTTTGTAATGTAGTGTTTTCAGAAGAGTTTCCTTATGTAGTTCTGGTAATGCGTTGAGGCTCGCTCGCAAACTCTCTTCATTTAGTTCTTCTTTGAAGTATGCCACTCGCAGGCTTAGAGTACCAATTTCTACCGGTGTGACGGCCTCTGTGCCGAAAGCCAATGCGAAAGGCGTTTCACCGGTGCTGGTTTTGATAGTCATGCGGTATGCCCACATCACATACGGCAGCTCGTCTACCCATTTCTTTCTAGAACCTTCCAGGTTTTTATTAATGTCGCTGAGGATACTTCGGTTAGTCACCTCCGCTTGACCATTGGTCTGCGGGTGAGCCACGGAAGAGAATCTTTGCTTGATCTGAAATTCTGCGCAATGATCTCTAAAGAATTGACTGATGAATTGCGTCCCGTTATCGCTGACTAGAACACGGGGTACACCAAACCGCATGATAACTTGGTGTTTAAAGAAACGCCAAATTTTCTCTGTTGTGATGTTAGCTACCGCTTCCGCTTCTGCCCATTTTGTGAAGTAGTCCACCGCCACGATCACAAATTTTAGTTGAGACCTTGCTTTTGTAAATGGGCCTAGGATATCAATCCCCCACTTAGCAAAATGATAAGGAGCCACAATTTCAGAAATTTTGTTAGCGGGTCGTCGAGGAATCTTGGAGAACTCCTAACACTTCTGACAGGTTCGCATATAATTGTCGCAATCCCTACGAATGGTAGGCCAGTAAAATCCCGACCTGAAGACTTGTGCGGCCAGAGTGCCGCCAGATGTATGTATGCCACATATTCCTTCATGGATTTCTCGCAAGGTATGCCGACCCTCTTGTTCCGTTATACACTTGGCAGCAGGATGAGAAAAAACATCTCCGTACCAGCTCTCCGTCATAATATGTGCACTGTGCTGCTTGTTTCAAAACCTTTTTCTTCTCAGCGTTATCCGCAGGTAGTTCATCATACTTCAAGTATTTTATTACGGGAATTCGCCAATCATTTTCCATTTCTTCGACGCAGAGCGACGCTTGTTCTTCCATGAAGGAAGGCACAGATATTTCCTCGTAGTATACGCCCTTAGGTATGGACGCTTCCGAGTTTGCTGCAATTTTGGCGAGGCTGTCTGCCTCCGCGTTATCCTCTCGAGGGATATGCTCAAAGCTAACCTGCATGCCTCTCTTCTTTATCTCCATCAACTCGCGTTTCACTTTAGAAAGATATTGAACCATGATGGGCTCTCTGGCTTGAGAGTTTCCTAAGACTTGGTCTATTATCAATTTGGAATCTACACATATCTTTAATCGCAAGTCTCCTATTCTTCCAGTATCACGTATGGCTTTGGTGGAGAAACTTCTTTCTATTCTGAGTCCAGCTAGTAATGCCTCATATTCTGCCGCGTTATTAGACAACGGTTGTAAGATTCTGATGGCATATCGTATCTGTATACTAGACGGTCTAGTTATAAAGATTCTGGCTCCAGCTAGCTATTGATTCTTGGCTCCATCCATGTGGATAACCCACAGGTCGGTGTAGGTTTCCGGGAACGGGGGATCTAGGTCATCTTTCTCCTCTTCGGGTAAATCCGTCAACGGATCTTGCGTAAAGGTGCACTCGGCTATGAAGTCTGCTAGGACTTGGGCTTTTATGGATGGTCGGGTTTTGTACTGCAACCCATATCGCTCAAGTTCATTAGCCCAAATCAGCATTCTCCCTGAAGACTCAGGTTTCCTGAATATCCTTTTCAAAGGTTGGTCTGTAAGCACGATGATGGGGTGGGCTTGGAAATATCTATCCATTTTCCGCGTGGCCTGTATCAATGCAAACGCTATTTTCTCAATGCGGGCATATCGCAGCTCGGCGTCTTTCAAAACATGACTTACGAAGTACACAGGATGGTGTATGTGGTTGTCGTCTCGCACAAGGACGGCACTAACCACTTCATCAGCAACACCGAGGTATAAGTATAGGGTGTCTCCTGGTTCTGGTCTCGTCAACACAAAATCATATGATAAATAGGCTTTTAAGCCCATAAACTCCTCTTCACATTCTGTTGTCCACCCAAAAGGGGCTTTCTTGCGTATAACCTTGAAGAAGGGTCGGCATCTCTCGCCTTGCTTAGAAATAAACCGTCTTAGGGTGATAACGCGCCCTGTAAGCTTCTGCACTTCCTTGACAGTTCGAGGAGATATCATATCCTAGATAGCCTTGATTTTCGAGGGGTTGTGCTGGATGCCTTTCTGACTGACCACATAGCCCAAAAATTTACCCGTTTGAAATACAAACATGCATTTACGAGGGTTCAGCTTCATCTTATATTCTCTCATTACATCAAAAACTTCTTCCAAGTCGGCTAAGTGGTCCTTGAAGCTTCGGCTTTTGACCAATATATCATCCACATAGGCCTCTATGTTCTTTCCAATTTGCCTTTCAAATACTTTGTTCGCCATGAGCTAAAAGGTTGCCCCAGCATTTTTTAATCCAAACGGCATCGCCGTGTAGCAATAAGTGGCCTTTGGAGTGATGAAGGCGGTCTTTTCTTCGTCTTCAACGGCCATAGGGATTTGATGATATCCCGAGTTGGCGTCTAATGAGCTCAGATAAGCGTACCCAGTGGTCTGGTCGACTAGCTGGTCGATTCGAGGGAACGGGTAGCAATCCTTAGGACAGGCATTGTTTAGATCAGTGAAGTCGATGCACATACGCCAATCTCTGTTTGGTTTTGGAATGAGAACTGGGTTAGCTAGCCAAGTTGGGTATTGGACTTCTCGGATGAAACCTGCGTCTAAAAGCTTTGACACCTCCTTGTCAATGGCTAACATTTTCTCTATAGAAAACGCTCGTCGTTTCTATATTAAGTTGGATTGGTTTGACGCAGGGATCAATATTAAGTCGGTTTACCTCTCGTGATATACCGGGCATATCCACGGGTTTTCAGGCGAACTCTCCTTCGCATTTGTTCAACAGTCGAGCTAGTTAAACAAAAGCTTGGAAATTAAACCAAAACGCAGATAATTGAACGGAGCAAAGCAACGAAATTAACTTGAAATAGAGGCAGTAATTGATCGAATAAGATAGCAACAATTAGTTGAAAATAAAATAGAGGTAATTGATTTAATTGAAAACATAGGCAAATAATTAATTAAAATGCAATAATTAAATAAACTTAGCAGTAGTTGATTGAAAGCAATAAAAGGATTGATCCTTGATGATGAGTAATTCAAAGTGAGGAATTAGATAGAAAGAGTGCGTCCATTCCTCTTTTCTGTTGATGGTTGAGGAGTATTTATAGGCGATGGGCGCGAGTGAACTTGGAGAGCAAGGTGCGCATGGGCGTCGAGGGCGTGAGGCCCAACGGCGAGTGGCGATGAGCAGTGGTCGGAGTGGTGAGCAAGTCTGGGTTGTGTGGCTAAGGATGGATGGAAGCTTTTGTGATGGGAGGTTCATGATGATGAATTTGCTAGGGAGCGATCGAGGACGACTTGGGAGGTAAGTGGCTGAGGTAGGTTGCGCCAAGAACATGACGAGGAAGAAAGGTGCATAGCTGTGAATTATCTAGATCGTTGATCTTCTTTTATCCTTGCTTGGTCAACAAATCAACGGTGATTGATGAAAGGCAATCTCAATTCATTTATTCAGTTCGAGCCAACGGTACGAGCGAACTCGTTTGAAATGAATAAAAGCCCAAACTGAAAATTACTAAAATATGCAGTAAAATGAAACAAAATGAGTGGTAAATAGTAAACAAAGAAAAAAGTTCGATTTATGGTTCGAATAGACTCGCCCGGAACCACTAGAAGTTCAAACGAGAAAAAAAATGCAAAAGCAAAGTGAACTAAACAAAATAAAATGAAATGACGCGAAATAAAATAATAGTAGATAATATATCGTTAATAAACGAAAGTGTTCGATCTATGGTTCGAGGAATCTCGTTCGAGACCGATAGAAGTTCGAACGAAAAAACAACAAAATATGAAAAAAATGAAAATGACACGAAATGACATAAAACAGAAAAATAAATAGCAAATGATCAACGATAGATAGAAATACGATTTAAAAGGGTTGATAATGATAAGCGATAAAAATGTAAAAATGCGTCAAAAAATCGGATAGCAACAAGTTCGTAATAATAATAAATAATGTCACTAAATGAACCCCTAACCTCTTAAGATCTTCCCATGACATGAAAGAAAAATAAAAATCTTTTAATAAGCTGCAGAACTTCAATCTTTGATATCACCGCCCCAAACATTATATGCACCACGTCATGGTTTCCCCAAGTCACAATATTACTTGTGGATTTTGTTCATGTACATTGACCCAATGCTCTATTGAAAACCAAAAATTAATCCAGGAACTCTAGAAAACTTAGAATTTCCCTTTTATTAGAACTGAAAATGACAATTTAAAAAAATTAGTAATATTATTAATTATCATTATAATAGTAGGGATCAAATTAATGACTTACCTCATAAAACACAGCAAATATTGACCATTTAAACTACAACCAAATTTACAAATTATAATTTTACTCATCTGTTTATTACAAAATTTCTTGGTCAGCAATTACTCCCTCCGTAATAAAAAGGTGGTCAAATTAACCGAAAATACATATACAAAAGTTGCGATAATTTTTGGCTAACTACCTTACAGCATTGATTAGTCGATGATTATCGTCATAAAATTACCCAATAAAAATACTAATAATTGGTTCCCAAAAAACAATAGTGGAGAAATTAAGATTTTCTGGAAAATAATTTGAAATACATTTTTTCTCCGATTTCGACATCCTTTTTCATATAGAGGGTTAATTGTTTGACTGATTCTTGTTAATAGCTTTATATTCTTGTGGAATATATCAACCAACCACATCATAATTTCACGAATTTGAGAACTAATTTCTTTTACTATATAAAAAGTATTATTGAACTACTAATTATATAAGAATTAAATTAGGTATCGGTTGATTTCACGAATATCATTTTACTGGATTTGATTTTCAATGACTAGTCAGCCTTTGCTACAATGAAGCAAGCAATTACATTTGAACCGTAATAAAACAATTCCAATCAACAACTAGCCAAGATTTTTCTTTCCTTCTCTTTAATTTTCTTTTGGTCAAACCATACATATACAAGATCAAAGTCGTCTATGCAGTCTATACACTATCCTTCACACAAAAAAATTAAGGAATTACAGCTAAGAATTTGAAAGAAAACATAAATATATCAACATGGAATCGAATCAATAAACCATTCAATGATTTTCACGGGAAGCTTCACAAGGCTCACTGCGAAATTTGCTATACCAGCGCAGCAACAGCAACAAGGACAGATGCAACTTATCGCACTCCTGCAATTTTCCACATCATACAAATTACTATTTTAGATAATGCACATTAATTAATCTTTACAACAACAAACAAAAAAAACAAGAAACAAGAAGCCCACTATGAAATTTAGCATGAGTTTAAATTTTAAAAATAGAGAAAATTATATTAAAATAGTCGTTTCTCTTTGAAAACCTAATAATACTTAAACGAAATTATACCCGCAAAAAAAAATAGTCATGCTATTTGGTGGCCAATAGTTGTCAGCTAACCAAACCACAACCACTAATTCTAGTGACTTTAGATCAAATTCTAATCATTTTAACAAAAATTATAGTAACTTTTGATTGAATATTAGTAACCTATATACACAATTCAAGCTTAAAGGATGATCATAATTATCCATCATGTTATGGTCAACCAATCCCATTCCACACAATTTGAGTACTTTTAGGAATTTGGATAAATAAATAAAATGTTGCAGACAGTTTCTAAAATAATAAGAACTCGTTTTTTTTTAAATTTGTTTGAAATTTATGCATATATAACTCATAATTGTTTTGATAAGAGAAGAAATACCCTTAATTTATGAAATTATTCTTGAGAATTAAACATGGTTAAAATTAAAGTCAACGAAATAGAAAAAAGAAAAGTGGAAATTGGAAGAAGGTGGTGGTTACCCGATAATCCAAACGATGGCACCAATAAGAGAGAGAACCAAGGAAAGAAGAGCGAAAGGAAGCCCTATCAAGAACCCTAATGGCCTACATTCCCCCATTCTTGATTTCTTTTTCTTTTCTGAGAATCCAAGATACGAACGTTGCAGAGTTCTTTTCGGTTTGGTGGCGTGAGAGATATACGGAGAGAAGAGAAGTTACATATTTATAATGCCAAAATAAATAAATAATGATAATAATAATAATAAGAGAAAAAGGCTTGAATATGACTACTTCTTCTACGCGGAAACTTTTTAATTTATCCTATAGATTTTAAAATTGGAAAAATAACATATATTCCCAAATTACCCTTGTGGAAAGGTCCAAAGCGTCAATGTTTGTTAGGGGTGTATACGGATCGGTTCGGTCCGATTTTTGAGCTGAAATCTTATCAAATCAGAATTTAACGGTTCTACTCAGGGTAGAATCGAACCGAACCGAACCGTTACTATCCATTCGGTCCGATTTTATTTTTTCGGTTCGATTTGGGATGGTTCCGGTTCTAACCCGTTTGGTTTTTTTTTAATCTGGGCGACGTGGCATGCTAAGATTTCGCCACATCACCTATGCTCCTTCAGCCTTTGAATGAAAATAAAAGGCAAAGGTGCAGGCAATGGGTTTCGAACCCGTTTGCGTTGGCAAAGGAGGGCAAATAACTTGCCAGTTGCCACTATGCTACCACAAATGTTGTGATCAAAGTGTGAAAGTTTTATCTATATATTAATATACAACATCCATAACAAAACGGTTGATAGCATGTTATTTATATATATTTTGCCACTTCTTTTTTGTCCACTTTAGATCTAGATGCTACTGATTAGTGTCTATTTCCTTCATATTTGCAGATATGGACATTAGGAGGAGTTTTGTGAAAATACACAATTTTAGCTGGATTTTGATGAGAAAGTGAGTGTCTTGCCCTAGACGCTCACCGTTCGCCGGTGCTGGGAAGTCCATTCCGAATATGGAAAGTCCAAAAAGAAAAAATCCGGAAAGAGAAAGTCTAATGGAGCTGAGATTTCTTCTCTCACGTGTTCAGCTCATCAAGGAGAATTAATGACACACCTAGTTCAACTAGAAGAAGGACTTCTAGTTCTATTAGAAGTAGGACTTCTAGATTTTACTATATATATACTTAGACTTTTAGGGTTTTCTCTCTCTCTTCTTCTTCTCCGACTTTAGAGAGCTTCGCAGCAGCTTTCCTCTCCTCTTCTTCCTCTTCTTTTATTTTTATATTTACTATTTTATTTATGTTTTTCTTTATGGAATTAACCCCGATTTCCAAGTAAAAACAATTGAAGGTTTTTTATTCATTCAAGTGTGAGATCAGATTGTGCTTAATATATTTCTGTGCTAGTATTTATTTATTTATTATTTAAACGTCAATATTGCTTGTGCTTGATTTATGATCTGATCAGCCTGCATCTTGCCCTTGCCGTTTACCGTTATCTTTGTAATAATAACTAACGTGAGGTTACTTAGTAGAGTAGGCAACCAGATTAGAGTCACTAGGTTGCTAGTCCAATCTGACTGGAATAAATAATTAATTAGGGTAGTGCCTCGAACGTACTGAGTGTCTCGCCCTAGGTGTGTCTTTCCTCTTTTTTATGCATCTGAGTGTTGTCTCCATAAACGTACCTTGGAGGATGGCGGATTGTCAATGTCTCTCCATAAATGTACCTTAGAGAGACTTCTCTTATGAAGGAAAGTAGGAGACCTAAACGTACTTGGACCCCATAGCACATCTATAAGTTAGGAATTGAATATTGTCGAATCTATGATCGGTTGAATTGAAATCATAACTGGATATTCATCTTTGCTAGGAAAGCTTTCTCTTATTTGTTTTCTTCTTTATTCTATAATTAGTTTAATTAGTTTTAACTCTCAAAATCCAAACCCCCCATTGTTTATTTTATTATTTTCTCTTATATCTAGTCTTTGTCTAGTTTACGTCTTACCCATTCTCTGTGGATCGAACCTCTTACCATTATCTTCAATATTTTTTGTAGCTAGTGATAAGTTGTAATTATTTTTTACGGCTTCGACAACCGATCAACGACACCGTTTAGTTGTTAAACACACAATTTTAATATTTTTTTTTAAATAATGCTTTGATTTACCAATTTATAAATGATAGCCTAATATTATAAAGATATTTTAGTATGATAAATCTTTAAATTTTATGGTACAAAATGTATACAAATTTAAAGTGAGTAAATACTAATAAATAATAAGTATTAATATATTGAAGTGTAATGAATATGTTTAACAAATATATAGTCAAGAAGTATCGAGTTTCATATCGAGTCTAACATATACACATAAAGAATTTTCAAGTATAATCATGCTTCATATGAAGATAAGATTAGATCACTTACATTTAGAGCTTCAAAAATATCTTTGAACAATATAATAGTTAATTAGTTATACTCATGTACTGCGTAACACATTAATACAATTTAAATTTAAATCCTAAACCTCTAAACAATTAACTCAAATAAATAATGATATTGAAATATAGATATCATAAATCTAAATCATAAATGTTCATTAACCATTATGCAAATTCATAATTTTGGTTGTCATCTAATTAGTAATTACATTTTTTTTTACAATTGACATTTTTATTTCTTACAACAATATAATTCTCTTTTTATTAAGTAAAATACTAAACAATAAATATATATTCACGATATACTTTAATAATTATGTTCTCCCGATTTTACGGTTCAGTTTACGGATTTTAGAATTAGAAAACCAGACCAAATTGGAAATTTCGGTTCTGTCCGGTTCGGTCCTACGGTTGAAAAAAAATCAACGGTTCAGACTGATTTAGTACGGTTTCAATTCGGTTCTCAGTTTGGGTCGGTTTTTGTACACCCCTAATGTTTGTTGTTTTTAGATAAATTAGAAGGGGTAGTTTGGGCAAATAAAGTAGCAGCTGTCACGGTTGAAACAAACTTTGAGAATCGGTGGCGGTTGGGAACTTGAAAACTACATAGCAGGAAGGGAAGAAGCTTCCCCTTAGTTTGGAACTCTGGACTATATAAACATGATTTTTCTGTTCATGTGATTTTTGACACTTTCGTTTAATTAAAACGTGTGATCGTCGGACTTTTCTGCCAAAGCAATTCAAACGCGTAGTAGCAGATGATGTAGAAAGTTGCTTCTCTTTTTTTTGATGTTGATATCACGTGACAACATATCACATCAGCACATTTACTCACGTGGTACATCATGTCAACTCTTAATGATGACAATACGAGTTAAGTTTTCACATTGTGTCATGTGGCATATAATATAGTGATGTGTCATTTTTTTATCGAAAATTAAATGATATAATTATTCAATCATGATAAAATGATGATTAAATAAATAAATATAAATATATGGGTTAACTAAATAAAGAATTCGTAGAAGGATGATCAAATAAAATCTCTAAGTACGCAGCGAACGAGGAGCTCATAGAAAGATGTTGGGGATCAGTTTCACTAAAATTATATGGCCTGTTAGAAAAGGAACCACAATGCGACACCTGGGTCACCATTTCATCAATTGTTAATCCCTTTTTAGGAAAACTATCCATGAGTTGCTTCGCGTTGGAACTTGGTGATCCCAGGTTTTCAACTGTATCGTTAGAACTTGAAACTAAGCCATCTCTACGTTCTCCACGCACACCATACTAGCACCCTCCTAGTAGAAAACACTGTCGCCAGCTGCGAATGCTAGTATGTCCGCACAGACACAGTAAGTGGGCAAGCCTCTTCAATTGTGGCTTTAGCCTTGTCGATAACTTCAAATCCTCTCAGACTAGAATTGTTCGCAGGATGATCTTTCTCCGCTGGATTCCCTGGTGTGGAATCAAGCAGCACAGATGCATCGCAGCCCTGAGAAAACATTACCCTCCAAGAAATTAAGTAATCTGTCAGGCTAATATACACTACAACTTTAATTAACATATATTCTTCTAAAAGATGTCACTTTCCTACGGATTTTTACTGTTCATAATGATTGTCATTTTTCCTCTTTGGGTTCACATTTTTTTGCCTCTTCGATCCCATATTTTTTGTACTATTGAAGGATGAATTGACTAGTTATTGAACAAAAAATCAAAATTTGATTTGAAACCAAAAAAAAAGAAAAGAAAGGAAGGACCATTACAAGCTCCCTCTTTTGGAAAACAGAGGAAGTAGCTTATAAGAAAATAATTAGAAAGATTATACATACTCTAATGACGCAGTCATGAAAGTGCATCCTGATTAGCCCTGCAGATATCCCGGGATTCCCTGACACTGCTTGCTTGACTTCTCCTCTGACTATCGATTCAGCTAACGGGCAAGAATGATCATAGAAACCCATTTCCAGATTTTGGACTGAAAGAGACGAAGGTGTTGAAAGCAGAAGAAAAAGAAGGAACAACATTGGGAGAGCTTTTTTTTATAGAATTAGACAGTATTGTGCTTGGGGTGAGTACGACTTGTTGACGAGAGCCCTTATTTATAGAGATGCAGGCTACCAAACTGTCTTAATTATGCTTAGGTATCCATACAAAGAGATTAAGAGTTAATATAGATTAACACATAATTTATCTGTCAGGTGAGGGAGGATTAAAATCCTACCGTTTTGTTTACTTGTCCTTAATTACAGCCTCTATTAATTAATTAATTATACTTTGATTCCTTCAATGGTTGAGATTTTCTGAAACTTATCCTCTCCGGTTCACAACAACAAAGGGAGAAAAAGACTTCATTCCACATTAGATGAAAAAACACAAAGGAGCAAGAAATAGTCCATATACCAAAAGAACAATACTAAACAATGATAGAACAAACGCAGGATGCAACTATTCATTTCGCCTCCATGATTTGATAATCACTCGTAAGGTACCGCTATCCTCCGGCTTCCTTCCCCTGCAACCATATCTTCCCAAAGCAAATCGGAGAGCGCCATTGTCAACTCTCCGACATTTCCTGTGAGAAGAGAACATCCATAGTTAGTTTGCTATAGGAAATAAATATAGAGCAGTGTTAGAAAAATGTTTTGGTTACCCTCTCCAATCGGCTGCTCGTCCCACGAAACAATTGGCAGCAAAGGAAGTGTGCTTCCAACATACATCATCTCCATTGCTCCTTTGGCTTCCTCAACAGTAAGATTAGATGTTTTAACACTTTTTAGTCGCCCTTGATCCACCAATTTAGGCGCAACTTCGAGTAGCCTTAGTGCAGTGCAACCACTGAGGATCTTGTCGAAGAAAGGCAGCACAAGTTCCTTGTCTTTGGTTATAAAAGCCACATTCACATTCGGACCCTCTGCCACATAGCCTTCCTCATCGACCCAAATGGAAGCGAAAGCTCCCTTATCTTCAGCTTCCATTACCGCCAGCACGTTTGGAAGATAGTTCACATTCTTCATTGTTGCAAACAGAGGTGTCTTCATGGGAATGGTGGATGTGATCACTTTAACACCTTCTTTACACTGCAAAAAGTCATGATCGATAACTATAGCATAGAATGCAGGTTTCGGGCATCCTGATGGTGAGAGCAAGAAATCTCCAGGGCCTGAACTTAGCCAGAATCTTAGGGTTCCTTTCTTGCATTTTGATGCAGCTGCCATTTGAATAAGAATGCTTCGAAGTGTCAGGTGGGGGAAGGGAGAGGATATCCTTGCATTTGATGCTGATCTTAAGAAACGATCTAAATGAACATCCAGCTCGTAAAGATAGCTGCACATGACAAAAAATGTTGAACCAGTATGAACCAAACACACTTCAAAATGGAATGGAACGTACAATAGATGCTACAGAGGTAATTATGGTATCGTGCATACCCATCAAGAATTATGGATGTATCGAACACACCATGTCCTCGATGAACCATGTGATCGTCAATGGGGATTACCATCATTGCTGGATCGAGAATGATTCCACCATATACGCTGGAATACATTGCCGGGTATGGCTGCTTTTCCACTGCGCTACACTTCTCATGCAGCTTCTCAAGCAACTGAATGACATGACAATAAAATGCAAAACAAAGTTGAGTTTGAAGGTAAATAATAGTGAAGAAAACTACTGCAGATTTGGCACTTAAGAGTCAAACATCATTGCAGCATCGCTACCCCTTCAAATTGAATGAACAAGTGAGTAACGAAGTATTCCTACACTATTTCAAGGTAAAACAGAATACTTGACTAAATAAAGTGCAACCAACTGAAAAAAATCTATGAAAAAAATTCTCTACTAATAGCCAATGCCATAATTGCATCTGCAGAAAGCTATGGAAATAGTAAGCATGTAGCTTGTTGTGAAACAAGTAATCAGAGTGGTTTTTCAATCAAAAGTACCATGTGAAATCTCCGTTTCATTCCTCTTTCGCTACAATCCTGATTATCATTTACCTCCACACAGTTTATTTCTCAGAAACATATTCCACAACAACAGAAGAACATATTTTAGTACTTGTCTACAAATGCAGCTCTTGGATCAATAGCAACATTGTCCTAAACACAAGACACAATCCCAGTTCTACACACTAAATAAAAGAATCTATAGATGCTTTTTTTATGACCAAGAATCTACATATACTAAGGATCCCATAGCAACAATTGATCCAATTGACAGGAAAGAAATGAATGATCGCTTGGAAGATAACATTAAAGAGACTCTCCAGCCATTGAAAATGCAGAAACCCAAATGAATCTTATTTCTCAGGATTTTGTAAGAATATTAAGGGGAAACAAAAGACACTTTAAGGCCAGAGCCAAACAGAAGTTAGAATCAAAATTCAACTGCCCAACAACATATACATGAATAAATTGTGTACCTCTGAAGATGAGGAGAACACATGAACCTTCAAGTCACTAGTGCTATCTTCAACATTCATTGCAGAAATTTGATCTTCACATCAAAAGTCACAAAACAATCTGGAATCAACCGTAAAATCAGAAAGACCCAAATGAAGAGGAATTGAGAAAGTTACCTGATAGTTTATGATCCATGGAGATGATGAAAGATAAAGGAGACAGTGACTGAGGAAAACACAGTAGAAAGAGAGGATGGAGTAGTTGGGTAGAGAAATGTTCTGTTTATAGGCAATAGGAAGATGGTTTGGCCTATAAAATATAATATGATGTGTCAGGGCAGCAGATTTTAATCCATTTTCTGTTTGTAGTTTGTGTTCGGATTTTTGGATTGTCTTGTGTTGGGATAGTGATCTCACCCGTGAATCAGAAGAGTTTGGTGCACTCTAACGCTTGCTTTGTCTCTTTCTCTGCAAATGTAATTTGTACTAATTTGTTCTGTTCTTCCTCGTTTTGAAGACCAATGGATGAACCAAAATGGATAGTTGGTCGAATAGTAATGGAGTTATCCATCTACTGTATAATTAAAAAAAATTCAATGGATGAACCAAAATGGAGGTTGAAGTAGGAATGACTCATCACTCAGCTAGTTTCTCTGTTTTTTTGTGGAACAAAAAACACAATGCAAGACAACTTGGGACAGCATTTAGTACCCTGCCTCATTTAAAAATGGATGTATTGTAAGAGACCCAAAATAACTACTCTTTTTTAGTTTTTTAATTGTCAGTTTTTTAATTGTCTTTTACTATTTGAGAATATATATTAAAAAAACTGGATAACTTATTATTTGAGATAATTTTGCCTTGAATTTTTTCTCGACGTTAAGTACGTTAGAAAAAAAGTACGAATTTTTTTTGGGTCAAATAATGAGTCATCCGAACTCCTTAATATGCGTGCTCAAATAGTAAACAACGTTTAAAAACGATAGGAAAACGATAGGAGGGAGTATTGTTTCTTTAACTTGAGTACTGAGAAGCAGACACCACCTTTCGCTACTCGTTCCAAGTTTCATTTTATTCCGAAGACATTAACTTACAATCAAGTAAGAGTATGTTAGCCCAAGGGCAACTTACTCTTGTTTTGATGATTTTAGACACAAACTAATTAATAATACTAATGCAATTTGAAGTTAAAATGTGTGTAGTTTGCGATGGAATAAATAAGAGGCAACAAATCAAGATATCGCAAGCTAGAAGATCAAGTGTACATTAGGACTTTAAATGTGTAAGTATGATTCTAATTAGCACTTGATTTATGTTCGATAATACCTCAAGGAGAGTGTCAAAAGATTTTTTACACGAAAAATAAATTTTGGAAAAAGAGTTTTTGATTTCACTGTAGCAACGGAGAGTTTCACTGTAGCAACGGATGAACTCACTGTAGCAACGGGAAGTCTACTGTAGCAACGAGAATGAATAGTTTCACCGTAGCAACGGATAGACTTGTTGTAGCAACGGATAGGTTCACTGTAGCAACGGATAGTTTTTCACTGTAGCAATGAATAGTTTTCACTGTAGCAATGAATAGTTTTTCACTGTAGCAAACGGATAGTTTTTGGCTCCAACGGCTATAAACGGTCACAAATCTTTTGACACTATAAATACTCATCTAAGATGAGTTATATGAAAATAAGAAAGCATTTTACAAGTTACACATATACAAATTTCATTTACAAACTCTCTTAATCAAAGTTTTACAACGTAAGCTTCACATATCGGTTTTCAACCATTCTTGCGTCTTTCAATTCGAGTTTGGATCGCTTTCTTCTTGAGGTAATATTGTTCATTTATTGGTGTTGATTATTAAATCATACATAGTTTATTTGTACACCAATTTGTGTTGCCATTTCACAATTCTCTTGTCAAGTTTATTGATTGTGATAGGTTGTGATTGAGCCCGGAAAAATCACTTGTAAGGTTTATTGGTTGAGCCCGCAAAAACCAAGGTGTAAGGTTTATTGGTTGAGCCCGCAAAAACCAAGGTGTAAGGTTTGAGTTGAACCCGTAAAAACTCAAGGTAAATAACGAAGTGTTCGTTATTCAAAATCCTAAGGGTGAAGCTCTTAGGTAGTGGAGTACAATTCATTGAGGAATTGGAACCACTATAACTCCTTGTGTTTTTACTTTCTATTTCCGAACTCTTAATTCCTTACTCTTTGTGTTAAGATTTTATTTGCCTATTCACCCCCCCTCTAGGCCGTTTATCAATTGGTAGCGGAGCAAGGTACTTGTTTTGTAGGTTTAATCACCTCAAGTGAAAGATCAAATGGCTCAAGAGGGATTATATTGTGCACTCAACCGCGCACCATTTCTTGATGGAAACAACTACTTACAATGGAAGACAAAAATGATAGCCTTCCTAGGTGGACAAGATCAAATCATGCTAGATTGTGTATTACATGGATTTGCCACTCCCATGGAACCTCCGGCTGAAGATGGATCAACAAAACCTCTTCCCTTCGATAAGTGGCCAGCTGGTTCAGTCGCAAGAAAACAAAGTGAAGACAAGGCAAGGTATGCTTTATTTTGTTCTATTTCCCAAAACGAATTTAACCGTGTTAGTGCTTGCAAATTGTCCAAAGATGTTTGGGAAACCTTGGAGACAGCACATGAAGGTACTCCTCAAGTGAGAACCATTAGACTCAATACACTCAAACGTGAGTATGAACTACTAGGTATGAAGAGTGGTGAGACGATCTATGATTTGAGTACTAGAATTCAAAATATTTGCAATACTATGGGAACTCTTGGTTTGACTCCTAGTGATGAGGAGATGGTAAGAAAACTTCTTAGTATTTTACCTAACTCGTGGAATGCCAAGACTTCTATTTTTGATGAACTAGAAAAGAAACCCACATTCTCTCAACTTGTTGGCTCTCTTACGGCATTTGAGTACAAACTCAAAATGGGTGAACCGGAAGTGCAAAAAGTCAAGAGCAACAATGTAGCTTTTGTTAGCAAGGCTCAAGGAGATGGAGAAGACATTGAGTCCTTAGCTCTCTTTGCTAGAAAATTCAAGAAATTTTGGCAAAACGATGACAAGAAGCAAAGGTATCAAGGTGAGCACCCTAACACTTCTAAATCCAAGTTTAAAAATGATAGTGTTGTTTGTTTTGGATGTGAAAAGCCAGGGCATGTCAAGAGTGAATGTCCTAACCTTGAGAAGAAGAAAAAGTTTGAGAAAAGAGGTTCTAAGGATGGGAAGAATTCACGTAGATATCCTAAGAAGGCTCTAAAAGCCACAACTTGGGATGATGATGAGAGTGAAGAAGAAAGCAATCAATCCCAATCGGAAGAAGAAGAAGAGATATCCAACATATGCTTCTTTGCAAATGAATGTGACTCTTCCGATGAAGAAACCGAATTCTCCCTCATGGCTAAGGAAGATAGCGACAATGATTCGGTTAGTGAAAGTACCTACTCTTTTGATGAATTGCAAAATGCTTTTAATGATTTAGGTACACAATTTCAAGACATGTGTAGGAAAAATGCAAAACTTGTTAAAGAACTAGATAGCCTCAAAAATGATATTAGTGAGCTAGAAGAGCTAAACAAAGGGTTAACTAGTGAAAATAAATTACTTGAAGATGCATGCAATAAACTCAAAAATGAAAATGCTATTTGTAAAATGTGTGCAAATTCTAGTAAAGAAGTAGCTTTTTTAAATGAAAAGATTAAAGTTCTTGAAGCTACTTTAGCTAAAATCATTCAAAGTGCTAAAAGTCAAAAAGATTGCTTAAATGATCAAAAGACTAGTGGTGATAGAAGAGGTATTGGATTTAATAATTCTACTAGCATGAGTAATTCTAAAACTACGTTTGTTAAAGCTAAGAATTATAACAATGCTAGTTCCTCTAATCACTCACATGATAGACCTTTATACAAATGTAGCTATTGCAAGAGAAATGGTCATTTGGCATATTTTTGTTATATTCGTAAAGATGATGTTTATGCAAAACAAATGTGGGCACAAAGAAGTGCATTTGCTAAGAAAGGACCCAAACAAGTTTGGGTTCCTAGAACTAACTAATTTGTTTTGTAGATGTGCCGAAAACCCTATGCAAATAAATGGTACTTGGATAGCGGGTGTTCGAGGCACATGACGGGTGACAAGTCAAAATTCACCCATTTGAAGGAAGAAGATAGAGGAAATGTTCGATTTGGAGATAACCTTAAATGTAAAGTTTTGGGCATCGGTAAAGTTGGTCATTCTCCTTCTATTGAACATGTTTTATTTGTGCATGGTTTAAAATTTAATTTATTGAGCATTAGTCAATTGTGTGATAAAGATTTAATTGTCATTTTTACTTCTACTCATTGTGAAGTAAGAAATGTTTTCACACGTGAGTTAATTTTCATGGGTAATCGAGTTGGAAACATTTATATGATTGATTTAAATGATATTCCTAACGATGATCATACATGCTTAAGTGCTTTAGTTGATAATTCATCTATTTGGCATAGAAGACTTGTGCATGTAGGTATGGAAAACATTGCAAAGCTTTCTAGGAAAGAGCTTGTGAGAGGCTTACCTAAGTTGAAGTTTGAGAAGGAAGGTTTGTGTAATGCATGTCAATATGGGAAGCAAATTAAGAGCTCCTTCAAACCTATCAAATCCGTTTCAACTTCAAGGCCACTACAACTCCTACACCTTGACTTATTTGGTCCTATGAGAACGGTAAGTGTGGGAGGTAAGAGTTATGTTTTTGTTATTGTGGATGATTTTTCTAGATTTACTTGGGTTATCTTCTTGGCTCATAAGAATGATGCATGTGAAACATTCAAACAACTTTGCAAACGTATTCAAAATGAACAAGGTTCCAAAATTTTGAGAATTATAAGTGATCATGGTGGTGAATTTGAAAATGGCATGTTTCAAGATTTTGGCAATGAAAATGGTATTTTTCATAATTTTTCATGTCCTCGCACTCCTCAACAAAATGGGGTAGTTGAGAGGAAAAATAGAACATTGCAAGAAACGGCTAGAACTCTTTTAAATGAGCATAATACACCAAAACGTTTTTGGGCCGAAGCCGTTGCAACCGCATGTCATGTTTTAAATCGTGTTCTAATTCGACCTTTACTTAATAAAACTCCTTTCGAATTATGGCATGATAAGAAACCCACCATTGCATACTTTAGAGTCTTTGGATGTAAATGTTTTATTCTTAACATCAAAGATAATTTGGGCAAATTTGATGCAAAGTCGGATGAAGGTATTTTTCTTGGTTATTCTACTACTAGCAAAGCATATAGAGTTTATAATAAAAGAACTCTAGTTGTAGAAGAATCCATGCATATTGCTTTTGATGAATCTAATCCTTTTGAAAGTGTGAAAGAGATAGATAGTGATGTAGAAGAAGATTTTGGAAGCCCTCAAGTCAATCCTCCTTCATTAGATACTCTAGAAATTCAAGAGGAGAAAGAGCTGGAGGAAGAGGTGCTTGAGAATACAAATGATGTAGAAAATCAAAATGATCAAGGCCCCTCAAGTTCCAAACCTTGGAAAATCATGGAAGTACATCCACAAGAGCAAATCATAGGTAATATCCATAGCAAAGGTATTGCTACTCGCTCTTCTCTTAGAAATTTGAATGATCATCATGCATTTATTTCTCAATTTGAACCAAAGAAATTTGATGATGCCTCACATGATGAATATTGGATGATTGCCATGCAAGAGGAACTAAATCAATTTGAGCGTAATTGTGTTTGGAAATTAGTTCCTAGGCCTAGCAACCATACTATCATTGGCACCAAGTGGGTTTTTCGAAACAAACTTGATGAATCGGGAAATGTTATTAGGAATAAAGCTAGATTGGTAGCCCAAGGGTATAACCAACAAGAAGGTATTGATTTTGATGAAACATTTGCCCCCGTTGCTAGACTTGAATCCATTCGCATGTTATTAGCATTTGCATGTTTTAAAAACATTAGCTTATTTCAAATGGATGTTAAAAGTGCATTTTTGAATGGTTATATCATGGAAGAAGTGTATGTCAAACAACCTCCCGGTTTTGAAGATCCTAAATTTCCTAACCATGTTTTTAAATTGGAAAAGGCCTTATATGGTCTTAAACAAGCTCCTAGAGCTTGGTATGATCGTTTGAGTCAATTTTTATTGAAAAATAGTTTTACAATGGGAAAAATTGATTCTACACTCTTTACTAAACATGATGGTAATCATATGTTAATTGTGCAAATTTACGTTGATGATATCATTTTTGGTGCTACTAACGATTCTTTGTGCAAGGAATTTGAGAAATGTATGCATAGTGAGTTCGAAATGAGTATGATGGGAGAATTGACATTCTTCCTTGGACTTCAAATTCGACAATCTAAAGAAGGTATCTTTCTCAATCAAGCTAAATACATCAAGGATCTCCTAAGCAAATATGGATACAAAGATGTCAAGGAGAGTCCTATTCCCCTTAGTCCAACCGTCAACCTCGACAAAGATGAAGATGGTAAAGATGTAGATATTACTCTATATCGAGGTATGATTGGAAGTCTCTTATATTTAACGGCAAGTAGACCGGATATAATGTTTAGTGTTTGTCTATTTGCTCGTTTTCAATCTTGTCCTAAAGAATCTCACTTGCTTGCTTTGAAAAGAATTTTCAAATATTTGAAAGGTACTTCTAAATTAGGTCTTTGGTACCCTAAAGGGTCTAGCATTGATTTAATTGGCTATACCGATTCAGATTTTGCTGGTTCTAAAACCGATAGGAAAAGCACTAGTGGTTCATGTCAATTTTTAGGACAATGCATGGTCTCTTGGTCAAGTAAGAAACAAAATTCAGTAGCTATTTCTACCACGGAAGCTGAATATATTGCTGCCGGATCTTGTGTTTCTCAAATTTTATGGATGAAACAAACCTTAGAAGATTTTGATCTTAAGTTTTGTAAAATTCCTATCTTTTGTGATAATCTAAGTGCTATTCAATTGACCAAGAATCCTATTTGCCACTCACGAACCAAGCATATTGATATAAAACATCATTTTATTCGTGATCATTTGGCTAAAGGGGACATTATGCTTGAATTTGTTGGTACTAACAAACAGCTTGCAGACATTTTCACCAAAGCTCTTGCCAAAGAACGTTTTGTGGAACTAAGACATGAAATTGGTATTTGCAATCCATTTGAGTAAGAATTCGAAATTTCTTGAACTCTTATTTATATGCCTATATTAAATTGATGAATATCTATGTTTTTACATGATTATTATTAGTAAATAATATTTATAATCATATGTGCTATAAATTGCCGTAAATTGTTTTGTTTGTTTGTGCATATACGTGTTTAATGAGAATCATTTTTTCTATGCATGTATGATTTTGTTCATATGATTGATCATTGAGGAAATCAAATTGATGTAATATATTTGATTCTTCGTACGCATGCGTTGGGCACAAAAGTCAGCGACATTTCATATCCTCGAGTTGTAATTCTTAGACCTTAAGCTGTCATTTTTGTGTTTAAATAGCCTAAGATTACACCTCTCTAGATATCCAAAACGGAAAGTTTTACCTTCAATTCCTTCGAATCTTCAAAATACTTTCGTTTGAGATGAGGATGATATTGGCCATTTTGACATTGATGATTTCTTTCATTGCTTTTCCCCTTCTCATGCTCAAAAATTGTCCAAGAAATGTCGACTTGTTCATGTGTCCCAAGTGTCATTGCCCTCCATGTGATTGTCCTTCACCTCAATGCCATCTTTGATCACATCTTTGTATCGTGTATTTTATATTTTAAATGTATTTGTTCTTATACTTTGTAATGGTCTTTTAGGTTGAATAAGAGTTGTAATATTCCATTATGAAGGAATTTTAATTAGGTTTGGTTCTTGAGTATTTTCAATGTTCTAAATGTTCTCTACGTTTCATGTAACGTGACATGTTTGTTGAATAAAAATTCTGTTTTAATTATGCATTTTTAGATTATCCATCTTTATAATCTTACTATTCATATTTGTATTTTGACTTTTGGATTGGATAATTGTTTGATCTTAATACTTGTTAAAGTATTTTTGGATTTGATCTTTGCTTGCTCCTTTATTACTCCTCATATGATCTTAATTGACTATTCTTATTTTATTAACCTTTTTGGTAATGACAAAGGGGGAGAATAAGTTAAGGGGGAGATTGATTGGTAACGAAGCTTATAGAATGGGGAGAAAGGTAAGATTAAGGGGGAGCAAATCTTTGAAATCTTTGCTATGCTCTATGTGCACTAATGGTTTATGTAGGGGGAGCATTTATTTGGCAAAGATAGGAGATGTAAGTTTTCTCCATTTAACTTCAATTTCAATTGCTAGTTTAAAAATGTTTTGGTATTAGTTTGTGGTTGTCATCATCAAAAAGGGGGAGATTGTTAGCCCAAGGGCAACTTACTCTTGTTTTGATGATTTTAGACACACAAACTAATTAATAATACTAATGCAATTTGAAGTTAAAATGTGTGTAGTTTGCGATGGAATAAATAAGAGGCAACAAATCAAGATATCGCAAGCTAGAAGATCAAGTGTACATTAGGACTTTAAACGTGTAAGTATGATTCTAATTAGCACTTGATTTATGTTCGATAATACCTCAAGGAGAGTGTCAAAAGATTTTTTACACGAAAAATAAATTTTGGAAAAAGAGTTTTTGATTTCACTGTAGCAACGGAGAGTTTCACTGTAGCAACGGGAAGTCTACTGTAGCAACGAGAATGAATAGTTTCACCGTAGCAACGGATAGACTTGCTGTAGCAACGGATAGGTTCACTGTAGCAACGGATAGTTTTTCACTGTAGCAATGAATAGTTTTTCACTGTAGCAAACGGATAGTTTTTGGCTCCAACGGCTATAAACGGTCACAAATCTTTTGACACTATAAATACTCATCTAAGATGAGTTATATGAAGATAAGAAAGCATTTTACAAGTTACACATATACAAATTTCATTTACAAACTCTCTTAATCAAAGTTTTACAACGTAAGCTTCACATATCGGTTTTCAACCATTCTTGCGTCTTTCAATTCGAGTTTGGATCGCTTTCTTCTTGAGGTAATATTGTTCATTTATTGGTGTTGATTATTAAATCATACATAGTTTATTTGTACACCAATTTGTGTTGCCATTTCACAATTCTCTTGTCAAGTTTATTGATTGTGATAGGTTGTGATTGAGCCCGGAAAAATCACTTGTAAGGTTTATTGGTTGAGCCCGCAAAAACCAAGGTGTAAGGTTTATTGGTTGAGCCCGCAAAAACCAAGGTGTAAGGTTTGAGTTGAACCCGTAAAAACTCAAGGTAAATAACGAAGTGTTCGTTATTCAAAATCCTAAGGGTGAAGCTCTTAGGTAGTGGAGTACAATTCATTGAGGAATTGGAACCACTATAACTCCTTGTGTTTTTACTTTCTATTTCCGAACTCTTAATTCCTTACTCTTTGTGTTAAGATTTTATTTGCCTATTCACCCCCCTCTAGGCCGTTTATCAGAGTAGAGTGGAATGACATTCCCATTCCTGGTACGCTCCATGGTGAGTAACCAAACAGGCCGTTATTATGGAATTGTTCTTTACAACAGCTTAGCCATGTGCAAGAAATGTATCATAGGATTATGCGGTACCTGCCTCATTTGGTAGTTCTAGACATAGTTGATGATTAGTATCCTGGTGATTGATTGGCATGTCTTTGGCAGAAAACTTTTACCCTGCCTAAACCCTCTTCAAGAGATGCAGGGTCAACAGCAAAAGTGATCCGGAGCCAGTTCTTTAATCCACTGCAGTTCCTGCAAAACAAACACATTTCTCATTCGTTAGAGATACAGATAGCTAGCTAGCTCTATGCCCCGCAAATACTACAAGATAATCTGCAGCAACTAGTTTTAGGTCCAGCAAATTAAAAACAAACTGCGATTGCCATCCATCTGCAGATTCATAGCTTCTGACGGTAGAGATGATTAAAGAAACAAGAGATGGCACGTATTGAAACATCAGTATAATGTACAAACCTGGATGAACGTTGAAGGCCCGCCCAAAATGTCGAAGCACTACTTAATACACTCAACAACATGAATGGTAGAAAAAATATAAAACATTACATTAGTCAATGATATATGAAAATTACTGAACAGATTCATTCCTCAGTGTTCATACAAATAAAAACCCTTTTATACTGTAGCCATAAATGAGAAACTCCAGATACAATCCAAGTTTCACTTCTGAACAACAGAGTTCACTATTGGGGAAGTGGAGATGTATGAAGTTTGTACATATTGGAAAATGCATGTCATACGTACAAAAGAGAGACGGTCGAGCCAACCTTGGGGTTCCTATACATGCTATTAGGATCAGTCATAACAAACCAACCAAGTCGCCAAAACTAGGACTAAGAACAGGAACAATGGTGCCAAAAACTCCCATTGGCACAAAGGGATTATGCCCAAAAGCAAGGTGTCCATAAAGTTCATCAGCAATCACAACAATTTTAAGCTTCTCAGCTGTTTCTGCAATCTAAATGCAACACATAAGCAATTTAGACTCTTCAGTTTAGACTCACAAATTAATTATTATATGATCGATCATCGTACATATTTGAACGCAACTTGATGCTTTCACTAACCTTTTTCAGGTGCTGGTAAGAGTACACATTCCCACATGGATTCCCAGGATTTTTAACAACCATTGCCACCGTATTCTGGTCTGCAAGGGCTTCAATGCGATGATGATCAACCTCCCATTTCTTGTCTTGGACAAGATCAAAGTGTCGAACTTCAAGATGCCTAAAAGAAGCTGAAAGTTCATAAATCGGAAAACCTGGCCTTGGAAGCAAAATATTTGCACCAGGGCGCGCGCAAGCATTGACAATACAACATCAATTGCTTGTGTGCATCCGGATGTGATAAAAATATCTGACGATAATTTGTAAGGAAGATCGCGAGACAGGTAATCAGCAATTGCCCTGGACAACACAAAGCATATGATTAGGTGCACCTCCTAAAATTCAAATTGGAAACGCAGCATCTACATTTGGACATCATCAACCCCAAAGTTTATAACTTATATCAACTGCTAGACTCTACAATGAATTTGGTAGTTTTAGAATTGTATCTCCCCCCTTCATCAAAGAAAGAACTTGAATTACTCGAATGCAATCGTTGGAAGGAAAATCAAAAGAGAAAGAAATTACATCTAGGTTGAATCAACTACACAAAATAAGCATTTATGACATCTTGCAAACCGGTTCGATCATCATCCTCATCCTGAGCTTCCAACTCAAGATTCAACATTTCTTTCCCCTTACCAGAATGTTCGTGTACTTTCTTGAACTCATCAAGATTGCAGCTGGATGCCATCCTCTAACTCTTCATCAGTACTCCTTCAGAATTCTCAAACCCCCGATCAATAGATTGATCAAAATCTTGTTGCTGTTCTTTCTTGAATGCATGAAGATTGGTGTTCTTGATCAGTACACCTGGAAGAATAATGTTCTTCTGATCATCATAAGACTCATTCTTAAATTGCAGCAGAAGCTTATTCAATTCCTTCTCTGCATCATCTTGCTGTTTCTTCAGAGATTCTATTCCTGCCTTGAACTCCTTGGCTTCATCTTCACTTCTCGCCTTATTTTCATCCTTCATCCTCAGATCATGCTTCTTCTTGATCAGCTTGTCCAACTTCTAAATGCAAACTCTCAGAGGAGTCACTAGAGCTTCAAGATCATGGCCACCACCAATTTCAGTATTCTTGGATTTCATAATTAATTCTGTAAAAATGCAGAAATGTTGAACTTTCTTTGAATCTAGTTATTTTCGGTTAGGGAGAGTGATAATTGCACGTGCGGGTGATATTTGACTGACGAGTACGGCAAGGAGGGAAAGAATTAGAAACATTTCTATTACTACAACATTCCTGCAGTTTAAAATGTTGTTGCGATGATGTAGTTTTTTTTCTTCTGTAAATCCATCTTTTTGTTGAATAAAGAATGACTGATCAATTATTCAAAATATGTTAACTTACAAGTAAGAATAGACTGGAAATTGAAGAAAGCCATATTGATATTATACAGACTCTTAATATTTTACTTTTATATACTGCATTCACATGACGAAACACGAGTCAGGTGCTCCACAGAGTAACCAAACAGGCTGTAACTGTAGAATTGTCCTTTACAGCAGCGTAGCCATGCGCAAGATATGCATCCTAGGATTATATAAGGTACCTGCCCCGTTTCGCAGTTCTATATATAGTTGATGATTAGTATCCTTTTGAGTGATTGGCATGTCTTCTGCAGAAAGCTTTTACCCTCCCCAAACCCTCTTCGAGAGATTTTGGGTCAGCAGCAAAAGTTATCCGGAGCCAATTCTTTAGCCCCACTGCAGTTCCTGCAAAACAAACACATTTCCCACTCGTTAGAGATACAGATATCTGGCTCACTGCATCACAAATACAACAAGAAAAACGCGCATTTCCTCCCCTTTTTTATGAAGTTATTACCTCAGTCCTCTCGTAGAACGAAGAAATCATGTTAGTTAGCTCTAAGTATTATGAAAATCATTTAAATGCCGTGAGATATATGAAGCAAAATAAATACCGCAAGATTCCTACCTGGAAGAATGATAACAGATTCCTCTCGAGCCAGTTTGAAGCAGAAATCAATGTCATTGCTGATGTCTTCCAGTAAAGAAAGATTCAATTTCATCTGCATTGCAATAAAAGTTCAATTAGTGGAACAAAATTCTATTCGTAATTGAAATGAATAGAAAAGGTGCAAATTGTTCTTATTTCCTCACCATCACAGCCATAGATCCTTGAGGCTTCTGTGGGCAAATAATGCACGGGATCTCCTTTATCATGTTGTAACAAATGTCTGAGGTCTGTTTCAGTATGTTGATAGTTTCCTTGAAGAAAACCTCTTCAGTCTGATCAAGAATTTGGGGTACTGCCGCCTAACACATCAAGGTATGTGCATTATTATTGGATGTTTGCAATTAAAAGATTGGATTTTGGACCAATATGAGATTTTATAATGAGTGGTATGATAGATTGTCAGTCAATTTTCTACCAATGAGATTTTATAATGAGTTTGGACAGTGTTTTAGGTCCCGCAGAGTATTGTTACAAAATCTTCAGCAACTAGATTTAGGTCCAGCAAATTAAAAACAACTGTGTTTCCATCTATCAGCAGATTCATAGCTGCCGACAGTAGAGATGCAATTCACATTATCTGGATTAAGTGAAACTAAATCAAAGAAACAAGAGATGGCACATACTAAAATGACAGTACAGTGTACAAACCTGGATAAACGTTGAAGGCCCTCCCAAAATGTCGAAGTACTTCTTAATCCGCTCAACAACCTGATAGTAGAAAAAAATGACACATTACATTAGTCAATGATGTGGGAAAACTGCTGAACAGATACCTCAGTGTCCATGAAAGTACAAGCCCTTTTGTTTTGTGGCCATAAATAAGAAACCTATAGATTAAGCACAATCCAAGTTTCACCTCTGAGCAATAGAGTTCACCACTGGGGAAGTGGAGACGTATGAAGCAAAATGCATGTACATATGTACAAAAGAGAGATGATGGAACCAACCTTGGGGTTCCTAAACATGCCATTTGGATCAGTCGTAACAAACCAACCAAGGCGCCAACCGGGCACTATCCATCTCTTTGATAGAGAGCCAAGAGTAAGAACAGGAACGATGGATCCAAAAACTCCCATTGGCACAAAGGGATTTTGCCCAAAAGCAAGGTGTCCATAAACTTCATCAGCAATCACAACAATTTTAAGCTTTTCGGCTGTTTCCGCAATCTAAATTCAATACATAAGTAATTTAGACTCATCAGTTTAGACATGGAAATTATGTAATCTTTCATTCTACGAATTTGGATGGCACTTGATACTTTTTGACTAACCTTTTTCAGATGTTGGTACGAGTATACATTCCCACATGGGTTCCCAGGATTTATAACAACCACTGCCACGGTGTTCTGGTCTGCAAGGGCCTCAACGGCATCAAGATCAACCTTCCAGCCCTTATCTTGGAGAAGATCAAAGTGTCGAACTTCAAGATGCCTAAAAGCAGCTGAAAGTTCATAAATTGGAAAACCTGGCCTTGGAAGCAAAATATTTGCACCAGGGCGTGCAAGCATTGACAATGCAACATCAATTGCTTGTGTGCATCCAGATGTGATAAAAACATCATCTGATGATAACTTATAAGGAAGATCACTGGAGAGGTATTCAGCAATTGCCCTGAAGAACAGAATGAATATGATTAGGTGCAGCTCCTCAAATTCAAACTGGAAGAACAACATCTACATTTGGAAGTCATCAACCGCAAGACTTAGAAGAAATCAATGGCTAGACAGTATTATGAATTTGGTCAGAATTGCATCTGTCCTCCTTCATCATTCAAGTGAGTACAATGAACAAAGCAAGAACTTTAGTTACTTGAATGCAATTTTTGGAAGGAAAATCAGAAGAAACAGAAATTACAGCTAGGTTGAATTTACTACACACAAAAAAAGCACTTATAGCCAGATAGAAAATTGGTGCTTGAACATATCCTAACGGAACATTTTCAAGATACGTAACTAAATTACGAAGCTATTATATTTGTTTTGGATAGTTCATAGATATACAACTGCTATAAACAAGCTAATTTACCCACAGCAATCTCTTCTTCATTACTTCCATTTTGAATTGTAAGAATTAGAGTACCGAAGAACTAGATAAACCAAGAGGGCACAAAGCATAGGACTAACAATTGATAGTTACAAAGGAATTACAGGTTGAAAACAACTAACTTAGGAAACAACCGAACAACTACATAGCATATAGAAAGTGCAATAGTTAAGTGTTCACGTAACAGACAAGAAAAAACTTCAAGACCCAGAAACCAAAAATTGGTTTTCAAGAATTAAAATTAAACAGCATAGCTCTCTACCCAAATCCAGAAAACCATAAAAGAACCTGCAGGTAATAGACCCAGGTAAATTAAGCCAAAAAAACAAATTTAAACACATACATAAACCAATACGTCATGAAAAAAACCCTTTTCCTTTTTTGTTTGAAGTACCTTCTGGTACGAGGCAAGCCGACTGTAGGGGCATAGCCATTGAATTTTTCGGATTGAAGAGCATCAATAACAGCTTGTTGAGCAACAGGAGTGGTGTGGAAGCAAGAGTAAGCAGAAGGGTCTCCCATCCCAAGTGAAATTACATTCTTGCCATCTTCTTCCTCATCAACACTCTGCATCAACAAACTCAAGATTCCTTTAATGGTGATGTTTGTGGGTGTCACCACTTCGTAGTTATTAACGCCCCCATTCTCCATTTTCCTGCAAAATTAAAAATCTTAGCTTTCTTGGGTCCTCTTAATGTTCTTCCCTTCTCTTATTGGGAAAAACAGGGTTTTGGCTCTTAGCGGAGAAATTTGAGAATAGTGTATCGTGTAAAATTAAAATTAAGATGCGCAGGGAAGGGCATGTACGTGTACGTAAGGAGAATTTTGAAATTGGTGGTTTAAAGAGTGAGTACGGTCTGAACACCACACGTTGAAGCTACCTGGCTTTTGTGTCTGCATCTGCATGGATATTCAATGGCTGCTGTTGATTTATCCCCTACCAAACAAAAAGAACCCAGTGTTCTGAAAATAGATTCTTCTTTCCCTTTGTACTTCCTAGTGGGTTCAATGTTGGACCGTTATACGTGTGACGTGTCGAAACCTATGATCATTCCGTTCGGTTCGGGTCGTTTCTGTAAATTTTAGTAATTTTGGTTTGATGATCAATTAATCAAATTAACAAATTTTAATTACCAATCCTATTTAATAAATTATAGTTACTGAAACGGAATTCCCAAATAAATTCCATCATGCTTTTGTTTAATTATAATAAATTAATAATAATGAGGTTTTCACAATCATGTTGATTTCATACTGTAAAAATATATTACTAAACTTTTTTAGATAAATAAAACCAACTTTAATTGATATTTGTAGCCAAAAATAAAAATTTTAAAAATATTATTTATAAATCAATACTTTATTATTTATTTTCATAACTAAATGTTTTTAAAAATATATTAAAATATTCTCTAAAAAAATAAAATTATACTCCCTTTAGTGTCTTTCTTGCATCTCAATATTCAGTAGATTTAACACTAAAAATACAAGTAAAAGTTACCGTAAAAATAAATTATAAAACGACGTTTAATTGACACCGAAGGGAGTAGTATTTAAAAGAATTAAAATGTTAAATTTATTTAAAGAACCCAAGCTTGACTGTTTAAGCCCAACCAGACCTTATCAAGCTCGAAAATATTAGTCTCATATATCATATGATTCGTCTGCCAATTAACTCTTTATTAATGATAAGAACACTCTTCTGCATCATTGAATTAAGATTAGTAAAACTTCATCTAAAGGTAAATAAATGTAGCAATTTATCATACATACCAACCTTTCACAAGATAAACTCTTCTATGCGTAATTTTTATTTTTTTTATAGACAGAAATGAAATTCGAAATAAATTTTTATTTTCTATGCAATTATTATTAAATAATCAAATCGTAATGATTGAATCACAAATGAAAAATGTACAAAGTAAGAAGATGAGAAACCACATACCAATCAAACTGGCAAAGCTATAGTCTCCGGATGAAGAAACAAAATGATTTAGGATTTTGTATTGTGGTTTATATAATTTTAAACAAAAAGAGCTCTTTCTTTACTTCTATCTCTTCAGATAAGGCTGTCCAACTTATATAGAAGATTTAGATTAGATGAGTTGGAATGGAAGAGTCCAATTTCTGTACGGCTGTCCAACCAGAAATTGCTCATTTAGTCATAGCATAGAAGTCCTTGAGAACAGGAATGAACCGACCAGTTTAATTAATAAATTAGTTGACAAAATGATAAATCAATTCGATCTGATTTTTCTTATCCAATGTAAAATAGAAAATCAGTCTTCCTGCTTGAATTGGATAGTCGATTTAGATTAGTATGTTTTTATTGATTGGACGATTTTGATAAACAATCAAAATTTACGTATATTTTCTTACGTAATTAATACAAGACCTTAGAAACTTGATCGACCTACCGTGTAATTTGTTGTTGGCAATACAACATCGTAATCAAGTTCGTAACAGTTTTCTTGGAAATATAATAGGCATTAATAATCAAGCCGGTCTCTATTCCTCACCTTTTTTATATAATGAATACTTGTCATCTTCAATTGAGGAACTAAAGAAGATGGGTCATGATTGATGAGGACCATGGAGACAATGGCAACTGGAGACGCATAGCTGTTGGCTGCACTGATAAGGTTTGTTTGTTTGTTATTCTGTTTGAATAAATGTCCTAGTTTTAGGGTTTTTTTATTTGGTCAAGTTGGTTATCACGTTTCTAGGCAACGTGGGTTGTAGGTTGTTTCGGTTTTGTAAAGCTATTTAGCTGCTTAATAAAGTTAGTCACTCCCAGATTGTCCTTAGTACTCGTTTCAATCCTTGAGTTCAATTTATCCAACATTTAGTATTTACCCAACATTTGATAGCGGAGCCCCCACTAGGCTCGAGAAAGGGAGAAAAGCCGCAACTTTGAGTGACTTAAACACAATAAGAAAAGAGTGAAATGAGTGAAGAAAATGAGTTTTTGCAGCCTGCTATCCCACGTTTCAATGGTCATTATGACCACTGGAGTATGTTAATGGAGAACCTTTTGCGATCAAAGGGTTTATGGAACCTTGTTGAGAATGGTTTCGAAGAACCAAGATCAGGAACTTTGTTGACAGATGCGCAGCAAACGCAATTGGAGAATGCAAGGGTCAACGATCTGAAGGTAAAGAATTATTTATTTCAGGTAATTGATAGAGAAATCCTTCAACAGATATTAGAGAAGAGCACCTCAAAACAAATCTGAGATTCAATGAAAAGGAAGTTTGAGGGTAGCGCTAGGGTTAAGCGGTCCATTTTGCAAGGTTTGAGGAGGGACTTAAAGGTTCTGGAAATGAAAATAGGGGAGACTGTCACCGATTACTTTGCTCGGGTCATGACAGTTGCCAATAAAATGAGAAGCAATGGTGAGCAAATGAGGGATGTGACTATTGTGAAGAAAGTTCTTAGAACTTTGACTGAGAAGTTTAACTATGTTGTTGTCTCAATCGAAGAGTCTAAGAACATTGACACTCTATCGATTGATGAGCTACAGAGTTCCCTCATTGTTCATGAACAAAAATTTAATAGACGCAGTGGAGGCAGTGGTAAAGAGCAAGCCCTTAAAGTGACACTTGATGATGGTTACAGTAGAAGAGGACGTGGAAGACTCGCATTCAGAGGAAGAGGTAGAGGCAGGGGACGTCAATCATACAACAAAGCAGTGATTGAATGCTATAATTGTCATCAATTAGGACACTATCAGTATGAGTGTCCAACTTGAGAATAACATGCAAATTATGCAGAGCTGGATGAGTTAGAGGAAATGCTTCTTATGGCATATGTTGAATCACTTGGAGTGACTCGAAATGATACATGGTTCCTTGACTCAAGTTGTAGCAACCATATATGTGGTGATCCATCTCTATTTCACGAGTTAGATGAGAGGTTTAAGCAGACAGTTCGGCTAGGAAATCATACACTAATAAGCGTTGTTGGACAAGGGAGTGTGAGGCTATCTTTGGAAGGTGTTAATCATCTTGTAATAGGGGTGTTTTATGTGTCGGAGTTGAGAAATAATCTTCTTAGCATCAGCCAGCTACAGGAGAAGGGGTTAGCGATTCTAATTCGGTCAAATCAGTGTCGAATCTACCATCCTTCACGGGGCTTGATTATTCAAACAAATATGACAGCCAATAGAATGTTTGTTCTGCTCTCAAATAAGAAATCAATCAAGAATGAGGCTAAAGAAGTGTCTTCAAGCGACCACTCAAGATTTAGCCCAACTTTGGCACCGCAGATATGGCCATCTTAGTTACAAGGGTCTCAAGATTCTGCAAAATAAAGGAATGGTGAAAGGATTGCCAAGTTTCTCTGAACCAAATACTATATGTGGTGATTGCCTAAAAGGGAAACGACATCGGGATGTCATTCCTAAGAAGAGCACATGGAGAGCATCGGAGAAGCTTGAGCTGATTCATGTGGATATTTGTGGACCAATTTCTCCCATCTCCAACAGTCATAAGAGGTATCTCATTTGCTTCATCGATGATTTCAGTCGGAAAGCTTGGGTTCATTTTCTTATTAGTAAGGCTGACGCTTGTGCCTCCTTTAAACTATTCAAGAGTTATGTTGAAAAAGAGACTGGTTTGCCCATCAAATGTTTAAGAACAGATCGTGGAGGGGAATTCATGTCGAGCGAATTCAATGATTTTGTAGGAAGAGTGAGATAAAGAGACAGTTGACCATTTGGATCTTTTACCCTTTTGATTCCTGATCGGTTGTCGAAGCTGTCAAAAATAATAATAAAAACCTGCTATCAAATACACAATAAATTGTATACAGTGGCAACAGGGTCGATCCATAGGGACTATACGTAGACACTGACTTTTATGCGTGACGAGCAAACAGACCAAAACAATAACAAATTGGGGGCTTGAGAGTTGTTGATAAATCTAATGTAAACTAAGAGAGTAATAACAGACATGAGTAAAGCAAGTAAGAAATCAGTAGAGAGAGTGTCCTCAGTAGGAATCTATCTCCGGTTGCATTTACGGTTGGTCGGTCATTGGTGCAAGGATCTTCTACCTCTGGCTAGTAGACGTGCTATGGGGACCAGGTACGCTTAGGTCCCCTACTTACCTTCGTAAGAGAAGCTACCCCAATGTACGCTTATGGGATAACCTTGACAGTCCGTCGTCCTCCAAGGTACTTTTATGGAGACAATACTCGGATGCCCATGAAGAAGAGGTAAGACAAGTCTAGAGTGAGACACTAGGTACCCTCGAGGCACTACCGTAATTACTCGTTTAACCCAGCTGAATGAGACCAGGAACCCGATTACTTCCAAACGGGTTGTCTACTTTACCCTGCAGCTTTGCGTTGGTTATAACAACAGAGATTACTTTAATCGCCTAGGTCTAGTAGCTAGTTGGCCAGACTAGAAACAGCCCTAGTAGATTTGACAAGAATTTGTTAAACAAATAAATACAAACCAGTGGTATATTAATTTCAATTCGACCTCATGGCTTTCCTAAGCAACCTTCGATGATTCCTACCAAGAACAAGATATTTAGCTACTCATAAAAAGTAAAACAAATAAAATAAATAAATAAAAGAGAATGGAAAAAGCTCCTGAATATTACCGGCCGGAGCTTTGGGTTTATTACAAAGCTGCTGGAAAAAGTCTAGAAGAAGAGAGAGGCGGAAGAAGAAGAGAGAAAAAGGGCGGAAGAGAGAGCCCCATTTTAAAACCCTAATTATTTTAATATATATATTAAATAAAATAGAAGTCCTAAGTCTAATAGAACTAGGTTTTCCTTAATTATGCCTTCGCTGAGCTGGGAACATGAAAGGAAAGTCGAAGAATCAGTCGGATTTATTAAATTTCCTTTTTCGCACTTTCAATTTTCTGCAGCTGGCCTGCGAGCGATGAGCAGCTAGGCCTAGACGCTCGAAACACTCCAAAATCTAGTAAATAATGCATCTTTCTGGAATTTCCTCTCCTAAAGCCTGAATCTGTAATAAGTAAAGAAATAGAGGCAAATCAGTAGCATCAAGATCCATAAAGGCCTATAAAATGAGGTGAAAATATGCATTTAAAGCACTTTATCAATTCCTCACTTACCCCAAGTATGAATGGAATGTGATGATCTTTTACCCTTTTGACAAGGCTACGACTAAAAAATGCTCACCGTACCATTTGGTCATTATGAATGGAATATGATGCCATTTGGACTAAAAAATGCACCCTTAGAATTTCAAAATATAATGAACGATATTTTAAACCCTTATACAAAATTCACTATTGTATACATAGATGATGTATTAGTGTTCTCAAAATCTATAACACAACATTTTAATCATTTAAACAAATTCTTAAAAATATTAAAAGAAAATGGATTAGTAGTTTCTGTCACATAACTAAAATTATGCCAAACAAAAATAAGATTTTTAGGATTTGATATTTATCAAGAAACCATTAAACCCATAAGTAGATCCATAGAATTCACAGATAAATTTTCAGATGAAATAAAAGATAAAAAATAATTGCAACGATTTTTAGGATGCTTAAATTATGTTTCAGATTTTATTAAAAACTTAAGAACCATCTGTTTACCATTATATCAAAGACTTAGAAAAAACCCTCCAGTATGGAATGAAAATATGACAATTATTGTTAAACATATTAAAGAAAAAATAAAAAACCTTCCTTGTTTAGGAATTCCTAGCCCTTTAGCTGACTTAATTGTAGAAACAGACGCATCTGACATAGGCTACGGAGGAATATTAAAACAAAAAGATTATGAAAAAGAACAATTAATTAGATACTGCTCAGGAATATAGATTGCTTCACAAAAAAATTACTCGACAATTAAAAAGGAAATTTTATCTATAGTATTATGTATATCCAATTTTCAAGATGACCTATTCAACAAAAAAAATTATTAAGAATTGATTGCAAAAGTGCAAAATATATTTTAGAAAAAGATGTTCAAAATATAGTTTCCAAACAGATTTTTGCCAGATGGCAACTGTTGCGCCCCACGAAAATTACGAAAAAGAGTAATTCGCGAGTGTGCAACGAAATTTGAGACCTTCAGATGCTCGGCGTAAAAGGACGCCTAGCAGCATGCAATGAAGTCGCCACCCTAATTTGGTTGCTAGGTTTAGGGAACCCTAATTGTCATGGCATAGGAAATATAATAAGTAAAAAAACTAAAGGCACAAAAAAAGGGGTCTGGACCCCAGACAAAGGTTCGGGGTCGTATTATGGTCTCGGGAAGGTGTTAGGCACCCGAGTCACATCCGAAAACGGTTACCGGTTGATGAGAGGTTTAAAAAGATGTTTGAAAAATGCGTTTTGAAAAAGGGGGCCCTCAGAGGAATCGTCACTTTAGTCTTTTTTTATGATCGTGACCGTTCAGGAATAATAAAAAGATCTTTCGGACAGGATTACCGTTTATCAAGATCGATTGATTATTCCTGACCGCAACGTAATGGGACTGAATTTTTCGTAAGACTGAATGAGCGCCCTCTTTTTTCATCATCGGGCCATGCATGATTAAATTAATTGCTATGTGAACCTATCATGGATTGCTAACAGAGTAAAAATTTAAATGATTGCTTTTGAAGTGGAAAAACCGATGTGGGATCGAAAGTCCCCATGTACATGCAGTCAATATATGCGAGAATTTAAAATCACATGAGCATAGCATTTTAAGCAACTCATTAAACACGTTGTTCATGTGGGTTGATTTTAATTCTAGCAGTTCTATATATCATGCGTACGATGGATATTTGCGAAAAGCGTTGAATAAATAAAAAGGAATTGAAAGGCGTACTTGCGAGCGAAGCTTGAAATTAAAACCTACAAAATGAGAGTGTTAGTGATAGCTCGAGAAATAAATAGGCAATTTTATGAGCGCAAAGATTTGAATGACAGTTGATTGCATACGAAAAATGATGGATTTGACGTATACGAAAATTAAATGCCGTGTTGATTGCATGCAAAAAACGATTGATTTTACGCATACGAAAATTAAATGCCGTGTTGATTGCATGCGAAAAATGATTGATTTTACTCATACGAAAATGAAATACTGAGTTGATTGCATGCGAAAAATGATGGATTTAACGCATACGAGAATTAAATGCTGAGTTGATTGCATGCGAAAAATGATGGATTTAACGCATACGAGAATTAAATGCTAGGTTGATTGCATGCGAAAAATGATTGATTTTAATACGAGAATTAAAATGCTGGGTTGATTGCATGCTAAAAATGATTGATTTTAAGCATATGAGAAGTTAAATGCTACGTTGATTGCATGCGAAAAATGATGGATTTTAAGCATACGAGAATTTAAATGCTAGGTTGATTGCATGCGAAAAATGATTGATTTTAAGCATACGAGAAGTTAAATGCTAGGTTGATTGCATGCGAAAAATGATGGATTTTAAGCATACGAGAATTTAAATGCTAGGTTGATTGCATGCGAAAAATGATTGATTTTAAGCATACGAGAATTTAAATGCTACGTGGATTGCATGCGAAAAATGATTGATTTTAAGCATACGAGAATTTAAATGCTGAGTGCAGAAAAATTAAATGTAGTTGACGATTTACAGGGAATAAAAAAAGTTTGATGATTTGCAGCAAATGAAACAGGTTGATAATGCAGAGAATGAGCAGTTGGATATTTGCAGAAAATAAATAGTTGATATTTGCGGAAGAATTTCCAGCAGTTTGCGAAAAATTAAAGCAGTTGAATATTTACGAAAATTGAAATGCGACCGACCATGTAGGCGGTATTGAATTTAAATTGCCGAAAGTAAATTGCGGAAAATTAAAGTGCGAAAGAGTAAAGTGCGGAAAAGTAAAATGCGGAAAATTAGAGTGCGGAAAATTAAACAGTTGATAATTTGCGGAAGGATTTCCAACAGTTTGCGAAAAATTAAAGCAGTTGAATATTTACGAAAATTGAAATGCGACCGACCATGTAGGCGGTATTGAATTTAAATGGCCGAAAGTAAATTGCGGAAAATTAAAATGCGAAGAATTTAAACAGTTGATAATTTGCGGAAGGATTTTCAGCAGTTTGCGAAAAATTAAAGCAGTTGAATATTTACGAAAATTGAAATGCGACCGACCATGTAGGCGGTATTGAATTTAAATTGCCGAAAGTAAATTGCGGAAATTTAAGTGCGGAAAAGTAAAGTACGGAAAAGTAAATAGTTGATAATTTGCGGAAGGATTTCCAGCAGTTTGCGAAAAATTAAAGCAGTTGAATATTTACGAGAATTGAAATGCGACCGACCATGTAGGCGGTAAAATAAATGACTGAATTTAAATTGCTAAATATAAATGACTGGAGTTAAATAACATGAAAATAAATATCACGATAAGAAATGAGCAATTCACGTATAAAAACAATTCACTAAACAATTTGATGCAAGAGTAAGCATACGAAATATTTTACAAAAAGTGAACTAAACGATTCGTGTATAACATATAGGAAAAATAGCGCATATCATGAATAATAATTATACGAAGCATGTGAGCATTTTACGTAAAAAAAATAACGAATCGAAGACTCGGAAAAATATAAATGGGTTGGGCCCAGCTTAAAATTTGGAGAAATGGGCCAGGAACAGTTCCTGGCCCAAGGAAATTAATTTAAATGGTGATGGGCCAAGCCCATCACCTTTCTCTTATTCTTTGTGCGAAGGCCAAATGGCCCAGGAATCATCATCTTCAACCTCACATCGTCAGCGCCACTGCCGGCGACGGAGGTGACGAACCAGGCGACCAATTCGCCTGGTTCTTGGCCCGAAAGGAGCCTCTCTCTTCCTACAACACAACCATGTAATAAAAGCAAGAAAATGGCAACGAAAACAGCATGCTTTTGAGGGAAACGAAGAGATGCATTTTGACGTTAATTGACGAAACAATTAAACTAAGCAACGGTAATTTAAACTAATGTTAGCATGGTGAAATTAGACTGAAAAGAAGGTGGTTGCAGCAGGTTTTAGTGATTAATTAATTAGCTAAACTTAAAATGGAATTTAAAAGAAAAACAAGGGAAAGAAATGCTTACAGTGCTTGCCGAAAGAGGAGAGGATTGAGCGCAAGGAGGTGGTTCACCTGGTTCGTGGACTGGCCTGGAAAAATGGAGAGGGGCAATGGCCTTTTTCTTGCAAAATTTCGGACCCCTTGAACCGTAGGAGAGCCTCGTATTTATAGGCTGCAAACGCGTGGTGGCCGGACGAGGGAGTTGCGCGTGGAGGAGCTAGGGGGACTAGCCGTGATGATGGCGGAGGGATAGGGAGCTAGGACGCGATGGGAGCAGGTGTAGCTAGCAGAAACTACAATTTCAAACCCTACTCCTCAACAACCATCTATATTCCTTTCATCCAAAAGTCAGCTACAAGCAAACTTAGCAACTGCTTCATCAAAAGATGAATTCAGGAAAAAACTAAAAGAAACACTTTCTCAATTAGATGGAGATGAAGAAGCGTCATCAATAACTCCCCAAAATTCTGATCCAGATATGATAACAGAACTATACCCAGACCTAAAATAAAAATGTCTCTCTAGAGATAAAAAAAATTTAATAAAATAAAATTATTATAAAAATGTCCTACACTAGCAGCCAACAAACAAGCAACTCGGCAAGAAGATATATCATCCAAAAGAGACAGAAATTTAAAAAATCACGCCCATCGAGGAAGCAAGACAGGTGGCAAGACACGGGGAGAAAAACAAATCTATCAGTCAAATTAAAGGCACACCTCATCAAACTGAAGCTTTATCACATGAGGAGAAAACAAGATGCGTGGAGAAAACTGCATCAATCGGCCAAACTTCAGGCACACCTCATCAACCAGGAGCATAAAGAAACTACACCAGCAAGACAGCATCAGATGCAAACAAACTTCGAAGAATGTGAAATCTGTGTGTTGATACCCGAATTTTGACGCCATTTTTACTTAATTTTAGAATTTTTGTCATTTATTCAATTTACTGTCATTTTTACTTAAATTATAGTGATCTGTAGGTAAGTTACTATCACTGGCCTTTTTAGGGTGTGCATCGCGTTTTAGCATCATCGTTAGCATCGTCAGCTTTCGAAATCGCGTTTTTAATTTTTCGTCAAGTATTTTCGTCATTATTATCATTAGTATTTTTAGCCTTAAAACTCACATTTTTTACTATCCGGCAGTCGTCTGCGAGTCGTTTCTTCGTTTTAGGTCATCTCATGATTTTTAGGATTTTTAATATTTTAGCACATTTTTTTTAGTATTTTTATTTTTTATTATTATTTACGGTCGAGCTTTTATTGGACCCGAGTAAGTTCGCTCGGACAACAGCTTGACTTCAAAATGTTTTCCATCAACTAGTTGCTAGATTTTTTTCTGCTCGCAATGGTCTACAACGTTTCGCGCAATTTTCTATGTAACGCTTTATTTTTTCCGTTCCCGCGTTCCGCGTCTTTGAACGAGGAAATAAACGCGTTAAACGGAAAATTTTCATGATTCACTGTAGACGGCTAAAACCGTCATATTTTTCTCTACGCGCTAGTACCTTCGGCTCGAAAAGTCACTACGTTTGCCCGCGAGTCTCGGCTCGAGGCCATTTAAATGAGACTTAATGGCCTTTGATCTCAACCGTTGATCTGGTCAACCAAGGAAAGTCAACCAGATCAACGGTTGACAATTTAATGTGCATAATGCACATGCACAGTGGCGATCAGCACGCAGCGGAGCAGCCCACGCCCAAGCCAACTGCTCCCGTAGCTCTTGTCCCTCCGCCATCATCACGGCTATCCCGTAGCCTTGCCACCACGATGGCCGGCCACCACGCGCAGCTCCCTCCGCCACTCTCCCACGCGTCTTTCGGCTATAAATAGCCGTCTGTTCCTTCGTCAAAAGGGTCCGAAAATTTTACAAAAAAAAAAAACAACACTCTCCCTCTCCATTTTCCTGGACCAATTCCCGCACCCTCGAGCCTCACTCCCGTTCGTCCGTCCGCTCGCGGCAGCAACAATCACGGTAAGTTTCTCTCTCTCTCCCACTTACGGTTTCTCTCCCTAATTTTCATTCTTGACTTTGATGACCATTTAACTGCTCAAACGTGTTCTAATTGCTTGAGTTTCAACCTAATTTCACCATGCTAACATTCGTTTGAATTATCGTTGCTTAGTTTAATTATTTCGTTAATAAACGTAAAAATGCATCTTTCCGTTTTCCTCAAAAATCCTGCTGTTATTGTTTCTGTTTTCTTGCTGTGATGGTTTGTTTGCACTGCTGGAAGAGAGAGGATTTTTTTTGAGCCAAGAACCAGGCGAATCCATCGCCTGGTTCGTCACCTCCGTCGCCGGCAGTGGCGCCGGCGACGTGAGGTTGAAGAAGATGTTTAAGTTGGGCCATGCGGCCCTTCGCGGAAAATGAAGGAAAGGTGATGGGCTTGGCCCATCACCATTTAAATTAATTCCCTTGGGCCAGGAACTGTTCCTGGCCCATTTCTTCAAATTTTAAGCTGGGCCCAGCCCATTCACGCTTTTCCATGCCTCTGATTCGTCATTTTTTTTTACGTAAAATGCTCGCATGTTTCATATATTTATTTTTCACGATACATGCTATTTCTCGTGTGTTTTATACTTGAATTGTTTAAGACACTTTTTTTGTAAAATATTTCGTATGCTTATTTTTGAATCAAGTTGGTTCTTAAATTGTTTTTATACGTGAATTGCTCATCATGATATTTATTGTCATGCTATCTAACCTCAGTCAGTTATATCTAACCGTTTAATTTCAGTCATTTAATATACCGCCTATATGGTCGGTCGCTTTTTAATTTTCGCAAATATTCAACTGCTTTAATTTTTCGCAAAACTGCTGGAAATCCTTCCGCAAATTATCAACTGTTTACTTTTCCGCACTTTAAATTTCAGCAATTTAAATTCAATACCGCCTACATGGTCGGTCGCACTTATCAACTGTTTACTTTTCCGCACTTTAATTTTCCGCACTTTACTTTTCCGCACTTTAAATTTCAGCAATTTAAATTCAATACCGCCTACATGGTCGGTCGCACTTATCAACTGTTTACTTTTCCGCACTTTAAATTTCAGCAATTTAAATTCAATACCGCCTACATGGTCGGTCGCATTTTAATTCTCGTAAATATTCAACTGCTTTAATTTATTTTGCAAACTGCTGGAAATTCTTCCGCAATCTATCAACTGTTTACTTTTCCGCACTTTATTTTTCCGCACTTTAAATTTCAGCAATTTACTTTCAGCAATTTAAATTCAATACCGCCTACATGGTCGGTCGCATTTTAATTCTCGTAAATATTCAACTGCTTTAATTTTTTTTGCAAACTGCTAGAAATTCTTCCGCAATCTATCAACTGTTTATTTTCTGCAAATATCCAACTGCTCATTCTCTACATTATCAACCTGTTTTATTTTCTGCCAATCACCAAACTTTTTATTCCTTGTAAATCGCCCCTAGCGTTTAATTTTTCTGCACTTATCAAGACAACATTTCATTTTTGTATGAGTAAAATCGATCCTTTTTTCGCGTGCAATCAACCCAGCATTTAAATTCTCGCATGCTTAAAATCAATCATTTTTCGCATGCAATCAACCTAGCACTTAAATTCTCGTATGCGTAAAATCCATCATTTTTCGCATGCAAATCAAAACAGCATTTCATTTTCGTATGCGTAAAATCCATCATTTTTCGCATGCAATCAACCCAGCATTTAAATTCTCGTATGCGTAAAAATCAATCATTTTTCGCATGCAATCAACCTAGCATTTAAATTCTCGTATCCGTAAAATCAATCATTTTTCGCATGTAATCAACACAGCCTTTAAATTCTCGTGTGCTTAAAATCAATCATTTTTCGCACGCAATCAGCTCAGTATCTCATTTTCGTATGCGTAAAATTCATCATTTCTCGCATGCAATCAATTGTCGCCATTTATTTTCATGCACTCATCAAGCTCAGCATTTAATTCTCGTATGCGTACAATCCATCATTTTACGTGTACAATCAATTGTCATTTAAAATTTTCATTGCTCAGTTATTTCTCAAGCTATCACTAACACTCTCGTTTTGTAGGTTAATTTCAAGCTTCGCTCGAAAGTACGCCTCACAAGTCCTTTTTATTTATTCGATGCTTTTCGCAAATATCAACTGCATGCATGATATATAGAACTGCTAGAATTAAAATCAACCCACATGAACAACGTGTTTAAAGAGTTGCTTAAAATGCCATGTTCATATGATTTTAAATTCTCGCTTGTATTGACTGCATGTACATGGGGACTTTCGATCCCACTTCAGTTTTTCACTTTAAAATCAATCATTTAAGTTGGTACTCTGTTAGCCATCCATGTTAGGATCACGTAGTAATTAAGTTAATCATGCATGGCCCGATGATGAAATAAGAGGGCGCTCATTCAGTCTTACGGAAAATTCAGTCCCATCACGATCATAATAAAGACTAAAGTGACGATTCCTCTGAGGGCCCCCTTTTTCAAAACGCATTTCTCAAACACCTTTTTAAACACCTCTCTCATCAACCGGTAACCATTTTCGGATGTGTCTCGGGTGCCTAACACCTTCCCGAGACCATAATACGACCCCGAACCTTTGTCTGGGGTCCAGACCCCTTTTTTTGTGCCTTTAGTTTTTTACTTATTATATTTCCTATGCCATGACGATTAGGGTTCCCTAAGCCTAGCAACCAAATTAGGGTGGCGACTTCATTGCATGCTGCTAGGCGTCCCTTTTACGCCGAGCATTGTAAGGTCTCAAATTTCGTTGCACACTCGCGAATTTTTTTTTTTAATTTCCGAGGTGCGACAGTTTGGCGACTTCACTGGGGACATTCTTAGGGTCGGAGCCGGTTTTATCTTTTTAGAGAGGTGTTTTATTTGTTTATTTATTTGTTTTGATCAATTGATGGTCTGTTTATTTATTTGCTTTATCAATTGTCATATGCATTTCATAGCGCCCTACACCCAGGGGACAATTACCAAAATAGGAGGGTAGTAGTGATGCCCTAGGACACATGTCCTGGGTAGTGTTCACCAATCCCAACTCGGATGAACCCCTAAAGCCAGTCGAAAGGTTATACGATTTCGCAAGGAATCGGGCGACTGGACGACACTTTAGGGACCTTTTCATGGTATCATCCGGGAACCATTCAAGCCAGTTAGAGGTGTCGGAATCAGAGCCCCAGCACAGGCATCATGATTATACCTGTTTGTCGTGGCATATTGACGTGATTTTTCTGTTATACGAACTGTAAATTTTCTGACACGTGCAGGTTACTTTGCATTTAAAATTTTATTTTTTGTCCCACAGGACCCGTTTTGCTCATTCAATATGTCGGCACCTACACTACTTTCACTTGATATTTTCGGGGAACAAAGTTTCAACGATCAGACACTACAAAGCCGAATTGCCGCCTTAGAGGCTGAGTTAGAGATGAAGAAAGGGGAGTTGGCTTCGATGGAGTACCTTTGGCAACAGGACTCTAACGTCCAGGAATGACACCTTCAGGGAAAGGCTCGGATATCGGCAAATCTTTTCTTTTTAGCTAGGACCCCTAATTTCATCTATCCTAGCCATTTTTGATGAATTTAGGAAGTTGGCGAGTTTACCATATTTTGTAAACGCTTTTTAATAAAGTCGTACTCTTTCGGATATTTATTAAATCGACTCATCTTTTCCATATCAACTATCCCTCCAATATAAACTCAAAAAAAAAAAAAAAAAAAAAACAAATCCCCCCGGGGTAAAACACAATCATCTCACCGAAATTCCGAAAAATCAGAACAAGTATTCAAAACATCCGAGTATCACTCACTCATGGCCATGTCTTCCTAGTTTATCACAAAAACTCCAAAGATTGTCGCCTCTCCCCTCGGTTGAGTTTACCAGGCATCAGGCATTACATCGTCAAGAGTATAGTATGAAAGAGATCTTCCTAGCATGACGGCATTGGTTGCCCCTGCTGATTTGGGTTTCGCCGTTAGCATCTCAGATTTGCTTCATATCGGGGGAATGTATAGAGGCTTCCTTCGTATCTTGTCAACCACTGGGATTCCTCGCCTCACCGACCTCCTTGAAAATATCAAATGAAAGTGTGGCCGGAATACGAATGAGCAAATGTGGAGGCCTCGGGATTGCATATCACCTGTATATCCTCACTTGTATTTACTTTTTCTGTGTTTTTCCCTTTTTCAGGTTCACGATAGCTCCTCGAAAGCAAGCTACTCCGCACAGGCTCCCCCTAACTAGACTTCAAAAACAAAAAATGACTGAACCGGCCAAGACCGACGAAGCACTAATGGCTAGAATCGCAGAGTTAGAGGAGCAAGTTAAGATCACTACATAAAGAGCCACTAGGGCCGAAAAGGAAAGAGATGAAGCTGTCACCGAAGTACCACCGGGTTTTGATCTCCCTCAAACAAAAGGACCTCACTCTTCGCTCACCGTCGCAGGACCTTCCGTACTCCCGCCACTTTCTGGTCCCCCGGGCCATTGGAGATGGGATAATCCCTTCACAGTACCCATCACTGCAAATCCTACAGCTAAGGTAGGTGAAGAGATCTCCCCATCGCTTCAGCACCTTTCAATCAACCCTGCTGTGGACCCCAGCAAGAGCCAAACCCACCTGGAGGCTTTGTATCTCCCTCCTATTCCTCCGAGCACAGTTCCCGGACCTGTGGGAACTCAGCTCCTCACTTTCAACCCAGCACAACCTCAGTTCTCATCAGAACCAATGCTGCCCTTCAGTTCTAACCCCATTGGGGCCGGGCAACCGAAAGGGGATCGACTGAATCTTCTCGAGGAGAGGCTCCGAGCAATTGAAGGGGTTGATCCATTTGACCCTACCGGCCCCGCCGATATGTGCATGGTCCCCGGGATCGTCATACCTCCGAAGTACAAGATCCCGGACTTCGAAAAATATACTGGGGTAGAATGCCCGAAGACCCACCTCAGAGCATACTGCAACAAGATGGCAGAGATGATCCACAACGAACCGTTGTTGATCCATCTATTCCGAGAAAGCTTGACCAAGCACGCCCTAACTTGGTATATGGGGCTGGACAGAGCCAGGATCAGGACGTGGAGAGACCTGTCCGATGCCTTCTACCGACAATACAAATTCAACATGGAGGTGGCTCCTGACCGCGCCGACCTGCAAAATCTGGAAAAGAAAATCGGCGAGTCCGTGAAGACCTATGCACAAAGATGGAGAGAGTTGGCTTCGAGAATCTCTCCACCCTTAAGCGACAAGGAACTCTTGTCGATTTTCTTGCACACCTTCAAAGCTCCCTACTACACCTACCTGATCTCGAACCCCTCAAACAGCTTCTCCGACATGGTCCTAATTGCCGAAAGAGTCGAGCAAGGGATTAAGTCTGGGCGAATCACGCATCCAACACCAGAGTCCGTACCAAAGAAAGCATCAGTCGTGAAAAGGGACGTCGGATTTGTCGCTCCCCAAGTTAATCAGGGGCAGCCGTTTCCGCCACCACCGCCTTATTTGGTACCACCGCCGTATCAGCCGGCGTCACTATATCAACCCACCTCCTTTCCTTTTAATTCACCACCAATCGCTAATATCCTACCTCAAAATCCTACTCATTTCCCACCACCTCCAGTGCAAACATCACAACCTATGCAACCCAAACCATATAACCCACCAAAAGACCCAAATAACCAAAACACGACCAACAATCGGTGGAACCGAGAGCCTCCACCTCCTCTCCCTCTCCCTGCAGGAGAAATCTACAAACATCTCCTGGCGGCCGGACAGATCGTACCGGTTCCGGCTCAGCCTCAATTTCCTCCTTACCCAAAGTGGTATGATCACAACGCAAGATGCGAATATCACGCTGGAGCCCCAGGTCACACTCTGGAAAATTGCTTCGCATTCAAGGCAAAGGTCCATCACTTGATCAAAAGTGGATGGGTATCTTTCGAAGGATTAGCAAAAGGACCCAACACAACCACCAACCCTCTTCCCAATCATTCCCAAGGAAAGGGAGGGGTGAATGCCATCTCGACAGGAGAAAGCAACGACCATTTATCTTCCGCATCGAGTTGGCCACAAGAACAGCTTTTCCAGGCCTTAGCTCGAGAGGGATATGTGCTATACTCAGGGGGCAATCCGAGTCACTGCATGTACTGCAAGGGAAGCGACGGTCACAAGATCCGAAGCTACAAGTCGTTCGCAGAAAAGGTGAGACAACTCTCGAGTCTCGGGGTAATACAAACCCAGAAAGTGACCCCTGGGGAAGGATCCATCAACACGATCGGAGATGGATTTCCTATCCCGCACAACGCCAATGGAACCCCGCTCCAAATGGTCCAGAAGAAAAGATCGACTTCATCGTGCAAGCGGTTCTCCGCGCGCCGCGACGAAGGCGACCGCGAGATTGACACCTTGGGCCAACCTTTCGGGAAGTTCGATTACCTCGTCAGGTATTCGGCACCACCTTCCTATTCTAGCACAGTGCCCTTACTACCTTCTTGGGAATCCTCAGACTCCGAGTCATACCCTTCACCGACATGGTCGCTTCCTCCGTTTCCTTTGAAAGAGATCTACGCAAGCCTTTTGGCAGACGGGCAGATTACACCATCCCCACTCTCGCCTCAATCCCTTCCTTACCCTAGCTGGTATGATCCAAAGGATAGCTGCGAATATCACGCCGGAACCCGAGGACACTCCTTGGAAAACTGCTACGACTTTAGAGAGAAGGTCGAGCACCTAACCAAAGAAGGACGAATCTCGTCCAAAGGTTTGACAAGGGGTCCTGATATGACAACCAGTCCTCTACCGCACCATAATCCTGGGATAAGCGGCATTTCTTCCATTGGAATTGACCTTTCTCACCTGTCGATGGGGGAAGTACCCAATGAAGAATTGTTCTTCGCATTAGCCAACAACGCTTATTTGCCATTCCCAGGGAATAGTCAGGCCCAATGCCTATTCTGCCAAGGGGAAAGCAAGCATGACATCCAGGATTGCAGACTTTTTCGGCAAAAAGTCAAGCAACTCGCAACATTCGGGATCATTCAAACCAAAGGGGAAACCCAAGGAGCCATCAACGCCATCGAGGACAATCCACCAGCACCTTACTCCTTCGAATATGTGGCCCAGGCAGGGGAGGCAGCCACGATCCCACGCAAAGTAGTATTCACATTAGCTGTGAATACTCCCAGCCGGGACTTACACGCGGTCCCATTCAACTACGGATACACGGTGGTCACCACCCCTCCTGCAGTCGCACCAACAACACTCGCTATCGGCGAAGCCTCTCATATCGGGGGCATGACCCGCACTGGAAGATGTTACATTTCGGAGGAAGTAGAAAAGCAACGACATGCCAAAGGGAAAGACCCTGTGATCCGCGAAGAGACGATAGAGGAGGCGCAAGGTTTGAGCAAACCTGTAACCGAGGACGAGACAGCTGAGTTCCTCAAGATCATGAAACAAAGCGAGTTCAGCATCATCGAACAGCTAAAGAAAACCCCAGCTCGTATCTCCATCATGGAGCTGATCCTCACTTCCGAGCCGCATCGCCAAGCTCTCTTAAAAGTCTTGAAACAAGCTTTCGTGACTAAGGATATCACCACAGAAGGGGTGGAAAACCTTGTCGGAAGGATCCAAGCCTTAAGCAGCATTTCCTTCTCGGAAGAAGAGATCGACCCCTCGGGAAGAGATCACAACAAGGCCCTATACATCACGGTGGAATGTAAGGGACACGTCATAGCAAAGGCCCTAATCGACAATGGGTCCGCACTTAATGTCATGCCCAGGCATGTCCTTGAACAGCTGCCGGTCGATTCCTCCCTCATAAAACCTAGCGGAATGATGGCGAGGGCTTTCGATGGCACCACTCGAGAGATCATCGGGAACATTGAGTTGGATATGGTCATCGGGCCCCACCCTTTTATCTTGACATTCCAGATCATGGAAATCCAACCCGCTTATAGCATGCTTCTAGGACGGCCTTGGATCCATTCAGCGGGAGCCGTCCCCTCTTCCTTGCATCAGTGCCTCAAATACGTCAAAGACAATGCCCTCATCACGATAAAGGCCGAAGAAGCCTTGATCTTGGCCAAGCATGCATCCGTGCCTTACATCGAAACTACCGAAACCCTGGAGAGTTCCTTCCAAGCCTTTGAAATCGTCAACGCGGGTTAGATTGAGGAGGGATCCCCCGTTTGCGAAGCCTCAAAATCTGGGGTAGCCAAAACAACCACTAAGTCAACACTAGAGGGAAGCTTCCAATTAGGAAAACGGCTCGGGGCCGAGTTACAAGGATCGAAAGGCTGGGCGCCTCCGAAGAGCGTCGGAGATCGATTTGGGTTAGGGTACCAACCCAGCAAGGCCGATTTCACCAGGATCGCCCAAGAAAAGAAAGAAAAGCAGCTGGCTAAGCTATTTGGACGTTCTGCGCCAGAGGGCAAAATGCTGATTCCCCATATCAGAACCACGTTCCCCTTCACCGCTGAAACCATCAATGAAAATCCAATCAGGGTATCAGACCTCCGTATCTGCACTCTAGGAGAAGAAGGATCGTCGCCTGGTTCAGTCATTTTCGTTAAGAAGTCAGGGGAGTCTGTGGGCAACTGGACCATCACCATGCTTCCGGATGTCTCTCCGTAATTTCTCATTTTGAAAAATATATATGTTTTTGGCACGTTTTCTTACGAAAACATTTTGTAGGGACTCCTGTTCCCTTTTGTTAAAAATCAATATATATGCAAATTTTCATTTTACGCATCTCTTTTTTTCGCGCTTTTAATTTCAGGATGAGTGTTAGTTCGGATTGTCTTGATAAAACCTATGTCTTTACTGGCGAAGAAATCATCGCTACGACCGAAGACAAGGCCGAAGTCTCCGACGAACTGACCCGTTTACTAGAAAGTTCAGAAAAGGAAATAACCCCTCATCGGGAGGAATTGGACGAAGTAAACTTGAGGGCAAGCAATGAGAGTCAACAACTGGTCAAGATCGGAACTACCCTGAATACGACTTAGAGAGAAAGGTTGATTTCTCTCCTCAAGGACTACTCCGATGTATTCGCATGGTCATACGCCGACATGCCAGGTCTTGATCCCGGGATAGTTGAGCATCGTATTCCGTTAAAACCTGAGTTTAAGCCTGTCAAGCAAAAACTTCGGAGGATGCATCCAGACATCCTTCTGAAAATCAAAGAATAAGTTACCAAGCAACTAGACGCGGGTTTTTTGAGAGTTGCGGAGTACCCAGAATGGATCGCCAACATAGTGCCAGTGCCTAAGAAAGATGGGAAGGTTCGCATGTGCGTGGACTTTCGGGATCTCAATCGAGCTAGCCCTAAAGACGACTTCCCTCTTCCCCATATCGACATCTTGGTAGATAGTGCCGCCAGAAATGACATGTTCTCTTTCATGGACGGATTCTCGGGGTACAATCAGATCAAGATGGCACCCGAGGACAGTGAAAAGACGACCTTCATCACGCCCTGGGGAACCTTCTGCTACAAAGTGATGCCCTTCGGATTGAAGAACGCCGGAGCCACGTACCAACGTGCGGTCGTCACCCTTTTCCACGACATGATGCATAAAGAATTGGAAATATATGTCGACGACATGATAGCCAAGTCTCGCGGCACGCAAGATCATGTAGACATCCTGAGAAAGGTGTTCGAAAGGTTGAGGCAATTTCGGCTACGGCTAAACCCAGCTAAGTGTACCTTCGGAGTGACTTCCGGGAAGTTATTGGGATTCATCGTCAGCAACAAAGGCATAGAAGTGGATCCTGATAAGATAAAAGCCATTCAGGAGCTACCCGCTCCCAGCACCGAAACGGAAGTACGAAGCTTTTTAGGACGCATCAACTACATCGCTCGCTTTATCAGCCAGTTAACACTTACCTGCGAGCCGATGTTCAAGATGCTAAGGAAACACGGAAATGCAGAATGGGACGAAGACTGCCAAAAAGCCTTCGAGAAAATCAAGACATATCTGCAAAGCCCACCGGTACTAGTTCCCCCGACGCCAGGACGGCCCTTGCTCATGTACATGGCAGTCACGGCTAGCGCCATGGGTTGCGTTTTGGGACAGCACGACGAGTCTGGAAGGCGTGAACAAGCCATCTACTACCTCAGCAAAAAATTCAACGAGTGCGAAATGCGCTACTCTATGTTGGAACGAACTTGTTGCGCCCTAGCATGGTACGCCTGAAGGCTCCGGCAGTACATGTTGTATTACACGACTTGGCTAATCTCTCGCATGGACCCCTTGAAATACATTTTTGAAAAGCCGTACCTGTCAAGTCGCATTTGTAGATGGCAAGTCTTATTAGCTGAGCACGAGATCATCTATGTAACCCGTAAAGCGGTTAAAGCAAGCGCCCTCGCCGATCACTTGGCTGATCATGCCTCGGACGAGTATGAGTCAATGAGCTTCAACTTCCCTGATGAGGACATCATGATGATTGAAGATGAGATCACAGAAAATCTCCGAGAAGACGATTGGTGGACCATGTTCTTCGACGGTGCGGTGAACCTCTCGGGCAAGGGAGTGGGAGTCGTGGTCATAGCCCCAGATGGCCGCCAATTCCCCATAGCATGCAAATTGAACTTCCCATGCACCAATAACGTCGCCGAGTATGAGGCATGCATTAGTGGTCTGACAGCAGCCATCGACTTAAAAGTAAAGAAGCTCCGAATCTTCGACGATTCAGCACTCGTCATCTATCAAGCCCAGGATCTATGGCAGACACGGGATTCCAAGCTCATCCCTTATCAAAGGCTACTCACCCAACTCACACGGGAATTCTAGGAAACCGAATTCGACCGAGTCGACAGAGAAAAGAACCGCTTCGCAGATGCATTAGCCACGTTGGCCTCAATGTTTAAGTTAGAATGCAGAGTAATGCTCCAACCATTGAGAGTGGAAGTAAAGGAAACTCCGGCATGTTGTGTCGCCTCGGAAGAGGAACCTGACGGCAAGCCATGGTTCTACGACCTAGTACAGTTCATCAGAAACCGGGAGTACCCACCGGGGGCAAGCCGGGTTAGCAAAAAGACCCTCCAACGCTTAGCACTAGACTTCTACCTCGACGGCGAGGTTCTATATAAAAGGAGAGCTGATGGAGCTTTGCTTCGCTGCGTCACCATGACCGAGGCAAAGAGAATCATAGCAGAGATCCACGAAGGGGTTTGTTCCACACACGCAAGTGGACACATGATGGCCAGGCAGATAATGAGGCAAGGTTATTTTTGGCTCACCATCGAACGAGATTGCATCAGCTATTTTCGGAAGTGCCACAAATGTCAAATCTATGCGGACCATCTCCACGTCCCTCCAGCCCCTCTCTTCAGCATGACGTCGCCTTGGCCTTTTGCAATGTGGGGAATCGACATCATCGGCCAAATTCATCCAACAGCCTCTAATGGCCATCGCTTCATCCTCGTAGCAATCGACTATTTCACCAAATGGGTAGAGGCCACCTCTTACTCCAACATCACTCAGAAAACCACCACGCGATTCATTGAGAGGAATATCATTTGCCGTCATGGGGTCCCAGAAACCATCATCACGGACAACGGCACCAATCTCAACGGAAGAATGATCGACGATCTTTGCCAACGTTGGAAGGTGAAGCACCGAAACTCGTCACCATATCGACCAAAGATGAATGGTGCAGTCGAAGCAGCAAACTAGAACCTGAAGAGGATCATCCAAAAGATGGTAATCACTCACAAAGACTGGCACGACATGCTTCCCTTCGCACTACATGCTTATCGGATAGCAACCCGTACGTCCACAGGGGCAACTCCCTACTCATTAGTTTACGGCATGGAAGCCGTAATTCCCCTCGAGGTAGAAATTCCTTCTCTCAGAATCCTGGCAGAATCTGAATTAGAAGAATCTGATTGGGCGAGAGTGAGGTACGAGCAGCTGAACCTCCTTCCCGAAAAGCGCTTGGCCGCTATCTGCCATGCGCAATTATATCAGCAAAGAATGGTCAACGCTTATAACAAGAAAGTGCGACCTCGCAAATTCGAGGCTGGGAATTTAGTGCTAAAGAAAATTCTCCCTCATCAGGAGGCCAGCAAAGGAAAGTGGGCCCCAAGGTACGAGGGCCCGTACCTGGTCAAAAGTGCATTCTCAGGGGGTGCCCTAATGCTAACCAACATGGATGGAGACGATCTCCCGAAACCGGTAAATGCCGATGCAGTCAAGAGATACTTCGCCTGAAGCATCGTGGACAGAGCGTCCGGGCAGACCAAGGACATAGGGTTTTATCATGACAATCTAGCACAAACATTTGTCCTGAAATGAATAAAATAAGTTTTTTCAAGAGAGGCTTTGTTTTAAAATTTGTTGTCCCCTGCTTTTTTCTTAAAATTGTGAGATGACAAAAGGAGGCATGGCATGGATGGATCCCCAGGAGTAGCTCGGGACGCAAGACGCGTCACTTAGACTAACGCCACTAATCATTCTTCAGTTTTGCAGGGATGTAAGGTCTCACGCCTCAGCTCGTCATCACGATAGAACCAGAGAGTTCCGCTCGTAGGAGTTGTTGAATTACCGTAGCAGTGCTACCGGCGCAGCCGGCATCGCAAATAATCGGTCTCAAAGGACTAAACGTTGGACCAAAATCCCAAAGCCCATCCGATGCAAGTCACACCGCGATGACTCACGGATAGCCCATCTAAAAGGGAGAGCTTAACACTCATCAAATCACACTACTTTTGCTAAACATTGCCTTGCATTTACTCCTCATTTGTCATCGCCTTGTCTTTTTCAGGAACTAGGTCGCCCCCAATTCGTTGCCTGCAGAAGAACGGTAAGCATACACCCTTGCAGCCCCGCTGCACATCACGGGGACAGAGGGTTATCCCCTCTATCCCCGAGCAACCACGAAGCCAATCAGCGAAGGTCCAGCAGGACCGGCAAGCAACTGAACCGAATGCAGATCTCGTCCTCGCTACGGCTCGGATCGGCAGTACCCGCAAAACAGCTAAAAAGAAACCAATCAAAGCAAGGCGTCCCAGGATTAGGACCACGTCATGGGAACCCTCGAAAAGTCGAGTTAAAGGAAGGGAGAATCCCTAAACTTATCTCATTTTTGTTTTCAAATTAATTTCCCTTTCCGTTTTCCCCTCTGCATCTCACAGGGACGGGAAGCATCTCGCTGTTATCCGCAGGGAGCTTGTGGAAGACACCCGCGCAGCCCCGCTGCGCGGTTCAGGGGAGTCTCTCTTTCTTTTCCCTTTATTTAAATTTGTTTTTATTCTTGCTCGCTTTGATTAGCTTTAAGTCGAGTACGGTCGTCTAGCCCACTGGGGGGCAACCTTAGGTCCTCGTTAGAACGTTGCAAATAAGTCGTCCCCCACATTCTAGCAATCAAACATCTGGCAATCAAAACATCTAGCAATCGAACATCTGGCCATCCAACATCCAGCAATCAAACATCTGGCCATCAAACCATCTAGCAATCAAACATCTGGCCATCAAAGCATCTAGCAATCAAACATCCAGCAATCAAACATCGGGCCATCAAACCATCTAGCAATCAAACATCTGGCCATCAAACCATCTAGCAATCAAACATCCAGCAATCAAACATCTAGCAATCAAACCATCCGGCAATCAAATCATCAATCAATCAAAAATCAAAAATCAATCAAAAATCCCTCTTTAGCCCGGCTCAAACAAAAGCATACTACTCTCATAAGCATTTTCATGCACAGCATAGGTTAGGAATATTTAATCCCTCTGTTAACTCCAGCATCTATCCAAATTACGTGCCATGCATGATATTACCTGTTTGCTCTTATATCCGCGGTTTGCTCCGACGTAAGCAGTCACAAACAGATCCCGGTAAGCATCTTTGAGCCGTCACGTCTTATCCTTCATGAGTGTAAGAGCCTGACTAGATACTAGTTGAGTTCGCATAATATCCAGGGTACATGCGCCATTAGACATGGGATAGCTATAAAATGACGTGGGACTTTTATGATTTTCTCCACTTTTTTCGTTTCTTCCCTCTTTCCACTATATATGTCATCACTCCCCCCAAACCGTCAATATCACTCATACCCCGGGAGGCAAAGAGCAGTTTCAGCTAAAATTGCCAGCCGAAAGTAAAAGCACGCCAAGTTCAAATTCACGATGAAGGAGACGGAAAAGGTCACCAAGAGATCGCTAAGGACTATCACCGAAGAAGCAGCAACGACGAAGGCCGAGGCCTCAAGACAGAAGTGGTAGAGATCAAGACAAAGGCTGTGCTTGCTCTGCTCTGTTGCATTTTCAAATCAAATCAAAAAGGGGAGGGATATAAAATAAAAAAAAAAAAAAAAAAAAAAAAAGAGGGGAAATGAAAAAAAAAGGAGAGAGGGAAAAAGAAGAAGAAGAGAGAAATACTCAGAGACATTCGAAGAATACAAACAGTCGGAGAGCCAAAGCAAGCACAGCCCGGGGACAACTCAATTCGAGAAAATCTCGAAGACAACTTTCCCCAGTGAACTCGAGTAGAAAAGCCCAAGGCCAACTCGAGAAATCTCAAAGTATCCTTCCCCAGTAAAGTCAAGCAAAAGAGGCCCAACGCCAACTCAAGAAACCTCAAAGCAAGCATCACTAGTAAAGACCCGAGAAGAAAGGGGCCCCACGCCAACTCAAGTAGTGAGTCGCAAAAAGAACAGCGACGACACTCCCCAATGAGGACTCAAGAAAAGGGCCCCAGGCCGAACAAAAAGCACCCCTCAGCAAGGATCCCAGAGCTCACGCACTCTGTCAAGCAAGCATCCTCAGCGAAAAGCGAAAAGGCTCACGTACCTCGCCCTCATCAGCAAAGCATCAGTCATCAAAAACCTTCCAGCAAAGCAACCTTTTTCAAAACAAACTCATTTCCGGACGTTTCATGTCCTTTCATTCTTTTCCGTAAAAGTCCCATCGATTATTAGAATGTCCATGCATGTGCATCTTCATTTGAAGTCTATTCACTCGGATTGACATGGCGAACTATAAATTATGTATCATGTTAGTTGCATCTTTATGAGTGTAAAACACTTAGCCTTGTTTCAGAGCGTGACTGCAAACACTAATATCATGTGAGGACTACTTACGGCTGCAAATCGTGGGAAAGTCTTGTCCTTGGGGTCGTTACCTCCTGAGCAGGACGCAGACGCATTCTAGGTTCGTATCAAGGCCGCTGGCGATAGCTTTCTTCTCCTCTCAGAGTGACATCATAGTTTAGTCTTTAGCATTTAGCATTCTCCTCCTCCTAGAGCGACAGCATTTAGCATTCTCCTCCTCCCAGAGCGACAGCATTTAGCATTCCCCTCCTCCCAGAGCGACAGCATTTAGCATTCTTCTCCTCCCAGAGCGACAGCACTTAGCATTCTTCTCCTCCCAGAGCGACTTTAGTTTAATTTCCGCATCTCGCGCCTTCTCCTACGGGAATCGGCGTTGTTTAAATTTTCTGCCTTAGCATTCTTCTCCTCCCAGAGCGACAGCACTTAGCATTCTTCTCCTCCCAGAGCGACCTTAGTTTAATTTCCGCATCTCGCGCTTTCTCTTACGGGAATTGACAGCATTTAGTTTTCAGCGTAGTATTTCTTCTCCTCCCAGAGTGACAGCATTTAGTTTTCAGCGTAGCATTTCTTCTCCTCCCAGAGTGACAGCATTTAGTTTCAGCATTAGCATTTCTTCTCCTCCCAGAGTGACAGCATTTAATTTCAGCATTAGCATTTCTGCTCCTCCCAAAGTGACAGCATTTAGTTTCCAGCGTAGCATTTCTTCTCCTCCCAGAGTGATAGCATAGCGTAGTTCTACCTTTTTCAAACCTTAGCATTTCTTCTCCTCCCAGAGCAACATCATTCATACAATTCTACATTTCTGCATAATTATTTTCCTCCTCCTAGAGTGACATCATTAGGACAAATCATTCATACTTCTGCGAATCGCGCACTATCTTCCGAAGCAACATCAGTCACATGTCAAGTGATCATCCCCCCAGTGGGACTGTCGTTTACATTTTCGTAAAATTACTTTCCGTCCCCGGTAGAGTAGTTGTTATTTACATTCCCTGCAACTTATGTGCCTCTCAATACCCGAGCAGATCTAAGTTTACGTCTTTGCAGGATCAACAACATATCTCCTCCCATAGTGACATCAATCAATCACCTCCTCCCAGAGCGACATCAATCAACTACCTCCTCTCAGAGCGACATCATCACTGTAAGCTTGAGGTAAGATCTGCTATGTCGTCAAAATTCGGATATATAGGGGCAACTGTCTTTACTGCTTATCAAATACTTCGATAAGACAGTAAAGAGGGGGCAACTGTTGATACCCGAATTTTGACGCCATTTTTACTTAATTTTAGAATTTTTGTCATTTATTCAATTTACTGTCATTTTTACTTAAATTATAGTCATCTGTAGGTAAGTTACTATCACTGGCCTTTTTAGGGTGTGCATCGCGTTTTAGCATCATCGTTAGCATCGTCAGCTTTCGAAATCGCGTTTTTAATTTTTCGTCAAGTATTTTCGTCATTATTATCATTAGTATTTTTAGCCTTAAAACTCACATTTTTTACTATCCGGTAGTCGTCTGCGAGTCGTTTCTTCGTTTTAGGTCATCTCATGATTTTTAGGATTTTTAATATTTTAGCACATTTTTTTTAGTATTTTTATTTTTTATTATTATTTACGGTCGAGCTTTTATTGGACCCGAGTAAGTTCGCTCGAACAACAGCTTGACTTCAAAATGTTTTCCATCAACTAGTTGCTAGATTTTTTTCTGCTCGCAATGGTCTACAGCGTTTCGCGCAATTTTCTGTGTAACGCTTTATTTTTTCCGTTCCCGCGTTCCGCGTCTTTGAACGAGGAAATAAACGCGTTAAACGGAAAATTTTCATGATTCACTGTAGACGGCTAAAACCGTCATATTTTTCTCTACGCGCTAGTACCTTCGGCTCGAAAAGTCAGTACGTTTGCCCGCGAGTCTCGGCTCGAGGCCATTTAACTGAGACTTAATGGCCTTTGATCTCAACCGTTGATCTGGTCAACCAAGGAAAGTCAACCAGATCAACGGTTGACAATTTAATGTGCATAATGCACATGCACAGTGGCGATCAGCACGCAGCGGAGCAGCCCACGCCCAAGCCAACTGCTCCCGTAGCTCTTGTCCCTCCGCCATCATCACGACTATCCCGTAGCCTTGCCACCACGATTGCCGGCCACCACGCGCAGCTCCCTCCGCCACTCTCCCACGCGTCTTTCGGCTATAAATAGCCGTCTGTTCCTTCGTCAAAAGGGTCCGAAAATTTTACAAAAAAAAAAAACAACACTCTCCCTCTCCATTTTCCTGGACCAATTCCCGCACCCTCGAGCCTCACTCCCGTTCGTCCGTCCGCTCGCGGCAGCAACAATCACGGTAAGTTTCTCTCTCTCTCTCACTTACGGTTTCTCTCCCTAATTTTCGTTCTTGACTTTGATGACCATTTAACTGCTCAAACGTGTTCTAATTGCTTGAGTTTCAACCTAATTTCACCATGCTAACATTCGTTTGAATTATCGTGGCTTAGTTTAATTATTTCGTTAATAAACGTAAAAATGCATCTTTCCGTTTTCCTCAAAAATCCTGCTGTTATTGTTTCTGTTTTCTTGCTGTGATGGTTTGTTTGCCCAGCCCATTCACTTTCCATGCCTCTGATTCGTCTTTTTTTTTTACGTAAAATGCTCGCATGTTTCATATATTTATTTTTCACGATACATGCTGTTTCTCGTGTGTTTTATACTTGAATTGTTTAAGTCACTTTTTTTGTAAAATATTTCGTATGCTTATTTTTGAATCAAGTTGGTTCTTAAATTGTTTTTATACGTGAATTGCTCATCGTGATATTTATTGTCATGCTATCTAACCTCAGTCAGTTATATCTAACCGTTTAATTTCAGTCATTTAATATACCGCCTATATGGTCGGTCGCTTTTTAATTTTTGTAAATATTCAACTGCTTTAATTTTTCGCAAAACTGCTGGAAATCCTTCCGCAAATTATCAACTGTTTACTTTTCCGCACTTTAAATTTCAGCAATTTAAATTCAATACCGCCTACATGGTCGGTCGCACTTATCAACTGTTTACTTTTCCGCATTTTAATTTTCCGCACTTTACTTTTCCGCACTTTAAATTTCAGCAATTTAAATTCAATACCGCCTACATGGTCGGTCGCACTTATCAACTGTTTACTTTTCCGCACTTTAAATTTCAGCAATTTAAATTCAATACCGCCTACATGGTCGGTCGCATTTTAATTCTCGTAAATATTCAACTGCTTTAATTTTTTTTGCAAACTGCTGGAAATTCTTCCGCAATCTATCAACTGTTTACTTTTCCGCACTTTATTTTTCCGCACTTTAAATTTCAGCAATTTACTTTCAGCAATTTAAATTCAATACCGCCTACATGGTCGGTCGCATTTTAATTCTCGTAAATATTCAACTGCTTTAATTTTTTTGCAAACTGCTGGAAATTCTTCCGCAATCTATCAACTGTTTATTTTCTGCAAATATCAACTGTTTATTTTCTGCAAATATCCAACTGCTCATTCTCTACATTATCAACCTGTTTTATTTTCTGCCAATCACCAAACTTTTTATTCCTTGTAAATCGCCCCTAGCGTTTAATTTTTCTGCACTTATCAAGACAACATTTCATTTTTGTATGAGTAAAATCGATCCTTTTTTCGCGTGCAATCAACCCAGCATTTAAATTCTCGCATGCTTAAAATCAATCATTTTTCGCATGCAATCAACCTAGCACTTAAATTCTCGTATGCGTAAAATCCATCATTTTTCGCATGCAAATCAAAACAGCATTTCATTTTCGTATGCGTAAAATCCATCATTTTTCGCATGCAATCAACCCAGCATTTAAATTCTTGTATGCGTAAAAATCAATCATTTTTCGCATGCAATCAACCTAGCATTTAAATTCTCGTATGCGTAAAATCAATCATTTTTCGCATGCAATCAACACAGCCTTTAAATTCTCGTGTGCTTAAAATCAATCATTTTTCGCACGCAATCAGCTCAGTATCTCATTTTCGTATGCGTAAAATTCATCATTTCTCGCATGCAATCAATTGTCGCCATTTATTTTCATGCACTCATCAAGCTCAGCATTTAATTCTCGTATGCGTACAATCCATCATTTTACGTGTACAATCAATTGTCATTTAAAATTTTCATTGCTCAGTTATTTCTCAAGCTATCACTAACACTCTCGTTTTGTAGGTTAATTTCAAGCTTCGCTCGAAAGTACGCCTCACAAGTCCTTTTTATTTATTCGATGCTTTTCGCAAATATCAACTGCATGCATGATATATAGAACTGCTAGAATTAAAATCAACCCACATGAACAACGTGTTTAAAGAGTTGCTTAAAATGCCATGTTCATATGATTTTAAATTCTCGCTTGTATTGACTGCATGTACATGGGGACTTTCGATCCCACTTCAGTTTTTCACTTTAAAATCAATCATTTAAATTGGTACTCTGTTAGCCATCCATGTTAGGATCACGTAGTCATTAAGTTAATCATGCATGGCCCGATGATGAAATAAGAGGGCGCTCATTCAGTCTTACGGAAAATTCAGTCCCATCACGATCATAATAAAGACTAAAGTGACGATTCCTCTGAGGGCCCCCTTTTTCAAAACGCATTTCTCAAACACCTTTTTAAACACCTCTCTCATCAACCGGTAACCGTTTTCGGATGTGTCTCGGGTGCCTAACACCTTCCCGAGACCATAATACGACCCCGAACCTTTGTCTGGGGTCCAGACCCCTTTTTTTTATGCCTTTAGTTTTTTACTTATTATATTTCCTATGCCATGACGATTAGGGTTCCCTAAGCCTAGCAACCAAATTAGGGTGGCGACTTCATTGCAAGCTGCTAGGCGTCCCTTTTACGCCGAGCATTGTAAGGTCTCAAATTTCGTTGCACACTCGCGAATTTTTTTTTTAAATTTCCGAGTCGCGACACTGTGAAATCTTATCATCAAACTTTGTAGCATTAAATTTAAATTAAACTCTCCCTATAAATAGAAGAGTTCTCTTCAGTTGTAAAAACACAACCAGAAAAAGCACTTGTACTAAAATCTCAAAAAGAAATAAAGCGTAAAAGTTTCTCTTTGTAAGTTCTCTCTTTCAAAATGTCTTTTATTTTCAAAGAATTATCTTACTGCTTTTCTAAACTAAACACTAGCAAGATTTCTGATTTATATGAATTGAGAAAAGAACTTGCTTTTAACTGCGAAGAAATTGAAAAAACTATATTGAAAATATTTATAATGAAATAATGGGTGAAAGTATAATTCCAATCTCTAATTCTGAAACTCCATTATGGAATGATGATTTAATAAAAATTGAACTTTTCAGAACTATGATAGAAGCAACTAATAAAACTATCCAAACTATTATCAATACAATTAATCATTATGAAAACGGTATGGAAAGTATGAAAAAGAAACATAAAATGGAAAAATATAAAAAATTAAAAGGAATTATTACTCAACCAGCCACTACTTTTCCTAATCCAAGTACTATGAATCCTAATCCAACCACACTTACCTCAACTTCTCCTAATCTACCTCCAAATCTAATCTTCCCTAGACTAGCCGGATCCAACCGACAAATGATCGAAGAAACCAATAAAGTCATAAACACACCCATCTTCCCACTTGACGAACATCTGCATCCATCTTCCTCAACACTGCCATCTCATCCATCTTCCTCAACACTACCACCTTCCTCCTCCACTTTTCAAGATTTAGTGGATTTATGATCCAGTGTCAAAAGGGAATAGACTTTATGATCTAGTGTCAAAGAAGATTGTGGTCAGCCGGGACGTTGTCTTTGAGGAGGACAAGAAGTGGAATTGGGATGTTAGCTATAAAGAACAGATTGAGCTGGACTTGGAATGGGGAGATGAAGAAGAGCACCTTGATGCCGAAGAAGAAGATGCAAGTAAAGAGCACCATGATGCCGAAGAAGAAGATGCAGGCAACGAAGAGATTATACCTAGCGCAGACTTCACCTCAAATGGAAGAGAAGTTAGAAATAGAAGAGCACCAACATGGATGAGGGATTACTATTCTGGTGTAGGTCTGTATAATGAAGATGTACAAGCTAATATGGCTCTATTCGCAAATTTTGATCCTGTTTGTTATGAGAAAGCAGTAAAAGATGAAAATGGAGGCATGCTATGGATACAGAGATGAATGTAATCAAGAAGAATGAAACTTGGTTTCTGACTAACCTACCGAAAGAAGCTAAAAGAATTGGGGTCAAATGGATCTATAAAACTAAATTGAATGAACAGACCCATTTGGTTACAAAGGGTTATGCATAGCAACATGGAGTTGATTATGAAGAAGTATATGCTCATGTAGCTCGCATGGACACAGTACGAATGATCCTAGCACTTGCAGCATAGAGAAGCTGGAAGGTATTTCAACTAGATGTGAAGTCAGCCTTTCTTCATGGAGAGCTCATTGAAGATGTTTATGTTGAGCAACCAAGAGGTTATAAGATAAATAGTGAGGAGCATAAAGTGTATAAGCTCAACAAAGCATTGTACGGACTCAAGCAAGCACCAAGAGCATGGTTTAGTCGGATTGAGTCATATTTCATGAGAGAAGGTTTCGAGAGGAATGATAGTGAGCAGACTCTCTTTACTAAAGTTATCGAGCAAGGTAAACGTTTGATCGTTAGCTTGTATGTTGATGATTTAATTTATACTGGAGATGATGAGGTTATAATGTGTGAGTTTAAGAACTCTATGATGAAGGAGTTTGATATGTCAGATTTGGGCAAGATGAGATACTTCCTTGGTATTGAAGTAGTGCAGTTTGATGGGGGGATATTTATAAGTCAAAAGAAGTATGCGATGGAAGTTCTGAAAAGGTTTGGGATGGAGCAGAGTAATTCAGTTCAAAATCCAACTATTCTAGGTTCCAAAATCTTCAAAGATGAAAATGGAGTAGAAGTTAATAGCTCAGTCTATAAGCAGTTGGTGGGGAGTATGATGTATTTGACGGCAACAAGGCATGACATGATGTATGCAGTTAGTTTGATCAGTAGATATATGTCCAGGCCAACAAGACTTCATTTTTTAGCAGCCAAGAGAATTCTGCGTTATTTGCAAGGAACCACTGCTTTTGGAATTTTTTACAATAAGGGAGGAAATAGAGAATTAATTGGATTTACTGACAGTGACTACGCTGGTTGTGTGGAAGATAGGAAGAGCACATCGGGATATGTTTTTATTTTGAGTGGAGCTGCAGTGGCTGGGCCTAACGTAAGCAACCAATAGTTACACTTAGTACAACTGAAGCTGAGTTCGTTGCAGCTGCAACATGCGCTTGTCAGGCAATATGGATGCAAAGGGTGCTTAAGAAGCTAGGTTATGAAGGTAGAGAAAGTTCCATTATTTTCTGTGACAATAGTTCATCCATCAGGTTGGCAAAGAACCCTGTAATGCATGGCAGGAGCAAGCACATTGATGTGCGATTTCATTTTCTGCAAAATCTGGTAAATAAAGGAGTTGTGCAGCTAAGATATTGTGGAACGCAGCAGCAAATTACAGACGTACTTACCAAACCACTCAAGTTGGGGTCATTTTAGGAGTTCAGAAAGGAGTTAGGAGTCTGTGATGAGCTAAAAGTAAACTAGTTACTTAGGTAGTCTAGTTTAAGGGAGGAAATGATAAGGTTTGTTTGTTTGTTATTCTTTTTGAATAAATGTCCTAGTTTTATGGATGTTTGATTTGGTCAAGTTGGTTACCACGTTTCTAGGCAACGTGGGTTGTAGGTCGTTTCTGTTTTGTAAAGCTATTTAATAGCTACTGCTACTTAATAAACTTGGTCACTCCCAAATTGTTCTTGATACTCGTTTCAATCCTTGAGTTCAATTTATCCAACATCTGGTATTTACCCAACATGCACCACTTCCTTTTCCTAGCCACATCCTTTCCGTTTTTGTTCTCTTTTGCATGCCTACTCTTGCAAAAGCTCCATTTGAATTTTTTTATTTTTTTATTATGATATATGATAAAGTGTTAACCTTCTCGAAACTATATTATTCAAAAGCAAAACACATCTTAATATATCAACTAATTTGGTATTCTTATTTTTAAATTAAGGAAGAAGTTATACTAAAAAAATTAAAATAATAATATTTTAAACTTTATACTCAATTGATATTAATATAATAAATCTTCTATTATTTTTTATTTTTATATTACACTTTGTACTCGTTCATAATTGATATTTTAAACCTTTTGTGAGGATATGACACAAATATTCTGTTAACTCATTATCGTAGAATTTTCCACTAAATTCTTTTTATTTTTATTTCCACGCAAGTGCCACGTAAGCTTACTGTACACACAATTTTTCCTAAAATAGTAGAAAATTACACGTGTCAAATTACAATGTTGAATGTAGAATAAAAAGTGGTTCTTCTTCTCTAAATTCCTCTGATTAATGAATCAGTCTTCACTCCGGATTTGGATTTGAACTTGAGTTGGATGGTTGACGGATTGGCCTTGAATCAGCTTGTAATCCGCGGTTGATTTGAGAAGAAACCGGCCTTGAATTAGCTTGTGGCTTCTTCTTGATTTGATTTGATGTGGTTGAGAGAAAACCGGCCTTGAATCAGTTTGTGGCTTCTCTTTCTTCCTTGGAGACGATATGCTTTAGCTCTTGATTTTTGCAGCACTTCTTCTCCTCAAAATAATGTGTTCTTCACCTTCTAATGAGGCCTCTATTTATAGGCTCATAGGGATAGTTTTGAGTGGGAAAGATGACACATGTCCTCATCTCATTGGTCCAATTTGTAACCATTGTAATTAATTAATTTACATATTAATTAATAGTTGAATATCAATTAATTTGACATTTAATCAAATTAATAAAATATTATATGAGTTTTATTCCCTCCAAATATGAGCTTGCTGGTGGGCTTCGACCAAATAAGCTTCATGAATTTCGGTGAATGGGCTTCGTGGCCTTTTTTATAAACTGGGCCGAATATTTTAAGACGAGCCGCAATTTTGATAACTACACTTACATTGCATTTCATCATGTTTTTACTATCCATTTACTTGTTATTTGGGCAGTAAAACTACTGATTTCCCTTTAATTTCCCATGCTTTTACCAGTTCTGGTCTGGAGGTAATTATTGGAAGATTCTGATATGGGAGCACTGAAGCTGATTTCCAGGCAGTCTTGGCCTAGAGCTTGGCCAAGCTTGCGGCCAAGACTCATCCGCGAAAGATGAATTTTGAGCAGCAGCGTTGGCAACCACTTGGGCCGCTTTCCGCTTGGGCCTTGCGAGCTGGCAAATCACAGCTGTCCAGCGAGAAAGAGAAGGATCAAGACGACATCAATTTAAGAATCCGATCAAGGATCTCCTTCTATCTTTGTATATTTTAAATTCCTATTTTTATTCAAAACAAATCAGGATTATTTATCTTTAGAGATTTTCTAGGAGTTTGAGTTGGAGAAGGACAGAGGAGTTTTAGCTTGTATTTAGCCAAAGATTGTTCCTCCTCTGTTCAGCTCTCTCCCCACTTTCTTCTCTTCCTCTCTCCACCTCCACCATTGAAACAAGTAACTTTTGCTCCTGGATTTAATTCTTGGAATCCACGGATTTATTTTATTTATGCAAGCAAGTATTTTTATAATTCATTCATGAGTACATCTAGCTAATCACCATTCTTGGTAAGAGCTTGAGGGCTATGTTTCTTATATTTCGTGAGATCTAATTACTCTTAATAATCTCTATTTTTGTAATTATTTATTCTCTGGTTTTTTTTACTTCCTTGTTTAAGTTTAGAACTGACAATTCAGATTTTATCTTGGGAGACCTAGTTAAATGAATAATACAACTCAGACCCGATTGACAACCGTGGGCCTCGACTAACAACCGAGGGTAAACTTGAGTTGGGTGTTGTCTTATCCACAGCAGCACTGCAGATATCGAGATGAACACCATTGAATCAGTGATCGAATCATAAGAACATAGCCTGTTCATGCTCTTACCGGGAACCTTCTTTTTACTGTTTTCAATCTTGACCCCCTGTCTTGGCCAAACCTTTGACCAAGACTGTTTTGAACTATTTAATTGCTTTTATTTTCTTTTTAATTTTCAGAACCAGCCAACCAAACTCAGTGACGAGGAAGTCAACCAAGAACTACAAATCCACCGAAGTCTCTGTGGACGATCCTCTTACCACCATCTACAAGTTCCTTGTGGACAAGTGATAAGTTGTATTTCTACCCCTTTTTCATATCTATTATACACTTATATTTGACGTGCTCGACACGTGATCAGTAACCAAATCCTTACGAGGAGCAACTGGTAGGATGTTCTAGCATCAATCACATGAAAAAGAACAATAGATACCAATTCTTCGATCTCTAGCTTCACTCGAATCGCGCCAATGGCAGCTTGACCCTTTTGATTGAAACCTTAGATGACCAACTTACTTTTGGAAAGTTCAGACATGGCAATTCCTAGTTTCTTCATTGTATGGATGGGCATAATGCTGACCGCTGACCCTTGATCCACAAGTATCCTTCTGACCTTTTCTCGAATGTAACCTGCAACATAAAGAGGTCTATTGTGCAAGCGAGATCCCAGTAGCAAATCATCATCTGTAAAGGTGATTGCATTAAAGCATTCGACGTAAGATGGTTGATCAACAGCTTTCAACAATCTTTCCTTGTATTTGGTTGGATCTACCAATGCTTGTACTAGTGACATCCTGACTTCTGAAGGGAGACTAAGGGTTTCGGCTAAAGAGACGTTTAATGGGACCTCCTTCAACCTTTTTATAACATCGTCATCTTCCTGGTCGGACTCTTCAGCTTGCTCCACGCTGACCATGTGGACTGCTACACAATCTTCATAATGTTGTTCTTCTGGGAAATACTCTTCAAGAGTTACTGTCCTTCCTTCTTCAGATATCTCTGGTTGTTCGCTCGGAAGGCCCCGCCCTTCTTGGTGGACATCATGATTTTGAATAGAGGCACCATAAGAGTATTTTGAAGATGGTTTTCTCTTTGGAAGAACCTTCTTATTCTTCTTTCTTCTAAAGGTTGACCACCCATCATTAAATTCATCTTCGGACTCAGAACTTGTTTCCCAAACATCTAAGTCATCAGTCATTAACTCGTTCAAGCTTGGCCCATAAGGGTTGCCCATCTTTGGCATCCCTGGGTAAGCATAGGTGACCTTGACTTCTCCATCCGTGTTGAACTTTATAGGGACTGCCTCTTTCGGTAATTCAGCTGTCAATATCGTCGGCTGAGAGGCGACTATCCCCTAACCCAAGGCTTGCGACAACGGAATAGGATCGAACGACCCGAAGGCAATCATTGTCTGTTTAGCATCATTCTTTGTGGTAGTCGTGATGTAGTTGGCCTCTACAACATCTTCACTATCGAGTTTTATCTTACCTTCGTTGTCCAAATGAACAATGAGATCTTTGAGGACAAAGCATTTATCTACCAGATGATTGATGATCCGATGATATCTGCAATACCTGGAGTTGTCGACCTGGTTCACTTCCTCTGGGTGCTTTGATGGTGGAAGCTCGATCAATTTTTGTTCAAGAAGCTGGTCCAGAATGTCGGAGACTTCTGAGTCCAAAAAAGGGTATCCCTTTTCTTCACGTTCCATCAGGGTTCTTCTTTGAGCTCTGAAAGGCTTGTACTCCGTCTTGACCTGCTGCATCCCCTCTTTCCTTTGAGCTTCCTTGGAGGATATCTTCACAGGTGCAGTGGTAACCACCATGCTTTCTTTTCCTTTGCTGTTCTTCGGGTCTTTCCTCACTTCTTTCTTGACTTCCTTCTTTTCACGAGGGTCATTTGGTAAGTAACTCCCATGCCTTTGGATCTGAATTTTCAGATCATGAGCTCTAGTTGCGAGCTCCTCGAATGTGCGAGGCATGTTCGCCTGCAAGTTATAGAGCAGTCCCTACTACATGCCTTGGACACACGTGTCAATTGAAGATGACTCACTAATCCTTTCTTTGCAATTCAGGACCAAGTTCCTCCATCTTTCGATGAATTCAGTGACAGGTTCATCTTTCCTTTGTTTCGTTCCAACTAATTCAGGTAGGCCAACAATCCGTCGAGTGCTGTAAAAGCGAGTTAGGAATTCTCTTTCAAGTTGGTCCCAACTATCAATAGACCCAAGCCTGATGTCAGTGTACCATTCGAAGGCCACGCCTTTCAGAGATCGAACAAATTGCTTCACCATCATATCTCCATAAGTCCCTGCATTGTTACAAGTCTCTATGAAGTGAGCGATGTGTTGTTTAGGGTTCCCTTTCCCCTCGAACTGCTGAAATTTTAGAGGTTGATACCCTACAGGCAGTAATAGTTCATCTATGCGCCTTGAGTATGGCTTCGCGTAACCAAGTGAGGATTGCGAGGCTCCTCCATACTGAACACGGATAGTGTCGGCAATCATCATCTGCAGTTGTTGAACTGTCAGGTTTGCGACAGGTGTCGCGGTGTTGTTGTTGTTGTCATTCAGATTATTCACCAGGATGTAGTCTTCATGGTGTTTTCGCTGTCGTTCTCGATCAGCATTCTCATCACCAAAAGAGCCTCCGCTAGAGTTTGGATTGCTTGATGAACCTGAGTGACTTGCCAACTTAGCCGTCAATAAAGTTATTTGGGCATCTTTCTTTGCCATAGCCTTTGTCAAATTTTCAATTGCCGTGGACATCGCTTGAAAGCGAATCTCAGGATCTTGGGAAGCGTCGATGGCCATCACCGCAGCAAAGGATTCAGAGGAGTCAGAGTTGTACTCTACCCATCTCCTAGTTGGAGTATTTTCAGAAGCAACTCCGGTATCGGATCGGATGATAATCATAGTAAGAGCCGTCAGATCTTGTTTGCACCTCTTTGGTGACCTTTCTTCTGGGTCTTACCCTACGGGAAAATTGTTTCAATGGTGACACCAACTGGGCTCTTCCGAATCTAGTGCGAGCACGTGTTGCGGGAAGACCTTCTTGAAGTGCTTCAGGAAATGAGTCGTCGGTCTGATTTCTAATAAGGAGATTCATTTTGGATCTTGATTTGAGGAGTGTGATTCAAAAGATGAGAGGAGAGTAGGGTCCCACTGGGCGTGCCAAAGATTTGTACACATAATTTTCCTAAAATAGGAGAAAATTACACGTGTCAAATTATAATGTTGAATGTAGAATAAAAAGTGGTTCTTCTTCTCTTAATTCCTCTGATTAATGAATCAGTCTTCACTCCGGATTTGGATTTGAACTTTAGTTGGATGGTTGAAGGATTGGCCTTGAATCAGCTTGTAATCCGTGGTTGATTTGAGAAGAAACCGGCCTTGAATTAGCTTGTGGCTTCTTCTTGATTTGATTTGATGTAGTTGGCCTTAAATCAACTTGTGGCTTCTCTTTCTTCCTTGGAGACGATATGCTTTAGCTCTTGATTTTTGCAGCACTTCTTCTCCTCAAAATAATCTGTTCTTCACCTTCTAATGAGGCTTCTATTTATAGGCTCATAGGGATGGTTTTGAGTGGGAAAGATGACACATGTCCTCATCTCATTGGTCCAATTTGTAACCATTGTAATTAATTAATTTACATATTAATTAATAATTGAATATCAATTAATTTGACATTTAATCAAATTAATAAAATATTAGATGAGTTTTATTCCCTCCAAATATGAGCTTGTTGGTGGGCTTCGACCAAATAAGCTTCATGAATTTCGGTGAATGGGCTTCGTGGCCTTTTTTATAAACTGGGCCGAATATTTTGAGACGAGCCTCAATTTTGATGTCTACACTTACCATTAGGGTTGTACAAAAAACCGACCCAACCCGTCTGACCCGTATAACCGATCTGACCCAACCCGTCAAAAGAGCATAACCGCCATAACCGTGGGTAATGGTTATATAACCAACCCGTTATAGTTGGGTTGGGTCGGATAGCGGGTCGAGTTTTAAAAAACCGCGGTTAATAACCGACCCGCCCACCCATCTATTATTAACCCTAAGTATATAACCTAATTGAAAAAATCCTAACTCCCTAAGGACTCTAACCCGCCGACAACAACAACAAGACCCTCTCCCTCTCGGACCACGACTCGCCACCGCACCTATCTCCCTCATCACCATCCACCGCCACACCCCGTTACTTTTCAAGACCACTGCTCATCACCAACCACCAATCCCGACCATATCCCTCCTCTCCGTTCATCTCTCCCTCTCGGCCTCATCACCAATCGCAGAGGTCTCCCTCATACCACTGCACTGCTCATCATCAACCGCACCTATCTCCCTCATCTCTCCACCTGCCGCTGCTGCTTTTCCCCGCTTAGGAGCCGGCTCTGGGTGTAAATTCGAGATCCAGAGGTAGGTTTTCCTTGTTCCATTTTTGTTTCTTATACATCTTTGATTTCGTTATGATTGCTCGCTTCTTAAACCCTCAATTTTTGTACCCTTTGGTTTCTCTGTTCAGAATCCCACATTTTAAATTGTTGAAATTTTGTCAATTGAGCTTTAATTTTGGGGAACAGTCGGTAATGGGTATGGTTAAACAGTTGTGTGATTCGATAAAGGTTGTTGCGGGTAATGGGTATGGTTAAACAGCTGTGTGATTCGATAAAGTTTATCACTTTGTCTGAAAGTAGTATTTGGTAATGGCTTTTTTTCACTGTTTTCATTTCATTTGTGCTTTACTTATGTTTGGTTTATGAGAACTAGGGAAAGCAGTTGATTCTGATAAAGGAAATAATATTATTATTCATTTGATGCCTTCTGATTCTGATAAGAATCAGCAGTTCCAATCTGGTGTTTATAATGTTGTCAATTCGTTGACGAATAGTTGCTCATTTAGTGTCCGTTTTTGTTGCCGAAAGGTTGTTGATTTTGTTGTCGAAATGGGTACTTGTGTTGCTGCCAAAACCACGCCACTTTGCTGTCAATCTTTGCTCATTTTGCTGTCAATTTCGCACTAATAATTGCTTCCATTTTCATGCTATTTTTGCTGTCAATTGGGAGTTTGTTTTGATGACGAAATAGTGTCCGTTTTGCTGCCAAATTATGCATGTTTTGCTGTCAATATTAAGCTCATTCTAGCTGTCAATTTGATGCCCATTTTGCTGCCAATTCACGCATGTTTTGCTGTCCATTTTGTAGCTCTTTTAGCTGTCCAAATGCACCCCTTTTAGTGTCCAATCGTAGCTCGTGAATGCTGGATTTTTAGTTTCCTTTTTAATAGGCAGCCTTTGCTTCGTATGATGAGAAGAATGTAAAATTGACAAAATTGTTAAAACTTGCAGTGATGAAGGTAAGATCAGGAAGGTGTTGAAGGTAGAGCCACTTCCAAATGTGGATCTCATGTGAACAAGATGCAGCAATTGTCCATTGCCTTGTGAATTGAAAAATTTGTTTGCTTTAAATTATGAATTATCAACTTTCAACGTTATTGTGAAGTTACATTGTTGTTCTTATGAAAAATGTGAACGGTGGTTGTTGTTTTGTGAAGTTATTTTTGGTTTTATTTTCAGCAGCAGGGTTTAAAATTGCCCTTTTCAACAACAAAATAGCCAAGCCAACTTGGCAGCCCATAACCGCCTATAACCGCCAACTCGCGGTTAACCGCCTATAACCGTACAACCCGTCAACTAGCGGTTATAGGCGGATAACCGACCCAACCCGGCCCGCTAAATATTTGGCAGGTTGGTGCTGGTTATGAGTCATAACCGACCCAACCCGGCCCGCGTACAGCCCTACTTACCATGCAGCTTACCAACAAAAAAAAAAACAAAAAAAAAAAGAGAGAACGAAAAATGACTTACTCCCAAATCTCTCTCGTCTCTCTTCCTCAAAAACAAATTTCAAAATCTTAATTCAAGACATTGAAACAAGAATGATAACAATAATAAAAGAGTGAAAGGGAGAGGGAGGTATTATTAGGTTGTAGTGGAATCAAGAGTTGAGTACGGTGGACTTTGCGGAGTAGGGTAATGAATCATGACAGATCGAAAGGAATAGCTGCGAGGTGGACGAAGAAGGGATGAGTCGCTGACTGCCAAAATTTTCAATATAGTTGCTTTTTTATGTGGAATCATATTTTTGTTTTCCATGAAGAGGTATGCAAGCAATGGAGATGAAAAAATGTGGAAAGAAAGGGATAGATTTATATGAGAAAGGATGAGCTTGAAGGTGTCAATAATGAAGATGGAGGAGGAGCTCCTAGCAGCCCAGATGCGCAGAGGAAAAGGGAAATGATAGGGATATTTTTTTTCTTTTATTCCACGTGGCGCTTGTGTGGAAGTTTTTCTTCATAAAAAATGTAATTTAAAATTCTATATCACGGGTGTCACATCCTTACAAAAAATTTAAAATATTAATTATAGACGAGTACAAAATTTAATATCGGCTTACCAAAAAAATAATCCAAACTTAAAAAACTCTTCAAATTTAAATTAAAAAAATATTCCCTTCATTTTATTTTAGTAGTATTTTTAATTATAATTACATGTATTAATGAAATGAATAATGAGGAAATTTCTATAAATGAGGAAATTAATTAGTAGTTAATAATTATGTGATTAGTTTCTATAATTAAGATAATAAAGGTTAAGAAAATAAAAATTATTAACTAACTATTTAAAAATAATAATAACTCTTTTAAAAAAAAGTAGGTAAACCCAAATAAAAAAAAAGGACGGAATATTTGTACAAAAGCATAAGGGCAAAAATCTGTTACGTTATGGGCTTTAGCTGTGACATTATGGGCTTTAGCCCATGCTTAATAAAGATTTTTCAAGTCGATACGGATACTGTTGACATCTAAGCCGGCCCATCGAAATCTCATTGTATGCTTAATTTTGTCGAGTCCGAGTGAAATTTTTGGGCTTTATGGGTGTTTTGTTCCTTGAATTTGTCATTTTTCTCAAATAACTCTCTGTAATTATTAAATCTTAAATTACACCTCATGAAATTGATCTTAACTTTTTCATTTTCATATGAATTAAATTGTCACAATATTTTAGTGCCATACATAAAGGTTGGGTGGTTTTCATGGATGAAATAAGGTCAATTTTGTTGGAGGGGTTAATTGAGATCGGTATGTCAGATTAAATGTGCAATTTGAGAAAATTTAATTAAGTGTAAGGGGGTGTTCAACGGTCAGTATCAAAATATTTCGGTGCTAAAAATTTGGTATTTAGTATATTATACTAGAAATAATAGATACCATATTATTTATTGTTTGGTTCTATTACTAAACTACTGAAATAATTTTGATACGGTATTCCATATTACTAACCAAATACCGAATCAAATTGTAAGTAGGGCGATTTTGTGAGAGAAAAAGGATTTTGACGTAAGAAGGAGAGGAAAAATAGGAAAGGGTTAGAATCAGACATAAAAAGTACCTCTTTATCTTTCCAATTTAGGCCCTGTTTAGCGTTTTGATTCTAACTGGAAAAGTTCTCTGGGAAGAAGTGTTGAATGAAAATTACTTCTGGAAAAAACAGTATGTTGTTTGGTAAATATTTATTAAAAGTGTTGTGAGATACCAGAAGTTGTTTATGATATTTAGTAAAAACTGCTGTTAAAACTGTGGTTGGAATATAAAATGACTATAAATGACATAATTTATTTCAAGCATTATAATTAATATTTTTTAGTATCTGTATATGTTATTTAAATCAATTTATTTTTTTAAACAAATAATTAACAATTTATTTATAAAAAAAATAATACTTTATTAGAAGAAGAAAAAAAAATTATTAAATATTGAAAAAAAAGTTCATTTCATATTCCATAACTTACATCATCAATAACATTTAAACAAAATTAATTAATTATGTAAGTTAAATTTATTTAATAGTGTAAACCCAAAACTTAAAACTTCTTTAATGGATGAGGAAGTTAATGTAAAATATGAAAACAATTTGTTTTAAAAACTAATGCCTCGAATTAATGTAAAATAATATCTATACATCTTGATTCAATTTTTCATACCAATTACGACAATAACAATCGTCATTTCCTTTGAAATTTAAGATCAGAAAAAATCGAATATCATGCGGATCTGCTCCTTATATCCACACAAGTTTATTTAATTTTTATTTTTTTTAAATGTAATTAATTGTATTAATTTCTTATTGAACAACTATTCTTGTCCATACCGTGGATAGCTCATGCCGACATTTAGTAGAAGAACCATTAGCCCAGACATTCAATCACAAACAAAGCCACATACATCGAAACAAGCATTTATCATACAGAAAGAAGATTCGGGCAAGAACTACATGCGATGTGTCTTTCAATCATCAAAGTAGGATTAAAATACCCCTTGGGCCAAAAGGTTTTACATATATAAATCACAATTACATATTCATCATTAAACTATTAGCTATTGAGTTACGAACTGCATTCATAAGTAACATTTCACTATTATTTCCTTCACTCTGCATACTTCCTTCACCCATATACATCGCATGTTGTGAAACTCCATTCGTATCCGAAAAAATATCATCTAGTACAAAATCTAGATTTTCATCCAATCTTCTAAAAGCAGGCCAATCTTCTAAAAGCAGGATCGTCTAGAGAATTTTTTTGTATAAAATTGTGCAAAACCATAGAAGCGACTACAATTTTAGCTTGCGTTGGAAATGGATATGAAGGCATGTCATGTAATATTTTCCATCTTCTCTTCCATACTCCAAATGTTCATTCTATACAACATCTTGATAAAGAATGTGCCCGATTAAAGGTTTCCTTACGACCCCTCGGTGGTTGCCCTCGTTGAAAATCAGGTAAATGATACCTTATACTCTTGTAAGGTTTCAGATACCCATTAACGTCAGGATATCCAACATCTACTGCATAATACTTACCTAATATTATAAATAAGTTAACGTTATTAACACAGTAATAATTATTATCATAAATAAATAAACGTTATGAAAAAGTGTTATTAACCTGGAGGTGGTTTAGGAAATTTCCATTATGGATTGTTAACTATAAAATTGAAAATGCGAGTATCATGGGTTGTGTCTTCCCATCCAGCGCAAGCATAAATGAATTACATGTCAAAACTACATGCTGCTAGGGTTGCCCATTCGGTTATTTTGAATTTCTGAATTCTGAATTTGCAAAATTCGGGTATTCCGAAATTTGGATTTTCCATCCCGAACCCGAAATTTTAAAATGCTTTCCGAACCCGAATTTCCAAAGTCATAATTTTGGAAATTTCGGAATTATGCTGCTAGGGCTGCCCATTCGGTTATTCCGAATTTCCGAATTCTAAATTTGCAAAATTCGGGTATTCCGAAATTTGGATTTTCCATCCCGAACCCGAAATTTTAAAATGCTTTCCGAACCAGAATTTCCAAATTCATAATTTCGGAAATTTTGGAATTTCTGAAATTTTCGAAATTATGAATTGACAATTCAATCCACTGCCATACATTGTAGCTCTACCTGTATGAATTCGGAAATTATGAATTCAATCCACTACCAATTCAATCCACTACCAATTCAATCCACTGCCATACAAACAATCCAACAAATTTTATAAACAATCCAGCAATTTTAAACATACAAATTAAGTTAATCCAATCCACTGCCATACAAACAATCCAACAAATTATCCAAATCCAATTCACTGCATACAAATAATCCAAGGCTACAACAACAATTTAATAACAACGACAAGTTTAACAAGTGATCTCCCTCTTCACTGCCATAGTAATTATCCATACAACTAACTCCCTTCTCCACTGCAATTTTTTGTCCAAGCAAAACAAGTGATCTCCCTCTTCACTTTAGCAAGTGACTCCAAGCAACTAATTCCAAAACAAATACCGAATCAACTATTGGCAAGTGAAATTAGCAAGTGAAATTCTAAAAATTTGAATGAGTTTGCACACACCTCCACAACTAGCAAGTGACTTCAAGCAACTAAACTTCTGTAATAGTTGTCTCCACTAGCATTTGAGAGGAGTCTACAAACCAAAGTATTCCAAGAGATAGAAACCCTATCGCAATTAGACATCAAAAACGCTTTCAATCTCACCTTCTCATCAACATACATCTTATAACAAAACCTAGTAATTGTGTTCCTAGAAGGCACTGCAAACCTATTCTGCACAGTAGCCATGAACTTCTTAAACCCCACACCCTTTACAAACCTAAAGGGAAGTTTATCCTCTATTATCATTAGTGTCAAAGCCTTCTTACAAGCTTCTTGATCAAACTTCCAAGATCCTACAGTCTTACTACCATCGGGATGTACATAAGTGTTCATTTCAATTTGCCTAGGGTCATTAGAATGAGGTACCTCTTTGCACTTTTTTCATGTGATTTTTCATGCCATTTGTACCATTTACCCTAGAATCACATGCAATTTCAGTTTGATAGTATATACAGGTACCTTTCCATTCTCCATCCTCATTTTGGATCCTTTTAAATTGCTTCCACACAATTGATCTTCGAACCATCGTCTTCCTTTTCTTCTCTTTCTTTACTGTAGCAGTAGCCGGCGCTGCAGGTTGCGCTTGTGTATTTGCCACCACTGCCACAGCAGCTTTTGCTGGTTGTTTGTCTTGCATTACCACATCCGCATCAACTAGGTTATCAGACATCTTCCTCCTAATTAATAAAACAGAAAATCAAGTTAATTTTAGTTTAATCTTTTTCTTAAAAAATAAAATTGGCAGGACAGTTATATGGCTACACCATATACATTCAACCAACAGCCAAATTTATTGATTTAAATCCATTTGCATGTGCATGTGGCCAAATTGAACACAAATTACATATATGTTGTGCAATAAAAAAAAGCTCTTCTCTTGAAATGATTAATTGAAAAAGAAGCCAATGCAAGCAACCCAACCCGAAGTTATCCCATGTTGACATTGCAAAGTCAAGCCAAAGAGGAACCAATTGTGCTACATATATACCAAGTAAACCAGAAACTCGAATCTCAACCCTACGAATACTTTGCAACTGTAAATTTAGTGATAAATCATAATAATATTAAAACACGAAACAAGGGAAGCAATTGCAATTGGTGTCTCTGTTTTGTTAAGAAAGAAAATATTATTCCACAAATAACAGTACTACTATTATTATCATCTGATGGATAATGGCATAGTTATACCATTTTCTCAATTACAATATTACATTCACTAATTTATCATCTAATTGAAATCCAAGATTAAATTAAAAATTAAACAAAAATTGAGCAGCCCTACCTATAAGAGAAGATGGTGGTGACGACTGACGATGGTGGTGAAGAAGTGATGCGTGCTTGTCGAGGGCACGATCAAACAAATAATAAAGACCTGCTATCAGGTGCATAATAAATTGTGCATAGTGGTAACAGGGTCGATCCACGAAGACTAGGGCAAGACTCTAACTTTCATGCATGACAAAGACAAACATACCAAGACAACAACAAAAATGGGGGAAGTTGGTTGGCTAACAAGTTAATCAAGAGAGATAAGAGCCAGCAAGTTAACTAATAAAAATAGTAATCTAGGGCTAGACATGCAAACATAAATCAAGGGCACGACATGCAAACAGAATGATAAATAAAGACATGAAAGCAGATAAGAAAGATTCATAGCAAAGGTTTTTCTCGGGCTGCGTCGAGGGCATGAAAATATCTATGACCTCGAGGGCTAGATAATCATCGGCACAGAGATATTCTAGACTCATGTACATACCTGCTATAGGGACCGCGTTTCCACGCCGCATCCCCTGCTTACCTTCTTAGATAAAAGTCACCCCCCGTTTCCACATATGAGGTGACCTTGACGTTCAGCCATCCTCCCAGCTACCTCTCTTGTCATCAAAAGGCAGCCTTGACACTTCGACCTGTCATGGGAGAACGACAACGAGGACACGTGGAAATAACGCTTTTGGTTTTTCTAGGGCTCGATGATGGAAACCACGGCAAGGCCTCGATGTCATTCTGCTCTTCTAGGCCTTGAAACTAGAAATCCTCAGAATTACTCCAAAAATGCTTCTTTTCGATCTTTTCCTTCTTTTGGCATTGATCTGCAATAAAGATAAAAATAAGGGTCAAATAGTAGAATCAAGCCCCCGAAAGGGCTAGAAAAGAAGGTAAAATCATGACCATGAAACGTGCTATCAAGAAGATGGTGTGTTGGTGGGTTGGCGGTGTTGAATTGAATCTGGTGGTGGTTTTGAAGATGGTGTGTTCGTGATGGTGAGGAGAGATCGGGAGGAGAATGGTTATGAACGGTCGGCGCTGGTTGTGTTGTTAATGGTGGACGGCGGCGCTGTGTTCTATGTTGGTGGGTCAGCGGTGTTGAATCTGTTGAAGGGTCGGCGGCGCTGGTGGTGGATGGTGGTGGTTTTGAAGATGGTGTGTTGGTGATGGTGGACGACGGCTTTGGTAAGAGAGAATGAGTTGAATTGAAATCGAAAGAGGAGAATGAGTTAGGTTATTTGGGCTTAGCCTAAAACGACGTCGTTTGGCGTCGTTTTAGGCTTATTAAATTCGGGTATTTCGGGTACCCGAATTTTTCAAAACCCATCCCGTTCCGACCCGAATTAAAATTTCGGGTATAAGATACCCAAACTAGAATTTCCGAATTCTGAATTTTCGATTCCGAAATTGAAAATTTTGGGTCGGAAAAATCAGAAATTTAGGTCTCGGAAATTTTGGGCAGCCCTACATGCTGCCATGATATTTTGAGTCAGGATACCTTTTCTGCCAATGTATCTAATTTGATCTTCTGGAGCGACACAAACATGTACATGTGTTCCGTCTATAGCTCCAATACAATCCTACAATAAATTGTAATCAATTCTTAGTTGTATTAAACTGAGATGCATAACCTATATATAAATATAAAATGTAAATCAAATTATTTATCTACCATACCTTAAAATATGGCTTATATCTTGTATCATTCAAAATTTGTGGCGGGACAATTTTGAAATCTCCAGGACGAATGATGTGCTCTGATAATGACCACACAACATCTAATACCTGATTAAAAACTCTACTAATTGTTTCACTAGAGTGTTGAAATCGTTCACAAACGTGCCTGTTTGAAGCACCTAAGGCGATAGTATATAAAAACATACACACTTTCTCAAGAAGTGACATTCTTCGTGATGACTCCAAATTGCAAGATTGTAGTGTGCCCACTAGTTCTAGTATTGTATCTTTATCCATCCTGAACATATTAATAGACCGTGAATCCCTTCCAGACAATATCTCAGTCAACCATTTCATTCCTGTTTGGTATGAGGTCATACACGGTTCTTTATACAAGTAAGTGCAAAAATACGTACTAATAGATGCAGTCGTAGCAGTCGTAGCAGTCATTAACCACCAAAACTCTTCGTCACTTTCTACGAACAAATCATTTTCTTCATTCATTTCTGCAAAAAATTATTACAATGCATGGGTCCATTAACTGTTTGTGGCGGAATCTATATGAACAAAAAAAACTCAATGTTACTACACAAAAAGTAAGAATATAATAATCACGATATCAATTCATACGTTTGTGAGCAACTGAAAACTTTCAGAATTCTAAAAAGAAAAGAAACTATCAACTATAATAATCTCAATAAATTAAGGAGATGATAGGCAAAAGCTAAGCAAAAGCTATTCGATTCCGATCTGCTTATAATAGTTGATAGGAAAAAGCTATCTGATTCCCATCATTAAAAAAAACAAATAAAATGAAAGGAAGCAGCAGAGGAGGCAGGAAGAAGACAAACATATACCTCTATTATTGATCTCTTTAGGACCAGAACTCCTATGTTTGCTTGCTCATGCTCAATCAGCAGTGCAAGAGAAGTAGAGCTTAATAAAGATGACTTTGGGTAAGGACAAAGTGTGGTAGTAATGAAAAAGTGACAGGTTCATTTACTACTTTGATGGAAGTGGTTAGGATCGTAAATTTGACTTTTTACGCTGATGGGCGTGTGGTTCTGTCTCCATATGCACAAGTTCATTTCTATTAACTTTGAATTGAATTTAAACATAACTTTTAGATATTTGAAAGATTTCTCAAACTTTGCTTATAGTATTTTATTAATAAAGAACCAAGACCACATCAATTAACAAGAAAGTTCTAACATAACACTCATACATAATAACTAATACGAGACCTCAGATTGTCATGAAAATATAGATTACAATACAACTAATAAGAAAGTTCTAACATAACACTCATACATAATAACTAATACGGGGACCTGAGCGTTACTACTTATTTTGGCCCCTTATGGATAAAATGATAAGTCGGCTAGTTCAGCTTGTGTGCTAGTGAATCGAGCTCAAGATAAACCTCTCTCTTAAGTTTATCTTTAAGAAATTCAGTTTCAAACATAAAAATTCTACCGTTGATATCGAGTCCTGGTATAGTTTTTAGGTCAGCCACAATAGCTCTCATGCTAGGGACTTCAGGTTCAGTAACTCTAGAGGTCACTATTGAACTCCTAGAAGCCAGCACATTCACCAATGTATCGAGGTGTCTAGCTAGCATTGCTGCCTCCCTGATTGCCTCTTTCATTTCTTCAAACGAATGCTTGACTTAGCACATCCCCCTACTTCAACATTTCTCTTCCTATTACTTGCTAAGCCCGGTTGAGAACTTCCACACTCAAACATCTCATCCAAGCTATCTTCAAATGGAACCCCCTCTGCTGAATCACCACAACCTTCAACATCAGTAGGCTCCTCCGGAGGTGTAACGCGCACATTACATCCGGGTGATATAGCAAACTCTCCGGTAGCTACTATGGTGGAAAATATCAATTCTAGTTTCTCTTCAAGTTCAGGTTCAATTCCACCTATTCTGAAATTTTCAAAACTCGAGTTTACCTACACATTTAAAGAGATCAAAAATGATCCATCATGCAGCAATTATGTAGTAAAAACAAAGAAATTAGAGCAAACAAAATGTAAAAAATAAAACTAACCTTGATTTTTTCTTCCCACCAAGCATCATCTGCACCAATAGTATTTTTGTATCCCATCCTAACCCTGTCTCATTACGCATCAAATATTTCCATAATTTATAATCCTTTTTTAAAGCATCCCATTTGTTTTTAAGTTATTTTTTACTATAATTTAATCCAGTTTCGTTACGGAACTCATTAATAATAAAGTTCCACCCTTGTTTGTTGAAATGAGTATGTGGCCTAAATATTTTTTCAATAGCTCGAATACAATTATCACAAAATGTATGCATTGTACTCTTGTGCCAAACAGCCTTGGGTACTTTACTTCCAGTTCCTTGGATTGTCATCTACAATAAACACAATACATTTATGGCATGATTTACGATCAATTTGGCTACTTCGACAAAACGAGATCATATTAAAATTAAAACATTAATATAATAACATAAATTTCTTTTTTTAATCATTATGAGAATCTTGTTGGCGTAAAATAAATTTGCATTAGAGATTATGGGGATATAAAGCAAGGCAGAAAATGACACAGGTACGTGATATGCAGAGAGATTAGTTAAAGCGACCTGTAATGCAATGTGAGGCTGAAAGAAGCACATGGCAGTACTTGAACAAGTATAATTCCAACATATTAATCGCAGGCAAGCCACATGACACAGGTGCAGCCACATTTCTGAGAAATTACTCAATGCCCAGCTATACGTCATGGATGGGTATCTTAATGTACACATGTTCTTTGGGAGTTTTTTCCACAAATGCTACTCTAGCATCTCTTCTTGATTACAAGCTAGCAAGTTATACAAGATTTACAAATTACACTAATTATAAGCGTGTACTATCTTCTATACATAGAAAGTCAGGTATAGGTTACACATCATATTCTGCAGTACTTGTTCAATCAAAATCCATAACAACTATATCATAAAAATTGGACAGAGTCAGTTTTAAAGGTTATAAAAGGCAGTTTATATATTCTTCTAATATTATACTTTATAAATCTTGATAAACTTGTTGTCAATGAACCTGTTATAGAGACCAAAAAATCAAAACAACTTAAGACAAGCAAACTTGCACTCCCTGTGTATCACGCATCATGACATTTCAATACTAGAGCATGCCTCTATAAACGATAAGAAAATGTACTGTGAATAAACAGATTTTTCTAGTAAGAGTATGAGTTGCCAGGAAACTGTTGTTGTCATAGAAATATATCATGCACAAAGGGTTGTCTTTAATATACAAATGAATCACAGTTGTGCTACATTGCTATGGTCTCTTAAATTAGTAACTAAACAAGTTATAATGAATCACAGTTGTAGGGCTATAGAGGTTATAAATTTCAATATAATCATATGCATTGTCGTATCTTTCATAGTTAAGACTTAAGAAAGTAATTCCTGGTTACACATCACATACTAGCCAAGTATTTGAAGACTTAGAGTTCAAAGAATTAAAAAGTAATACCAACTGTAATATAGCATTACCTCAATAGCCAAAGATCAAAAAAAATAATATACGAAAGCATTATTAGTGCAAATTATGTTATCTAATAATATCATCATCACAATGTCTTACAATATAATGTAATGCTAAATCAATTGCATATTGGCTGCAAGCACAGACAATAACACAAGCATGGCCAGAACATACTTCCAATAATAGAAGAGGCACAATAAATAATTCCAATATATCAACCGAAGGCAAGCCACATGACATTTTCAAAAAGGGGGAAAAATCACAAATAATTCATAAAAGCAAATATTTGGAGAGAATCGATCAACAACAGCAGACATGACACAAGTACCAGATTAAACACAAAAAAATGAGAAAAAATGATACTCCCTCCGTTTTTGAATAATTGACACTTTACTGTTTATGCACGCGTTTCGAGGAGGCCGAATGACTCACTATTTGACCCCAAAAAAATTCGTATTTTTTTTCTAATGTACGTTAATCCTTAACGTACGTCCGAGAAAAAGTACGGAACTTTTTGGGTCAAATAGTGAGCCATTCGGCCTCCTCGAAACGCATGCATGAATAGTAACCAGTGACGATTATTCGAAAACGGAGGGAGTACCTTGGAAGACATAAATTGGTCTTTTAAAAGAGAATTTGAGAGAAGAACAAGAACAGGAGGCGATGATGGGTTGGTGTGGAACGTAATAGACTGCGAGCAAAAAAGAGGGGAAAAGAAGAAGGACGTGTTTGTTAAAAATAGGAGAAGCTTAAAAGAAACAAAACATAGAAGAATGAGCAGATCCAAAACGAGAGAGGGAGAGAGAAACCTGAATTTTGCATCCAGGAGAATAAGGAGAATGACGAACCCTAATTTTGTTTCGCCCTCAATGCGATTGCCTTCACCAAATGTCCAGGAGGATGAGAGGAGAATGAGGAACCCTAATTTTGTAGATGTCCAGGAGGATAAGAGGAGAATGAGGAGCCGTTTGACTGAGGAGAATGAGGAGGATGGTTGTTTTTTTGTTTATTTATACGTGGTATATTTATAATTAAAAGGAATGCTCTCAATATTTTTGTCCAAAATGAAAGATAGACAGCTTCATGTGTCCTTCTCAAAACAAAGGTTTTGAGGCTGGACCTTTTCGCTCCTTTTCCAAAACCAAGGTTTTCTTTGGTTTGGAAACCTGACTTCTCAAGAAGCTCTTCTTGGTTGCTCGTTACCAAACACCTTTGCTGTCTTTTTGGGTTTGAAACAAGGCTTCTTGGGGTAAAACCTGAGCCCCAAACACCCACTTAACCATTTTTCATTAAAATAATAATAATAAGTTATATTTTGAATAATTACTATAAAAAATAATCAATAATTCATTTGCAAAAGAAAAATGGGGTTGTAGTCTGGTATGTATATGTCCCACGTGTCTTTATTTTTAAATTTACATAATAAATATATGAAAGGCAATACCGTATAAAAATTATTTATCGTACTATATCGAATAAAATTTGATCAGTATTCAATAATACCATATTAGAAAAAAATTTAAAAAATTACTAATCGATTAATTTAAATTTTAGTTTGGTATTTTGATAATTTCAGACGGTAGTCCTACGAGTGAATTTTCTAAAAATAAATAGTAAAAAAATTAGAAATTATGTTAATGAGAAACAAACAAAAAGTATTTTTCAATTCTTTAATAAGAATGATAGAACTCAAAATAATGAAATAATTAGTGTAAAAAATAGTAAAAGAAAGAAATTAACAAAAGTTTTTTTTTTTCTGACTCTGGAAGAAATAAAAGAATCAGTATACAGTATCACTACTGTTAAGCTAATTATGGATGGAAACCTTTTTCCTTTTCTCAGAACATTTACTAACCAAAAACTTTGGCTAGTCATAATTTGGTGAATAAACAAGACCAGTCACCAATCTTGGGGCCCACAGGGAATGTAGACGTGTCAAGATCAGAGGTGTCTAGGCGGATCATAAAACATATGACCACACATTATTGGAGTGACAGTGAATAATTAACACTAATTAATTTGCATTCCCTATCCCTAGTGTACAAAAAAGAGAGGAAAAAAAAAATACGAAGAGGGGGTGCGTACTGCGCACACATGCACCCGCGAAGTGGGTTACCCAGGTGCCCACGTTACCTTTAAGTAAATATTGGGTGAAGGAGAAAAAGAGGTGACTGTCGCGAACTACGATGCGCCGTAGATGGAGGGCGGCGGGCTCTGATGAGACTGACATAATAACGACGTCATGAGCCATCCTCCACAGCAAAAAGCTTCTCTCCTCTTATTCTTGGTACTCGAGCTCTCTCCTCTCTGTGTTTTTAGCCTTTTTTTTTTATATAAAAAAAATTATTGTAATTAAGTTAAACCACTAGAGAACAAAAGATGTGAGTTAAAAAGAACATTAAAAGGGATAAAAGGGAAAAAAAGATGCAATTTCAAAGTCAACCCCTCGGTTCGAAGACGAAAACAATGAAAATCTCATCCACCGTTGCATGTTCATCACTTCATTACATTTTTTCCCAAACAATATTATGTTCTAGATAAAGGGTATTTAACTATTTATACCCGTTGGTGTTACCATTTTTATGTCATATTTCGATAACGGCTGAAATTTAGGTCATTCGCGCACCGAGGCGTACGAGAGGCTAAAGTCCGCCCCCAACTACTCGCCGTTAGGGGTGGCGTTGGCAGCGACGTTGTGTGACACCCAGGTAGACGTGCTCTCGGCTAGAAAGCTTCGGGTGCAACTTGCGTTCAAAAACTCGATGATTCACGGGATTCTGTAATTTACACCAAGTATCGCATTTCACTACGTTCTTCGTCTCCGTTACCGAGAGTCGTTTCGTTTAGTTTCACATTATAACATGTGTTATTATCATAAGCTTTCCAATATATGCCTCATTTCCATTGAAAATGTTACTAATTTTTAAGGGATCCGAAACAAAGCTCACTAAGTTAATTGCAATAACTTTATTGATTTTAATGACTTACATTTCCCATAATTAATTAAAACAGAGGTATATATTAGCAACCGGCATGCACAAAAATAGGGAAATCCTAGGTGCATGACATTGTATAGTGACGCAGTGTAGAAGGGTCCCCGCCTCATTTAATTCTTAAAAATTCCTTCACTATGCTCATTGCTCACTGCTCACTGCTCACTGCTCAGGAGGTTAAAAGCAGGTTCCCACGTAAGACATCCAAATACCATTTGGCTAGATCAATCAGCTAATTCGACATGCCGATGGAGTTTTTATTTCATTACTCTTTCTTGTTTTATTTTATTGATGAAATGGTATTTATACAAATAGGTTACGGTAAATGATAATTTGACCACTAGATTTTTCAAAATTTTCTTGTTTTGTCAATGGAACTTTATATGAGGATGAATTGTTTACCCAATTTTTTAAAATTGATATTTTTTTTACTTTATCTATTAGGCCTGCACATTGGTTAATAAAATTGAGTTAAATGATACACGTTAGCATTACGATGTGATAAAATTAAAAATTATAGTATATCGACGCGACAGATATATTGTTGAGAAAAATGAGTGTTAACTATATCTCTAAAAACGAAACATCAATTTCAAATGAAGTTTGATCTTCTAAGTTTTTTTTAGCAACTATAATTTACATTAAATATCTATTTTATGAAAAAAATAGTGTTGAGAAATATGAAAAAAAATGGACAAGGAGATTGTGAGTCTGACACGTGTCATGTGACTATCAATCTTGTATTGGTGTTAAAAACGAATCTGACACATAACACGTTGAAAAATATTATTGAGATTTTCCAAGACTTGAATAGTATAAAGATACTTGTATGAAAAACTGAACTATATATTTTCTAAAAAATTAATTTCAAGTTTGTTGTTACTTATTGATTGGCAAATGGCAGCTCCTCTCCTCCTCTCCTCCTCTCCTCCTAGTACTCCTATGGCTATAGTGCATGCCATGAAGTGGTAGGTAGACTTGGTAAATTCGATTCGATGATCGAGTTCTCAGTACTCAATAGGTTTTCACGGGGTGGCCAAAATTGGAGAAGATCATGGGCGGATTTCTTGGCATTTGTGGCAAGTTTACTGTTGCCAGTCAGTCACCAATTGGCTAATTGATTTCTTGGAGTAGTAATAATATCGTTAATACTATGTGCGTAATCGTTATGAGAGAGAGGTTGACGAGATGATTTGATGTAAAGCCTGTGAAAAAAGAGAGCAGGAGGGACTAGGGGCTAGCTATTGATTTGGGTTTGGGCCTAAAAATCCGAGCATGATGTGTCAAATATCAAAATCTCCCTCTAATCGGCCAATCCCAATCCCATACGGTCATACCCGTCCATCCATCCTTTTAATTTGATCTCTCTGGTGACGGAAAAAAAAAGAAAGGGAAGGAGAACTGGAGGAGGACATGGAAAAGATAAGATAGATGGATGTGATTGGTTGAATTGATGCATGCATGGGCAATTAATCATTTCTTGAGTTGAAATTATAGAAAAAATAACATCTCCATTTTATTTATTTATTTTTTTTATTTTTTCAATAATAGTAAAACAATACTCCCCACTTTTTGGTAGTACTAGTATGTGCCCAGAGTCAAATAAGACCTGCTCTGTTCCATTATAAAGTTTTCAATTCGGATATAGTAAAAAAAATAGAAATGGGGTACCCTTCTCTGAAAACCCATTCTTAATTTTTGTTTTCAGAAGAATATGGATGATGTAGATTTGTGATTATGATAGGGTTTATGTTTGTAATTGAGGAATCTTGTAGTAAGATTGTTATTTTCAATCTGAAACAATTACAGATTGACCAGTTAGTTAAATGTTGCAATCAAAAAAATGACCCAAAGATTCCTAATTCTTGCACCATAATTAGGAAGATTATATTTATATAAGACAATGAAATGGCACCATCACATGTGGTGCCCAAAATGCTAAATATGGGCATATAATATTTTTTTTATTATGAATTGAAGTGAAATGGTAAAAGAAGAGAAAGGTTTGAATTCATCCCTGAGATATTGAGTTGCTTCTAAATTAGTCCTTTATCTTCTTAAAATTAATTCTACAACCTCTTAAGTTTTTCATTTGTCCCAATTTGGTACTACCATTATTTTTTGTAAAAATTCACCGAATCAGTAACCCAATTGACACTATTAATAATCACCATAATTTAATAGTATTATTTTATTACTAAAAATATAATTAAAAAGATTTAAAAAAAAGGAAAGTATGAATTTTAAAAATAAAAAAAAAATATACCAATTTTGGACTAAAAAGACGTCAATCATTATTTACTTTTAAAAAAAAGTGAATCAATAATAATACTAAAACCAAAATGGAATAAAAAAAAATTTTAAAATATATAAAGTTAATTTTAGTAAGATAGAGACTAAATCGAGAATAACACATATGATAAAATAGAGCCTATTTTTTTCAAAAAATTCCTATGAAAAAGAGAGAGAGAGAGCCACCAATCCATGAACTATTTAAGCTGGAAATTAGAAGAGAAATGACGTAATGGCCTGGGCCTAGCCATTTGAAGTAGCTGCAAAAGGCTAGGAGGTCTAAAAGGAAGGTGTGGTGGGGAAAAGCTAGGTAGAAGAAGAAGTTACTTGCCAGTTGCCACCTTGCTTTTAGCTACTCTCTCTCTCTCTCCCTCAGGATATCTTTTTTGTCTCATGTGTCAAGCTGTGATTTGTAAATTTTAGTATCATAAAAAATGATATGTAAACTCAGTTGCAGAAAAGTAAAACTCAGTGAATCCAATCCACATCATTAGATGCGTTCTTCCCAAACTTTTCAGAGATACTAGAGATAGAGCCATCCATCCATCATCATCAACGTGTGTGTGCTGTAATAAATCACTAACCTTTTTCACCTTACCTAATCACTCGTAGGCTTTAAGTTATAATTTATTTTTAATTGGGTATGTAAATAAATAATAAATTCAACTATTTAATTGTATAAATAGAGCATAAGATGTGATTTGATACATGTACAAATAATTCTTAATAATAATTTATAAGTGTGTTCATGGTTCGTATACCCTACTTCGTTTGTGATTTTAGTTTCGATTTCTAGTTTGAGCGGTTTGGTTCGGATCATTATTTTTTGTAGCCAATCAGATTGGATACTCGTTCGAATTAAATTGATTTGGTGAATTGGGTATATTATATATGAGTTTCCGTTTAAAATTTCTACTTATTTTGAATCAAATTGGTTGATGAATTTGATTATTTTCATGACTTCAATTTAATTAATTGGGTCATTTTTTATCAATTCATTTACTGTAACAATTCTTTAATGAATTTTTTTTAATTAATGAATTTTTTTTATATAATTGAATAAACTTAGTTGGAATAAAAAATATAATTGAACCTAAAAGAATACTCTCTCCCAGTTTTATTAATTGTCGCTTTTCTGCATTTTTTTACAGATTTTCTGATCCATCTCCTCTTTTCATTTTATCTTTTTTGAAGTATATATTTTGTGAAAATGACAAATTAACCCTTCTGCGTTAAACCAATTTGATGATGGTGTGGTAATTTGAGTGAAAATTAGGATGAAAATGAAACAATGTGAAATAAAATAAGATCAAACATCATTGTTTTAAATTTTACTACTATACTGACAGCGACAATTAATAAAACTGAGAGGGAGTATTAATTTTCAATCAAAATAATTTGGAAAGATCTTATTTTCTTTAAAATAAAATTTGGGACCGCTGAGTATGTAACCTGGTGGTTGTTTGTTGGTAGCAATACACGAGTAGAGAAGTTTTTAATTATCAAATTTCTTTTTTGATTGAGTATCCAGCTAGTTTGTAATTAATAAACATTTCCATTTGATTTCGAATCAATTTTTTTATAATTTTTTTCGATTTAAGTACCCAATTTTTAAAGTCAGCAAATAAAAGCACGAGATACAAATGAACAAATTGTCAAAAACCAAAAAGCACACATCATAACTCGGTCATTCACATAAAAAGGTCCATTTGAAAATTGAAAAGTAATAATAAAATGCTATGAGAAGAGAGAGGGATCGAATGGAGGATAACAATTAACAACGCCCGATTAATCCGAACTCAAACTGAATCGGTTTTATTAAGGAGTAAAACTATCCTAAAGATTTCTTTTAAGGCAGCTTTGTGGTTAGGGCTGGAAATCGAGACCTTTAGAAATGCTAGAACAATCTCGTGCTAATTGCTCTGTGCGCTCTTTAAATAATATAATAAAATAATAAAAACTACTTTCTGTTCCCTTGTCTTTCATTTTCTTCACTGACAGAGAATACCTGCACTCTTTCTCACGCACGCACGCATCCTCAATTCAGAGCCGCAGAGCCTACTCCCTCAACCTCAAACCTCAACCCACATACATCATCCTCTACCTCTACGGCCCCTACTTATCATTTCTCTATATATTTATAATTAATTTGATTTAAAAATTTTAAAAAATGGAAATACAGAGCAGAAAAAAAAGAGAGGACAGAGATTTTCCAATCTCTCCTCTGCTTTCCTACACTATTATTTCACCCTTCTTCTTCATTTTTACCCTCTCCTTCTTTTTCTTCAAGTCCCCATGAGAAGAAAAATATAAACCCCCCTTCTTATAACGCCCACACTCCTTCATTCCCTTTCTCATACCAAACCAAATCAAACCTTTCAAAAAAACCAGACAACAACAAAAACTCTTTCTTGCAATGTGGGTTTTCTTGATGGGTACTACTTGATAAGACTTTAAAAGGGTTTAGGGCTTCCCATTTCCTCTCACTTTCTTGTTTCGTATCTTCCTTCTTGAAACCTTTTAGTTATTTTGTGTTTATTTCTTGAGAAAGAAAAGATGGCAACTTTTTCCATGGAAAGCTACCATCACTTTGACAACTGTGATACCCATTTGCCACCTGGCTTCAGATTTCACCCTACTGATGAGGAGCTCATCACCTACTACCTCCTCAAGAAAGTTCTTGACAGCAACTTCACTGGCAGAGCCATTGCTGAAGTTGACCTCAACAAGTGTGAGCCATGGGAACTTCCTGGTAATTATTTCACCATTTCCCCCATCAATTTCCATCCATACCCAGAGCAAGTATTTTCCTGGGTTCTGTGTTTTCTGATCATTTTGTTTTGTTTTTTGGTTTGTTTTGTTGACAGAGAAAGCTAAGATGGGAGAGAAAGAGTGGTACTTTTTCAGCTTGAGAGATAGGAAATACCCAACTGGGTTGAGGACCAACAGAGCCACTGAAGCTGGTTACTGGAAAGCAACAGGGAAAGATAGAGAGATTTACAGCTCAAAGACTGGTTCACTTGTTGGGATGAAGAAGACTCTGGTTTTCTACAGAGGGAGAGCTCCTAAGGGAGAAAAGAGCAACTGGGTCATGCATGAGTATCGCCTTGAAGGCAAATTTGCTTATCATTACCTCTCTAGGAGCTCAAAGGTGAGATCTTTTTACCAAGTTCAAGTAATTTTTTTAATCAAATTTGGTTAGTTTTTTCTGTTACTTCCACTGCATTTGTTCTTTTTGCCATTGTTCAAGCATTTGTTTTTTTTGGGTAACTTAGTTCATGGGAGTTATGGTTAGATGCTCATTTGTAATCAATGATCTGCATATGCCACTTTTCATTAAAAGTTCTGAAACGTGCGTACCATTTGTTATTATTGTTGTTAAAAGTTGTGTATATATATTACAGTATTTATGTTATTTTTGTAATGGATTGGCATTTTCTTACAGAAAAAGTTAATAGACATGCGCCATTATTATTATTGCATTATAGGAGAACTTTATCCATCGTCGTCCCCCAAAGTTATAGGCTTTACCTTTTTTTTCAATTACACCCGCTTTTGGGATATGCATTGAGCCTTTTGATGGAGAAAGGCTTGCATCCTTTGTTTTTTTGCCTCATTTAGTTGATTTCATAAATTGAGAAATTTACCAATTGGGACACTTTCATGCATACATTAGACTGTACCTAGCCTTTTGATCCATTAGAGTCAAATTCATTTGTGTTTTATTGGTGCATTTTGATGATCTTGTGATCACCAGGATGAATGGGTTATTTCCAGAGTTTTCCAGAAGAGTGGTGGTGGTTGTGTTGCTGGTGGTGGAGGAGGAACAGCAACTTCTAGCAATGGAAGTGTGAGCAAGAAAACCCGGTTCAACTCCTCCATCAATCTCTACACCGAAACTAGCTCACCTTCTTCAGTTTCCCAGCTCCCTCCTCTCATGGACCCAGCCACTGCTTCTGTGTCCACTACTGGTATCAATGACCATGACAACTGCTCCTATGACGGCCAAATCAAGCCTGAGCACGTGTCCTGTTTCTCCACCATTGCAGCTGCTGCTTCCGCCGCTGCAAACCATAACAACTCCAACAGCTTTGATCTTGCTCCATTGCCTCAGACACCAATGTCTGATCTGTTCAACCGTTTCCCGCGAAACAACGGCGTGTCTGCTTTCCCCAGTTTGAGGTCTCTTCAGGAGAATCTTCAGTTGCCACTCTTTTTCCCTCCAGCCGCTTCATCTACCCCAGTTGCACAGTACCATGGTGGGACAACGACCATGAATTGGATGGGTGGCTTGGACGAGGTAAGGGTTGATGGCAACGGTGGCGGCGGCGGAAGGATGGGAATTGGTTCTTCTGAGCTTGATTGCATGTGGTCTTTCTGAGAAATGTAGAATGGGATTGGTATCTTGAATGACTCCTGAAAGCGTTTAGGTGTTTGAAGTGGTTTGGTATTAGCTTGTTAGCAAGGATTGGCAAATCTATGCACTAATGTTTCTTAGGTAATGTGTTGTATGTTTGATTCTGTAGGAAAACTTCTACTACTAGCTCTGAAAATGGGACCTTGATTATTTAGGGATGGTAGCTATGTTGTATAATTATTAATTTCCCCTAATGTTGAATCTGAGTGTGTGCACTTACTATATATTTTGGTTTGTATTAGTACAACTGTCTGATTAAATGTTTATTTTTTCAATAATGCAAAAAGTGCACCTGGTGTACAACAGCATATGGTCCATGCAATCTGTGGAATTAGGGCATGGAAAATTACAATGCACCTTGTGTAAAAGATCATATGGACAATGTAATCTAGAGTTTCAGCCAGCGATAGTCGTGGATGGAATGACGAAGAGATTAATGTTTATGTATGAGATGAGTGAGTGAGGCCATAGGAGTGAAAGGGAAAGGTGAGGGTGAGGGAGGAGAGCATTGAAGAAGGGCAGTTGTGTTGTGTTAGATTGGTGGGGGGAGTTTAGGGCAGTGAGGAAGGAATTTGGGTTTGAGAAGGACAAAGAGGGGGGGAGAGGTGGGGCCAGTTTAGGGACGTTTTGGGTTTTAGGATGGGACTCATCCAAGCTTTCCTACTTGTAGCAAGGGACACATTTAATGCTCCCCTCCCCTCCCCTCCAACTGCAACTATTTTATTTCTATGTTTTCAATATTAGTATTTATATGTTGTGTCAGTAAAACATCAAACTAGAGGTGAGATGGTGGACCAACCTATCCACCAGCACCCCGGACACACCACTTCAGAAGAAAAAAAATATATATATATATATATATATATATCGTGACACCTGGAACAGCAGGAACAGAAATGTTAGGTAGAGAACCTTGGACACCTGCTACGACAGTATACCAGGGAGAGTCAAACTTTAAAGGAAGAGGGGCAAGAATGCCAATAGGAAAATTATATAGTTCAAGTATGCTGTTAATAGAACAACAGAGTCCTCAGTTATGGCCAGACGAAATACTAGTATGGGAGCAAACAGTAGTTAGAAATTGGGAAACCAATAAAAGAGATGATATAGATATGTTTTCCTATTTAGAAACAACATTAGGACCAACAGCCTTAGGTATTTGGCAAAGTAAAAAATTAAAGGATCCAGATAGTATAAACACTATTAAATCATTAGGAGACAATCCCTATAATTTCACAAGCCAAATTAGAATTTTATTGTTAGGAGTAGACCCAGCAAAGGAAAATACATTTATACAGGATACTGCAGTCAGAAATTTAGAACAGCTCAGTATTACAGATTTCAAATATATCAAAGAATTTAGCTCAGATTTTGCCAGATTATTAGCTCAAACTGGTAAAGCCATGGATGATGATTTATGTAATAAATATTTCATAAAGCTTCCAGGCGATTTAGGAAGATCAATGCATGAAGAATGGAATAGAGATTGTGGTCACATAGCAGACTTAGGAATAGGTTAACAATTCATTTTTAGGAAGAGTATTTAGTAGAGGGTCAGGCAGTAACAGTTCAGAAACAGTAGTTCAATTAGAGGAAGAAATAGATGTAGAAAGAAACTTAGAAATATATAACAACGAGCAATTAGATGCTCTAAATCCTAGAACTTTATACAGGGTAGGACCTCTAAATGTAAACACAGTACTTATTAGAAGTAATAGAGAAGAGAGTCTAAGGGTAGTAGATACCGCAGAAACAATAGATTTATTTACACCAGAAATGATAAATAAAATAAAGAAAACAGGGAAAATGTTTGCACACGCAGGATTAGTAGTAATAGGAATAAAAGGATTAGGAAGAAAAGAACTAGGAACTAAAGTTTTAGTTTTAATCTTAGATAAATCATGGAAAACAGATGTCAAAAAAGCAACCATAGCAGGAATGGAAGTAGACCTTAGTAAGAACTGTGCACTTTTTTATTGTGCGCCAGCAATACTAAAAGATATTAGAGATTTAAAAAACCTAAAAATAGGACTATCAACAAAAGGCTATGAAGACTACAAAGGAAATAATCTAGTAATTAGTATAGGAATTCTAGGAAAGGCTAGTAACAGATCAGGAATGAATTATAATATTAATATAGAAGGAATTGTAGAAAACTTAGCAAGTCGTGGGATAAGGATGATAGATCTAGTTAAAATAGATGCAGAAGAATCAGCAGGATTAGAATGACCTCTAAAAGAATTTATAGACACGACAGAAAAAATTATAGTACCAGAAAAAAGTGTGATATATGAAGATAAAGATGACAACTATAGCATGAGATTTAATAATTATGTAGAAAAAGAACCAACCAAAGAAGATGATAGTGATCAAGAAGCCAGCATGATGAATGCAGATTTAGGAGAACCAGTATATGATACAGACGGAGAACTAGATCCTATATATGATACAGAAAATGAAGAAATAGAAGATCTTATAGGGTACGGTTTATATGAAGAACTAGGCGAAGAAGCAGAAGAATTAGAAGAAGTAGCTGGTTTTAAAACAGAAGAAGTTCAAAAGACATTTGAACAAATAGTTAATAAAAAATTTACAGAAACCAACCTACAAGAACAAGTTGACGACATGATAATAGAATGTATGACAGAATTAGGGCTAGAATATGAAGAAGCTTATAACAAGTTAAATGAAGTGTTTAACCTACCATTAGTAACTGACATAGTCAATGGGAAAATAGTAATTAGTGATTTTTACAAACCAGAAGTTAGTTTTATGGATCAAAATATAGACTCAAGAGGAATAAAAAGACCTAGTAAAAATTATCCTATAATACAGAAATTAGAAAAGATAGGATTAATAGGAGAAGATATTACCAAAAGCAGAATAAACTATGAGGTAACAATGAAGATTAAAAATCCTGATATAAGGATAGTAACAGCAAATATAGAGTACAGCCCGTTAGACAAAGCAGAATTTAGAAAACAGATTCCTGAAATGTTAAAACAAGGATTAATAAAAAGATCAACCAGCCCACATAGATCAACAGCCTTTATAGTAAGGAATCATAGTGAAATAAAAAGAGGGAAAGCTAGAATAGTTTATAATTATAAAAGATTAAATGACAACACAATAGACGATGCATACAATATTCCGAACAAAGACAGCCTAATAATGTTAATACAAAAGAAAAAGATTTTTAGTAAATTTGATTTAAAATCAGGCTACAATCAGCTAAAATTAGAAGAATGGTTTAAACAGTGGACGGCGTTTACATGCCCAGAAGGACATTTCGAATGGAATGTTCTTTCTTTTGGCCTAAAAAATGCGTCAGCAGTATTTCAAAGATATATGGACTCAATATTCTTAAAATATGAGTTCTGTTTAGTATACATAGATGGCATCTTAGTAGCTAGTGATTCCATTAGAGAACATGAAGATCATTTGAAGCAGATTTTCCAAGAAATAGAAAAGCATGGTATAGTAGTTAGTAAAAGAAAAATGGAATTATATAAGAAAAAGATATTCTTCTTAGGATTAGAACTAGGAGATGGTAAGATAGAATTACAACCACATATAGCAGAAAAAATATTAAGTTTTCCAGATAAATTAGAAGGATATATATATATATATATATATATATATATATATATATATATATATATATATATATATATATATATATATATATATATATATATACACCGTACTGTAAGTGTAAACCCCGTTCCTCTTTTCTATTTCCTTGTTTTCTTTCTTTCTGGGCTTTATATTATTTATCTCGTAGCAATTTTAGAACATGTCTTAAGGGGATGTGAGCCCAAGATCATAGTCCTTATGCCCTCTCTCAAGGCTCCCAATTGCAAATAATTTCTGTTTGTTGTAGTGGCATCGCTGAACTATGGGGTTTGAAGTATCCAAATATTAACTCGAGTGGATTGACCTTCAAAATCTGTTTCGATCGAAAATGTGTTTTAATCTCATGACCAGTTTACGTGACTTTTTTCCTACACAGAAAGAATCAAACAAAATAGGTTTGAATTGAGAAAGACATCAGCAGTTGCCGTTTCGCAGAAATGCCCATTTTGCTTATGCAAAAAAAAGGCTCATCATTTTATTCGCCTCTGCCTCTGCCTCTGCCTCTGGCGCCAGTACATAACAACAAATTAGACTTTGAAATTAAAAACTGTCAATGGTTTCTCCCTTTTGTCTGTCCACAAAACTAAAATGACACAAATGGCATACATGTACTTATAAAACAGCCAAAATTTGGACCAAACCCATCAAATGAAACTTGATAGGAATTGATGGTGGAGGTGATGATGAGGTTGTGGTCCGTATCTTTTGTGGATTAAGGTTGGAATAGGGAACGTGATCTGTGAATGCAATAAGTAATGACCCATTTTTGGTGATCATGTAGGTGGGTTAGGGTCCAAATTGTGCATGGAAATGGCATAGCACGCCTTGTGCCATTCTTGTGCAAGTTTTGGAGCTATCATGCTTCTGTTTCTGCCAGTTTTCTTTTCTGATGCCCCCAAAACAAATATACTACTACTGCTTTTTATTTATTTATTTTCAATGAAAATAAAACGAAAAATAAGCATCCAAATTTCAAGAAAGGTGCCAAAGACCAAAAGCTGGGGCTTGGAAGATATGTTTGCAGAAAGCAATCATGATCTCCTTCAGAGTATACCTTGTTCTTTTCTTCCTTTTTCTTTAATTCTTCTGAAAAATTGTTACTCATTTCTTGAAAATATGAACTGCAATATTTAAAGAGTATTCTAAAGATAAATTTACTTTCTGCAATTCCTTGTTTTTACCTAGTTTGCTTCTGGTGTGTAAATGGCCAACTTTTCTTTTCTTCTTTAATGATGGAATTTGGTCCACCTCGAGAAAACAAATTGGGCTGAAGTCTTTGACCCAAAAGAAAAAGGGCTAAAGTCCAATTTCCTATTGGGCCTGAACGCGGAGGAACGTCTAACCTTTCTCGAAATGTTCCATTAAGTCCTCCTCACGTACCTTTTTTTAAAGTTTAACAAGCAAATTTTGTCCAAATCTAGTTGAACTATAGAGAAGAAACATAGATTTTTTTGGTGACATTTGATCAAATGCTCATGCTTGCCGTGTCTTATGTAGTTGCTTTTATATCAAATATTTGGTGTAGACTATATTTAATGTCAAAGAAGCTTTTGTGGCAATTAATGAAACCTGGGTCTGTTCTACCAAAACTTTCCTATTGTTTTACAAGGATATACTAATGCTAATTGGATAACTAGCACGAATAATAATAAGTCAACCTCAGGATGAGTATTTATTCTAGGTGGAAGAGCGGGTTCATGGGCTTCTAAGAAGCAAACCTGCATTACACATTCCACCCACCATGGAATATGAGTTTGTAGCATTGGCTGCAGCATGCAAAGAGGCAGAATGGCAGAGATTTTTTTTGTTAGATATTGATTTGTGGCCACGACCGATGCTAGCTGTTCTTTGGTACTGTGATAGTGAAGCAAAGATGTCGTGAGCTTTTAGCAAAATGGTAAATTTAGGCACATAAAAAAGAAGAAGGTATACGTGGTGGTGTATGTAGCTGACACTCACGCAAAACTATTTGCACGCGCCTTTTGATAAAGCCACCGCTCTTCAATTCACTCCCTCGTTTCACTTGAAGAATTCAACTTTTGCAGCAAGAAAGCGGCAAAGCAAGCACGGAGATGGACCTAGACATGGACGAAGAATACTCAATGGACGATTCCGATCAGCTCCTCCAATACGCCACCGATTTCGCTCACTATCCAGGTAACTAACCGCCGCCAATGTTTATTTATTTATCTTTTGTTGTACTTGCTCGTGTTCGATTTCAATTCATCCTTCCTTCTTCCTCAAAATTGATTTCAGGTTTCCAAACCGACGCAGTAGCTAAGGAGTTCCTTGATCGTTTCCCGCTCCCCGTTCTCATTAAGTAAAGTCAACATAAATCCCTCAATAGGTTCTACTTTCCCCTTTTCCTTTTATTAAGGTTTGTAACTATTGTTGTTATTTGGGCAGTACGTTGCAGTTGAAAACTGATGCAGCTTTACAGAGCGCGTTGGTTGCGTGTTTGGAAAGGATATTTAAGACCAAATATGGTGCTTCCCTTATTCCATTCTACATGGTATGCTTTTATTTAACTATTTAATTGCGTTGTGTTTTTTTTTTTGACTGATTTTCTTGTTGGAATTTGTTTAAGTATTTGATTTTTGGGTGTGCTTGTGGTCAGGATTTTGTGAAGCTTGGGTTGCAGGCAGATTCCAATATGCTCAGGCGTTTAGCTTGCAATACGGTATGCTATGTTACTCTTCTTGTTTAAGTCGTTCAATTTGCTCTAAATTGTACTGTTGGTACACCAGATGAGCGTGACAGGAAATGCCTAAGTGAAACTTGAATTGAGAAGGAGACAAATATTTCAGCTCCTTATCGATTTCTAAAAATAATTTAGACTTGGATACGCAACTCTACTTTTAGTCCAAGTCTGAGGGGAATGCTGTTCGCGATAAACACCATTCACACTAGGTTTCTAGACATTTGCTTGTTGGGTTTGAATGAAATGGTTTTGTCCTCCATAGACTTGTTTCCTTGATTTTTATAAAATGACTGTATGTGGAAATGGATTATGTTTTGGCAACGTTTTGGGTAAGTAAGAACTGTAAAACAAGTTTCAAATAATTGGCTTCTTTAGTTGTTGTGATCAGTAGAGATGTCAACCTTCATTGGTGATTTCTAGTTCAGCACAAAGATATAAAAGGTGGAATTTCTCTACCACTTTGCTGGAAGATATGCCCATCGTATGACTTGTGCTGTGTTGTTACGGTCTGTTGGGCATCCTGAAATTGCTGGTGGAATGATGATTTCCATGCATTACTTGTTGTTTACGCGTGACATTTTGAAAGACAGTGTTGAAGCATGTCTCAGCATAATAAGTTTGAGGATATCTAAGTGCTATGCCAGACCTGGAATTGTAGAGTGGTGGCCTTTACTGAATTGTGCTGGTCTACTCAACTTTACATGCATGTATTAGTGATTTCTGAAGCTTATATAAAAAAAGAGATTGTTTATTGTTGAGGCATAGTTTTTGTCTTCTGAAAAGATGTCTGAAGAAGGACAAATTTAGGCACGTGGAATTGTTAATTTAATTTATGAGTGATAAAGCTGGCTTTAAACGAAAATATGCACGCGCCTTAAAAAATATTGCATGGCAGTGACTGCCTGGATATGCTGCAAAGAGAGCTTTATATTGGTGCTATGGATGATATGGTAGCAGAGAAGTGTAATTGTATAGATTAGAAGGTATCACTCACTGAAATGGGGTTTCATGAGAGTGGTCATTAGCAGTTTAGAGAAGAAGTGAGGGCATGAGATGATGGGTTAAAAACTAACAAAGTGAATGTGGGTATAGGTGCAATGGCTCAAGAAACAAATTTGATAGGAGAGATTTTGTGTCTTGGAGCTGCCTTTCGCAATTTTGTGCTGGTTGTCTAGCATTACAGTCTACTAATATCCTATATTACTTGCTGGTTGTTTCCTGTATTTGTAACCTATAGGAGTTGACTAGACTGACATGAACAACTCAAATTCTCTCTCTCTGAAGTGGGCTATCTTACTCTATGACAAGATCTATACGAGGATATTTTTCTAAGTCACTGTTTGCATTTATACAACTATATAATTACTCTATTTATCTATGCTCAGATTGCTTGTCTTTTGGAGAACTCTGACGAGAAGACCATCTCAGCTGCACAGCTAATTATTGACCACGGCTTTTATCCTCTTTTACTTGATTGTCTCGTGAAGGGGTAAGAAGCAAGGTGTTAGTTTGTAGCCCGACCAGCAGTTCCTATGCTTTATTGTTACTCATTATTTCTTAATTCAGTTTCTTGGGAAGTTAATAGCATATTTTCCGTGTGAAACCTGAGACTAAATATTGGAACGATGATAAACGTCCTTACACATCTTAAAGGGCTACTGGTCGCAGTTCTGCTCTGTCCTTGCTTTATTTTTTGTTATGTTAACCTGAAAGGATCCTTTTGTTCTGTTTAGATGTTCCACTTGTGGTTTTTTTGGGGGAATCAACTATAAAGCAACTTCGTAACTTTTTGTTTATTATTATATTCTTGTAACATAATGATAACTAGGGGTCCAATGATCTGGATGCGCCCAAATATGTACCTAGTACAGCCATTTGTCATCGGATAATAATCGAATAATTTGACTTGCAGTCATCCGGTAAAGCCAAAGGCTAATTATGTTTGTATAGTCGATCATGGATTCTCTCCCCTCGATATAAAGTTGATAAGTGTGTGATTATACCATTTTAAACTATTTCTGGTGAGTTTTTTTTTCTCAATGAAATGATGTACTCTGTGTAGTGACGAACAAGTGGCGGCTGCATCAATGGAGGCAATAAAGAAATTGGCTGTTTCACAACAGGGCATGGTAAGGACTCATCATTATGGATTCACTCTGTGAGCACGAGTCTTTCCACCCAGAGTTAGCTCTTACTTTTTCTTTCTGGACTGATAATCTTTTTTTCCTACATTTTATGTAGGAGATCATCTTTCCTATGAATACCAACGAGGCTACGCACCTTGGACATTTATCAGCCTGTTGTTCATCATTGGTATGCTAGTTGATAGTTCAAAATTTTAATGCTCTCTTCATTGGGAATAGCTGTAAAAAATTGATCCACTTGGATTACTTGACTTCATTTTCCTCATACCCACGATAAATCATAGTAGCTAGGCCTGTTTTAATTGTGCAACATGTGAGTAACTTGATTGTTTTATAATTGTATGTACATTCATTTTGAAATATGTAAATGTCCTGCAGGGGCGTGCTCGGATTTTATCTTTGATAGTGAAGCTATTCTCTATATCTACAAACATGGCATCAGCAGTATACCACTCAAATCTACTCAGTTTATTGGAAGCTGAAATAAACAATACAGAAGATACCTTGGCTACTTTAAGCGCCTTGGAGCTCTATTGTGAGGTTGGCTTGGTCATTGCTTAATTACTCTTCACTGTCACTTTCCTTCCCTCTAATTTTTTATATATTTTTCAATTAAATGTCAAACAGAGCCACTAACAAACATTGTGTCATTTATAACAACAGCGGAAGGAATTTATACACTGCCAGAGTGGCATGATTTTGATCGATTAGAAGGCCACTCTAAGTATTTAATCAATTGGAAGAAGTGGGTTGTGGCAATTTTGCTGTGGAAAACATATTATATTGGTTACTAATCGTAAAATAATGTGGCATGGTAACATAATAATTCAAACATTATAAGTAAATGGTAATTTGGATCTGCTCCAACCTCAAGCGACTTTTTTTTCTTTTCAATTAGAAAGGTCACCGAAATTTCTTAAACATTTAGTAAATCAGAAATTAGGAGGTATTTGAAATATAAGATTAAAGTTGGTGAAGGAGTCTATGAATATGTTCACTAGCATGCCTGTGTTTTGTTATCACTTCACGTTGATCTTGTCTACTTACGTATTATGATTTGTTCTTCTATTGTGGTGAATGCATGAAGTTGGCTGAAGTCCAGCATGGTGCAGAATTCTTATCTAGGACTGCCCTTGTCCAGCTGCTATCTTCTGTAATTAGGTAGTTGTCTGAGTGATACCATCATTTTGAATAATCTTCAGTAATGAATATTTCTTATTGTTTTGCTTTGTTCTTACTGTGGCAGCAAATCAACAGATGCGATATTAAGATCTAGAGCGATGATGACAAGTGCGCGGCTACTATCCAAGGAGAATATATATATTTTCATTGATGAATCTAGTAAGACTTGCCCTTAAATTTTGGATTCTCCAGTGACAATAAAAGCTGTTGTTCAAACAATTCAACTTTTTATATCAGTTCATTTTATTCTATTCCTGTTCATATGAAATTAAATATCTCTGTTAAGATTTACATTGAATTTGATTGAAGATGCATGCTAATTTTCTGCTAAATTTAGGTGTTAAAACCCTTATATCAGCCATAAGTGGAAGACTGGAGTCAGAAGGTCTAGATATGGATGAGTATGAATCAGCACTTGATGCATTGGGCCAGATAGGATCTTGTAAGTGCATCAGATTATTGTGGTCTGCATAAATGGTTGTCAGGACTAAAACTACTTCTCTCTAATACTTTATTTGTTTTTTGTTTCTTTTGAAACGCTCTTAAATTAAGTCTCTTTATAAGGTTTAAAGTGACCCTGGTAAAGTTTTCCTTTAGCTATTATTCTTTTCCCAACCTAACCACAGTGACATGTTCAATACAAAATTTTGGTTCTAACCAAACGGTACATGCTACTAGAACTCAAGATGGTGTTGTGTTGTTTAATTTTTTACTGGAGCGGAACCCATCTTGTGCTTCTTCTTTTTCCTTTTCTTGGACACTTAAAACACATTTGATTATCCTTGAGATTTGTAGACTTACCATATTTCCTTGGGGGCATACTTTTCCAAAATGGAATAAGATGTTCATGTGCCACAGTTCATGATACTTATCAATTCATTGTTGTATCTGGTGTTAGGTGTCCATCAACTAGGCCAATATTTGAAAGTGTAGGGGGTACATTTTCCTTTTATCTGGTATTTTTTTCTTATTTCTCATGCCTGTGCTTATTCTTTTTGTATTGTATCCCAAGTTTGGTCTGAATCAGAATTATTTCTCTCAAAGGGTATCAGGCATGATATGAGATTTCTTTGAAGTTTTGTTGACGTTGTTTTATCTGCTTGATAATGGCAAGTTCGCCTGATTGTTTCTTAGTCATGTTCCATTGTGCTGCATTTGTAAGTATCTGACATGTTCTACATGCAATAATTCATTGGAAGAAAAAGTCAATGAGATGATTTGCCTTTTGGCTTTCTTTTCTTCTTTTTCCTTTGAAGGATACGAATAGTAAATTTGTCTTTTCTAGTTGAAGGTTCCTCACACATTCCTTCTGTTTTTTGAAGGCTGTTTCCATGGATAATTTGCTCATAGATTTTTCTTTTCTTTTATTTATTCAAAATATTAGCAATACCAGGAGCAACATTGCTACTCTCAATCTCACCTCCTCCAGCAAGACATGTGGTTCATGCAGCTTTCGATAGGCAAGCGCATGGTAAACAGTTGGTTAGTGCTTCCAACCCTTTTAATCAAATGATTGCATTTGTTTGTTTCTTTTCCCACCTTGACACATGGATTTTTGTGAGTTAAATTATTGGAATCTTTTTTCAAGTCAACATTTCATCAGAACCAAGTCCAAAGAAATATGCATTCAAGTATAATAAGCAGGGTTACAAATACTACAGTATGAAACACTAATACATCACCCAATTGAAAGTACGACAAAAGGAGTATAGTAAACGGAGTAACCCTCTTGCATGTTCTTTTGTCTATGAAGTGATATGTAGGTTTTTTTTGTGTAGTTTCACATGCTTTTGCGTGTGTGTATACATACGCTAAATGATTTTGAGTTTCATGATATTTTTATCAGGTCATTCATGAGTGAGGCTGTTAAGTGCTGATTAGTTTGGTATTTCGTGGCCATGGAAATTTAGTGGTTGTATCTCTTATTTGGTTGCAAAAAAGTGCTTTGTTGTTGTGGATATTTCATCCCTCTTGATAAAGTAGGTTACTTGTTTACTGAAAGGCTGCAATGAGATCTCATGAGTGCTGCTCCTCTATTCAACCTATGTTTTTATGCAACCAAAGAAAAGTCTTCTTATCTGCATTATTGATTTGATAAATGCTGTCTAAAATAGACTCCAATGTGCTTTGACAAAGAGTTGTCGAGCTAAATATGCGTATGATTTTGGGAGATAGTTGCTATATCCTATGCAGACATGTAAATTAATTGCCTACAATGGTTTTGAAATGGAAAAAACAGTCTGCATTGCACGCCCTTGGAAACATCACAGGCGAGACTCGATCTGAAGGTAACAGGTTACTGAATATTGACGCAGAAGAAAATCTACGATGCTTGATATACGAAACAGCATCTAGAAGTTCAAAGCTGACACCATCAGTAAGCTGTTTCCTTTATCCCACACAAATGAATCTTTTGCTTGTTCCATGGCTATAGTTTGGTCTTGTTTCTCTTATTGTCTGTTATTCACTAAATAAGTACAATGACAAAACACCATGCAATAAATATGCACATTTGGATGGGTCATGTGCTTGGTGCATACACAGTTTTCACTTGCATTAGTTGTGGTTGAGTGGTTAGGGATTCATCCACCCTTAAGCCAGGTCTCAAGTTCGAGCCTGGTGAATGGAGAACATCATGCTGCGCGATGATTTCCCTTTGGGCCCGACTAATCTCTGGCAGGATTAGACTCCTGTCTGTAAGGTGCAGAGAGGACACCCTTGGGGGACAAAAACAATACTTGCATTCTTTTGAGCAATGCCACATTCATTTCTATTGCTACATACTTTACTTTGCTTGCAATTAGAGCTGATTTGTTGCAAATTGGAACTAATTTGTTGTCTCAATTGGCAGGGTCTTTTTGTGTCAATTCTTCAACAAGATTCAGAAATCCGTTTGGTGGTAAGAAATGAGGGTTTCTTTTGCATGATTTTAGGTGCATCCTTAACTTGGAGTCCTTGTTTTATTTTGTATTTTTGATAAGCTGTCTTGGACTCTCAGGTGTGGAAGTTTAAAAGTGTTGTTATTTTGTATTTTTTGAGAAGCTGTCTTGGACTCTCGGGTGTGGGAGTTTAAAAGTGTTGTCTTAATTACTGTCACAAGTTAACATTCTTACAAGCTCAGTCCTTTTGATCTTCCTTTTCCCAGTGTGAACCTAGTTCATGATGAGGAAGGTCACTGAAAGGATGCTCCAATATATGAACCTCCCTCCATCTTAGCTGAACTAGTTGTACCTCATTCAAACATTACATTTCCTATCTGTGTTGTATCAATGGAATTCAATGATTTGGTGTGCTATTATTTTCAGGCTTACAGAATGCTCACTGGTTTGGTGGCTCGTGCATGGTGCCTGATGGAGATCTGCTCAAAACAAGAGATAGTAACCATAGTGACTGATCCAAATACTGAAAGTACAAAAATAGGTCTCTTTTATCTTTTTAACATTTTTCTTTGCTTTTATCAAAGCAATCATATTATAAGCTTAAAACTCCTGCATTCTTTATTTTGGTTAAATTCCTATTATTATTTGGTAGAGAATATAAGCCTTTGCTGGTGATTGGTGATTTTTTTTTTTTTTTGGCTCTTGCTAATGCATAGCCATTTAGTCAACTCTCGTCTTTCAGTATTTGAGTTTTAACTCTGCGGCTGTTGTTATGATCTTCCTTTTATTCTCTCCTTTTTCTGTGTTTTGCTTCTGGTTTGTTTGAAATTTGGAGCTGAGATAGTTACCACGATCTTAAATCTAGTTGGTGCAAAATTTCAGGTATGGAAGCTCGATATAACTGTTGCAAGGCAATCCAAATGGCCTTTATGTCTTCAAGTAAACTCAGCACTACTCCTGCACTTTCTGGAATAGCTGACAAGGTGACTCTTGTGATTTACGCGTTACACAGTACATTGCTCTGGGTGTGTCTTTACTTGTGAGGGGCAACTCAGGCTGATTATCTATGAAGCTGCATGACACCTGTACCATACTCTGCATGTGCCGTGTCTGCATCTTTGTACACATTGACATGCCAAGCGTTGTGCCACATCTCCTGAAATTGCCTAATCCCCATGCTTCTTCCAGAACTAATACATTGTTTCGAGTCAGTTGCGTGTGGAATGCATCGGTTAGGAAATAGCCTAGTCAATCATCAGTATTCTTTCCGCCCTCCCCTGCCACAGACCCCTACGAAATGCTTGCTGTGTTGTATTCATTTACTAACAATGATTTTCCATTTATCTTAACACAGCTGCAAGAAGCTGTTAGTAGAGGTCCATATCCGACCAGAAAGGGTCGTGAAGCGCAGCCTATGGTCATGACAGCTGATAGATTCTAATTTCCGTTGCTGGCAGAAGAAATGGTACTGGGAGGCCGTTCTCAAACTCATCATGTACAAAAACGTAATGTTTTCAAATAAGCTTCAGACTTTTAACATCTAGGTTGACTCTAAGTTGTAGGACTGATGAAGAGTATTGTACACGGTAGGATTTGCTGGGCCTTATGTGATAATGACGGGCATAGAACTAATTAGTACTATCTTTCTACTTTCTATAAATCAGAAATATGCAAACTTTTGGATACATTGTTTGTATGTTTTGACAGCTGAATCCTGCCAAATGTTCACTTACCTGGCAATGGTTCATTCTATGACGTTGGCTAAGGTCATCACATTCCACAGTCCAATAGCGCGCACTTTAAAAGAAAAAAAACAACCCTTAAGAAATGCTCTATTTACAGATACTGGTATGGTCTTTGGAGGGAAATATTTCTCAATAAAATAACTGCATACTATTTTGTTACAAACAGTTACTAAGTATTTCTATCCATAGTTATAAAAACTGAATTGGATCGGTCGATTCAACTAAAAAAATTACAACTTAAATGGTTTGATCTATTTTAGTAGATCGAAAATGCAAAAAAACTAAAATTCAACTGGATAACTGACCGGTTTTTGGCAAAACTGGACAAACCGGGCAGTTATACAAATTGCCCGGTTTATATATATATATATATATATATATATATATATATATATATATATATATATATATATATATATATATGTTTTATTTATAACTTTGTGACCTATGTCGTTTTTGTTAATGAATTTGAAAAAGAAAAAAATCAAGCTTGTTTTGTCATTGAACGTTATTTTGATCGTGCTTTAAATTATTAAAATGTTTATTTTTTTACGTATAAAGTTGTATATATATATATATAATAAATTATCCGGTTCAATTCGGTTAAATTAATAAATCGTTCCAAAAGTTGAACAGTTAAATATATAAATGATTTTAAAATTTTTTATGATTAAACCGAGTTGATCGAACTGTCGAATCAGTGACCTGAAATCTGGACCGGTTTGCTGTCGGAGTGAGTTTTTAAAACTATGGTTCTATACCCGTCATCATCACATAATGCCCAGCAAATGCTGCTGAGTTTCACATGTAAATTATCTCATTCCATTGGTTGGAGATGTAGATTGGACATAGATTAGATACTGGACAAAATATTTTTTTGATCTTTTCGACTGTTTTTTCTATCTCGGTCAAAAAAATATTTTTATTTGAACATTATTGACCTCTATAAGTTCTCTTAACATAACTTTTGTCATTGGACAAAAACATTGCGCCAAGAGATTTGGTAATTAAAGTATTAAATTGAAAAATAAAATTCTCTAGGGATTCAGTTGTTAGTAACTGTATACTAAGGGTACCTGGTTGTTTTGTTTCTCTTTCCAATTTCAGTTTTTGCTTATCTTGGTGGAGGCATGCGCTATATCACTAACCAAACAGGCACTCATCTATCCACTTCACAGTTGCATATAAGCAAAAGACCAGAAAGCTCCATTTTAGACTCCCAAATCCCAATCCTATTGTGAAAGAGAGAGAGAGAGCAGGATGGCAGCAACTGCTGTTCTATCATCTTCCTTTTCCTTACCCACCAAAATCAAAAACCTCTCACTCAATGTCGCTTCCGCTTCCGCTGCTTCTCACTCGAATTTCGGAACTTCTACGTCTCTCAGCTTCTCCTCTTCCATCTCTCACCCTCTCTTCAACGCAGGTACTCAGCTGAGCCGCTCACTCATTAAAACAAGCAGCCTTTGATTGTTCCTCTTTGGTTTTTCATGAGATTTGATAGAGAACCATTTGTTTGGTTTGAAATTGTTGGATTTTAGAAAATGGGAAAGACCCATGTCCCACAAGCCAAGTGCTTCTTTGGACGACTTGGTTTTCTCTCTTTTTGGAGATAAATGATTCTTTCTTTTAGTATTTTGTTTGATTTCTTTATTGTTTGTGTGGGATGTTTGAAGGGTGTTTGTCGATGAGGATAGTTCAAAGGCCAATTCAACATTCAATTGTCTGCGAGGCCGCTCCCAAGAAGAAAGTTGATTCTGCAGACAAGAGAGCGCGCCAAGCTGAGAAAAGAAGGGTTTATAATAAGGCCCGCAAGTCTGAAGTTAGAACCCGCATGAAGAAGGTACCTCTTTAATAGCAATCACTTCATGTTTCAGATTGACAGATAACTTTTCATGTTATACAAGTCTTTGTCTGTAAAATGTGTGGTGCAAAGTCGTTGTGTTTTCTTCTCAAACTTTGTTCCGGGCTTGTCAGTGTGTTTTCCTTTTTTGTCTTTTCTTTTGCTTTTACTTTTGCAAACTGAGATGTTTGTTGGGGAAACATTTGTCACTTGAATTTGAGAAACTTAGTAGTAGTTCTAATGGCCCTCCTGGAAATAATAACAATGTCAGGTTATAGGGATTGTTGGTGCTTACTATTTCTTTGTGAAGGATGTAGTAATACAGATAATGCCACTTAGGAAACAAGAGCTTAGATTACAGTAATGACAATGGAATAATATGGACAACTCTTTTTATGTTGAAGCTAGAATCCAAGTCCTTGGTGCTGTGTTGCAATTTGAACAGAAACTTGGGCAAGCTGTCATGTAGGAACTTTGTGCGTTGCAAGTGTGAGATGCCACCATTTAACCTGTTATATATGCAACTTAGTGTAAGAGATGAAGAGCTATTAGTTTTTCCTAAACAGTTCCATAGTGGAGTTTTGTTTGTGAAGAATAGATGATTGCAACTAAAGGAAGGGAAAGTGGTTGGTCAAAGTTTTACTATGTTGGGAAGTGTCAGGCCTAGTGACTATATGGTGTCTTGAGATCCTGTGGGATGATCAATACGTATTGGGTTGTAGTCGTCATGAATTATCTGTTTCAAATAGTATGATCAGGCCAAGTTACTTGGCTTAATCAATTGAAGCCAGTTCAATTGTCATCTTCGGATCTCAAAGAATCTACTGAAGTATCTTCAGTATACCCTTTTGTGGTAGGTGACTTTCTACATCTAGAAAAACTGATTGCAGACAATAAATAGACGTGAAGCTTAAACTATACATTTTTTGTAGATTGGCTTCAGTGATGCTCTATTGGTACTTAGGTGATTTGCTGATCTTATACAAACCTTAGAGATGGACGCCATCAGTTGGAACCTGGAAGCTTGCTCAATCTCCTTTTCAGCCACATTGCTTGTATCTGTCGAGGAGATGATTTAGAGTCTTTGGTTGGAGAACTAACGTCCTGGGAAATAGAACCTATGAACTTTGCTAGTTGAGCTCAGACAACTGTTACTGTCTATGAATTTCAAATGCCTACATTTATGTGGATTTTTTTGGGTGAAAGTTACACTTTACTGAGGAAATGATTTTTGTTATTGAAGTACTAATTGCACATACACTGTACTTTCTTTATGAAGTCACCTACATATCCTTCATTCTTTCATGAACTTATTGTATATAGGATTTATTGAGGAATTTTGGAGAAAACACAGATGAGATTATTTGGGGCTTTACGCATTGCTCTCTTACCTTTACAATCATTTGTAACGAGTCATAGCAAATAAGGGAAATGATAATTAGTTGGCTTTACTGATATTGTTGGTTGAAGCTTTAGAATTCCTGAATATGACTGGAATAGGTGATGGATGTTATTAGCTGTCAACTGTTGCAATTACCCTTCTTTCAGTGGCATGAATATACGTTTCATTCTTATTGGTTTCGTACGGCACTATTGCAGGTCTTGGAAGCATTGGATGTACTGAAAAAGAAACCTGAGGCGCAAGCGGAGGAGGTCTTTCCTATTGAGAAACTAATTGCAGAGGCATATTCAGTTATTGATAGAGCTGTAAAAGTGGGAACTTTGCATAGAAACACTGGGGCACGTAGAAAATCACGGCTTGCAAGAAGAAAAAAGGCTGTGGAGATTCACCATGGCTGGTATACCCCTGCTCCGGCTGCTCCAGCAGAGGCTTCAGTTTGAGTTAGGATTAGCTTAGAAGTAGCACAGGATGAGAGAATGTTTTGTATTTGGGGAGAGATGATTCCTGTTTCTTTTGCCATACATATGCAATGTAGTTCATCTTGGTGCACAGAGCGAACCACTGTTTCCTTTTGCCTCTTTTAACTTTGCTGCTTCTATGTTTCTAACCTGTTTTTACATATTGCTGTATGGCAGTTGGCAGGGGGATGTGCTACATAATGATTATTATTTTCTGGTATTGCAGATAAAGTAATGGGATTCCTTTTAAGAGGGGAAATAAGACTAATAGAAATTAAAGAGCGTAAATGAAACGTGAAGAAGCTTGAGATGAGAAATACGACCCAAAAGCAAAGCGTCATGTTCCTTTTAAAGAGCATAATTGAAGTGAACAAGGAAATCTTTTTTTCGCTAGCTAATCTGATGCACTTCTGTTGTTTCACTGGGGAAAACGTTGAAGTCACTGGTTGTGGTTGCAGTAAGCTTATCTTCCATACCTTTAATTTTGTTTCTCTTTGCAGTACGATGAGATTGTTGTAGTTTTGATCTTCTGAATCATATGCCAATTGCTTGGGGAACAAGCTGCTTTTCACTTCTTGTTCTTATTCATGTGCTTTTCCTGTCGCCCTCCTGTCAACACTTTTTTAAATTTGAATTTACTTTTTTTCATTACAATCTTTATACCCACCGGATTTGAATGGTCGGAACAAACTGATTCACAGTCCAGTTCACCGGTCAAACATTCTGGTACACAGGCTGCCTTGCATTCAGGATTGAAATTCATATTTTCCGATCAAACAAAGAAAAGTAATCCTTTTATACACCAGAAACTACATCATTATCAATAGCTATGATTTATAGTTATATTAACCTGAGGAAAAAAAGATGCGCTTCATTGACCTGGCCATATCGCCATGAAATCACAGGTTCCAGGGATGAAAATGCTTCATGAACTCTTTCACCAGACCAACATTTTGCTGTTTTCTTCTGCAACTACCAACAGAGTAAAACGATAGAAGGGAAAAAAAACCCTAATCTGCATGTGGATTTATGAAAATTGGTGGAACGATGCTTAACCTTAAACTTGCTACTAACCTTACAGACAAAATAGAACCCATCTGTTACTTTTTTCTGCTTCCATCCATTCCAAATCCTTAAGTAAAATGCTCTGTTTCTTCAAAACTCCAAATCTTTCAGTGCAGTTTTGCTAACTGATGCTAATTAATACCAAGGAGCAAGAGAGACAGACTTTGGCACCATAGAATCATGTAAAAATGGCATGGTCATGTTCCTTGCAACCTTCAATTACTTTCATCATCGTCATGTGTAGGTTTCACGATTTCAATGTACCCATCGTACTTTCCCCCCCCTATTCAGCTGCTTTCTCCTTCAACTTCTTCTTCATGAAACTGACCAAAACCTCAGTTCTTGATACTGGCACCAATCCCTTAGATGTCATCTCACCGAAATACTTCATAGCATCCTCAATCCTTCCCCTGTCATAAAGTCCATGAATCATAATAGTATAAGATCGTCGGTCTGGCCCCAACCCATTTTTCTCCATCTCATCCCAAGCATATCTCACCTTTTCATCATCACCACAGCCAAGATACAACTTCAAGATCAAATTATACGTACCAGCTTTAATCGCGCATCTGTTCCTCCTCATCCTCTCCAAAACCCCATCTATTTCTTGCAGTGTATTCAATGACTTCAGCAAGTGACTGAAAGTTATGTTGTTTGGCATGCAATCCCCTTTGCTTTCTTCCATTTCATCCAAAAGCTCATAAACCTTCTCCATCTTCCCCATCTTGCACAAATGCTTAATAAGCGAGTTGTAAGTCATCACATTTGGCAAACAACCACGCTCCCTCATTTCCCTAAACACCTCCAGAGCTTCAGTGACTTTCTTCTCGGAGCAAAGCACATCAATCACACAACTACAGATCACCACATCGGGTTTGCACCCTTCTTCCTCCTCCCACATCCCTTGATACAAATTCAGTGCAGAGCGATACCTCCCTTGATTTGCTAACACCATAATGTAAGTCCCATATGTAAACAAATCCAGCTTGAGTTTAGATTCAGTTATATATTTCCAAAACCTCTTTGCCTCGTACAAATTTCGCATCACACAGCACCCATTAAGCACAATATTCATGGCCTTAATGTCAGCATCTAAACCGAACTCCTTTTCCATTGAATGCAACAAAGTTTCAGCGGCGTCCACATGCTTATACCTACATAAACACATCAACAGCTTATGGAATGCAGCCAAGTGAAGCTCTAGTCCCAACTCTTTCCTCTTCTTGAATATCCAAATCGCCTCGTCCACTCTATGATCAGCTGCATACCTATTAACCAAGACCCCATACGTCTCCTCATTGACAAGCCCGGCTCTCTTGGACATTTCGTCGAGCAGTTGGGTCACTTCCTCAAACCGCCTCATTTTGCCAAGAGTATCGAGAATCTCATTGTAAACAGGAAACCCAAGATTGATTCCACCTTCTTTATGAACCCAATTGAAGAATGTATAAGCAGATTTCCAGTCGGAACGGTGCCTCTTTAGCACATTCAAAACCAGATCTTCTGTAAGTGGTGGAGTGCTGTGGCTGAGAGCCTGCTCAAGTTTTGGTGTTGGGCTGTCTCTGTAATTCTTGAGGATTTTTTGGAGTTTAATGGCTAATTGGGTATCCGGGTCTTCATCTGTTTCAGAGAATGAATGAAAAAAATGAAATCTTTGGCGTTGGGAGTTGGGTTTTTTACTCCGAATGCAGGAGAGGGAAGAATTGATATTGGTAACGAGTAGAAATTTGAATTTCCGGTACATGTTTTGGCTGTGATTGCCGTTAGTAGCTCCGGGTATGGATCTGCAGCTTATATTCCCAAAGGAAACTTACAACCAACATTGTGTAAAGCCAAGTGGCCCCATCGAAAAACATTTTCCATATTTACATTTTTGTGGGAATTTCAGTTTTGGTTAAATGGTATAAAGTTTATAAATTTTTTCACTATAATTCCTATAATTTTTAAAACTTTTAATATAATTCTCATAGTTTTTTAAAGTTGTAATTTGAATCTTTTTAGTTTTAATTGTTAAAAAGTTAAAAAATGGTAAATTTTATAAAAATTGAAGGAAAAAATGTGGTTCTCTACTTCACTAAAAAAAAATTAAGAAATTAATGAGAAATATGTAATTCTCTCTGCCTTTATTATATTTGTTATATTTTTCATCAAAATTTCATATATATTTTTATAATTTGTTTGAAGTTTTTAATTATTTGAATTTAAAGATTAAAATTACTAGCTGTTAGAAAATTATCGAGTTTATATTATAAAGTATATAATTATTGCCACATTAAGTGGAAAATTTTATAAACTCTAGTCCGCACCACATTAAAATTTCTTGTTTGTGTAGTTTTCCTTGTTGTCTCTCATCTATTTTGTAGTGAGCTAGACATGTGGTGCAGACTAGTTCATCACAATTCGCATGTGGTTTGTTACTATGGAAAAACTAATAGGATGCTAATAGTGTAACTCGGCCGCCTGAAGAATATAGGACAGCATCAACCTACAACCCTTCGTTTGTTTCGCTTGAGGATGTTGGAAAAGGAGAAGAATTGACTGTACTGTGAAAGAACAAGGTATGTACTCATTTTGTTCAATCTTCTGTAATTAGCTTGTGAGGCTTGAATCTTGATTGCTGTTCCTGTTTGCTTGTTGATTATCACCAGTAGTTTTGTGTCTGGATTATGAAGAAATTGTTCCAATGAAATTGACATTTTTTTTCATTCAAGCCGAATATTCAAGGAAACAAACATGTCGCAGTACCCAGATGGCTGATCGTGTTTCGAGTACTAGAGGAATAGATGATTTGGGTAGATCAAGACATGGTTGGTCTTATTCTGCAGATTTTTGCTCACTTCCAAATGGCAGTAGGTCTTTCAATGCCCCAAAACTCTCTTGTTATAAATATTAGTTTTGTAACCATTAAAAAGTAGAGATTTGCATAATGAGAATTTCTGAGATATTTTTCCTGATTTTCCCTATCTGCATAGTCTCTCCCACATTTTCTCATTCAACTGACAATTTTCTCAGCAACCAAACACCTTTGGTTTCGGTCGAGCCTTTCCTCGTTGATTGATTTCGTAGTGAAAGAAGTTTGTTGTCAAACCTTTCTATCATAATATAACAAACAAGCAGTGAAGCTAGGGTCTTATCTGTCTGGTCGTAGAATAGCACAAACACTAAGTAGAAAGAAATACAGAGAGCTTGCATCAGATGCTGGCTTCATGGATGGAGAATTGGGGTTCAAGAATATGAAAACCAGATTATGCACGACGAAATTGACCTGGAAAATGTCTTTTTAGGAGGCTGCCAGGATTTTGGTGGTGTAGGTGTAGAAGATTTAGGTTCATGCTGAGACTGGAAAAGCCTTAGGATAATGATTTGCCGGAGAATATTCTGATTCTACATCAGCATGTAAAGTTAGTAGTGTTTGGGAAAATTTGCACTCGAAACAATCAATGATTATACAAGAAACAGCACATCTTTGCAGCTATCTTGTTCTGTATAAGACTTTCTTTTGTATAATCGCGCTGTTTACATAGGTACACCAAAGAGCTTTTATCCTTAGTATAATGGGTTTACTTGTGATTATTGGGTTCCTTAGATTATGGATTGCATAAATCTATTGCAGGACAGTGATGACCTGATGACCTGTCTAATGTCATTATCCATGTCTATGTTACCTTAAAGCTTCAAGACCTAAAGAGTAAAGTACAGATGTGAAGGTGCTCTCAGAGTTAAGTAGTAAAAGGACAATACCTCGTCAACGATCAGCAAGCTATGAACAGGGGTATCCTGATATTTTCTAGAATGCCAGAGCGGGATCATTTGTGTCACAGGTGTGTATGGCAACTAGACGCGCCTGTTTTCTGGTAAACCGGAACAGGATCATTCTGCAGGCTATCTAAGCGCGTTAAGAATCAATCAAGAGCATACTTAAATACTTTTCTTATAGTTTCAACGAAATCAATAACTTTTCACACGAAATAAGTGATTCAACATGAGGTTCTGAGTGAGACAGATTACAGAATGTAGTCAGGCCAATGCCAGATTTATTCCAAAACATGAATTCACAAAACTAAAGAAACCGAATCATCTTCAAAATCTAAGGCCGCGGACCTCAGCACCAGAGATCCCTTCCACAAATGCGAGCTGACCATTTACCAAAATTCAATAATTTCACAATATCAACTTTGTTTTGTGAAAAGGAAAATTACATGGTTGTCATAAAACTGCTGCCAGCGTACTTTAGCTTCATCTATCTTTAATGCAAAGATCTTGATGACATGTGCCATTGTGCCTTCCCCTCATGTCTGTATCATTGTGTCCAACTTTAATTCATGTCACGGACGAGTATCTCAGTTCTTGGCTCTGGCACCATTCCCTTAGATGTCATCTCACCAAAATAGTTCAAAGCGTCCTGAATCCTCCCCCAGTCATATAACTCATGAATCATAATGGTATAAGATCGCCGATCTGGTCCCAACCCATTTCTATCCATCTCATCCCAAGTATATCGTATTTCTTCCTCACAACCCCAACAAATATATAACCTCAGGACCAAATTATAAGTATCACTATCCATCCTACAACCATTTCTCTTCATCCTCTCCAAAAGTCCTTCAACTTCTTCCGGTTTCTTCGATGAACTGAGCAAGTAATTGAAGGTTGTATTATTTGGCATACAATTACCCTCCTTTTTTTCCATTTCTTCCAAAAGTTCATAGACCACCTCCATCCTCCGAATCTTACACATATGCTTTATAAGAGAGTTGTAAGTCGCTACATTTGGCAAGCAACCACGCTCCTTCATTTCCCTAAATACTTTCAAAGCCTCAGGGATCCTCTTCTTGAAAGAGAGGGCATCGATCATACAATTACAAATCACCACATCCGGTTCACAACCTTCTTGCTTCCACATTCCTCGATACAACCTCAGTGCGGTGCCTAACTTCCCTTTGTTCGTCAATGCCTTTAGGAAAGTTCCATATGTGAACAAATCCGGCTTGCATTTAGAAGCGAGTATATCTTTCCAAAATCTTTTTGCTTCGTACACATTACCTAAAACACACCAACCATTGAGAACAATATTCATTGTCTTTATATCAACACCAAAACAAAACTCTTCGTCCATCGAATGTAACAAAGTTTCGGCAACTTCCACATGCTTATTCCTGCATAAAGACATCAAAAGAGTTTGAAATGCAACCGAATTGAGCTCTAGCCCCAACAGTCTTCTCTTCTTGAAAATCTCAATCGCTTCATCCACTTTATGTGCAGCTGCATACCTATGAACTAACACCCTATACGTCTCCTCATTAATAAACCCCTCTCTCTTGGACATTTCATCGAGCAATTGGTTCGCTTCTTCGAACCGCTTCATCCTGCCAAGAATATCAAGAATTTCATTGTAAAAGCTAGGGCCAAATGCAATTTGGCCTTCTTTAGAAACCCAATTGAAGAACAAGTATACAGATTTCCAATCGGAGCGATGCCTCTTGAGCACATTGAATGCTAGAGCTTCAGTAACTGTCGGGCTGCAGTAGCTGAGAGCCAGCTCGATTTTTCTAGTTGGGCTGTCTCTGTATTGCTTGAGGACGTTTTGGAATTGAATGGCTAATTGGGTATCTGGGTCTTGTTCTGTTTCAGGCAATGAATGGGAAAGGCGGAAACTTTTGAATTGGGAGTTGGAGTTTTGACTCTTAATGCAAACAAGGCAAGAATGGGGATTGGTTAGGAGCGGAAATTTGAGCTTCTTGTACATTTTTTTCTAGGCAAATATGTTTCAACACAATTGGCACATGGGAATCTGCAGGAAGACAGAATGGAACGCTACTGCAGCTCTTAGCTTTAGCTGTAATAAAGCAGGAGGGAATGAAACCACACCAAGGGGTTCCAAGTCCAACTTCCTTATTTTAACTCGGAGGCCACTGCAATGCAGATTATTTACGGATTGAGCTCTTTTAATTTTCTCTTAAACATGATCAATCATGTTAGAAAAAATTGAACTATTCAATAAAATTGGACGGATGAGATTAAAAATTTAAGTCATTAATTAGTTGACTATTTGACTGATCAATTCATTAATGACTTAAATTTTTAATCTCATTCGTCCAATTTTATTGAACGGTTCAGATTCCTCTAACATGAAGGGAAAATTAGAGGAGTCGGTGGTCGGCAGTCGGCACATTACCAGAATCAGTAAATAGGCTATCATTCAAGAAGAACGGCTTGTCGTTCACTATTAGAGACTTGTAACTACTTGAGCCTACTTCATCTAGTTATTCTCGTAAGCTCTCTTCTCCACTACCAGCTGCTAGTAATCTCCGTCTGCTGCAATACTAGTTGCTAACTCGGTTGTTCTTCTGTAGAGCTCTCTTTCTTGACCAACGCTAATCAGTCCAAAAGCTATAGATATGCTTTTCTTTTCTTTGCTTTCATTTAATTTCGTTATTTATTTATTTGCTTCATCCTTTTTCTTTGTCTGGGTTTATAGTTGTACACACAATTTTTCCTAAAATATGAGAAAATTACACGTGTCAAATTATAATTGTTGAATGTAGAATAAAAGTGGTTCTTCTTCTCTTGATTCCTCTGATTAATGAATCAGTCTTCACTCCGGATTTGGATTTGAACTTGAGTTGGATGGTTGACGGATTGGCCTTGAATCAGCTTGTAATCCGCGGTTGATTTGAGAAGAAACCGGCCTTGAATTAGCTTGTGGCTTCTTCTTGATTTGATTTGATGTGGTTGAGAGAAAACCGACCTTGAATCAGCTTGTGGCTTCTCTTTCTTCATTGGAGACGATATGCTTTAACTCTTAATTTTTGCAGCACTTCTTCTCCTCAAAATAATGTGTCCTTCACCTTCTAATGAGGCCTCTATTTATAGGCTCATAGGGATGGTTTTGAGTGGGAAAGATGACACATGTCCTCATCTCATTGGCCCAATGTGTAACCACCATTATTAATTAATTTGCACATTAATTAATAATTAAATATTAATTAATTTGACACTCAATCAAATTATTTAATAAATATGAGATGAATTTTGATCCCTCCGAGTATGAGTTTGTTAATGGGCCTCGACTAAATAAGCCTCACGGATTTCGATGAATAGGCTTCGTGGTTTTTTTTATAAATTGGACCGCATATTTTAAGATAGTCCTCAATTTTGATGTCTACAAATGCCTCCTCAAGATTATTTTACTTGAAGTAAATTAATCTTGAACTTCTCCTCTTTCGAGTGAACTTAATTTGCGTCGGGGACTGAACTTGAAATCATGTTTGAATGTAGATCCAAAATTGACGAGGATCAATTTTAATTCCGGAGTGATTTTCCACCGAAGGTACATTTTTATTTGGAACTTGCAACAAAGAATTGATTCTGCAAAGGAATCCATGGTCTTAGATTTGTTCTTGCACATCACGGGACCTTGGATCAATTTTGTTCTTTTTTTCTTTTTTTCTTCAAGATCGACATATGAAGTAATTAATTAAATGGAACAAGCCAATGAATTAATTACTACCATAAATCAATCCTATGATCGAGCCTTTAATTAATTAAATGGAACAAACCAATTAATTAATTACTTTTATTCAGCCGATCCAAGGAAAGAAAGAAGCCAAACTTATGGAAATTGCCATAACTTCCCAAAATTGCAGGTAAGAGTTTCTACTGCAATTTGAGTAGGAAATCCTTATGGTAAACTACTATAATTGAAACCCTACTTTTCATTCCTTGTATATATAAATACACCACATTGGTCTCCCATGCATCATCATCTGCCTCTTCCCCGCTGCTGCATCAATAGAAAAGAAAAGAGGTAATTCTTCAATTTTCTCCTTTTATTTTCTTTTCCTTCTCGGCATGTATATACATGGCTTTCTTGCCTTTGGTTGTTTTTTTTTAAATACATGATATAACCCTTTCTTTTCCTTGGTACAGAGACGCCAACAAAAGCAAGCAAGTGCTCTTTCCCTCGTAACTTTGTGCAGGAGCCACAAGCACCTTCTCTTCTTCTTCGTTTTTTGCACAAGCCGCAGGTAATCAAACACCTTTTTTTTTACTGTTTTTGTCGGATTGGTTGGTCAGGCCGCAGGCTGCTGGACCGCTGCTCGCCGGAAATTGGCAGCTTTGCTTGACTGGAGCTATTACCGCTGTAACAACAGTTGTCGCCGCTGCTGCTGTAGCAAAATATGTTATTGCTGCTTCGTCAAGAGAAAAGAAGGTAACTTTGATTTTTTTATTTTTTCTTTCTCTCCATGCTTTATAGATTTCTGCTTATATGTATATATAATATATTCATGTCATGTGTTTCTCTACGTATGCGTGGCTAAAACCAAATTGCCTTCTTTTCATTTAATTGGAACAACACCTGCGCTTGGCTTTATACATTTCTTTACTTTTTCCCTTTTTTTCTTTTTTCTTTGCTCCAGGAATGGCCACAGGAACAATTAAGCGTTTCGTTTCCTGCGATTTCGTACAGAACGCCGCTGGTAAGTAACCAAGCACCCCTTTTTTTCCTGCTTTATTGTTGTTGCCGCTTTATTTATTTTATATATATATGTGTGTGCATATGCTGCTGGCTTGGTGATTTTCAATTCTTGTACATGTGTTGTGGTTAGTGTATATATATACCACTATGCCGCCCGTGCTACAAAAAATCTTTTTCGTTTCCATGCTTCACTGCTTTTCATGCATGCTTTATATACATGCATGCCACTATATATATGCACGCTGTTGTACTCCTTCTTTTCTTTTCTTTATTTGCAACGTTGTGCCTTTAATTTTGTGCCAATCCAATTTTTTTACTGCAGGAACGCCAACAAAAGCAACCAAGCATCCTGCTCTTTATTTTATTTTTTATTTTTTATTTTTTTTGAAACAGATGACTTCGTCTTCATTACGATCCGTTGGTGTCGCTCCGCTGCAACCTCTTGATATGGGCTGGATTGGCGAAAGCTCAGGTCAAGGGCAAAGAGGACGATTTCTTTATTTCCCGGAAATCGAAGTGAAGCATCGTTCGCAATCCGGAGGGAAATGAGTGTTGAAGCTCGCCATAGTGAGTCTATCAACGGAGGATCCTAATATAAGCTCCATCGAGGGTCTGGATCAGTGCTTTTTAAGCACTGTATCCCACCTAATTGATGTAAAGGCTTCAGGATCTTGCCCTACCAGTACCGACGTGAACCTCATCGAGGGTCTGGATCAGTCCTTTTCAAGGACTGCATCCCACCTAATTGATGTAGAAGGTTCAGGATCTCGTCCCACCTTGCCTATTCCTTCCTTTTGTGGCACTGAAGACCAAAGAGTTTATTGCACCGATCTTGCGAGAAGACCGAGAGGACAAGGTCATCTCTTCCTTACGGCTATGGCGAGGGGCTAAGCCAACGGGAGCCAAACCTAAGATGGACACTAGGACGTCCATAACCGAGCAAGCAGAGGTGATAGGAGACCACAACATGCTAAAGGGACTCGCAAAAAAGAGGCCACGGGTGATACGATCCTAGTTGCTTAGGATGCGCTTGAACGACGATCTAGTTCGGGTTTGGCTTTCAGATGCGGAAATTGATGGAACTCGCATTGACAACGTAGACCTGCTAGTCGCTAAGCACTAGCCAACCTACTTCGCACAAGAGAGGTTTCTTTTTCGAATCGCTAGACCTATATCCCTTATGGATATCAACCTAGAGCAAACGATCAAGTAGGGTTGAACCTTCGGTTTTACTTGCAATCTCAATCAAGCGTTCGAACTCAATCAAGTACAAGGCTCACGCATGAACAATATGAGAAAACGTTTTCTGATTTTTAATTCAAAAAAATATCTAAAAAACATAAGTGTTAAGCGTTTGCCTTATATAGGCGGCTACCAAACAAATAAACCCTAAATTTAACTAGGACTCCTATTCGAAGTAAACTTGCATGTCTAAATAAATAAATAGACTAAATACTTAAATATAATCCATGTAGGACTCCTAGCTACGGTAAAAGTCCCACTCTTGTCCAAAATCTTGACTCTTCTCATTTTTGGGTAAATCGTAAAGTCAACCTCAATTTACCCCAAAAATTAACCATCGGGCCATCTTCAAATTGGCTCGTGCCTTTGAGCCCAAACTCGGCCCAGACTTGCCCCTTAGACTCACAAACACAATGCACTTGGAATTTTGGAGAAAGCTCGATCTGATGTTAAATGACCCTGGGATCAATATTCCATGGCCTTGGTGCGTTCACACCATGAGCGCCCAAAAGTCGACTCGGGCCAACTTTCGATTCCTCCGTCCGAATGACTTGAAACTTTCTGTGCACTCTCTAGACATCCCAAGGTGTCTTGTATTTCATTCGGGGCTCGATAAAAAGTGTCTGAATCCAAAATGGCTTGGGAGGCCATTCCGCATGCGCTCGCGGGCGTGCTAGGCGCGACCATAAGAACTGTCACTAGCCTCGGCGTCTTCTCTCTCAGCATAGCTTCCTCTATTGCTGTCTCGCACTTCAGCTCCTTGTGGATCAACTGAGACAGCAACGCTTGTAGCTTCTTGCCTCTCGCAAGCGTCATGGGTCCAACGGGCAGCAACGGCAAATTAGGGTTAACGGGCAGCAACGACAAATTAGGGTTAGGGTTTGTGCGAGGGATCGCATCAACGGGGGTCACTCAAGGGAGCAAACGCCGACATGACAGGTGAAGCTCAAGTTCGAGACAAGGCCATGTGTGGGGGCACTTTATTATCCAGCGTCTCCAAGAGTGGAGAAGCCAAATGAGCCAACGGGTGTGGGAATCACCCAAGTGAGGGACTTAATGTGGGAGTCGGTAAAGAAGCACATAACTTGTCTGATGCAATGAGACAAAAGCGAGCCAAAGTCAAGGGACATGGCACAACAAAGTGTCAAGGAGCAGCACTACCGCGAGTAGAGGTGTCAAAACGGGTCTGCGGGTCGGACCCGACCCGGACCCGACCAGACCCGTGACACCCGGGTCGGGACCAGTCCCGACAAAAAATGGGACTGGAAATTGGTCCCGGTCCCGACCCGACGGGTCCGGGACCAGACCCGATATTTTTTTCTTTTATAATTCTTTATTTTGTAATTCTTTAAGTTGTAATTCTATTTTCTTAATGGAAAATCAAGTATATAAAAGGCATGATGATTGTATCAGATAATTGAACAGCATCAACAAGTCCTCATCATGTCCAATTCAAATAAATATAACAGGTTCATTTCAAGAAAACTAAATTTGGTAATGGGATTTTGAAGCCTTAACAAATGCAAGTTTTATAACACTATAGGCAGTAACTTTAAAGGGGAATAACTCTACCAAGTTGAATTTTCTTCCAACCATTCACACACTATATGAGCATAAAGAACAATTAATTTATTTCAAGATACTCCAGCATAGTCAAAGAGAAGCTCATTGACACGAGCAGGACAAGTTCATAAAAGTCGACATAAACAAATAGAGCCAATAAATTCCGTTTCACAATTTCAACAACCAATTACATAACAAGTTCTAATATCATAGTTCAACAATATTGGCACTTAACAAGTCATCAAAGCTCCACATAAAGAACTCTCAATTCTCTCCGATGTCTCCATCTTCATCTTCGATATCTAATTCCATCACATTTATACAAAAAACATCTAACTCAGCTTTGATTTCTGCACAAACATAGCACAAGCCACAAACAAATGATTAACTTAAACAAATTAAAACAATATTAATGAGATGAGAATATAGAAAAAGATTACCTCCAGATCCATACAACCAATCCCTGGTGCAAAATAGAGCCTCAACAATATCCGATAAAAGCGCACTTCTATACTTATCAAGCACTCTACCACCAATGCTAAATGCACTCTCAAAAGCTACGGTTGAAATCGGAATGGCAAGAATATCACGAGCCATTGCAGCAACTCCAGGATATCGATATTGACTAGACTTCCAAAAGTCTAGAATATCTAACGAAGTTCTCATATCAATCCTAGGATCATCCAAATATTGCTCAAGCTCCGACTTTTGAGGCATAATATCCGATTGAATCATTTGAAATTCCTATAAAAAAATCAAATTTATCAAACACATTCAAACAAAACAAAACTAAATTAAAGCATACATTTGTAATAAATTTATACATAACATACCATTATCCTAGAAGTAGTTTGTCTATAAAGGAATTCCATTGGTTGTAACGAGTTTTGACTTCTACGAGACACTGAAGTGGATGATGAAGGAGGATCAATTGATGAGGTGGTCGACGCACCTTGAGATGAACTTGTAGGTGTAGCAATCAACAAAAGCAAATTTATATCGGGGATCTAAAATCACAGCAAAAGCTAAAATCTCACTAAAATCCCCCCAATACTTATCAAATTTTGCATACATAGGTGCTGCCATGGTTCTCATAAACTCATCCTCGCTACCCATTGCTTCTGTCAAAGTCATATAGGCTGAAAATACACCCGTGAAGTACAGATTTGCAGTTGGATATTTACTTCCCGAGAAAAGAACAGTCATATCATAAAAGACGCCCAAGAACTTAGACACTTTCTCTACAATATCCCATTCAATGTTGGATGTATTAACACATTGTGCCATTAAATCTCTAAAAACAGCACTATCAAAATCAGGCCTAGCGAGATGGCTCAATTGTAATGAGGGTCCTACTATGTGAGACTGACCTGATTCGTGTTGCCCAACCATTGGACAAAATTTAAAATGCTTCTTCATATTGTTAGTTCCATTGCTAGACTTGTACTCGTACTTTGCTGCACACTTCTTGCATCTTGACCAGCTACGATTGTCCTCTTCAGTAGGCGGCACGTAATAAAAAAATTTCCATCATTTTGATGTGAGAGCTTTCTGCCTTTTATTACTTCCTGCAGTTGTTGTAGCTGTACTTTCATTTGGAGTCGGACAATCATTGTTTCCTTCTTCTGTAGGTGGAAATGGAACATCATCTATTCGGGTATCTTCTAAGTCATCCCTTTCCTCCTCTGTTAGTAGTATATTGACCAAAGTAGGATCCAAGTCATTGTGATTTTCCATCTACATTTGGAAAAAAAATTGTATATTAAAAGTTTATAACAAAAAAAAAACAGAATCAACAATAATTTCCTACCCAGCCACATCAAACACAAGTAGAATCAACAATAATTTCCTATCCAGCCACATCAAACACAAGTCTTTGGTATAATTATCTTTTAGCTTGAAAATTAGTCTACAATATTTCTATGCTAGTTCATAAATTTTTTCTTTACCTTTACGTATAAAGAAAAGAGAAAAAACTAACTCATTCACTAAATAGTTGAACTGCATGCCAATCACATATACCACTAACATACCAGCACCTACATGTAAATACACACCTTTGAGGCAAAATATACTTCACCACACAAAAGTAAGTAATTCCATTCTCTTTCTCTGTATTTTACACATTAGCAAAATAAAAGCACATAACATTTTGTTCCCAGTTCTAAATTAATACATTCAACTTGCATATCTAAGTTGAAAAGTTGAAAAATCTGCTCTCATAATTGGTTTAACAAAAAAATCAATTTTCTTCCCGAAAATCATGTACTCTGCAGATTCTGTTTAGGTGTATTGCAGTTGGCCTAGTGATGAAAATCACAAGTTTTAGCCAGAAGAATATTGAACACAATAACAACAAAATGTTGTCAGATGAAGCAAGCTCCTCCGAAATTCATGTTAGTTGCTAAAGTTTGTAAAATGTCCTATTGCCTTGGGATACATGACATTGACAGCACATAAGCAAACACAAGGACAAACAGACATTTCTAAGTGACACAAATTTTGCGCAACATGAAACAGACCAAAAACTATAACTCAATCTTAATGATTTGGGTACTAACCTTGAAGAAGAGGTAGAAATCAACGAGTGATGAGGAGGAGGTCAGGCACGGCGGCGCTGCTGCTGGACGAGGAGGAGGGTTGACGGCACGACGCTGCTGCTGGACGAGGAGGAGGGACGGCACGACACGACGCTGCTACTGGACGAGCAGGAGGGACGGTGACGATGACGGTGACAGTGGCACGGCGTCGGCGCTGCTGGAGGAGGTCAGAGAGGTGGTGTCGTGTGTGTGTGTGGCTGTTTTCCTGAAGTGAAGAAGAAGAAGTGAAGAAAGAAACGAAAGAGAGAAAAAAATTAGGGTTAAGCAGCCTAAATTAGCCGGGTCTCGGGACTGACCCGGCTGGACCCGGGCCCGACCCGGCTGGACCCGAAAATTTCGGGTCGGGACCAGTCCCGGTCCCGAGACAAAACGGGACCAAAAATTGGTCCCAGACCCGACCCGAATTCCCGGGTCCGGGACGGGTCTGCGGGTCTCAGGACCGGTTGACAGCTTTAACCGCGAGGGCATAAGGACCAAGCTACGCGACAATATGGGACAAGACAAGCATCTACTAAGGGACATGAAACGTCTACCGAGGGGCATTCAGAGCAGGCCACGATGACGAAGGCGTCACCATTATAGGTGAGGGAGTTTGTCATGCCACGGGCCTGACATACGGGCCGCGGCCATAAATGCCTTTGTTCACGCGTAGGAGTTCTAGTTCTACTAGGACTTGGATTACAAGCGCTAGAAGTTAGAAACCGCGTAGGATTCCGCAAGGCTGTCATACGCGGACTAGAACTCTAGAACCAAGGGATGCACAGATAGACAAGTAGCTTACATACTTATGTCAGGATTCTCAGGACAGTTAAAAGGATGGTGGGATAATTATCTCACTTTAACAGATAAAATGGCCATAATGGAATCAATGAGAATAGAAAATGAAGTACTAGTAGAAGATGCAACAAATGTGTTAATCTTTTCAATAATGAAACATTTCAAAGGAGATACCTCATTGGCGATACCTCATTGGCGATATCTCATCCAGCTGACGCCCGCTGACGTCATCTTAGGCGTTATCTTTCCCCGTTAACGCCTACCCCCATGGGTAACACCCTCTCTTTTTGCCTGTAAATAACACACCTTTTCAAATCAAAGGTAAGCCTAATTTGCTACCCGAATCTCTGCCAAATTACACAGCCTTACTGACTTAAGCATCGGAGTGTCTACGCCGGAGCCCCCCCTCCGGCGCTTTGCATGTACGGCGGACAGCTTGTACAGTGACTCCAGACGGCCATCATCTCTACCCTGCTTTCTCAGAAGTCCTAATCTTATCAAATTGGTGCTCTCATTGAGAGTCTTGGTTTAATTAAGTGAGCATCCTTAATACTCAAGCTCTGTTCTTCTGAAAATTGAAAGATTATGGCTTCTAGTTCAGAATCTATCCCTCCACACTCTCGCGATGGTGACGTCCGCAGGGAACTCTTCCCTACCACTTCTCCTGGCATCTTCGCGATGACGCACACGTATTCCTCTACGCAGACAGACTTCCTTTCTGGATCAACTATGAGCGCACTATTTTCTTAGATGGGCGTCCCCTCATCTTAGATGGCAGGGCCCAGTTATTCTACTCCCTCTCCTATGGGATCCGTGATAGACAGTGTGAGTAACCCTTTCGGGAGTTCGATTTCAGCCCTTCGTGCCCAACTGGACCACTTGATGGAATTAGCCAGTAGATTCACGCCTAGTGCTTCTGGATCAGGCGTTCCATCCCAATTCGTTTTTACTCCACCTATCATCACAGAATGACCGTTATCGTCTCCATTGCATGCGAATGTCTCTCTGACGCTGCCTGCGTTGAATACGTCAGTCAGTCTTGTACAATTTGCTCATAGGATAGTGGAACCGTACGTGCCACAAATACCTCTACTTCCTATTTCCCAAGAGGAACGACAATGACGTGATGAGGACAGAGATCGTTGGGATGGTAGGAGGGACGAAAATGATAGAGACATATCTCCTGAAATGAGTGAAAGATCAAGTAGTAGGAGGCACCGAACTCGCTCGCCAAGGAGCCGCAACCCGTCTCCAAGGCGACACCATACCGGAGACCCGCAGAATCGCAGGCGTCATTTGGAGGTATCCCCACCTCGATACGCACGTGAAATTCTTGATGACACTTCTGGCCACTCCTTTAGCCCACGCATAAGGCGTCATAGGGTCAGCCGACATGTGAAACTCTCCACAGAGTCCTATGATGGCACCAGAGATCCCATTTCCCACCTTGACAAGGTGAAAGACTTTTTGCAATTTCAGACCCACAATGATGCAGCGTTATGCCAGATATTTGTAATGACCCTATCAGGGGTTGTGCGCCTATGGTTTGAAGGCCTTCCTGGCGGATCTATTGATAGCTTCTTACAGCTAGAATCTAAATTCAGGAGTCGATTCAGTACTGCGGTCCCCATCAGGAAGTCTGTTGCTGCCTTGTTTGATATTACATAGAAAGCCTCAGGAATCCCTGAGAAATTTCCTCAATTATTTTGACACCGAGATGTCGCTCACGCCAGGTGTAACAGTTGATTTCGCTATAGAAGACTTAAAGCGGAACTGTTGTTACAAAAAACTCAGAGATGCCCTAATGGTTGACCCTCCAGCAACCTTAGATGCGTTAAGACTAAAAGCCCACAATTATGCGAGGATGGAAGAGGAAGAGAATAGGAACAGAATTCGAAACATGCCGCCAGACATGCCTCCAGTCCCTAACGCTCCCGTTACTACTACTTCTAAGGATCGTTTCGCCGACGATTACGCTCAGCGAAAGGATCACACTCCCAAGACCTCTAATCGGCGAAAAGGCAACTTCTCAAAGGGAAAGGCCGACAACTCCCTAACACGGCGATAGGGAGATCCCCCTAAGGGACGGGTTTATGACCCATACCTTCCTTCCCTTATCCTACCCAGAGCAGAAATACTAGCGATAGCGGAACAGCGAAACCTGCCCATCCGTTACCCGGCCCCTGTGAGACCGGGGGTAACCTTGGGAGGAAGAAAAAACACCTACTGCAAATTTCACAAAGCTAAGGGACACTCTACGGAAGTGTGTAGAGAACTTAAGTTGGCGATAGAGCGCCTGGTAGAAGAAGGCTATCTAGGAGAATTCGTCATCAAAATGCGAGAAAAGGCCAGGAATAACCCGACAAATAGAATAGCTGACAACAGACCGGCACCTCCCTACCCCCCGGGTAACGACGCTGGTCTTGCAGGAAGGGGTAGGGAAACGCTTACGGTTGATGACGAAGACGTCCCCATCATTAACATCATCGCTGGAGGCAAACCCTATCTGGACGAGTCCGCACAGCTGACGCCCGCGGCAGGAGACAAGCGGAAGCGAGCGGATGTGTCAATCAAAAGTGAGGCGATAAGCGCCTTAAACCGCATGGTATTGTCCTTTTCTGAAGAGGATGAGAAGGGTGTGGTATATCCACACAATGATGCGTTAGTAGTTACACCCATTATCGCTAGTCATGGAGTCAGAAGAACTCTTGTTGACAACGGTAGCGCGGTGAACCTATTCTCGTTGGAAGCCTACAATCTCATGAAGCGTCCTGACAATGAGCTTACGCCCTGCAAAAAACTCATAATCGGAGTTGACGGGGTCCCCATCCCAGTGACTGGAGTGACCACCTTGCCGGTATACTTCAAGGAAGATACCTCTAAGCGGTCAGAGGAGCTTCTATTTTTGGTTATGGATCTAAACCTGCCTTATAACGCCATACTAGGATGACCTTTCCTCAACCGTTTCGAAGCAACGATATCTCAAAAGCATCTGAGAATGAAATATCCTTCCTGGGATGGTGTGGTCTCAATCCAGGGCAATCAAAAGTTAGCGGCTAAATGCTACCTGCTCATGACTCAGAAGAGTTGCGATAGGTACATGTGCGTAACGGTGGATCCATATGAACAAAGCGATGAGAAACACACTCAGCCTGTGGACAAGATGACTCTCATACTAGTTAAGGGGGTCGATGGGGTTAGATTCTTGGTTAGCGATAACCTCAGCTCAGAGGAAAACTTTTAGTTAGCCCAACTATTGAACAAATGCAAAGGAGAGTTTGCATGGAAGCCATCTGACATGCCCGGTATCTCACGAGAGGTAGCGGAGCATCGACTTAATGTCAACCCTGACGCAAAGCCGGTTCAGCAGAAACGACGTGCCTTCTCTACAGCCGGGCTACGTTCATGAGCCCGATAGAACCCGAACTCGACCCATCTTGAAGACACGTTCTAGGCTACTTCTTACCCTTCAAATGGGCTTGGAAGCCCATCAAAATGATAAGGAATTTTCGTCCATCTTTGAAGGGAGGAAGGAAGAGCTCATTAAGGGCAATATGGTCATAAAGGGCCTAATGTGTAATAAGTATAAAAACTTATTTTCTTGTATGTTTTAATTAGTTTAGACATTGAGAGAATATTGTGAGTGAGTTTTCCTCCCTTTTCTCTCCTAAACTCTTACCCATTCCTTGGAAGGATTATTGAATTGAGTTTACTCTTCTTTAATCCCTCCTGGGAGTTTATCATTGTAATCGATTGAGTGTGTATCTTTCGAATCATTTGCCTACTGTTCTTGCTACTGAATCTACAAGCTTTCAAGTGTGTTGTTACAATAATCATCATCTTGTTCAGTTCGTCCATCCATCCATCCAACCATAAACATCCACGGTAAATCCAATCCATTTCATCATTGTGTTCATCCTTAATTCTTCCATTTAAATCCGCTGCGCCAAATCCGAGTCATTTCCATTGTTTGTGTCGTTATTCATCATCTTGTGTGTGACAACTCTTGGACTAGATCCTACAACAAGAGCTCCATACTCTACGGTTCAATTAAAAACGAGCCGGGGCGTATCAAGTGGTAGCGGAGCTCTAGCTGTTCTTGAGTTGTTCGTTCCTGTTCCGTTTTTGCGCGTTATACTTCGTAGAAAAATCTGAAATTTTGTGTCAGTAAACTTCAGCCTGTGTGTAACATTTTTCGTTCTTTAGTCGTCTCCAAATTCTGAGTAAATCTTATACGTTTTATCCATAACATAAAAGTGTGCAGATTTTGCGCGAGAAAACTAGTTTTGTGTTCGTGGTCAGTTTTGAGTGTCTTACAGTTGGAATCGTGTTTTCTTCCCTTCTTAAAAGTTGTAGGTCTACATCTTTGGAGTGTCCCTGTAAAATTTCGTAAATTTTAGCCAACGTTTACTATATATAAGAGTCAATAGCCGAAAGTCTGTCAAGAATACTCTTTGTGTTCTTCATGTGTTCATCTTGTTCTTGAGTCCTTTTGTCTTTAATCCGAATTTGTTTGAGTCTGATTCTAAAGAATGTTTCCCTTTTGTTTATTAATTTTGTAGTCAAAATTAATAATTTACTTTCTTTACCTTTTAGTTTGTTTAATAACATTCCCTACTTTTATTAAACAAACTAGAATACAACCCACAAATTCGGCCACCTTCCTTGTCTTCCACCTTGTATTAATTCATTCACTTTGTGTTAGCTTTTCCCTTTGTCTTCCACTCTTGGCCGGCCAACCTTCCCTTCCCACACTCCTTTTCTTTACCTTTTAGTTTGTTTAATAACATTCTCTACTTTTATTAAACAAACTAGAATAAAACTCACACATTCACTTCTTCTTGTCTCCACTAGTCCAAAAAGTGTTCATCTTTTCCTCTCTTCCCACCTTGAATCATTAAACCATACCTTCTCATGGACAAACAACCAATGTCAAACAGAGTTCTTGAGGCCTTAGAGAGAGGTCGAGAATTAGACAAACAAAGAGACCAAAATCATGCTCAAGTAATGGCCCTACTCACGTCTCTAGCAAAGAAGATGGGTGTACTAATCCCCACCCCACTAATAACAATCCAGCCGCCTCCACCTTCTCAATATCTTGAAGCTAATGAGCTTAATGTTTGTGTTAAAAATGAGAGTGAGACAAACAGCCCATCCCTTGAAGATACCGTTTCCGCATCTCTTCCTTCTACTAGTAACACAAATTACTCGGATGTAACTACTGAGTTTGAGAGTGTCACTTTGGGAAATAAAAAGAGTGAGGAAGTAACAACGAGGGTTGAAAGTTTGAGAGAAGAAAGTGAGGGAAACATTGAAGAAAATATTTTCTTTGCTAACGATCCAATGAACGTGCCTTTGTGCAATGAGGATCATTTAGCACAAACTAACATTGATACTTCTCTCTCTTCTGTTTTTGAACCACTTGTGCAGGATTCTACCATGGTGTATGTGAAAGAATTAGGTGCCTCCGAAGATCCTTTCTTAAGCTCCATTCCTATCCGAGATTCCCGAATTAAAGCTATGGATTCGAGGACGAATCCTTTTGAAGGGAAAGGTGATGATACGATCACACCTACCTTTGAAACCGAAGAGCACACCTATTTTTCTGTTTGTAAGCCAATTGTGCAGGATTCTCCTAAGGGTTTTGCCAAGGATTTTGGAGCCTATGAAGACCCTTTCATGACCTCAATTCCTAGGCAAGACGACAAGCTTACAGTTGTGGATTTTGAACTACTTGTGCAGGATTCTCCTAAATCTTTTGTGAAGGATTTAGGCGCCTACGAGGATCCTTTCTTACATTCCACTTCAAGCCGAGACTCCCAAATTAAAGTTATGGATTCGAGGACGAATCCTTTCGAAGGGAGAGGTGATGATACGATCACACCTACCTTTGAAACTGAAGACCATACGTTTCCATTCAAGCCGGGCTACGTTCATGAGCCCGATAGAACCCGAACTCGACCCATCTTGAAGACACTTTCTAGGCTACTTCTTACCCTTCAAATGGGCTTGGAAGCCCATCAAAATGATAAGGAATTTTCGTCCATCTTTGAAGGGAGGAAGGAAGAGCTCATTAAGGGCAATATGGTCATAAAGGGCCTAATGTGTAATAAGTATAAAAACTTATTTTCTTGTATGTTTTAATTAGTTTAGACATTGAGAGAATATTGTGAGTGAGTTTTCCTCCCTTTTCTCTCCTAAACTCTTACCCATTCCTTGGAAGGATTATTGAATTGAGTTTACTCTTCTTTAATCCCTCCTGGGAGTTTATCATTGTAATCGATTGAGTGTGTATCTTTCGAATCATTTGCCTACTGTTCTTGCTACTGAATCTACAAGCTTTCAAGTGTGTTGTTACAATAATCATCATCTTGTTCAGTTCGTCCATCCATCCATCCAACCATAAACATCCACGGTAAATCCAATCCATTTCATCATTGTGTTCATCCTTAATTCTTCCATTTAAATCCGCTGCGCCAAATCCGAGTCATTTCCATTGTTTGTGTCGTTATTCATCATCTTGTGTGTGACAACTCTTGGACTAGATCCTACAACAAGAGCTCCATACTCTACGGTTCAATTAAAAACGAGCCGGGGCGTATCATTTAGTTAGCCCAACTATTGAACAAATGCAAAGGAGAGTTTGCATGGAAGCCATCTGACATGCCCGGTATCTCACGAGAGGTAGCGGAGCATCGACTTAATGTCAACCCTGACGCAAAGCCGGTTCAGCAGAAACGACGTGCCTTCTCTACAGAAAAAAGCGATAGCTGTCGACAAAGAAGTAGCAAAGCTTCTCGACGCTGGTTTCATTCGAGAAGTGCAATACCCTACCTGGTTGGCTAATCCAATCCTGGTTCCCAAGCCCAACGGAGATTGGCGCATGTGCATCGACTTTACTGACTTGAACGATGCCTGTCCCAAAGATTGCTACCCACTTCCTCGGATCGATCAGTTAGTCGATCAGACTGCCGGGTACGCTTATCAGAGCTCCCTAGACGCCAACTCGGGATATCATCAAATCCCCATGGCCACTGAGGATGAAGAGAAAACTGCTTTCATCACTCCAAAGGCTACCTATTGCTACACGACGATGCCATTTTGGTTGAAAAATGCTGGAGCCACCTTCCAACGAATGGCGAATCGAGTCTTCGAAAGGCAGATCGGGTGAAATGTAGAGGCGTATGTCGATAACATACTAGTCAAAAGACGAAGCTTCAAAGACCATTTATCCGACCTGGCGGAAATATTTGAAGTAATGAAACGGTACCAAATGAAGCTGAACCCTCGAAAGTGCATGTTTTCCTTTCAAACGGGCAAATTCTTGGGTTACGTGGTCAGTCAGAAGGGTATCCAACCCAACCCTTCAAAAATCAAGGCCATCCAAGACATGATATCTCCTCGAACTGTGAAGGAGGTGCAGAAACTAACATGGCGTATTATCGCTCTAGGACGGTTTATTTCTAAGCAAGGCGAGAGATGCCTCCCTTTTTTCAAAGTTATACGCAAGAACGCCATTTTCGGATGGACAACAGAATGCGAAGAGACATTTGCAGGCCTGAAGGCCTACCTATCGTCTGACTTGGTGCTAACAAGACCTGAACCTAACGATATCCTGTATTTATACCTTGGGGTTGCTGACGAAGTGGTCAGTGCGATCCTCGTGCGGGATGACAATCACACACACCGCCCTGTATACTTCGTAAGTCACATCTTGAAAGATATCGAGCTGCGATATGCTCGTATTGAGAAAATAGCGTTCGCATTGATACAAGCGACAAGAAAGATGGACCGATATTTCCAAGCTCACACTGTCATCATGCTTACGGCTTAGCCTTTAAAGAGGATATTTCGGAAGCCCGAGTCCTCCGGGAGAATGCTGATCTGGGCTATCGAGCTTGAACAATATGGGTTGCACTACAGGTCCCTATCATCTGTGAAGGCTCAAATTCTAGCATACTTCATCGCGGAATGCACCTTTACACCAGATCCAATGACGGAATTGACTGAAAAAGAAAAAGAGGAGTTGGACCTCCCATTCCCTGAAACCTACACTGACCTATGGGTCATCCACGTGGACGGTGCCAAGAATCAAGAGCTGGCCGGAGCCAGAATCTTCATGAGTGAGCCCCACAGCATCCGTGTGCGATATGCCATCCGAATCCTGCAGCCGTTATCTAACAACATCGCAGAATACGAAGCGTTATTAGCTGGGCTTAGGATAGGAAAAAACTTCTCCATGAAAGGCATACACGATTCAGGGAGGTTAGCAGACCTGTGGTTGAAAATCTGCGGAGACTCCAAACTGATAATAGACCAAGTCTTGGGACACTCTCAAGCTAGAGAGCTCACATGGTGCAATACCTTGTCAAAGTAAAGCGCGAACTAGTGGAAATAAAGAAAAACGGCATATAAGTCAGCTTCGAGCACATTCCTCGAGAGGATAACGCTGAAGCGGATAATCTTGCCAAACTTGCGGCAAACCCGGAAGCGTCCATACCTAAGGGGGTATACTACCGAGAGATACTCGTACCTTCCTTCATGGAAGAACAAGCGACGCTTTACGTGGAAGTGATTGAAAATGATTGGAGAATTCCGGTCATAAAATACTTGAAATATGATGAGCTACCAGCAGATAACGCTGAGAAAAAGAAAGTACTAAAGCAAGTGGCACGGTGCACGTACTATGACGGGGAACTCATACGGAGATGTTTCTCTCACCCAGCTGCCAGGTGCATAACGGAACAAGAGGGTCTTCATACTCTCCGCGAAATCCACGAAGGAATTTGCGGCATGCATGCATCCGGCAGCACCCTGCCTGCGCAGGTCTTCAGATCGGGGTTCTATTGGCCTACCATCCGCAAAGACTGCCATAATTACGTGCGAACTTGCCGAAAGTGTTAGGAATTCTCTAAGATTCCTCGACAACCCGCCACATTAATTTATGACATCATTGCTCCTTGTCCTTTTGCTAAATGGGGGATCGATATCCTAGGTCTGTTTCCAAAGGCAAGGTCTCAACTAAAGTTTGTGGTCGTGGCGGTAGACTACTTCACTAAATGGGCGGAAGCTGAGGCGATCGCCAACATCACAACTGAGAAAATCTGGCGTTTCTTCAAACATCAAGTGATCATGCGGTTCGGCGTACCCCGTGTGCTAGTCAGCTATAACGGAACGCAGTTCATCAGCCAATTCTTCAGATACCAATGCGTGGAATTCGGAATCGAGCAGAGGTTCTCTTCCGTGGCTCATCCGCAAATCAATGGTCAGGCTGAGGTGACGAACCGGAGCATCCTTAACGGTGTTAAGAAGAACTTGGAAGGATCCAAAAATAAATGGGCAGACGAGCTGCCGTATGTGATGTATGTGGGCATACCGCATGACCGTGAAAAACAGCACGGGAGAAACACCATTCGCACTGGCTTTCGGTACTGAGGCTGTCACGCCCGTGGAGATTGGTACTATGAGCCTACGACTGGCCTATTTCAGAGAAGAGCTGAATGAGGAAAGGTTACGAGCTAACCTTGATGCGTTGCCAGAATTGCAAGAGGAAGCTCTTCTGAAAATGTCACATTACAAACAAAAAATGACGCGTTATCACAACAGACGCGTCAAAGAACGGTTGCTGAAGGCAGGCGACCTGGTACTCAGAGACAAGCGAGCAACTGGTCAACGCTGGGGAAAGCTCAGCCTAAACTGGGAAGGGCCATACCGCATTAACCGTATTGTCGGGAGGGGAGCGTATCATCTGGAGACACTCGACGGTACCCCCTTACCTAACTCTTGGAATATTGCTCGTTTGAAATTATATCATGCTAGACTTTGATTTATCTCTGTACGTTTTACTAACGCCAGCCCTAACCTGTGCTAACGCTAGAGTAGTGAGCTTTCTTGTGTTTTGCGGCTGTGTGTGTGTGCAGATGATAAAGAGGGGTTGCCAGGAGTGAAAAGTCCTATCCTTGTGATGGTCGATCTTGATCAGACAGCTCATTAAGTGAGGGCACGCCCTGGCACACCTAATATTTAGTGTTGAGAGTGAAAAGTCCTATCCTTGTGGTAGCCACGTATGGGCCATAAGACGAGGCACATCCCGACGCCCCCGGGAGTGAAAAGTCTTATCCTTGTGATGGTCGGTCTTGATCAGACGACTCACTAAGTGAGGGCACGCCCTGGTATTCCTAGGGGTGAAAAGTCCAATCCTTATACCGACTGTTCTCGTGGAGACGGCTCGTTAAGGAAAGGCACGCCCTAGGGAAATAGTAACTCCATCGTGGAAGTGAAAATCCTATCCTTGTGACCGGGCTAATATAGACGGCTCATTAAGTGAGGGCACGATTCCGAGATGCAAGGACAACGCCCGAAAGTAAAAAATCTTAACCTTGTGACGGCTTGTCTTGATCAGACGACTCACTAAGATGAGGCACTTTCCGGGCTGAACGTGGTAATGTGGAAACGCGAAGAATCACGAAATCCCAACGAGTAACCAGATGCGGAATCCCTGGTGAAGTGGGTTGGTTGAGAAAGCGATAACGAGCGACACCGACACCCTAAGATGGCAGCGGATTGGCTCCTACAGGTAACTAGTGTCCGTTATCGCATCTCTTACTAATAAACGTTAATTGAGAGTGTGCAGGATATTTCTGACTAACGGAGATATCAACGCTCGAGATGACGACAGAATCGTACGACCAGTCACCGAGATTGACGCGAGGCCAATCGCACTAATTTCTACATGGTTCGAGGGATAGGGCCTAAAGACCCTACTCGTTATCTCTTTTGATCGTGGAGACGATACTTCTTTTCTATGGAATATCATTTCTGACGATGTCGGGCAGCGGTTAAAATGAACCTGGTGACGCCCATCGGCATAATCAGGATGATAAGGGCGTGATGGCCGTGCTAAGTAAAACTTGAAGGAACAAAAGTACAGAAAAGGAAATCAACAACAAAGAAATTCAGTGTCATAGGTGTGATGCTGTTCAAGGCACCAACAAAGGGTCGTAAAAGTACACAAAAAAGATAGACAAAAGGAGGATGACGCTTAATCCTCGCAAAAAGATGGCGATAACGCCCTGCCTACAACCGATTCCCCGAGCTCTCCCGCCCCCCGTAGCCCTTTGACCTGGCTATGCAGAAGCCTTCATCATTGAGATCAGCGGAATTCCGCAAAAAGATGTCAGAGATAGTGGCACCCTTATAAAATTCTTCTCCATGAACCTCCACGAAACAGTCAGCCATGATGGCGGCAGTCCTTTCGATGTACCACTGACACTTAACTGTTGTCTCTCTCTCAAGTGTCGCCTTCTCCTCTGCCAAGGCAGCCCTCTCTTCTACCAGAGTTGCTTTCTCTTTCTCAAGAGCAATGCTCTTCAACCTTTCAGCTGACAGAGCGACATCAGAATCGGCCAACCATTGCTTTGCCTCTCTTGCCTCCTCCTTGGCCGCTTCCATGACCCTTATGCATTCTTGCCGCTCTCCCAACAACCTCTGCTTCTCTTCCTGCTCCTTTGGAAGTTTGTCTGCGGAAGCGGCAAGGGCAACCGTCTTTTGCGACAATGCGTTCCGTGTAATGGTGAAACCGAATGAGACCGGTGAAGAGGGTAGAACGCAGCAAGTCAGCTTGCTCTCCATCCGCCTCAAAGCAAAGGTGTTTTGTTCTTCGGAAGATGTTAGCATATGAGCGGCTAAGAATGAAGCAGTGGTAGCAGAGTTATCGCCCCCGACGGCCGCGATCCCTGAACTACGCAGCGTAGTCAGATCCAGTTGATGGGTAACGGGCCCGACATCGTTAACTGAACTTATATCGGCCATGAGACTGGACACAACCAAAGTAGAAGAAATCAAAATCCTGTGCAGCACAAAGGAGTAACATGCACTGAATTGCTAGAGAAGTCAATGGGGAAGGCAAAGATAGAGCTCTTGGAGGCAGAATTGACGGCTGCTGACAGAAGAAACTCTCTCCTTCGTGAAGAGATATTGGCCCGCGATGCGGAGTTGGTGAAGGTCCCCTCTGAGATATCGCGGTGGAAAGACAAGGCAATACGAGCCTTTGCCGCCGGGTTCCCAGACTACTATCGCAGCGGGGCTTTCGATCCTGCCAAGATAGTTGATTACGCCTTTGAAAAATTAAAGGAAGTAGATGGAGGCAACGAGCACTTTCGCTCTCCAGGGGAAAGAGAGGGAGATGTCGGGAGCGACAAAGGAGCGCTTCCGTGATTGGCGTAAGGTAACGCTTGAAAGTTTTTTCATTTTTCTCCAAACATTCACTTCATTTGGCTTGTAATACTTGATAACGCTTGCATAATAATGATTGCCATTCCGCTCCGAATAACAATTAATTTATTCCCTGGCGTTATCTTGCTAGCTGATAACTCGGTTATCGCTGAGTCGCGTTATCTCGACTGTGACGTCATCATGCCTGTCTTCTTTTTGATAAAGCGATTCTACTTTTCGGAGCATTTAATGCTCAGAATCTCCTCATTAATGTGAGTGAGGGATCAGGATGATTCAGAGACACGTGTCTGTTCGCTAGGACGCTAGGGCTAATATGATTTGATAGGATCAAAGCGTCTTCTCGCTTTTCTAGGGTTGTACTCATTGCTCACGCCTGTCACGCGCGCAATGACTGTTGCAGCAGTCGTTTCACTTGGCCTCTTAGGGTTATAAAACCCAACATTTGTTTCTTTTTTCCACTTTCGATAATCTGTTTTCTCTGTATCATCTCAAATCGTCTTGCATTTATGCTTTTCATCATCTGGGTGCTTCGGCTTCCTTCTTAGAAAGGTATTTCTTTATTCTCCTGTGTTATCTTCTTCATCTTTTTGTTCTCTTTTTCCGCCATGGGTAAAAGTAAACTCGTGCTTCTGGATCTAAGTCGGTCGATGAAGAGAAAATAGATAATACAGTCAGTACTATTACTTCTCTAGTCACCCTTCATAAGCATTTAAACGATCATCGTGCCAACATCCCCAAGGGATACAAGGTTTCTGTTGCCCTTGATCCTTTATGCCTGAACAACGTTCTGGCCGGCAAGTGTAGAATCTTGTATGCCTAGATGTTTCACTACGGTTTTCGGTTCCCAGTTGACTCTTTTATCCAAGAGTTGCTCACTTCTCTTGATCTGGGCCCCGTTCAGTTAGCTCCAAATGCATACTGCTGTGTTTATGCCTTTTTAAAACTCTGTAAGTACAAGGGAATTACCTCTCCTTCCCTTGCATTACTCAAATCTTTGTTTCGAATGTACAACCGTCGGGGTGTAATAGCAATAGCACCCCGTTATGACGATGATTCCCTTAAGAACTTCACCTGGAAACTCCTTCATCTAGAGTCTTCCGTTGATAAGTAGAAAGAACAATTTTTTGTTATTGAAACTCCTGAGCTTCCGGACCCATGGTGGCGGTCTGGTTTCAACCAAGACGTCAAGGACAATGCTTGGCGCTGGGAGGCTCTTAACGAGACAGAGCAAGGTTGGTTTGACAAGTTGCTCAAACTGGAAATCAGCGTTCACACCAGCGTTCTGGCCTGCGGGGCCGATATTTGATCCTGCGTTAAACGTGAGTATCGCGTCATTTCTTGATTATCGCTGCTGATACTAACGCTAACGTTATCTTGTGCTTTTGCAGCGACTGATCCCAACTACATTCCTGAGAGCGTTAGGAGGCGCTTGAAAAGGCTTCAATAGAGAAGTGAGGTCGAACGAACGACTGTCGTTGCCGATACTGCCGCCACTTCAGTTGTTCCGCCTGTTACTATTTTGATTCCTCCCCAGGCCTCTTCTACCCCGGTTGGCGAGGAAACTACGACCATACCTGTCGGTGTTCCTGTCATATCAATTGCTGCTCTTCCTGTTCAGCCAGCCGCTTCTAAGGCTTCCGCAAAGGGAAAAAGAAAGAAGAAGACAATGAGCGTTGCCACCCTCACGCCTTCTCCGGACGCGGTAGCCTCTTCCGAAGCACCTATCTCTGAAATGGTAGTTGTAAGTGCTCCACGATATCTCGTATACTGCTCTTCAATGCCTTCTTGCATTTTCTCTTATTTTTCATGTATGGCGATTGTTTTTCTTCATAGGACACTTCTGCCGCTTCTACCTATACGCTGCCGTCGGGCAATATGGATTTGAGGCATGTACTGAGTCAATCAAGGAAGAGGCAGAGACTTGCTGGAGAAGGTACGAGTCGGTCGTCGAGTCAAGTTGATGTCGGGGAAAAGCATCAAACCGTCTTTGACTCTTCACCGCCTCCCTAGAATCAGGCCGTTAACATATTTTGGAACATGGGCATTCCAGGATCTTTCGAAACTTCTCCACCCTCGTTTGGCTCGGAGGTTCCTCCTTTTTCTTCCAACTTGGGCTATGCTGATGACTTATCAGACTTAATGAGCTGAAATCCTCATCCCGGATGACATCTTGCTGGTTGAGTTATCTCTTCAATAGAAGTGATAGCAGTATTCGAGGCTGTAACACGTCCGAAAAGATGCCGCTGATCTGAAGGTATACGCGGCGATAATGCCGCAACATCTTCTCTCGCGGCTATAGGTTATATGCTACATATCGTGGGTGATATTGATTATGATACTTCGCTCTTACGAGTTTTATTTCTGAGGCTATCTGCTAAGCGAAGTTATTCTACCTCGATATTGAAATGCGCATAATTAGTCATGTTGCGATATCTTACAAAATATCCATTTTCAGTGTTTATGACCCTATAGATTATACGACAATGTTGCGGTTATCCTGTCCCTACTGAAATCTCGTTATCTTACTGCGTTATGATAACAACCTAGCAACCAAAGCCCAAACTCATCAGCATCATCATTATAAGATTAATATCATGGGAGCTCGAAGAAAAGGAAACGGCGTAAAGAAGATCAACCACAAAGGAAAGTAGCAAGCAATATATATATATATATATAGAGGTTTAAAAACAGGTGTCTTTAACAGTTTCAACACGGTAAAAAATTACATCATGTGTCAAAACCCAATCTATGTGGGTTATCACAGTTTTGCAGAAGCCTTAGAAGAAGCAAGGGCTCAGCTAGGCCCAAACTTCTACATAGAACCCGAAACAGTTAGACCCTATTCAGAAGTGGCCCAAGAGAATCCCAGTCGGCTAATAGCCAGATTAGAAGATAAAAACAGAAAGCTAGAAGAATAACTAGCACAGCTTCAACAACAGACTGCCAACCAAATAACCTTCATAGAACAAGAAAAGATTGAAGCAGAAAGAAAGATCCAACAGAAAGATAGTATAATGGGTAGCTTAACTACCAAATTACAACAATTAGATAGATTTATACAAGAAAACAAACAGAAACCCAAAAACAGAAGCTTTTCACAACTTCGAGCTAGGCTATTAGATATGCCAGCCTATTTCACCCTTAAACCCTTGTTTGACCAATGGCCCGAAGGGGAAGAAATTATAAAACAGAAAACAGAGGAAAGACACTTAGAAGATCTAATCAATGCACAGAAAAACTTAGTAAAAATTTACTTCGAAGAACAAGACTGGAGCTTCAAAGGAGTAAATATAGTACAGAAGCCCTACTGCAGACTTGCGGGAATAATCGCAAGACATATCAAAGTCAAAGGAACAGGAGGTCTATTCAAATTACAAGTAGACCTAAACAACACAGACATGCCATTCCAGAAAATTCTTTCTTTTTTCCATATGGGAATGATTGACAAAATCACATTCAAATTGGAAGAAGAAGGAAACATTGATAAATATTTAGAAGAGTTTGGAGAAAAATTCTTTCTAGTTGCAGGAAACATGGCAATAAGAAAGAAACTAGAATGTTTCGTTGATTCCACACTACCAGTGGCCAGAGGATTTGAGGTTATCCCTGCAAAGAAAAGAATCTTCATCCTTTCGGCAGACAGAGAAGAAGAAAGCATTCATGATCTTCATATGGGAATTTCACTATCTCCCTATGACTTCCAAGAAATAGAAAACCCAAAAATCTACAGAGTAGCACAGAATCCCCAAAGCCTATATACACCAGAAAAATGGATGGAGTATCGTCTCTTAGGAGAAGGGTATTTCATTCAAATCTACAGCACCAGAGAGTGGAGGATGTTCCTACCACACTCAGGAGATGGACGACTGTTAGATGAAGAACACATCGTCAATCTAGTAACTAGGGGTGTGCAAAAACCGATCCGAACCGGAAACCAAACCGAAACCGGAGTATTTTGAACCGAACCGAACCGAATTGTAAATTTTCGGTTCGGTGCGGTTCTGTTCCAATGAGAACCGAAAATTTTCGGTTCGGTTCGGTTCTGCCTCTACAAAAATCCTGAACCAAACCGAAAAACCGAAAAACCGGATATATATATATATATGTACACGATATATATTAAAGCTTGCTATGCCGTAGTGGTTGTGTATGCAACTAAATTTTTAAAGGGTGGGGCGTTCGAATCCCCTCCCAAACTAATTAATTCAAAGCAATTTCCTTTTCTTTGGGCCCCAGCCCATTCTTTTTCTTATTTCCTTGGTTGGGCCGAAGCCCAACCCTCTCATTTTCCTTGTCAAAACGACAAGGTTTTCTTCTCTTCTCCTCTGTTTCTTTCTTTTCTCATTTTTAGGGCTGCACACAGCCCTTTTCCTTCTTTCTCTTCTTTCTCTTCTTTGTTTCTTTTCTTTTTATTATTTCTTTCTCCTCTTTTCATTTCCGGCCGAGGAGCGGCGGTTTGGGAGCGTGGCACGGTGGTTGTTGGGGGCGGCTGCGAACGGGGCTGGCAAGGTGGGCGGTGGTTGCTGGTTGGGTGATGGTAGCTGGATGTGGGTGACGTGGCATTCAAATTCTGTTGGAATTTTGTGTTGCATTATCTTACAAATTCCTTAATTTAACAGAGATGGTATCTACCACATTGGAATTTTGAAACAAGTCCTGCTCTTTTTTTATTTGTGTTGCATTCAAATTCCTCATTTTATCTTCTTCTTTTTTTTATGAAGATTTTTTTTATAAAAAAAATTGTAAAAAAAAAAAACCGAAACCGAACCGAACTGTCCGATTCGGTTCGGTTCTCAGGTCATAAAACCGAAATACTTACAGTTCGGTTCGGTTTTGACATAATCAGAACCGAAAAATTTCGGTTCGGTTCGGTTCTGAGCCCAAAACCGAACCGAATTGGACCGTGCTCAGCCCTACTAGTAACAGATCTCTAAGACAACGCGATAACAGACATGGAAGAAGACAATGACGTCAGTATTCCAGAAACCCACAGAGATCTCTAGAAGGAAGCTAGACGTCAGCCATGACGAACACAGAAACAGCTGTCCATTAGCTGCCGAACTTTAGGCAGGGTGTAATTATATCTTTACTTTTTCTACTTTAAATTAGGACCGTTTCTTTCATTTTCTTTATCTTTATCCTTTGTCGACCACCTACCTTTGGCCGACCAACTTTTGTTAAAGATAAGATTCCTTTTAGATAAGATTTTCTTTAAATGGCCACCTGTCTTGGCCTTTGTTGATAGTTTTTCTATATAAGGAGACTTCTCCTTCATTTGTAAAACACGAAAAATCAATATAACGAGAGCATTTCCTTCAATCTCTATGTCTCACTAATTTCTCTCTCTAGTTTCTAGCCTTAACAGCCCCTTAGTTTCCACGCACTAAACAGTAGCCCATAGATAAAAAAAAAAAAAAAAAAAAAAAAAGTCAAACCGGTGACTGTTGGTGACTGTATATCTTCAACACCAGCTTTGTTTATCCGGCCTTGTGTTTTTATTGGTAGCGGAGCCTAGACGTTTCCTTTGGGCAAATCTGACAAAAGACCGAGACAGGCGTGGTCAGGGTATCCACAAAAGGAGTAAAGCCTGCTTTAGCCACGAACCCGCTAGGGTGAGTCAGTTTTCTTAAAGAACTTGTTTAAAGTTCTGTTTATCATAAATTTGTGTAGATGCTTTTATGTTTATTTTAATTTATGCAATTACAAATAAGGCTTAATCTTTAAAGGGAACTAAAGCTATAAAGCTAGAAACTATCTTAAAAATCTGAAATCTCTTTCAAACATCTTTCAAGTATTACAAAATTGCAAATCAAAGGCTCAAACGCATCGAATACTTAGATCTAGAAGTATCAAAAGAAAAATATAGAATATCAACAGAAGGAAGTGAAATTAGTTGCAGAGTAGATAAAGCCGTAGAACACAAACTTCATAGTACAAACGCTCATTTAAACGGATTAACAGATCCAATCATAAGTCTAGGAAATCACCTAGAAACAGAAAAGGAAAGTATTAATAAACAGATCAGTAATATAACGGGAGTTATATCAGAAAATAACAGATTTATAAAAATTATAACAGAAAATTTAGATTATATCAGAGGACAAAACGAGTATATTCTTACAGAATTTAAAAAGACTAGAACTACAGACAAAAGACCAGAAGAGTCACAAGATATCTTAGGGTTAACAAAGGCCTTGGATAGGTTAAAACTAGATAATAATCAAAGAATTAGTGTTAAACCCATAAAATATAATCATTGGTTACCCAGAAAATGAATAACTTCACACCTTTTAGTGGATCCAGTAGAACAGTACAAGAATCAAGTAGAAGAGAAGAATCTAGAAGAAGTGTATCTTCTAGACAAGAAGTTAACAATTCATTTTTAGGAAGAGTATTTAGTAGAGGGTCAGGCAGTAACAGTTCAGAAACAGTAGTTCAATTAGAAGAAGAAATAGATGTAGAAAGAAACTTAGAAATATATAACAATGAGCAACTAGATGCTCTAAATCCTAGAACTTTATACAGGGTAGGACCTCTAAATGTAAACACAGTACTTATTAGAAGTAATAGAGAAGAAAGTCTAAGGGTAGTAGATACCGCAGAAACAATAGATTTATTTACACCAGAAATGATAAATAAAATAAAGAAAACAGGGAAAATGTTTGCACACGTAGGATTAGTAGTAATAGGAATAAAAGGATTAGGAAGAAAAGAACTAGGAACTAAAGTTTTAGTGTTAATATTAGATAAATCATGGAAAACAGATGTCAAAAAAGCAACCATAGCAGGAATGGAAGTAGACCTTAGTAAGAACTGTGCACTTTTTTATTGTGCGCCAGCAATACTAAAAGATATTAGAGATTTAAAAAACCTAAAAATAGGACTATCAACAAAAGGCTATGAAGACTACAAAGGAAATAATCTAGTAATTAGTATAGGAATTCTAGGAAAGGCTAGTAACAGATCAGGAATGAATTATAATATTAATATAGAGGGAATTGTAGAAAACTTAGCAAGTCGTGGTATAAGGATGATAGATCCAGTTAAAATAGATGCAGAAGAATCAGCAGGATTAGAATGGCCTCTAAAAGAATTTATAGACAACAGAAAAAAATTTAGTACCAGAAAAAAGTGTGATATATGAAGATAAAGATGACAACTATAGCATGAGATTTAATAATTATGTAGAAAAAGAACCAACCAAAGAAGATGATAGTGATCAAGAAGTCAGTATGATGAATGTAGATTTAGGAGAACCAGTATATGATACAGACGGTGAACAAGATCCTATATATGACACAGAAAATGAAGAAATAGAAGATCTTATAGGATACGGTTTATATGAAGAACTAGGCGAAGAAATAGAAGAATTAGAAGAAGTAGCCGGTTTCAAAACAGAAGAAGTTCAAAAGACATTTGAACAAATAGTTAATAAAAAATTTATAGAAACCAACCTACAAGAACAAGTTGACGACATGATAATAGAATGTATGACAGAATTAGGGTTAGAATATGAAGAGGCTTATAACAAGCTAAATGAAGTATTTAACCTACCATTAGTAACAGATATAGTCAATGGGAAAATAGTAATTAGTGATTTTTACAAACTAGAAGTTAGTTTTATGGACCAAAATATAGACTCAAGAGGAATAAAAAGACCCAAACCTGAGTTCGTGACACCGGGAACATTAGGAACAGAAGTATTAGGTAGAGAACCTTGGACACCTGCTACGACGGTATACCAGGGAGAGTCGAACTTCAAAGGAAGAGGGGCAAGAATGCCAATAGGAAAATTGTATAGTTCAAACATGCTGTTAATAGAACAACAGAGTCCTCAGTTATGGCCAGACGAAATACTAGTATGGGAACAAACAGTAGTTAGAAATTGGGAAACTAACAAAAGAGATGATATAGATATGTTTTCCTATTTAGAAACAACATTAGGACCAACAGCCTTAGGTATTTGGCAAAGTAAAAAATTAAAAGATCCAGATAGTATAAACACTATTAAATCATTAGGAGACAATCCCTATAATTTCACAAGCCAAATTAGAATTTTATTGTTAGGAGTAGACCCAGCAAAGGAAAATACATTTATACAGGATACTGCAGTCAGAAATTTAGAGCAGCTCAGTATTACAGATTTCAAATATATCAAAGAATTTAGCTCAGATTTTGCTAGATTATTAGCTCAAACTGGTAAAGCCATGGATGATGATTTATGCAATAAATATTTCATAAAGCTTCCAGGCGATTTAGGTAGATTAATGCATGAAGAATGGAATAGAGATTGTGGTCACATAGTAGACTTAGGAATAGGACCTAGAATTACATACGTATTTAAAAAATTAGAAGATAAATGCAAAGAAGCTACAATGCAAGAACAAATAAAACGTCAATCTTGGGCGTTTTGTAGAACAGCTATTTATACACCACAAGCATATGGGTACTATGATAAAAAGAAGAAATTCCTTAGAAAAAGCACGTCTTACAGAAAGGATAAACCTTGGAAAAATAAAGATAGATATGTTAAAAAACCTAGAGATAGAAGTTGCACGTGTTTTATCTGTGGGGATCCACAGCATTTAGCAAATAGATGTCCTAATAAGCATAAAAACATAGATAGAACAAATTTAGTAGAACAATTAGGAGAATACGAAATAGAAAATATTAAAACAGATTCCGATAATGAATCAGTATACAGTATAGCATCAGAAAATGAGCCAGAAAACAGTACAAAAATTACATATACATACATGAATAGAGAACAGAATGAAGAAGTAGTAGAATGCTTACATGAGTGGATTAGAAACAGAGGAAACAATCATATAAATTGTTATAACTGTAGACTATATCCAGCTATAGACAGAAGATACCAATGTAACAATTGCTTTAAAGAAATATGTTTTATGTGTATTAGAAAATTATTCCAGATAGAAACAGATATATCAGGAAAAGCCATAGATAGGAATCACAGTGATACGGTAGATGAAACACTTAAGGAGCAAATTAAAAGACACGATGTAGAAATAGAACTCTTAAAACATAGAGTAAAAGAACTTGAAAATCAACATGAGAAAAAGAAGCAAGTAGATGCAGAATCTAGTTATCTCACAGAACAAATTCAGGAAGAATCAGCCTTTACTATTAGTAAATGTATAGCAAGCCTAATAACCCTTAAATGTAGACTTTGGTTAGATGTAAACACCTTTGTGGAATTAAATGCTATTTTAGACACAGCGAGCTCAAAAAGTATGGTAGGATATAGCTTAATACCACTAAAATATCATAAAAAATTACAATATAGAATAATTACAAAAACAGCTGAACAAAGAACAATGGTTATAACACATCAAGTAGAAGCCTTAGGAATACAGTTTATAGATTTTGCACAGAATTATAGTATAAAATACGACATTCCACAGATTAATATAGCCCCTGAAGAAACAAAGAGTAATGATTTTTTACTAGGACTAAATTTCATATGTAGTTTAAATGGTAGCATTACTATAGCTAGAAACAGCATAACAATTAGTAAAAATGTATATACTTTTCCAACTAATAAATATATACAAACAGCAGAGTTAGCACGAAAGCGTGGTGGACAACCCACCTTAGAATTTTTAAAACCAGATAATAAGAGAACAGAACATATAGAAAATGAGACATACGCTATGCTAGGAAAAGAATTAACTTTGGAATTAGAAAAAGGACCAGATATTAGAAATAACAAAAACTATCCAATAATACAAAAGTTAGAGAAGATAGGATTAATAGGAGAAGATATTACGAAAAGTAGAGTAAACTATGAGGTAAAAATGAAGATTAAAAATCCGGATATAAGAATAGTAACAACCAATATAGACTATAGTCCATTAGACAAAGAAGAATTTAGAAAACAGATTCCAGAAATGTTAAAACAAGGACTAATTAAAAGATCAGAGAGTCCACACAGATCAGCAGCATTTATAGTAAGAAATCATAGCGAAATCAAGAGAGGAAAGGCCAGAATAGTTTATAATTATAAAAGATTAAATGACAACACCATAGACGATGCCTATAACATCCCTAACAAAGATAGCCTGATAGGACTAATACAACAGAAAAAGATTTTTAGCAAATTTGATCTAAAATCAGGATATAATCAATTAAAATTAGAAGAATGGTTTAAACAATGGACTGCCTTTACATGCTCAGAAGGACATTTCGAATGGAATGTTCTCTCTTTTGGCTTAAAGAATGCACCAGCAGTCTTCCAAAGATTTATGGATTCGATATTCTTAAAATACGAATTCTGTCTAGTTTATATAGATGACATATTAGTAGCAAGTAACTCTATTAAAGAACACGAAGAACACTTAAGACAGATTTTTAATGAAATAGAGAAACACGGTATAGTAGTTAGTAAAAGAAAAATGGAGTTATACAAGAAAAAGATATCCTTCTTAGGATTAGAAATAGGAGATGGAAAGATAGAACTACAACCACATATAGCAGAAAAAATATTAAATTTTCCAGACAGATTAGAAGGTTTAAAACAGATACAAGCCTTTCTAGGAATACTAAATTACGCTAGAAAATTTATTCCTAATCTAAGTAAATTAGTAGGACCTTTATATAGTAAAACAACAAAGAATGGCCAAAGAAATTTTAATAAAGAAGACATAGAATTAGTAAAAAAGATTAAAGAACAAGTTAAGAAGATAAAGCCATTAGAACTACCCTTAATAACAGATTATATTATTATAGAATATGATGGTAGTAAAGAAGGCTGGGGAGCAGTAATGCTTTGCAAACCCAGTAAATACTCAGATAAAGAAACAGAAAAAATTGCTGCGTATACAAGTGGTAATTTTAAAACAGGACAGAATTGGACTAGTTTAGACTATGAAATCCAAGCATTAATAAATGCTTTAGATAAGTTTAAAATATATCTACAAAATGAATTCACAGTTAGAACAGATTGTGAAGCAATAGTTAAATTCCTTAAAAACGAAAACAGCAAGAAAATAAACAGAACCCGATGGGTTAATTTACAGAATTTAATACAGGGAAATGGATACAAAATATGTTTCGAACATATTAAAGGAAAAAATAACAGTTTAGCTGATCTATTATCTAGAAATATAAACAAATTTTTTAAATGATACAGGCAGAGATGAAGAAACAGGTGATAAAACCCCGAGCACAAATAGAACAAAAGACAGAACAGAAGACAGAAGAACAGAAAGCCCTGATAGATCAAACCATTATGTACAGAAACAATTTAGCAATGCCTGTCACAACCACAGAAAGAGGATCATCATCATCCTCAAACATACAGATTCCATTTACACAGGTAAACAGAAATCTCTCCACTAGAAGAGCACAGAACGAAATTAGATTTGGTACAATGTACCTCACAGAATTTCCTGATGGAGGAAACAAAAAATTTAAACCCTTTGAGGGATTAAATATCGACAGATAACAACAGTGCCTGCTAGATAACCTCTGGCATATACAGACAGCTCCCGTAGCAACACAGTTCAAGGTACAATGCTTAAATGCGTTAAGCATGTACTTCTCTGAGAAAAACCCAAAGATACAGAGAAAATCCTTTTCACATTATGTCATTTATAGAGGTTTAAAAACAGGTGTCTTTAACAGTTTCAACACGGTAAAAAATTACATCATGTGTCAAAACCCAATCTATGTGGGTTATCACAGTTTTGCAGAAGCCTTAGAAGAAGCAAGGGCCCAACTAGGCCCAAACTTCTACATAGAACCCGAAACAGTTAGACCCTATTCAGAAGTGGCCCAAGAGAATCCCAGTCGGCTAATAGCCAGATTAGAAGACAAAAACAGAAAGCTAGAAGAACAACTAGCACAGCTTAAACAACAGACTGCCAACCAAATAACCTTCATAGAACAAGAAAAGATTGAAGCAGAAAGAAAGATCCAACAGAAAGATAGTATAATGGGTAGCTTAACTACCAAATTACAACAATTAGATAGATTTATACAAGAAAACAAACAGAAACCCAAAAACAGAAGCTTTTCACAACTTCGAGCTAGGCTATTAGATATGCCAGCCTATTTCACCCTTAAACCCTTGTTTGACCAATGGCCCGAAGGGGAAGAAATTATAAAACAGAAAACAGAGGAAAGACACTTAGAAGATCTAATCAATGCACAGAAAAACTTAGTAAAAATTTACTTCGAAGAACAAGACTGGAGGTTCAAAGGAGTAAATATAGTACAGAAGCCCTACTGCAGACTTGCGGGAATAATCGCAAGACATATCAAAGTCAAAGGAACAGGAGGTCTATTCAAATTACAAGTAGACCTAAACAACACAGACATGCCATTCCAGAAAATTCTTTCTTTTTTCCATATGGGAATGATTGACAAAATCACATTCAAATTGGAAGAAGAAGGAAACATTGATAAATATTTAGAAGAGTTTGGAGAAAAATTCTTTCTAGTTGCAGGAAACATGGCAATAAGAAAGAAACTAGAATGTTTCATTGATTCCACACTACCAGTGGCCAGAGGATTTGAGGTTATCCCTGCAAAGAAAAGAATCTTCATCCTTTCGACAGACAGAGAAGAAGAAAGCATTCATGATCTTCATATGGGAATTTCACTATCTCCCTATGACTTCCAAGAAATAGAAAACCCAGAAATCTACAGAGTAGCACAGAATCCCCAAAGCCTATATACACCAGAAAAATGGATGAAGTATCGTCTCTTAGGAGAAGGGTATTTCATTCAAATCTACAGCACCAGAGAGTGGAGGATGTTCCTACCACACTCAGGAGATGGACGACTGTTAGATGAAGAACACATCGTCAATCTAGTAACAGATCTCCAAGACAACGCGATAACAGACATGGAAGAAGACAATGACGTCAGTATTCCAGAAACCCACAGAGATCTCTAGAAGGAAGCTAGACGTCAGCCATGACGAACACAGAAACAGCTGTCCATTAGCTGCCGAACTTTAGGCAGGGTGTAATTATATCTTTACTTTTTCTACTTTAAATTAGGACCGTTTCTTTCATTTTCTTTATCTTTATCCTTTGTCGACCACCTACCTTTGGCCGACCAACTTTTGTTAAAGATAAGATTCCTTTTAGATAAGATTTTCTTTAAATGGCCACCTGTCTTGGCCTTTGTTGATAGTTTGGTGGCATGTCTGTGTTCGTCTTGGCCTGTCTTGGCCTTTGTTGATAGTTTAAAGAAAATCCAAGGTAGGTGGCCATTTAAAGAAAATCTTATCTAAAAGGAATCTTATCTTTAACAAAAGTTGGTCGGCCAAAGGTAGGTGGTCGACAAAGGATAAAGATAAAGAAAATGAAAGAAACGGTCCTAATTTAAAGTAGAAAAAGTAAAGATATAATTACACCCTGCCTAAAGTTCGGCAGCTAATGGACAACTGTTTCTGTGTTCGTCATGGCTGACGTCTAGCTTCCTTCTAGAGATCTCTGTGGGTTTCTGGAATACTGACGTCATTGTCTTCTTCCATGTCTGTTATCGCGTTGTCTTGGAGATCTGTTACTAGATTGACGATGTGTTCTTCATCTAACAGTCGTCCATCTCCTGAGTGTGGTAGGAACATCCTCCACTCTCTGGTGCTGTAGATTTGAATGAAATACCCTTCTCCTAAGAGACGATACTCCATCCATTTTTCTGGTGTATATAGGCTTTGGGGATTCTGTGCTACTCTGTAGATTTCTGGGTTTTCTATTTCTTGGAAGTCATAGGGAGATAGTGAAATTCCCATATGAAGATCATGAATGCTTTCTTCTTCTCTGTCTGTCGAAAGGATGAAGATTCTTTTCTTTGCAGGGATAACCTCAAATCCTCTGGCCACTGGTAGTGTGGAATCAACGAAACATTCTAGTTTCTTTCTTATTGTCATGTTTCCTGCAACTAGAAAGAATTTTTCTCCAAACTCTTCTAAATATTTATCAATGTTTCCTTCTTCTTCCAATTTGAATGTGATTTTGTCAATCATTCCCATATGGAAAAAAGAAAGAATTTTCTGGAATGGCATGTCTGTGTTGTTTAGGTCTACTTGTAATTTGAATAGACCTCCTGTTCCTTTGACTTTGATATGTCTTGCGATTATTCCCGCAAGTCTGCAGTAGGGCTTCTGTACTATATTTACTCCTTTGAACCTCCAGTCTTGTTCTTCGAAGTAAATTTTTACTAAGTTTTTCTGTGCATTGATTAGATCTTCTAAGTGTCTTTCCTCTGTTTTCTGTTTTATAATTTCTTCCCCTTCGGGCCATTGGTCAAACAAGGGTTTAAGGGTGAAATAGGCTGGCATATCTAATAGCCTAGCTCGAAGTTGTGAAAAGCTTCTGTTTTTGGGTTTCTGTTTGTTTTCTTGTATAAATCTATCTAATTGTTGTAATTTGGTAGTTAAGCTACCCATTATACTATCTTTCTGTTGGATCTTTCTTTCTGCTTCAATCTTTTCTTGTTCTATGAAGGTTATTTGGTTGGCAGTCTGTTGTTGAAGCTGTGCTAGTTGTTCTTCTAGCTTTCTGTTTTTGTCTTCTAATCTGGCTATTAGCCGACTGGGATTCTCTTGGGCCACTTCTGAATAGGGTCTAACTGTTTCGGGTTCTATGTAGAAGTTTGGGCCTAGTTGGGCCCTTGCTTCTTCTAAGGCTTCTGCAAAACTGTGATAACCCACATAGATTGGGTTTTGACACATGATGTAATTTTTTACCGTGTTGAAACTGTTAAAGACACCTGTTTTTAAACCTCTATAAATGACATAATGTGAAAAGGATTTTCTCTGTATCTTTGGGTTTTTCTCAGAGAAGTACATGCTTAACGCATTTAAGCATTGTACCTTGAACTGTGTTGCTACGGGAGCTGTCTGTATATGCCAGAGGTTATCTAGCAGGCACTGTTGTTATCTGTCGATATTTAATCCCTCAAAGGGTTTAAATTTTTTGTTTCCTCCATCAGGAAATTCTGTGAGGTACATTGTACCAAATCTAATTTCGTTCTGTGCTCTTCTAGTGGAGAGATTTCTGTTTACCTGTGTAAATGGAATCTGTATGTTTGAGGATGATGATGATCCTCTTTCTGTGGTTGTGACAGGCATTGCTAAATTGTTTCTGTACATAATGGTTTGATCTATCAGGGCTTTCTGTTCTTCTGTCTTCTGTTCTGTCTTTTGTTCTATTTGTGCTCGGGGTTTTATCACCCGTTTCTTCATCTCTGCCTGTATCATTTAAAAAATTTGTTTATATTTCTAGATAATAGATCAGCTAAACTGTTATTTTTTCCTTTAATATGTTCGAAACATATTTTGTATCCATTTCCCTGTATTAAATTCTGTAAATTAACCCATCGGGTTCTGTTTATTTTCTTGCTGTTTTCGTTTTTAAGGAATTTAACTATTGCTTCACAATCTGTTCTAACTGTGAATTCATTTTGTAGATATATTTTAAACTTATCTAAAGCATTTATTAATGCTTGGATTTCATAGTCTAAACTAGTCCAATTCTGTCCTGTTTTAAAATTACCACTTGTATACGCAGCAATTTTTTCTGTTTCTTTATCTGAGTATTTACTGGGTTTGCAAAGCATTACTGCTCCCCAGCCTTCTTTACTACCATCATATTCTATAATAATATAATCTGTTATTAAGGGTAGTTCTAATGGCTTTATCTTCTTAACTTGTTCTTTAATCTTTTTTACTAATTCTATGTCTTCTTTATTAAAATTTCTTTGGCCATTCTTTGTTGTTTTACTATATAAAGGTCCTACTAATTTACTTAGATTAGGAATAAATTTTCTAGCGTAATTTAGTATTCCTAGAAAGGCTTGTATCTGTTTTAAACCTTCTAATCTGTCTGGAAAATTTAATATTTTTTCTGCTATATGTGGTTGTAGTTCTATCTTTCCATCTCCTATTTCTAATCCTAAGAAGGATATCTTTTTCTTGTATAACTCCATTTTTCTTTTACTAACTACTATACCGTGTTTCTCTATTTCATTAAAAATCTGTCTTAAGTGTTCTTCGTGTTCTTTAATAGAGTTACTTGCTACTAATATGTCATCTATATAAACTAGACAGAATTCGTATTTTAAGAATATCGAATCCATAAATCTTTGGAAGACTGCTGGTGCATTCTTTAAGCCAAAAGAGAGAACATTCCATTCGAAATGTCCTTCTGAGCATGTAAAGGCAGTCCATTGTTTAAACCATTCTTCTAATTTTAATTGATTATATCCTGATTTTAGATCAAATTTGCTAAAAATCTTTTTCTGTTGTATTAGTCCTATCAGGCTATCTTTGTTAGGGATGTTATAGGCATCGTCTATGGTGTTGTCATTTAATCTTTTATAATTATAAACTATTCTGGCCTTTCCTCTCTTGATTTCGCTATGATTTCTTACTATAAATGCTGCTGATCTGTGTGGACTCTCTGATCTTTTAATTAGTCCTTGTTTTAACATTTCTGGAATCTGTTTTCTAAATTCTTCTTTGTCTAATGGACTATAGTCTATATTGGTTGTTACTATTCTTATATCCGGATTTTTAATCTTCATTTTTACCTCATAGTTTACTCTACTTTTCGTAATATCTTCTCCTATTAATCCTATCTTCTCTAACTTTTGTATTATTGGATAGTTTTTGTTATTTCTAATATCTGGTCCTTTTTCTAATTCCAAAGTTAATTCTTTTCCTAGCATAGCGTATGTCTCATTTTCTATATGCTCTGTTCTCTTATTATCTGGTTTTAAAAATTCTAAGGTGGGTTGTCCACCACGCTTTCGTGCTAACTCTGCTGTTTGTATATATTTATTAGTTGGAAAAGTATATACATTTTTACTAATTGTTATGCTGTTTCTAGCTATAGTAATGCTACCATTTAAACTACATATGAAATTTAGTCCTAGTAAAAAATCATTACTCTTTGTTTCTTCAGGGGCTATATTAATCTGTGGAATGTCGTATTTTATACTATAATTCTGTGCAAAATCTATAAACTGTATTCCTAAGGCTTCTACTTGATGTGTTATAACCATTGTTCTTTGTTCAGCTGTTTTTGTAATTATTCTATATTGTAATTTTTTATGATATTTTAGTGGTATTAAGCTATATCCTACCATACTTTTTGAGCTCGCTGTGTCTAAAATAGCATTTAATTCCACAAAGGTGTTTACATCTAACCAAAGTCTACATTTAAGGGTTATTAGGCTTGCTATACATTTACTAATAGTAAAGGCTGATTCTTCCTGAATTTGTTCTGTGAGATAACTAGATTCTGCATCTACTTGCTTCTTTTTCTCATGTTGATTTTCAAGTTCTTTTACTCTATGTTTTAAGAGTTCTATTTCTACATCGTGTCTTTTAATTTGCTCCTTAAGTGTTTCATCTACCGTATCACTGTGATTCCTATCTATGGCTTTTCCTGATATATCTGTTTCTATCTGGAATAATTTTCTAATACACATAAAACATATTTCTTTAAAGCAATTGTTACATTGGTATCTTCTGTCTATAGCTGGATATAGTCTACAGTTATAACAATTTATATGATTGTTTCCTCTGTTTCTAATCCACTCATGTAAGCATTCTACTACTTCTTCATTCTGTTCTCTATTCATGTATGTATATGTAATTTTTGTACTATTTTCTGGCTCATTTTCTGATGCTATACTGTATACTGATTCATTATCGGAATCTGTTTTAATATTTTCTATTTCGTATTCTCCTAATTGTTCTACTAAATTTGTTCTATCTATGTTTTTATGCTTATTAGGACATCTATTTGCTAAATGCTGTGGATCCCCACAGATAAAACACGTGCAACTTCTATCTCTAGGTTTTTTAACATATCTATCTTTATTTTTCCAAGGTTTATCCTTTCTGTAAGACGTGCTTTTTCTAAGGAATTTCTTCTTTTTATCATAGTACCCATATGCTTGTGGTGTATAAATAGCTGTTCTACAAAACGCCCAAGATTGACGTTTTATTTGTTCTTGCATTGTAGCTTCTTTGCATTTATCTTCTAATTTTTTAAATACGTATGTAATTCTAGGTCCTATTCCTAAGTCTACTATGTGACCACAATCTCTATTCCATTCTTCATGCATTAATCTACCTAAATCGCCTGGAAGCTTTATGAAATATTTATTGCATAAATCATCATCCATGGCTTTACCAGTTTGAGCTAATAATCTAGCAAAATCTGAGCTAAATTCTTTGATATATTTGAAATCTGTAATACTGAGCTGCTCTAAATTTCTGACTGCAGTATCCTGTATAAATGTATTTTCCTTTGCTGGGTCTACTCCTAACAATAAAATTCTAATTTGGCTTGTGAAATTATAGGGATTGTCTCCTAATGATTTAATAGTGTTTATACTATCTGGATCTTTTAATTTTTTACTTTGCCAAATACCTAAGGCTGTTGGTCCTAATGTTGTTTCTAAATAGGAAAACATATCTATATCATCTCTTTTGTTAGTTTCCCAATTTCTAACTACTGTTTGTTCCCATACTAGTATTTCGTCTGGCCATAACTGAGGACTCTGTTGTTCTATTAACAGCATGTTTGAACTATACAATTTTCCTATTGGCATTCTTGCCCCTCTTCCTTTGAAGTTCGACTCTCCCTGGTATACCGTCGTAGCAGGTGTCCAAGGTTCTCTACCTAATACTTCTGTTCCTAATGTTCCCGGTGTCACGAACTCAGGTTTGGGTCTTTTTATTCCTCTTGAGTCTATATTTTGGTCCATAAAACTAACTTCTAGTTTGTAAAAATCACTAATTACTATTTTCCCATTGACTATATCTGTTACTAATGGTAGGTTAAATACTTCATTTAGCTTGTTATAAGCCTCTTCATATTCTAACCCTAATTCTGTCATACATTCTATTATCATGTCGTCAACTTGTTCTTGTAGGTTGGTTTCTATAAATTTTTTATTAACTATTTGTTCAAATGTCTTTTGAACTTCTTCTGTTTTGAAACCGGCTACTTCTTCTAATTCTTCTATTTCTTCGCCTAGTTCTTCATATAAACCGTATCCTATAAGATCTTCTATTTCTTCATTTTCTGTGTCATATATAGGATCTTGTTCACCGTCTGTATCATATACTGGTTCTCCTAAATCTACATTCATCATACTGACTTCTTGATCACTATCATCTTCTTTGGTTGGTTCTTTTTCTACATAATTATTAAATCTCATGCTATAGTTGCCATCTTTATCTTCATATATCACACTTTTTTCTGGTACTAAATTTTTTTCTGTTGTGTCTATAAATTCTTTTAGAGGCCATTCTAATCCTGCTGATTCTTCTGCATCTATTTTAACTGGATCTATCATCCTTATACCACGACTTGCTAAGTTTTCTACAATTCCCTCTATATTAATATTATAATTCATTCCTGATCTGTTACTAGCCTTTCCTAGAATTCCTATACTAATTACTAGATTATTTCCTTTGTAGTCTTCATAGCCTTTTGTTGATAGTCCTATTTTTAGGTTTTTTAAATCTCTAATATCTTTTAGTATTGCTGGCGCACAATAAAAAAGTGCACAGTTCTTACTAAGGTCTACTTCCATCCCTGCTATGGTTGCTTTTTTGACATCTGTTTTCCATGATTTATCTAATATTAACACTAAAACTTTAGTTCCTAGTTCTTTTCTTCCTAATCCTTTTATTCCTATTACTACTAATCCTACGTGTGCAAACATTTTCCCTGTTTTCTTTATTTTATTTATCATTTCTGGTGTAAATAAATCTATTGTTTCTGCGGTATCTACTACCCTTAGACTTTCTTCTCTATTACTTCTAATAAGTACTGTGTTTACATTTAGAGGTCCTACCCTGTATAAAGTTCTAGGATTTAGAGCATCTAGTTGCTCATTGTTATATATTTCTAAGTTTCTTTCTACATCTATTTCTTCTTCTAATTGAACTACTGTTTCTGAACTGTTACTGCCTGACCCTCTACTAAATACTCTTCCTAAAAATGAATTGTTAACTTCTTGTCTAGAAGATACACTTCTTCTAGATTCTTCTCTTCTACTTGATTCTTGTACTGTTCTACTGGATCCACTAAAAGGTGTGAAGTTATTCATTTTCTGGGTAACCAATGATTATATTTTATGGGTTTAACACTAATTCTTTGATTATTATCTAGTTTTAACCTATCCAAGGCCTTTGTTAACCCTAAGATATCTTGTGACTCTTCTGGTCTTTTGTCTGTAGTTCTAGTCTTTTTAAATTCTGTAAGAATATACTCGTTTTGTCCTCTGATATAATCTAAATTTTCTGTTATAATTTTTATAAATCTGTTATTTTCTGATATAACTCCCGTTATATTACTGATCTGTTTATTAATACTTTCCTTTTCTGTTTCTAGGTGATTTCCTAGACTTATGATTAGATCTGTTAATCCGTTTAAATGAGCGTTTGTACTATGAAGTTTGTGTTCTACGGCTTTATCTACTCTGCAACTAATTTCACTTCCTTCTGTTGATATTCTATATTTTTCTTTTGATACTTCTAGATCTAAGTATTCGATGCGTTTGAGCCTTTGATTTGCAATTTTGTAATACTTGAAAGATGTTTGAAAGAGATTTCAGATTTTTAAGATAGTTTCTAGCTTTATAGCTTTAGTTCCCTTTAAAGATTAAGCCCTATTTGTAATTGCATAAATTAAAATAAACATAAAAGCATCTACACAAATTTATGATAAACAGAACTTTAAACAAGTTCTTTAAGAAAACTGACTCACCCTAGCGGGTTCGTGGCTAAAGCAGGCTTTACTCCTTCTGTGGATACCCTGACCACGCCTGTCTCGGTCTTTTGTCAGATTTGCCCAAAGGAAACGTCTAGGCTCCGCTACCAATAAAAACACAAGGCCGGATAAACAAAGCTGGTGTTGAAGATATACAGTCACCAATATATATATATATATATATATATATGTGATTGTTCAGAAAACCCTTGAAGGTAGGGTGGCAAAAATCTACCCATACCCAACTAATTTAAGTGGGTATGAGTGTTAAATGGGTTAGTGCAATTTTTAAATGGATATAAATAGGTATATTACCCATTTAAACTAAAATATATGGGTTTAATTGGGTTTGGGTATGGGTACCTATTGGGTAACCAATTAAACTCAAGTCAATCCTATGTCTCTCCTTCTCCTCTCTCTCTCATCTTTTTATTTTTTATTTTTAAACAAATTCAATTTTCTTACTTTATATAATGAACAAAATAAATTAAAAACTACAACAACGTAATCTCTATCTCAAGATGAGTAATTTTATATCCACTTTTCTTATTTTATTTTATTTTTTAAAAATGGGTTTTATACTTTTTATGGAATGGTTTTCTTCTTCAAAACATGAAAAAATCATAATTATGAACCATTCAAAATTATTTAAATATATTTTGAATTAATTTAGAAATTTCATAACTATTCTTATAATTAATATTAAATTATTAATGTATTTTATGGTATTTTTATAGTATTCCTTAATCCAAGAAAATAATCCATGTATTATTAAAATCCCCACCCCCCAAAACAAATAGAGAAGGACAAGGTCAGGAGCAATGTTCTACCAAAAAAAAAGTATTCATTATTATATACTGCAAATTAAAGAAGCTATTAATTAAATTAAATTGATTAAATTTTAATTATTTTATTAATTGAAAAACAAAATCAAGAAATGGTCAGACTACTCATTTCTTATGGTGGCATAGAAATTACCGCTCGTGCAAAATGTCGAGATAGTAACTTGTTCAAAAATTTAATATCGAATTCAAGTTTAGAAAATAGAGCATTCAAGAGTTATTTCGTTTAAATCTGATAATACTCGACTAGAAGTATACATACATACATACAGGAGGTTAGAGGACATGATTAAAAGAAAAAAAAGTTAAAGAAGCAGTACAATGTTTATATTAAGTAGTAAAATTTAATTTTGATGCAGGAAGATAATTATTAAAATTGTAATAAATAATCCAAGATTCCCCCAAGATATTAATAACTTATTCCTCTGATCCAATTTCATAAATACTTCTTTTTTTCATTTTTCTCTTCGACAATGCCTATGATACGAATACATGCAGTAGTTGCTGCTAATGTTAATTAATTAGTTATGCACAAAGCACAAATCAATTTTGACCATTTTTAACGGGCCATTTGTAAACGGGTCAGATCGGGTCGACCATTTAGACACCCCTTGAGGTAGATGATCAGGATGGAGATCTGCTTGTTGAAAATTTAAGTGATTTGTGTGGTACTTTACTATTTTCCAGAGCGTACATGGTCAAACCCGAGCCTAAACGATAATACTCGAGCCTAAATGGTCAAACCTAAGCCTAAATGGTCAAACCTGAGCCTAAACGATAAAACCCAAACTGAAACGGTCAAACCCGAGCCTAAACGACAAAACCCGAGCCTAAACGGTCAAACTCGAGCTTAAACGGTCAAACCCGAGCCTAAACGATAAAACCCGAGACTAAATGGTCAAACTCGAGTCTAAACGATAAAACCCGAGCCTAAAGATAAAACCCGAGCCTAAACGGTCAAACCCGAGCTTAAACGGTCAAACCCGAGCCTAAACGATAAAACACGAGCCTAAACGGTCAAACTCGAGCTTAAATGGTCAAACCCGAGCCTAAATGGTCAAACCCGAACCTAAACGGTCAAACCTAGGCCTAAATGGCCAAACCCAAGCTTAAATGGTCAAACCCGAGCGTAAACTATAAAACCTGAGCCTAAATAGTCAAACCGAGCTTAAACGATAAAACCATCATACACAGTCAAAATCGAGTCACATAGTCAAACTTTATCAAAATCTATATTTTTTGGGTCAAATATAGTATTTTTAATCTTACTTAATAAAAAATATATTTATTGAGTGAGTATGATTTAAATGGGTGTAAATGGGTATAAATGGGTGGGTGTGATTTAAATGGGTGTAAATGGGTATGGGTATCCATTTAAAAAATTATATGGGTAATAAATGGGTATAATACTCATACCCACCCATACCCATTTAGTCATAGTTATAAGAACCTGACCGGACCGGCCGGTCCGTCTAGTTCAACCGGTGTTTTTCAAGTTTCCGGTTCGATTCAGCTATCGGATCGGATATGCATTTGAATCGGGTTCAACCGGTCGAATCGGCAGGTTTTTACATAACCGGCAAACCGGGTTGAACCTGCCGGTTTGATGAGCCAAACCAAAACGGCACCGTTTTGGTTTGGTTTGGTTTTTTTGTTCTTTTTGGAAAATTTGATGGGCTGACCCATTACAGGCATGGGTCAGCCCATCAGAGAGGCAACCAAAACGACGCCGTTTTGGTTGCCTTTAGTTTTTTTTTTTTTTGGAAAATATGATGGGTCAGCCCATTAGAGGCCCATCATAGTATAAAAATCAGCCGGTTCAATCCGGTTTAATTATCTAAGATTAAACGGTTTAATGCTTGAACGGTTCAAAACGGACCGGCATTTACAATCCGATCGAACCCGGTTCAACCCGGTTGAACCACCAAATTTTCATTTCCGGTTCGCTGTCCGATCCGGTTCTGATAACTATGCATTTAGTCATTACCCATACCCACCCATTTGTCACCCCTACTTGAAGGGTTACAAACGACAAAAAGCTCCAGGAGCAGAAAACAAAAAATGAGAGACGCCCGATATCCAAAAAGGTAAGAAAACCACCTATGACGCGGCAGTCTCACTATCCCCTTGCCCTTCGCGACCCTCTCCCTTTGCCTTGTAAAAATGTTCGTCTAAGAGGATCGTTGACTCCTTCCGAAAGGCATCAATGAGGTCATCAGCGCGGTACACCTCCTCCCCATGAATCTGCACGAAGCAGTTGGACATAATACCGACAGTTGTCTCAATGTACCACTTACGCTTTTCTACCTACTCTTTCTCTAGCGTGGTTTTCTCCTCTCCCAATACCGCCTCTTCTCCTTCCAGTACGGCGTTCTTACTTTTCTCTGCCGTCAGCGCGGCCTCAAGCTCAGACACTCTAGCAGCTTCTTGCTCTTTAGCATTTTTCAAGTCCTTCTTAGCCATCGCCAAGGCTAGCACCAACCTTTGGCATTCCCCCGACAGTTTCTTCCTTTCTTCTTGCTCTTTAGCGAATTCTCCTGAACGCTGACGATGAGCGATATAAAGCCCATCTGAAGTAGAAGTGAGAGAGGCAACCTTGTACGACATATCCTGGGCCCAGTAGTGAAACTAGTTGAAAGAAGAGAATAAAGTGGAACGCACGGAACTCATTTGCTCGTCAGAAATCCAAGAAAGAAACACCTCCTGCTCTTCAGGGGATGATAACGCATGAGCGGCCAGGAAAGAAGAAACCATGGTGGAACTGTCACCTCCCACAGCCGCGAACCTGAATCTGCACAAGTTACTGAAGTCAAGCTGGTGAGTAACGGGACCAGATTCACCGAACGAACTTAAATCGGCCAGGAGATGGGGTGTAGTAACCCCTCCCTCGGAAGGGCGATACATTGAAACGTTAGAAGGAACAAAAAATAGAGTAATCGGAGATGGAGGCTGATGAGAAGAAGCGCCCGCGTAATCATGAGATTGATAACCTGGAAAACTAGGATTCGTTAAGTCCTCAGTGAATTCCATGACATGGGAAAAGGAAGGAGGAGGTGACGTGCCGAAGGAATTGGGTGAGACATAAAAGGCCTTAGAAGCGCCCATAAATCTCAAAGGGTCAGAAGGCTGACTGATAGCACGTTTCATGCTCTCGGTTTTACCCTCATTTCCAGCCCTTTCGGGGGCTCGATGTTGCTATTTGACCCTCATTTCAATCTTATTTGCAGATTAGCATCAAGGAAGGGAAAATGCCGAAAAGAAGCTATTTTAGAGCATTTCTGCGGACTTCCATTTTCCAGGTCTAGAAGAAAGAACGTTGTCAAGACCTCGACGTGAACCAGACCAGTGCGCTGTCTCAAGGCCTCGATAGTTCTGAGCCTTCTTCCAAAGAGAGCATCTTCTGGGATCCGCACGGAATCCCAAGCGCTTCCAGAAGATAGCAGACGTGCCAGGAATCCCAGAATATTCCTTTTGCAAGGACGTGTGCTGTCACGCCCTCATTGATCCTTCCTTTCCCCTTAGCTATTTTTGTCTCCTAGCTAGGCTTAGGCTATATAAGCATAGTTTTAGGGTTTTTGTAAGGACGACTGTTCCAAGGATAATTTCTTACATTAGTTTCAGTTTTTATTTTCTGGGGATCATCTCCTCTTCTTCCGGATTAAGAGCAGCCACTGTCAACAACTTTCCTCTTCGATTATTAATTAATCTATCGGTTTACTCTAGTCCCTTTTTACTTTCTTTGTTTTATCATTGTATGATTACATCTACCTACTGTTTATATTATAGTATGAGTAGCTAAATACCCCTTTCTTGGTGAAGGGTGTTCCACGGGTTGTAGGGTTAGGCTAAGAGGTCTAATGCATGCTTAATATATTCTCTTGTGACACATGACTGTTTACCGATTTAACTACATGCTTGTCTAGAAATGTTAAGAGCTTGATCATCTTTTAGTGTTTCTGCATGAGTAACGTCATATTCCAGGGTTATAAGTGACGTGAAGCCCTGGAGTTAGAGCAGGCACCTAGGGGAGGCAGCGCGAGAGGCCTCACCTGGGGGTAAACAGTTGTCTAGGGTATGAGATACGAGTCTGACAAGCTGAGCTATCGCGCCCTAGATCTTTCTTACCTCTCCTTCATGGGCGTTCTGAATTTAGCCTCCCTACATCGAGTCGTGACAGGCCGGACGGTCAAGGCTACCTTTTGATGACAAGGAAGGTAGCTGGGAGGATGGCTGAACGTCAAGGTCATCTCATATGTGGAAACGGGGGGTGACTTTTATCTACGAAGGTAAGCAGGGGATGCGGTGTGGAAACGCAGTCCCTATAGCAGATCTGCACATGAGTCTGGAAAACTTCTGCACCAATGACTAGTCGACCTAGAAAACGACCCAAGGGAGCACCTTTCGCTAAGATCCCGTCTCATTTGATTAATATCCTTTTCGTTACTTTTCCCGTATTCGATCTATTTACATTTCTGGCCCTGGATTCCGATTTACTTTCGTGCCCTAGATGAGTACTTTTTAATTCTGCTTTGTTAGCTTCCCTACTCTGCGTTGATTAATTTATTAATCAACATAAAACCCCCCCTGTTATTGTTACTTTGGTTAGATTTGTTGCATATTGCCTTGTCATACTAGTTCACTAGCAAATTAGGCCTTCAATCTCTGTGGTTCGAACCTGACTTGCTCTATACACATTACTTTGTGCATTTAGGCATCAGGATAAATTTAAGTATATTTCACTGACGATCAAATTTTGGCGCCGTTGCCGAGGATTGCACGGTACTGATTTTGTTTTGTTTTTCTTGTATGACCAGGAGATCTGCCCCCGATCTACTCCCTCTAGACCTCGAGTTGACCAGAACGGAAAGAGAACTTCGTAAGCAAGCTCAAGGGACATCTGCTCATCGTAGAGTGATCCCTCATCCTGCCCTCGACGGTTCTCCTTCTAATCTGGCTGACTAGGAACATCAGCTTTTCTTAGACCTAACCTTTCTCCATCGTGATCCCGAAAACCCCATACCAGACCACTTTAATTTTCCAGCAATGGATGACCTAGCCAACCGTAACAACCGCGAAAACCACGAAGATCCACCACCACCCCCAGACCAGCAAACCATCGACAATTTCCATGCAACCCCCGATATGGCCAGTAGCTGCATTGACTGGCCCAATGTCCCTAATGACTGGACTCTAAAGTCCGCCGTGCTTCATCATCTGCCTACTTTTCGAGGGGTAGCCAAGGAAAATGCTCTTTGCCATCTCCAACAGCTCCACTCTATTTGCGAGGCCATGAAACCCGCCAATGTCAGTATTGAGCAAGCCAAGCTTCGCGCATTCCAGTGGTCTCTCAAAGATGATGCCCTAGATTGGTATTACGATCTTCCCGCAAGATCTATACGTTCTTGGGCGGACATATCAAAAATCTTCACTGAGAAGTATTACCCGACTTCTATGTCAAATACCACTCACAAGCAACTCGTCTCCATTGTTCAGAAGAAAGAAGAGACTCTAGCCCAGTACTATGAGAGATTTCAGAAAATGCAATCGAGTTGCCCAGCCCACAATCTTACCGAGCACGTTCTGGTTCAATATTTCTGTGAAGGCCTCAATGCTCAGGATAAGGCGCTGCTTAACGCAGTCGCCAATGGATCCTTGACTGCTCTAACTCCAAGAGTCGCACGAGCAACGATAGAGCTCATGGCCAAGAACACCTCTGACGACCTTGCCATCAATCCAGGCCAGGATGTCCAAGTAGTCGCCCTTCAGAACCAGATATCTTCTCTCACAGGAATGTTCCAAAACTTCATAACAGCACAACCCGCACCTGTCAAGGCCTGCCAGATATGCAATTTCATGGATCACCCCATTGATGCATGTCCTCATATTCCGGAGGAAATACAAGTGAATGCTGCTGGCCAATTTATTCCAGTTTCTTACGCTCAGACTTACAACCAAGGCTGGAAACAACCAAACCAAGGATGGGTCCCAAACACTCAGCTTTCGGGACCTAGCCATCAACAGCATCAGAACCCCTATGGAAATCGCCCTCCTAATATGCCAAATTTCAGACCTCGACCCACATTTCTTCAGAACCAATATCAACACCAACCTCCTCAGGATCAGACCTTCGTCCATCCTCCAGACCAGAATTTTGTCCAGCCTCCGACTGCTGAAATGCCTAAGAATCCCGAGCAGCAGAAAGAAATAGATGAACTTAAGAAGCAAATGAGTGCCCTGACTGCCACATTGCAAGAGTTAACAAATCATGGCAGACTGCCACCTCAGACAGAAGTAAATCCCAAGCACAATGTCTGTGCATTAACTTTGCGAAGTGGCACGGCCTTGAAAGCACCTACTTCTCCAGCCCCCGAAGTTGAAAACTTTCCAGAGACCGAGATTCGACCTAAACCAAGACCAAAGCTCCCTAAAGTACCCAGATCTGTCGAAGTCATGGAGGATAGAATCCGCTCTCCTAGAGGTTCACCAAGGAACGAACCTAACCCACCTGAATTTACCCAGTAATACATTCATAAGATTCTCGAGCCCCCGTTCCCTCACAGATTGGTCAAGACCAAGAAAGATAAGGAGGATGTTCCAGTAATACATCCCTCTTCTCCAGGCCGTGAAAAATGTCCCTCGCTATGCCAAATTTCTGAAGCAATTATGCACGAACAAAAACAAGTTCGCCGAAGTTAACAAGATCAGCGTAGGGGCCAACGCGTCTGCACATATCCAGCGTCGGATCCCTCCGAAATGCAAAGACCAGGGCATGTTCATAATCCCTTGCCGAATCGGAACAGTTGATATTGGCAAGGCCATGTGTGACCTCGGAGCGGGAATCAATGTTATGCCCTTGATAATCTACCACAGTCTAGGCCTCGAGCCTCTCGTGCCTACAGAACTCGCCATCCAACTTGCTGACCGCTCTATCATCTACCCCGAGGGGATCATCAAGGATGTCTTGGTCCAAGTAGGAGAATTCTTGTTCCCTGCGGATTTTTATGTGATTGCAATGGAGAACGAAGACTCCACCAAATCCTCAGATGTTCTCCTAGGCCGTCCATTTCTGGCCACAGCCCGAGCAAAAATCGATATTCATGAGGCCACCATCTCCCTCGAATTTGATGGAGAGATCATCAAATTCAATATGCTAGAAGCCATGCGATACCCCTCTGAATTTTCTAGTGTGAATTATGTTGATATTGTTGATCCCATTGTAGGGGAAATTGATGATATATATTCTACTGACCCCTTACAATTTGCCCTTGACAGGAGTCTGACGCCAGCTCTTCTAGATGTCGTGGCCTCGACACTTCCTATTCCTTCTGAATTACACTCAGTTGTCGCTGCCCTAGAGGAATGCACTGTTGCTCAACATGAATCTCCGAATCAGTCTCCCGAATATCCAGGCCATGCTAAGTTATTTCCCTCTATTGATCAGGCTCTAGCCCTAGATCTGAAGTCACTGCCTACTCACTTGAAATATACTTATCTAGGCCCCGACAACTCTTTACCTGTCATTATCTCCAACAAGCTCGAAGACCTCGAAGAGTCTAAGCTCATTTCCTTGCTAAGGAACTTCAGGCAAGCCATAGGATGAACCATTGCGGACATTAAGGGCTTGTCTCCAGCATTATGCACTCATCGCATCCACCTAGAAGACTCGAGCAAGACCATTCGCCAGCCCTAGAGACGACTTAATCCGCCTATGATGGAAGTGGTGAAGAAAGAGATTCTCAAGTTGTTAGATGCGGGAGTTATCTACCCCATCTCAGATAGCCCTTGGGTCAGCCCTATCCAAGTTGTGCCCAAGAAAACAGGCATAACTATCACCATCGATCAGAATGGTGAATCCATTCCTACCCGGATCCAGAATGGGTGGAGAGTGTGTATCGACTACCGCCGCTTAAATTCGGCTACCAGGAAAGATCATTTTCCCCTGCCCTTCATCGATCAGATGTTAGAACGCCTAGCCGGCAAAACCCATTATTGCTGTCTAGACGGTTACTCCGGATTCCATCAGATCCCAGTTGCTCCTGAAGACCAGGAAAAGACAACCTTCACCTGCCCTTTCGGGACCTTCGCGTATAGACGCATGCCCTTCGGTCTATGCAACGCCGCTGCCACTTTCCAACGCTGTATGGTCAGCATTTTCTCTGAATTAGTTGAAGATGGAATCGAAGTCTTCATGGACGACTTCACCGTCTATGGAAACTCTTTTGAAGAATGCATGAACAATCTGAAAAGGTGCCTAGAGCGCTGCATTGAGATGAATCTTGTCCTGAATTTTGAAAAATGCCACTTTATGGTGGATCGAGCCCTGGTGCTTGGTCATGTTATCTCGGCTAAGGGAATTGAGGTTGACAAAGCCAAGATAGAAGTAATAGAATCCCTGCCCTACCCATCTTGTGTCCGCGATGTAAGATCTTTTCTAGGCCATGCTGGTTTCTACCGAAGGTTCATTAAGGACTTTTCGAAGATTGCCCAACCCATGTGTCAATTGCTCCAGAAGGACGTGTCCTTTGATTTTAGCGAGGCCTGCAAAACCGCTTTTGAACTTCTCAAGAACAAACTTATCTCGGCCCCGATTATTCGAGCCCCCGACTGGACACTACCTTTCGAGGTCATGTGTGATGCCAGTAATCAGGCCCTAGGTGCCGTTTTGGGTTAGAAGAAGGATAAAGAGACCCATGTCATCTATTATGCTTCCAAGTTGCTAGACCCATCCCAGCAGAACTACACCACCACTGAGAAAGAACTTCTGGCCGTAGTCTACGCCCTAGACAAGTTCAGACAATATATGTTAGGCACTCAGGTCCTCATCTACTCTGACCATTCTGCCCTTCGGTGTTTGTTGACCAAAGCCGATGCCAAACCTCGGCTTATTCGTTGGATCTTGCTCCTGCAAGAATTCAACATAGCTATCAAAGATAAAGCCGAAAAAGAAAACCTTGTGGCCGATCACTTGAGTAGACTTCCAGCCCAGGAAGATAATTCGCGTGAGCCAATCCGAGATACTTTTCCAGACGAGCAACTGTGTCTAGTCCAAGCTGTTTATTCCCCATGGTTTTCCGATATTGCAAACTTTTGTGCTACAGGCACTTACCCAGCCAATTCCACTTCCTCTGAATGCACCAGAATTAGAAGACAAGCAAAATACTACATATGGGACAATCCCTACCTATGGAAGCACTGTTCGGATCAGATCATCCGTAGATGTGTAACCATGGACGAGGTGCCCTCGATCCTTAAATACGAAAGCAGGAATGTAAATTGTTCAACATAAATAATCAGCCCACGCAGGGGCAAAGGGGAATAAGAATAGACAAGATTAATTAAGACTACCTAGGGAAGATAAGAAATGTGTGTTGGGAAGAGAGAAAAGAGGATGTCGGACTCAGAAGTTAGAGACAAGAAAATTAAAGAGAGAGGGTTAGAAATTCGGGGGTTGTCCCCACACTTGGCCTTGATTATCGTCTAGGCCTAGACGTTGTTTCCTCATTCGGGGGCGTTGATTGCTGGGTCCTCGACCCTTGCTTCTTCGGCAGTCGAGGGCTTGAATCCTTCATAGAAGGGTTTCAGCCGATGACCGTTCACCTTGAATGGCTCCCCATTGTTCAGATTCTGGATTTCAATAGCCCCATGATCAAACACTATTGTGATTTGATATGGTCCCGTCCATTTGGACTTGAGCTTTCCCGAGAAAATCCGTAGTCTTGAGTTGTATAGCAAAACTTTCTGCCCAACAGTGAAGTTCTTGACTACGAGATGTTTGTCATGCTGGGCCTTGGTCTTGCCCTTGTAGATCATTGAATGTTCATAGGCATCCCCCCGAAGTTCTTCAAGCTCTTGTATTTGCAAACATCGGTCTTTCCCTGCCAAGTTTAAGTCCATGTTGACCTTCTTGATTGCCCAAAAGGCCTTGTGTTCTATCTCGACTGGAAGATGACACGGCTTGCTGTAGACCAACCGATATGGCGTCATGCCGATCGGGGTCTTGAATGCAGTACGATAAGCCCATAGCGCGTCTCCTAGTTTGAGACTCTAGTCTTTTCTTGACTGATTCACTGTCTTCTCGAGAATAGCCTTGATCTCCCGATTCGAGACCTCAGCTTGCCCATTGGTTTGGGGGTGGTAAGCTGTGGATACTCGGTGAGTCACTCCATACTTATTAAGTAATGAAGCGACTGTCCGATTGCAAAAATGAGTCCCTCGATCACTGATGAGAGCTCGAGGGGTCCCGAATCGGTTAAAGATGTGGTCCGGAGAAAATCAGCAACCACCCGTGAATCATCTGTTTTGGTGGCCTTGGCTTCAATCTATTTGGAGACATAGTCTACTGCGAGCAGGATGTATGTATGCCCGAATGAATTCGGGAATGGTCCCATGAAGTCAATGCCCCAAATATCGAAGATTTCGCACGCAAAGATGCTGGTCAAGGGCATTTGGTTTCTAGCTCCGATGTTTCCCATGGCTTTGCATCGAGGGCAGGTTGCGCAAAATAGATAACTGTCCTTGAAGATTGAGGGCCAATAAAGACCGGTTTGCAGGACCTTGAGTGCGGTTTTCTTTGCAGCAAAATGTCCCCCTTCCGTTGTCGAATGGAAGAACTTGAGGATTGATGGGACCTCAACCATGGTGACACAGCGCCTAACGATCTGGTCTGAACAGTGCTTCCATAAGTAAGGGTTGTCCCAAACATAGAACTTGGCTTGCTTGCGGATCCGGTTGTGTTCCGCACTCGAGGCCTTGACTAGAAGCGCACCAGTGGCACAAAAATTAGCTATGTCCGTGAACCAAGGGAACTTTGTGGTGTTAACTAAGCATAAATGCTCATCTGGGAACGTCTCCCGAATGGCTACTTGGGAGTCGTCTTCTTAGTTCGGGAGCCTACTGAGGTGGTCTGCTACGCAATTCTCGGTCCCCTTTTTGTCCTTGATAGCAAGGTTGAACTCTTGAAGTAGGAGGATCCAGCGGATGAGCCTAGGCTTCGCATCGGTCTTCTTGAGCAGGCATCGAAGGGCGGAATGGTCGGGATACACAATCACTTCTGTACCCAAGAGGTACTGCCGAAACTTGTCAAGGGCATAAACAATCGCCAAAAGCTCCTAGTCATATCGGTTGGTCTACGGCAAGCCGTGTCATCTTCCAGCCGAGATAGAACACAAGGCCTTTTGGGCAATCAAGAAGGTCAACATGGACTTAAACTTGGCAAGGAAAGACCGATGTTTGCAAATACAAGAGCTTGAAGAACTTCGGGGGGATGCCTATGAACATTCAATGATCTACAAGGGCAAGACCAAGGCCCAGCATGACAAACATCTCGTAGTCAAGAACTTCAATGTTGGGCAGAAAGTTTTGCTATACAACTCAAGACTACAGATTTTCTCGGGAAAGCTCAAGTCCAAATGGACGGGACCATATCAAATCACAATAGTGTTTGATCATGGGGCTATTGAAATCCAGAATCTGAACAATGGGGAGCCATTCAAGGTGAACGGTCATCGGCTGAAACCCTTCTATGAAGGATTCAAGCCCTCGACTGCCGAAGAAGCAAGGGTCGAGGACCCAGCAATCAACGCCCCCGAATGAGGAAACAACGTCTAGGCCTAGACGATAATCAAGGCCAAGTGTGGGGACAACCCCCGAATTTCTAACCCTCTCTTTAATTTTCTTGTCTCTAACTTCTGAGTCCGACATCCTCTTTTCTCTCTTCCCAACACACATTTCTTATCTTCCCTAGGTAGTCTTAATTAATCTTGTCTATTCTTATTCTCCTTTGCCCCTGCGTGGGCTGATTATTTATGTTGAACAATTTACATTCCTGATTTCGTATCTAAACTGCTATCTTTTTGTCTCCTTCCCGCATTGAGGACAATGCGCAGCCTAAGTGTGGGGAGGAGTTTGAACTGCTATTATTTATCTATGCATGCTATATTTATCTCCTAGCTTATTTTTCCTAAGTTTACGCATGAATTATTCTCTAGTTTTTCGGATTTTAGCCTACTGCCTAGTTTTGAAAACACCCCCAAAAGATGGACACACACCTAACTTATGCACTTAGAATAAAAATACTGTCTTTAGTCAAGGTCCCGAATGTGATATTCTTTGCCTGTTATGCCTTATATCTACTTCAAGACCTAGACACCAGTGGTCACAAACACCTTGTGAGCATTTGAGCCTTCATGCCTATATTTATTGCTTGAGTGAAATGCATGACTAAGGTACTGACTGGGTTTGCATGATATCCATGGGTATAGACACATTTAGACATAGGAAAGCAGCAAAAAGATTAAGTCCTCGCATCGAATTGTTCTCTCTCTTTTTCTTTTGTTCTATTTCTTTCATCTTGACCCCGAATCCCTTCTTGACCTCTCCAATTCTAACCATTTGAATTTTCCTTGATCTTTCTCTTGGCAGGTGAAGCAATGTTGTTGGGAGCACTATCGAGGGCTAGACTAGACAAATGAAGCAACAAAGGCAAAGTGTGGGGATCCCGCAAAAATTCAAGACCCTGAATGCTGGTGTGAGTGTTTAAACACCTAACCTTGTTCACAAGCGTGAGTGCAAACACCGATCCATGTGAGGACTGCTGGTGAATAGACTGATGTGAAAAAGTCTCTTCTCAAGGGTCGTTATCCTTCTGATTTGATGCATGTGAGGACTTCATGGCCTAGAGTTGAGGTCCCGAGTCCAAAGCAGCGTTCAAGGTCCCGAATTGGATTCTCCATTCGGGACCCCGAAGGGCGAAGAATGACATTTACACGTGTCACCTCGCCAGAGCTTTCATGCGCCTCCTCTGACACTGTTCCTGCAGTCTGCACTAACCACCAAATACCTACCGCCCTAACCAAGTCAGCCCTTGAGCCCAATCCAGACCTGTCCAAAGCTGGAAAAATCAGACAGCTTTATGCTTTTTCAGCTTTGTGCTTTAAGGAGCATGGATCAATTTTTTTAGGCTTTCAATTAATGCATTTTGTCCCTAGTTTTTGGCAGTAGATATTTTGTGCTTAGAGCTCTACTATATAAAGGGCATCCAAGAATAGTTTAGGAACTTCTTCCTAATCTTAGGATGACCTAGCATATTTTAGAAAATAGTTTAGACTTCTCTCTAGTTCATGTTAGCATCTCCAACCTTGCCGTCGGGCTTCAAACGGATTTTTATTAACAAAGTCTTCTTCCCTTAATCTATTTACTTACTTGTTATGCTTTCTTCAATTATTATTTGTTCATCTTCAAGTATGAGTAGCTAAATCTCTAGTTCTTAGCAAGGGTTATTCAAGGGTTGCAAGGGCAGATTTGAGGCCTTCATGTGCTTAATATCTTCTTGATACCATATTCAATTGCTTACCGTTTTAATTATATCTTTGCATGATTTAATTTGAGGCTTGATCAACTGATAATTATCTCATGCGAATGCTGCTATTTGTGTAATGAATACGGAAGGAAAATTGCATGAAACAAGTAGGCGTCTGTTTAGTCTTGACTGTGTCAAAGTGGTCTCGAATAGATAGGGTGTGTAATTGATTAGAGCGAGGTCACGAGCCTGACAAACTGAGGGACTTTTAGCTCTAGATCTGTCTTTTCTTATCTTCATGGGCAGTTTGAGTATGGCCCTCCCGTATTCGTGCCTGGAGGGATGGCAAACTGTCAAGACTACCTCATATGTGGAAACGGGGGGTAGTTCCTCTTAAGAGAAAAGTAGGGAATATCCGAGGAATCTGGTCCCCATGTCATTTCTATGATGTCTTGAATAGAATACCCTTGAGCCGATGACAATCTGGTCCCGAATGCAACTCAAGAATACCTTTGCTGAGAATCCTTCTTTATCTGATTATTTGTGCTCGTTTCATTCCTGTTTTATTTCTAGATTTATTCACTTGCTTAATTTATTTTTTCATTCGGGACCCCCGAATTGACACCTCGAGGTCCTGAATACTGCTTTCCTATACCTAGGTAACAATTGTTAGCTCCCAAAATCTGCCTTGGCCAACTCGTTTGGCCAAGTAAAACCCCCCTGATTGTTACTTTCTGTGCTCCTCTCCCCCGAATACATTCAAGACCTTAGACCAGTCTCTCACAATCCCTGTGTTCGACCCTGACTACCACTGTACACTTTATCTCTTGTGCACACACATTTTCAGGCACTATAAATCTCTGTTTGACCAGTCTCTCACACGTTTTCAGTATTTCATGCACGAACCCATTTCTCCTCCTTTCTCCTCGTCTCTTCGCCTCGATCGTCGTCCCTACGCGACCAGCAACCTCAGCCACAAAACCACTGCAACACTGCTCCTCCCTTGCTCCCCAAGTCAGCCTCGTCCCTCATAATTGCGCATTTTTCTTCGCCAAACTCACAATTATCAGCTATAAATAGCTAAGCTCCCTTCCTCATTTTTCCTTGCCAATACACGAACAATATCTCCCTCTCTAGCATCTGCTCTCTATCATGAGCGATTGCTCACTTTAACCTTCGGGTTGAAGTTACTCCAGTTTAAAATTTTGGTTGTTCTATTAAGCATTTTTAAAGAGTTTTTTTTCAAAAATCTTTTGTTCGTGTTTTGATGAAAATAGTGTCCATTTTGATTTCAAATAAACTCCATTTGATCTTTAAAATAATTACAACGCTTTAATCCCCTCAATCAACGGCCATATCGGACCAATTTTAAGCATTTTATTTAATTTTATTTAATTCATTTTTAATTTAATTGGACACTATTTTGACTGAATTTAATTATGGTGATCGCATGGTTAATTTTCTGTAGTTGAGGCGATCATGTTCGTCGAAAAAAATCAAGTTTCGCCATTGTTGGTCGGACCTTGGCCGCCGGCAGTGGCGCCGGCGAGCCAAGGTTGCAGACGAAGCCAGGCGGGAAGAAGGGGCTTGCTTCATTTAAGTGATGGGCCAAGCATTTTTGCTCGGCCCAAGAAAAGAGAAAGGGACGCGCTAGGCGCCCCCATGTGGAAAGAAAGCTGGGTCGTGCCAGGCCCAGCGCAAGGGAGAAAAGGCTGGGCTCTGGCCCAGCTCAAGAGGAGAAAGGGTTTGGCTCTGTGCCAGGCCTAATGGAGCGAAGCTGGGCCTGCTCAGGCCCAGCGCGATAAGGGTAGGGTCTGGGCGCTTGGCCCAGACGTGAAAGGAATAGGCTGGGTTGTTTCAGCCCAACCGTGGGCCCAACCTACTGGGCTCACTCTCAGCCTAGTGGGCCGACCCAATATTTTAGGCCCGTCATTTTTTTCGTGCGCTTGTAATATTTATTTATTTCCACTCGTGTACCTTTTATTTATTTTTCGCACTTGTGTACTATTTATTTATTTTCGTATGCTTGTACTATTTACTTATTTTTCGCACTTGCACTATTTATTTATTTTCGGATGCTTATTATTTTCGTGTTTAAATCAAGCATTTTCGCTTGGGTACAACCATCGTCATTCATAGATTATGGGGAAATCCACTGTTATTCCTTTAACAAGTAAACATTTCTCACCCTTTTTTTTATTTCACACTTTTTCCGCACATATGCATGTGTACATGAACTTTTTCAAATTCCTTAGGCATGATCACTTAACTAGGACTTTTTATTTTTCAAACATGATATAAAACACCTCTTTTTTCTGGTAACCTTTTTAGGATGTGACTCGGGTGCCTAACACCTTCCCGAGTCCATAATACGACGAACCACTGTTCTCGGGTTCAGACCCATCTTGCTTTAGCATTTCATCTTTTATGCCATGACATTAGGTTCCCTAAACCTAGAAACAAAATAGGGTGGCGACTTCATATGCATTATGTGAGATGAGTCCGATTTCATCTCACATTCAGTCTCAAGCCCGCGTCGCATTAGGAAAAATCCAAAAAGGGAGTGCGACAGTAGTTAAAACTATTATGCGTTGATAGAACTAACTTAAATTCTAGATTTGAAAGTTAAGTGATTACAGAACAGATATACAATGCCAAAATAGAGTTATTTAGTGATTTGTTTAGGCCTATAAAAGGTTGATGGACAAGAGTCATGGTACTTTTAGGTTGGTGGGAGTGAAGGAATTAGGATAGGTTCAATTGATGGGTTCTCTCTCGAAAAGTGTTACAGAAATCATAGATAGTAGGAGAAGTTGTTCTAAATATTCTTTGACATATCAGCCTTTAAGTGAGAGGCCAAGTTTTCTTCATGTTTGATGTTTTTATCTATTTGTTTTAAGCTTCGTAGCAAAACTCTTTTCGTCTCCTGAACTTACTCTGTATCAATTGTTTACTTATCTAAATATTTTTGCTTATTGACTGTAACAATTGGAATGTATTGATGCATTTGAATTGTTGTTAGAATTTTAGGAAACGCTGAACATTTTTACTCCTTGGCTGTAACAATTAGAATGTATTGATGCATTTTGATTGTTGTTAATGTATTGATGCATTTGGATTGTTGTTAGACTTCTAGGAAACACTGAACATTTTTGCTTCTTGGTGGTAACAATTGGAATGTATTGATGCATTTGGATTATTGTTTAGATTTTTAGAAAACACTGGGAAATAATTGTTTCAGCTTTACATTATAACCAGCTGCTGAATTTGGCTTACTTTCCACTAAAATAGCTCTTGTATGTTTTTGTTCAGCATTATTGAGGCTTCATATTCTGCAATGCGAAACTTCAAGTGTTTTTTTTCAAAATAGTCGTCAAAGTGTGTGAAAATGTCTCAGTTAAAACTCAATCTTCCAAGGCGAGTGATGTCAGTCATCCAAACTATTGAACCTGATATAGAAACTTTCTTTAGGACACTCTCATCTAAGTGTATGGATCTTCTTAAAAATTCAGGAGCGGAAGTGGTTAAACTATCACATCTAGATATAAATGGAAATGTGATTAATGCTCAATAGATTTTTTTATTTAGTTAAAGAGAAGAAAACACTTACTAGGGATGATTTTATGCAAGTAGAGTTAAGAGTAGAATTGAGTGTCGTTACACTAATCATTAGGAAAGATAATCTCTACTTGATAGATTGCTCGGGGATGATGTCATACTATTAAAAAAGATTGATGTCAATTATCGGTCATTGTTGAAAATTAAGGAGGAATATTTAGATGATATGTGCACCAAATTCAACATTGATCAACTGATACTAGCAGTGTATTCTATGAATGAAAAAAACATAAAAGAAGATGAGTTGAAAAAACACCTGGTGATGATTATTGAAGCAACTCGCTTTCCCAATATCATGGAAACGATTAAGAATGAAGGGAAAAAAGAAAAAAGTTTGACATTGAGTAGCTTGATGGATTAAATTAAGGATTGGGATAAAGCAAGTAGTGTTTTGTGTAGCTATAGGAATCAACTTAAGCATGGAAGAGATCCTACTACTTTTGACATGGAAATCTTCAAAACAGTTGAGATAGCAGCAAAAATGATAAGAGTTGTCCATCACACCCAAGAAAGAAAGATGTGTATTCTTTTAATTGTTTTGTTATTCTTTTATTGGTTGTATCATCATGGTGTTTCCTTATATTGTTTGACATGTTTAAGCTTCTAGTTTGTTCTTGTTTATAAACTCTATGACATGAATCAGTATTAAATCAAAAAAGCTTAAACATGCCAAACAATCCAAGAAAACAGAATGATGGTACAACCAACAAAAGAATAACAAAACAATTAAAAGAATACGCACCTTCCTTTCTTGGGTGTGATGAACAACTATTATCATTTTTACTGTTATTTCAACTGTTTTGAAGATTTTCATGTCAAAAGTAATAGGATCCCTTCCATGTTTAAGTTGATTCATATAGCTACACAAAGCACTACTTGCTTTATCTCAATCTTTAATTTAATCCACCAAGCTACTCAATGTCAAACTTTTTTCTTCTTTCCCTCGATTCTTAATCGCTTCCGTGATATTAGGAAAGCGAGTTGCTTCAATAATCATCACCACTATTCCTCCAAGGTATTTTTTCAACTCATCTTTTGTTTTTTTCATTCATAGAATACACTGCTAGTATCAGTTGATCAATGTTGAATTTGGTGCACATATCATTATCTAAATATTTCTCCTTAATTTTCAACAGTAACCGATAATTGACATCTTTTTTAATAGTGTGGCATCATCCCGAGCAATCTATCCTCTTGCTTTTCTTTTGATTTCAATTCAAAATAACCTATATTCAATAAAAATCCAATTAAGTAGAGATTATTTTTCCTAATGATTAGTGTAACGACACTCAATTCTGCTCTTAACTCTACTTGCATAAAATCATCACTAGTAAGTGTTTTCTTCTCTTTAACTAAATAAAAAAAATCTACGAATACTAATCACATTTCCATTTATATCTAGATGTGATAGTTTAACCACTTTCGCTCCTGAATTTTTAAGAAGATCCATACAATTAGATGGGAGTGTGCTAAATAAAGTTTCTATATCAGGTTCAATAGTTTGGATGACTGACACCAAACGCCCTGGAAGATTGGGTTTTAACTAAGACATTTTCACACACTGACGACTGTTTTAAAAAAAAAAACAATCGAAATTTTGCATTACAGAATCTGAAGCCTCAATAATGCTGAACAAAAACATACAAGAGCTATTTTAGTGGAAAGTAAGAGCCAAATTCAGCAGCTGGTTATAATGTAAAGCTGAAATAATTATTTCTCAGTGTTTCCTAAAAGTCTAAACAACAATCCAAATGCATCCATACATTCCAATTGTTACAGTCAAGAAGCAAAAATGTTCAGTGTTTCCTAGAAGTCTAACAACAATCCAAATGCATCAATACATTCTAATTGTTACAGCCAAGAAGTAAAAATGTTTGCTGGATGAAATTTGAGGAAAAAATAAAAAATAAAAGAATGGATTTATGCAACAAAATAAGTGTTATTTTGGAATGAAAATATTTTTCAAATATCACTCGTTTTGTAGAAGAAAAAATGTAGTCTTGGTATTGCCTTTATTAATTATATTATATAAATATATGTATTTATATGTTGCAAATCATTAAAATGCATTAGACTATCCAAAGCAAAATGAGAAAATATTGTTAATATGTGGTAGACCAAATAGTGACCAACTCATAAGATATCGGAATTAGGGTCAACAAATAATAAAAACCTAACAGAGGTTAAAAGTTACGATGATATTACTCACACAAACCTAAAACAAATTAAGGGTTATCACACAGAACATTGAAATCAAAGGATTATTCGTGAGTTTCAGGATAAATACCTTAACCACAAGAGGATTTCACAGTAGTGATGTTAAGAACTTTAGTAGGCATTCTCACTGGTCCTTTCACGTTCAGTCCCTTATCCTTGCCACCACAGACCAAGTCGGCACAAACTATCATCAAACAAGCATCACAAGCAATAAGACTAACAGGAATATACATACTTGAATAAACCCAACAATTCTATTCTTTCCTAGGACAGAGGAGGGGAAAAAAACAAAAGGATTAAAACTCAAAAGGCTAGGCTAACCTTTTTCGAGATTTTTCACATTCTTGGAGGATAGAGTAATCCTGATCTTATGAATCTGCTCCTGAGACTCCTCCAATCCTGGCTTTTAAGGCTTCATGCCTCCATAAGCAGCTGCCATTTTCGCCTTTGATTTCCTATCCCAACAAAAACCCACAAAACAAAACTACTCAACATCACATATTTGAGAAAAAAACAAGCGACAGAAATCAATTGCAGAGAACCAAACAAGGTAACTCAGCATTGCTATTTTATGGTTCATGATATTACACAAATTTGACTGATCTGATCAGATACATTAGAAGAACAGATACGATGAGCAAAGCGAGAGAGAGATTTACCTGAGAAATGGAGGAAGAGCTGCAGTGGCAGACAGAGGGAGGGGGTTTTTAAAAGAAGAGGGACAGCAAGTATATTAGGGTTTCTCTACAAGTAAGCTATATATAACTCCATTATAGGCTTGATCATCTGATGAACGGCCCAACGAACCTTCCAGGGCCGATAACCCTTTCTAAAGATTTGGGCTCTTCTGTTTGAAGCCCGGTCTAATAAAAATAGATAATTTTTTATTTATAGTTTTAAAGTTTATTTAATGTTTTATGTTCTCTTAATTTTATTGATGCATACTAATTAACCCTTATAGTATCATCATTATTATAATTAAAGCAATTAAAATAGTTAGAGTTTTAGGATAAGTAGCAACAAAAAAAAATCCAAATAATAAGTATACTTAAGAAATTACTAAAATCTATAAAAATTAAACAAAAAATAAACCGAACGACTTTAATTTTTTCAGAAAATAATAATTTATAATTCAACTAAAAAAATCAACTTCATTTCATATGCATGAGAAACTACTTTAATTAGTTACCAAAAAATAAACTATTTTAATAGTAACATTTAAAATCATCTGGAAAATATTTCGGATAAAAAATATATTAAATTAATACATGGCAACTCACAATCATAATTATTTTTAAAATTAATAAAAACTCAATGGTGATAAGAATAGAATAAGTGACCGGTGGGTCCTTCAGTAGTGGTTTTGTGGAAGAAAAAATGTAGTATTGATGTTGTCCTTTATTAATTGTATATATGTATTTATATGTTGCGATCATTAAATTACTATGAGTATTTTCAACAAAATTTGAATGCTATATATGGTTTGGTAAGTATTTTTTAAACAATATAGTCTTTCAAGAAAAGGCCGGATATAATGAAACTTTTTGTGTGCGGTTCTTCTACTGCCAAGATTGGTTCTTTTACACACTTCCTTGGATAGTGCAATTAATAGATTCCTTACATGAGTTCATAAAATTTAAATTTTGAAAATACAATCCAATAAGATAGTGGTGTGATCAACCTTAAAGGGGATATAATCGCATATAACTATTTTTTCGACTGATTAGAATATGTCCATCGTTTCTAAAAAAAATAATAAAAAAATTAGAAGGAGTAATTCTTCTTTAAAAAATGAGGGCCTATCACTAGGTTTTCATAAAGATTTGGCACTTGTGACCCTAATGAAAGATCCATCATTTATGTGTAGCGTAAAGATTTTATTAAGATTTTAATCCTTAAAGTAAACCTCTCTTTTTTTTTTGTCTTTAAACTATAATATCAACTGCTTTGTCTAATTATTTTCATCTATTATATTATAAATTATTATTATAATCGCTATCGTTTAGTTTATTTATTTATTCGTTGAGTATTATTATGGCACAAATAGGATCTAGGACTTTAACAAAATTTACACCCTGAAAACAAAATTTTAACTAATAAATTTTTTTTATTTCACAAAGAAAATCGAACTTGATTTCGAAACATTATTATTTCTACTTTATTAAAAAATTCACCGAATTACAAACTGATTGATAGTCACTAAAAATTACTGTTTCGTTTCTATTATTAGTTTCAGGTGAAAATTATGTGTGTATTTTACAAACTCGCTAAGTCAAAAGCAATCGCTGTTTGCCATGTAAGGACAATTCACTAAAAATTAACGTACCAACAACGGCAACTTTGTGAAATTTTTAATGTTCAAATTAGGATTTTTTCTAAATGAGAATTGAATTCGAACTTTTACCGATACTTTAAAAAGTTATTAAAAACTCAATTTATTTATTTTCATTACCTCCAAATAATAAATCGGCTTATAAGCTGTGTAATAATGTCTCCTTAAGGTTGTCATCTATAACATTCCAACTCAAACAACAATCAAATCCTAAACAAGTTACTTTCCCGATATAATCTTCTAAATCTTGAGACGTAAATTCACAGCTGCAATATCTTAGAGTGGGATTTAGCTCCTCTAATGTTGATCAAAACATGAGCTACATGTTAGATCAATCTCATCCATTTATTACAAAATAAATGGTTGAAATTTAATTGAAATTTTTTAAAATTTAATAATTGTCAAGTAATTAAGTTAATTCTTTTTTTTCACATACATAAAAAGAGTGGTTGGTGTGTGTAATGGGCTCCTCAAATAAATAAATAAACAAATAAATCCTTCATACAATTGCACCTTGCCATAAAATGCTAACAAGTTATGAATGCAAAAAGAATCTGACTTTCAAGCTTGCAATGTAATAGGAAGCAAAGGAAATAAGAACCAGTTTTCACATCTCTCAATATGTACTGTACAACAAATGGCTAAACCTCAGATTGCAAGGGAACTATTCATTATTTCAATACTATTGAGTCAGTGGCATATATTCAAATACTTGCTGCCCGAAAAAACTCTTGATTTCCTAAATGATCAAGATAAGTAACAACTCTCATGCCAACATCCCAGAGAAAACAAAAACAAGCAAATTCTCATGTCAGAAACTTAAATGATGTGGGGAAAGAGAAGTTATCGATTCTTATAATCATTAAGAGGTTAATTTGCCATCGACTTCCAAGGAAAAAGAGTTGTCATCGACTACCAAGGAAAAAGTGAAGGATCTTAACTTTCCTTATAAAAACTCTTCATGTAAGGTTTACATTAATCCCAATTCATCGTCTCCAAATGCGACCCTGATTGCGCTTCTGTTCTTCCATTCGCCTGCATCAAGTAACAATTTACAATGCCATTTAGACAATACGATCACCACATTTAAGTTATATCTGGCAGCTGTTTCTGACTTCCTAAATCCTTAAAAACAGAATTTGATGAAAGCATTTTATCTGATGAGAATGTACTTACTTCTGAAGCTCTTTGTTCCGCTCAAGGAACTCTTTCGAAATATCCGCTCTTTTGTAAGATTGGAGCACTGCTCTGATATCAGTTGGACGATACTGAGCAACATCTGCGTAAAGACGGAACGATAATGTTCATGCATTCCAAGACAAAACAACACACAAAAGAAACTTAATGTATACTTACACTCAAGAAATGGAATCAGATCCAAAAGAGCAGTATCCAGATCTTCGGCATTATTGTCAGTATATTTAAATGGCTTTATTGGGACACAGTTCTCTGGCTGAAGGCAGTTCTCAAATGCATGAGCACTCACATAGAGAACCTTTTTAGGGTCTCGGTTGAGTTTGGAAAGATCCTGCAAAGAGTGAGTAAATTAATTGCAGTTTCCCGTTCTACACATTGAACCTTACGGATGGAATGAAGAATTTATTGTGAAAAATGTTTAACTAAGTGACATGGAGAATAGTGGGAGACTTAAGAAGGCTAGGTCACATGTCTCATTAACAGACTAACAAGACAGGCATCATACTAAAAAGCATTAACTCAGTGACATGGAGAATAGCGGGAGGCTTAAGAAGGCTAGGTCACATATATCCTATTAACAGACTTACAAGAGAGTCATCATACTAAAAAGCATTAACCAAAATGTATTAAAATGGAATGGGTTTAGGAAATTTGCAAATATCCAATAATTGGTGCTAATGTCTCTACTCTCCACCAACAAAAGGAATACCAATTGTGTGTAGTGTAACAGAAAGGAAAGAGAACATTAACAAATTTGAGGAGGAGGAAACAAGATAATGGAAAAATTATATTCAACACATGGAGAGAGGCAATACGTAATGCAGAGTAGCTCGTTTACATAACTGTATACGGCAAACAGGGAATGAGATTCTTCATTCCATCCCTAAGGTTCAATTTGTAGATCGTGGTAAGATGATAGTCCACTGAAACCTCTAGGATTTTGTAGTTCTGATTTGACTTCCTCGTCACTGGAAATGGTTGATTGTTTCTGCAACTAAAACAAATAAAACCGAAATTAAATAATAAAATAATCTTGGGCAAGATTGAGTCTTGGCTAAGATCGAAAATTTAGTAATGTGAATTCAAAGGGTAGAAAACTCCTAGTAAGGGTGATTTCGTGAGCACTTATTCTTATAATTTGATCACTGATTCATGGATTTTCACACTCCATAACGTTGCTATAGATTGGGAGGAACTCCTTTCCAATCCTACTTCCCTCCTCAAATAACCACCTGGCGGGAACTCCCTCTCCTGATGATCCTAATCAGTGGACACCTTACTGGTTAAAGGGTTTATCCAATTGATTGCTGGCTTGAGTCTCATGCGCTTTCTCAATGGAACAGGGGAAGACAATGTCTAGTTCACGCTACCCCCTAGTCGGGGCCCTAGGGCGTCAACCTGGTCTGAACTATATCCTTCAATGCTCACTAACCCCAATGAGGTTAGCTGTCTACTTAGGCTTTTCTGGTTAAACTCGTCCCCTTTCAAGGTTGACTGCAAATCTCTCACCAAAACCTAAGAGTGGCCAAATCTTGATTTTAATGGAGACCGGTTTGTTAAAACAGAGATTGATAGGATTACGAATGGGGAGGTTATGAAGAACGTTTTGATCTCACGAATATAAGAATTTGCTCACTCAGCCCTTACCAAGAATGTGGGTTTAGCTACTAGAATAATCATGGAAGAAGAATAGAATTTTATCAAATATAAAAAAGGAAATTAAATTTGCAAATCCGATTGAAAAATTGCAGAGTAAAGTGTTTTTAGAACAAAGGAAGAAGATGATGTTCCGAGAGTCAGAGACCGGCAGCTAATAAATCTCCTCCAAGTCCTCCTCCTCCAACTCTTACAAATTCAAACTTATTCAAATTCTAAATTTAAAAATAAAATAAGATAAATATATGATTTGTTTGTTTAAAAAGAGGATAATCCCTTAAAGGATGTAATCTTAGATCATGACTCATCTTCTCTAATCGTTTCCAGCTGTCAATCCAATCTCCAGCTGTCAATTCAATCATTTAGCTCAAAATCTCGTGACTCCTAGCACATCACGTCTCTAGCTTGGCAATCTTGGCCAACACTACTGATTGTCTGATTTTTGCTCCAGAGATAGCTTTTCTCCATTCTTTCTGCCTCTAAGTGATTCCTACAAAAATGGGGAGAACTAATGGAAATCAATAGATTTACTATCCAATTTACTAGAATTTAGATAGTAAAAATATGAGAAAATAATGATCAATCACAAGAGATATACTTGTATTTTTTTTTCTCATACAGAATTTTGATTATATTTGGAAAATACTTATTTTAAGATTGGTTATATTTTGTTTCACTTTAAATACTAGAATGTACTAATTTTATTAAAGGATCATCTATTACCACACAAGTTTCTTAGCATTTGTTATTATAAATATATAATTTGGTTATTTATTGATGCTATATATTAGGATTTGGAGAAATTAAAAAAATTATTAAAAAATTAGTGGTGAAATTTATTCATAATTATTAATTATATATATGTATAAATATTAGGTAATTAATTTGGTTTAATGCAATAATATATAAAATAGACACCCAAATGTCAAATCATAATAATATTAATATTTACACTTAATGCAATCTCCTCCAAATTTGTTGTCCTTAATTATAAAAGTTCCCATGCTAGATTCATATAACTGAGGTTTGAGCACCAACAAATCCTTAATTTTATTTTTTTCATTTTAGTCAATCCCTAACGTTCATTTTTTAGCGATACGCCTTACACATTATATACGTTAGTCACACAGAATCTCTGCTGTCAGAACGATGACAAACAGCCGTTAAATTAGAATATTTTATTATTTAATCTGATAAAGTGCACTATTTCTGGCCCCACCTTATCAGATTTTCTAACAGCCTTATCCATCAATTACGGTTTTGTTATTTCAGCAAATGAAGAAAGTAACATTTTCTTACTACATATAAGGAGTATACCACTATATATATACTCTACTTATACTAATACATATACATGTATAATACCTATATATTCTAACACTCCCCCTCAAGCTGGAGCATAGATATTAATCATGCCCAACTTGTTACAAAGGTAATCCACTCGAGGACCTGAAAGAGCTTTCGTGAAGAGATCACCCAATTGTTCTCCTGTCTTCACGTAAGGAGTAGAAATGAGATTTTCTTGAATTTTCTCACGAATGAAGTGGCAATCTACTTCAATGTGTTTAGTCCTCTCATGATAAACAGGATTTCCAGCAATGTGAAGAGCAGCTTGATTATCACACCAGAGTTTTGAAGGAGAAGAATGTTCTATACCAATTTCAGCTAGAAGTTGTCGTATCCATAGAATCTCACAGGAGGATTGTGCCATTGCTCTATATTCAGACTTTGCACTAGATCGCGACACCACATTTTGCTTCTTGCTCCTCCATGAGATCAGATTTTCACCAACAAAGGTACAGTAGCCGGTTATTGATCTTCTATCAATCTTCGACCCGGCCCAATCCGCATCTGCAAAATACTCAATCCGGTTGTGACCATGGTTACTATATAGGATCCCAAGACCAGGTGCCCCTTTTAGATAACACAAGATATGCTCTAGAGTTTCCCAATGCTTATCTATTGGAGCAGACATGAACTGACTGACAACACTAACCGCAAAGGTGATGTCAGGACGTGTGATGCGAATCCACGCATCCAACTACCGTTACCACCAGCTGGTCCAATGACTCGAGCCAGAGCTAGAAAGCTTCAAGACCGTTTGTCATCTCTCATTCACAAGGAGCTGGAATGTGAGAGGACAAGTGAGGAAGCTGCACTTAGAGAGAAGACACCAAGAGTTGTGAATCTCCTTACATTCACAATGACCGAAGATGATTCTGCCAGAAACGGCACTTGACCGTTTGTCACCAAAACGGCTCTTTTCCGATTCGTTCAAAACGGCTCTTGTCCGTTTCGCTTAAATCGGCACTTGACCGTTTCACTCAGCCATTGCCGTTTCACTCATCTGTCTCGCGTGCCGATTGCTCAAAACGGCTCCTGCCCGTTTCGCGTGTCCAGAAGCGCGCGTTGACTGAAGTTCAAGTTGTTGACTTTAATTATTTTAGCTTAATTAGTTAATTAGACAGTTTTAATTAGTTAAGTTATCTTCCTATTTTGGAAGTCCTACTTCTATTCCTATTTGGTTTACTATTAGGGTTTGTTTGTAACCTATATAAGGAATCACTTGGCTACTTTATTAAGTTGGCTGTTATTTGATAAATTGAGTTAATCTCTTCAATCTCCGCCCCTTGTTCAAGTTGGTTGAACCTTGTTCTTCTTGAGTCCGCAATACTTGAGTCGTATACAAGTAAATCTTGGAATTGTATTATTGTGTCGTTTATCTTAGTGTGATTCTCACATTGTTGAGTCTAGTCCTAAGAACCCGATTCAAGACCCTTGACTTGAAATCGATTAGGGCTCTTAGCACAGGTTAGCTAAGTGGTCTAAGCTCGTACTCGTCGAGTTATCTATTTCCGCAGGAAATCCGTCTTTGAACAAAGATCAAAATTGGTGCTACGCATCCTAAGCAACCAGGATCGTATCAGTTGGTAGCGGAGCTTAAGGCGTTCAAAGATTGGTAAGTATCTTAATTGTTTTCAAGTTTCATCGTTGAAATCGGTATTTCTTTCTACTCCATTCAAAACCGATTTCTTGCTGTGCTTGGTTAGTTACTTGAATACAATTGGTTGTGTTTCGTTCCAGTTTGTTGTGTTGAAATTCGCTAAATTACTTGCGTTTTCTACCCACAAGAAGGTCACAAAATACAAGAGAAAATTCTGTTCAGTTTCAGTAACTTCAGTTGTCGAATTTGTATTCATATATATAGCAACTGAAGTCCGATTTTAGTAATTGTGGTTTCGTTGGAAAGCTGAATCTGTTGGGCTTCCGAATCAAAAAGAATCGGTCGATTCGGAGTTCAGAGTAAAAAGTTCTGATCAAAACACTGAATTGTGTTTTGTTGTCAAAAAAAAAAAAAAATTTCCCCAAAGAAAAGAAAGGGATTCGATCCTACAAATACGAAAATCTATAGAAGTATTTGCTCAAAAAAAAAAAAAAAAAAAACCAGATTTATCAAGGAATTAAATTGCACTGCGATTGGGTATTACAATCATAACTGAAATTGAACTTGTTTGAGTCCTTTCGAGTCAATTTTGAGCTTTCTTTGATTCCTTGAAATTGCCTTCTACTCTACTTGCTATTTGTTTGATTGGTTGTTCTTGCAATTACTCAAATATCAAGTGTCACAATTCTTTTCTGTGCTAGTTTTCTTTGAGAGTCTTCTTGGAAGCTTTTTCTTTGGATTCTTGAGTCTCACTAACACTTGAACATTGCAGTGAATTTTGAGAGATTTTGTGAGATTATTAGAGTGATTACACACGAGAGTAAACACGTGAGGGAGTGCTAGGTTAGTGCAATTTTACGTTTTCTTTGGTGTTGTGACTTTCAGGAAAGGTAAAGGATGTCTCAAGAGGGAGTACAACAACCCGATCTATCGGCTATACTAGCCATAATGACGGAACAGCTCCGAACATTGAATGAACGGCAATTAGCTGCAAATGAGCGGCAACTAACTGCCGATGCAAGGCTAGCTAAGGTGGAAGCATTAGGTACCATTAATCCAGTTCCTATAGCCGCGAATAACCAACGTGATGGCCGTTTGTCTGATCTGTCCGAAGAAGATGACAACGCCCGTCGACCACGTGATGAGAATCGTCGGCCTAATCTTGCTTTGGTCCCTCCTAGGGGACTTGCCAGACGTGGTCCACAATTACCATATTCTGATTGGGAAGGAGAACCTGATGGGGGAGAAGGCTGGATAAATACAAGGGATGGACAGAGGAGGGAGAGACGAGACCGTCGTGATGGTAGGAGAGAACGGGAGGATGACCGTTTGGATGCTAATCTAAACAACATCAAAATGAAAATACCTCCGTTTGAGGGTGCTGACGACCCTGATGCATACTTAACTTGGGAAAGGAAAATAGATGCTATCTTCTTATGTCACAATTATTCGGAAGGTAAAAAGGTTCAGATCGCCGCAGTCGAATTCTGTGGGTATGCTAGTCATTGGTGGGAGCAGTTCAATCGGAAAAGGGCAGCTGTCTTAGCTGGTCCGATTGCTAATTGGGAAGAGATGAAGCAGGCGATGAGACAACGGTTTGTCCCTGCCCACTTTCACCGTGAGCTTCATCAACGACTTCAAACCTTGAAGCAAGGCAGCAAGGGAGTTGGAGCATACTTTAATGAGATGGAAATTGCTTTGGCTCAAGCGAAGATTACTGAAGAAACTGAGGTAACGATGGCTCGGTTTCTTGCTGGTTTGAATGCAGACGTTGCCGATGCATTGGAACTGACTCAATATAACACTATGGAGGAGATGCTTCATATGGCTCAAAAGATTGAGAAACATAGGAAAGCTAGGAGTTCCTATAAGTCTACTGGGTCGACACCTTGGAAGAAGACGTCTTGGAATAAGGATGACAAAACGGCCCCTGCCGTTTTGAAGGGATCTGCCAGTGCTGTTGTTCCTTCTAAAACGGCACCTACCAAACCTTATACTCCACCAGTCGATCGGCCAGCCACTAAGGAAATTATCTGTTTCAAGTGCAACGGCCGAGGGCATAAGAAATCAGAATGCCCGAATAAAAGAGTTTTCATCATCAGGCCGACTGGCGAGGAAGAATCGGATGATGAACAGGAGGAAACGGAACCTGAGGGAAACGGTCAAACCGATTCGGATATTGACCATCAGAGAGGTGACCATGTTCGGTTGCTTGTAATCCGACGGACCCTGAGCGTACAGTCCACAGAAGAAGTGTGTGATGAGGAGCAACGGACCAATCTATTCCACACCCGCGGGGTGATTGATCACAAGGGCTGTTCCATTATCATAGACAACGGAAGCTGCACAAACTGTGCCAGTGCGCTGATGGTTCATAAGCTGGACTTGCCAACGGTAAAGCATCTGAAACCGTATCATCTACACTGGATGACGGATGACAACGGTATTAAGGTAACCAAACAGGTGCTTGTTAAGTTTCGTATCGGCAAATACCAAGATGAAGTTCTCTGTGATGTTGTGCCGATGCAAGCAAGCCATATCCTCCTTGGACGCCCATGGCAGTTTGATCGCACAGCGAATCATGATGGTAAGAGGAACCTCTACAAGTTGGTTAAGGATGGTCAAAAGTTCACCTTGGCACCGTTAACACAAGCTGAAGTGTTTGAGGATCAGCAATGGCTTGCTAAGTCACATGCTGAATATGAAATTTCAAAACAGCTTGCGAGAGAAAAAGAAGGTTTGAGTGTGAAATATATAGAGGGAAACACTGAGAGTGTGAGCCTTAAACATTCGTATGAAAACAGTAAGCATGCAGAGGGAGAGTGTAAACAGTCGCATGAAAACAGCAAACATGCAGAGGGCGAGTGTAAACATTCGCACGAAAAGAGTAAGCGCGCTGAGAGTGACATTGAGAGAAAAGGAGAGGTAAATAAAAAGAAATTGAGTGTATATGCCAAGGGGAGCGAAGTAAGGAGAGCCACGCTTTCTCATAACAATTATTTTGACGCGAGCCGTCCTCTACTTCTTATCCATTTTCGCTCTTACTGTTTAACCTCAAATGAAACGGAACTGCACCATACCGTTCCGATTGGTATATCTTCTCTCTTGCAGGAATTTGGAGATGTTCTACCCGAAGAAATGCCACCTGGCTTACCTCCGATTCGAGGCATAGAACATCAGATCGACTTTGTTCCTGGATCGGCAATTCCTCATCGGCCGGCTTACCGATCCAATCCAGAGGAGACAAAGGAACTGCAACGGCAAGTTGACGATTTGCTTGCGCGTGGGTACGTTCGGGAGAGTCTGTCTCCATGTGCCGTTCCAGTCATTCTAGTCCCAAAGAAGGACGGATCTTGGCGCATGTGTGTTGATTGTCGAGCAGTCAACAAAATCACTGTAAAGTATCGCCATCCTATTCCTCGATTGGATGATATGTTAGATGAATTAAGTGGTAGTATAGTATTTTCTAAAATTGATTTAATGAGTGGCTACCACCAAATTCGTATGAAAGAAGGGGATGAATGGAAAACTGCTTTTAAAACTAAGTATGGCTTATATGAATGGATGGTTATGCCGTTTGGCTTGACTAATGCTCCTAGCACCTTTATGAGGTTAATGAACCATGTGCTTCGGCACTTAATTGGTAAATTTGTTGTAGTTTATTTTGATGACATCTTAATCTATAGCAAATCATTGGATGAGCATGCTTTACATCTTAGGGAAGTTTTTCTAACACTTCGTGAGCAGAAATTATATGCTAAACCTAGTAAGTGTTCTTTTGCATTGGAACAAGTTGGTTTTCTTGGTTTCATTGTCAGTGCAGGAGGCGTTAAAGTGGATGAGGAGAAGATCCGCGCGATACGGGAATGGCCGACGCTGAAGGCCGCTACCGATGTGAGATCGTTCCATGGATTAGCGAGTTTCTATCGGCGTTTTGTAAAGGATTTTAGCACCATTGCCGTTCCATTGAATGATTTAACAAAAAAGAATGTTGTTTTCAGGTGGGAGCAACAACAGGAGGAGGCGTTTGCTACCCTCAAGGAACGGCTCTGTGTCGCTCCCGTGCTAGCATTGCCCGACTTCAGCAAGGCGTTTGAGATCGAGTGCGACGCCAGTGGGTTAGGAATCGGCGCCGTTCTGATGCAAGAGAAACGACCGATTGCCTATTTCAGTGAAAAGCTCAAGGATGCCCAACTCCGATATCCTACCTATGACAAGGAGTTCTATGCTCTTGTCAGAGCGTTGGAAACATGGCAACACTACTTGATGCCGAGAGAGTTTATCATCCACACAGACCATTTGAGCTTGAAATACCTAAAGGGTCAAGGGAAGCTGAATCGGCGACATGCCGTTTGGATGGAATTCATTGAAGCCTTCCCTTACCACATTCAGTACAAGCAAGGTAAAGAGAATGTTGTTGCCGATGCACTATCTCGAAGGTACGTGCTCATTACTTCTCTAAATGCCAAATTGCTTGGATTTTCGCACATTATCGAACTCTATGCTACCGATTCTGATTTTGGTGATATTTATTTGCATGGCGTTTCTATTTCTGGTTCTAAATTCTACAAGCATGAGGGTTATTTGTTTAAAGGCAAACATTTATGTATTCCTCATTGCTCTCTTCGTGAATTACTGGTGCATGAAGCCCATAGTGGTGGTTTAATGGGTCACTTTGGCGTGACTAAAACTTTGGATGTGTTACATGATCACTTTTATTGGCCTCACATGAAGCGTGATGTCGTGCGCATTATTGCTAGATGTTTGACTTGTCGTAGAGCCAAATCTAAATCTGCTGGTCATGGAGAATACATGCTGTTACCTGTTCCTTCTCATCCTTGGACCGATTTGTCCATGGACTTTGTCGTCGGACTACCCAGGTCTAAGAACGGTAAGGATAGTGTTTTTGTTGTGGTGGACAGGTTTTCAAAAATGTCCCATTTTATTGCATGTTCGACTACTTCTGATGCTACTCAGATTGCTGATTTGTTCTTTCGTGAAGTAGTCCGTTTGCATGGTATCCCTTTGACGATTGTGAGTGATAGAGATACTAAGTTTCTTAGTCATTTTTGGCGTGTCTTATGGAAGAAGCTTGGTACTAAGTTATTGTATTCTACATCTTTTCACCCACAAACGGATGGTCAAACAGAGGTGGTAAATCGGACTCTTGGGTCCCTTTTACGCACCCTAGTTCGTAAGCATGTTTCTACTTGGGTTGATCATTTACCGTTTATTGAATTTGCTTACAACCGTGTTGTTCATTCTACTACTCATTACTCGCCGTTTGAACTAGTGTATGGATTTAATCCTAGAACTGTTTTGGATTTAACTCCTTTTCCTTTGAGTGATGTTGTGAGTTTAGATGGTGCCCAGAAGGCTGATTTTGTCAAGCAATTACATGCTAAGGCGAAGCAGAACATTGAGCGCATGAATGAGAAGCTGATGCTGAAACGGAACGATGGCCGACGGCTAGTGACGTTCCAGGTTGGCGATTGGGTTTGGTTGCATATGCGCAAGGAGCGTTTTCCTGCCCAACGCCGCGGCAAGCTATCTCCTAGAGGCGACGGACCGTTCCAGATTGTCGAGAAGATCAACAACAATGCCTATAAACTGGCGTTGCCGAGTGAGTATGGTGCCGTTAGCTCTACCTTTAATGTTTCTGACTTAGAATTGTTTGATGCAGATGACGAGTATGGACTTTCAGTTGATGCCGATTTAGATTCGAGGGCGAATCCTTCCGAAGGGGGAGGGAATGATGCGAATCCACGCATCCAACTACCGTTACCACCAGCTGGTCCAATGACTCGAGCCAGAGCTAGAAAGCTTCAAGACCGTTTGTCATCTCTCATTCACAAGGAGCTGGAATGTGAGAGGACAAGTGAGGAAGCTGCACTTAGAGAGAAGACACCAAGAGTTGTGAATCTCCTTACATTCACAATGACCGAAGATGATTCTGCCAGAAACGGCACTTGACCGTTTGTCACCAAAACGGCTCTTTTCCGATTCGTTCAAAACGGCTCTTGTCCGTTTCGCTTAAATCGGCACTTGACCGTTTCACTCAGCCATTGCCGTTTCACTCATCTGTCTCGCGTGCCGATTGCTCAAAACGGCTCCTGCCCGTTTCGCGTGTCCAGAAGCGCGCGTTGACTGAAGTTCAAGTTGTTGACTTTAATTATTTTAGCTTAATTAGTTAATTAGACAGTTTTAATTAGTTAAGTTATCTTCCTATTTTGGAAGTCCTACTTCTATTCCTATTTGGTTTACTATTAGGGTTTGTTTGTAACCTATATAAGGAATCACTTGGCTACTTTATTAAGTTGGCTGTTATTTGATAAATTGAGTTAATCTCTTCAATCTCCGCCCCTTGTTCAAGTTGGTTGAACCTTGTTCTTCTTGAGTCCGCAATACTTGAGTCGTATACAAGTAAATCTTGGAATTGTATTATTGTGTCGTTTATCTTAGTGTGATTCTCACATTGTTGAGTCTAGTCCTAAGAACCCGATTCAAGACCCTTGACTTGAAATCGATTAGGGCTCTTAGCACAGGTTAGCTAAGTGGTCTAAGCTCGTACTCGTCGAGTTATCTATTTCCGCAGGAAATCCGTCTTTGAACAAAGATCAAAATTGGTGCTACGCATCCTAAGCAACCAGGATCGTATCAACGTGTCACTGTGAGATAGTTTAATTTCCCAACTAATCTCCTATACTTCTCGGGATCATTAAATGGGTCACCATCATCTTTGCTGAGATGGACATTTGGAGCCATAAGAGAACTACATGGCTTGGCTCCCAACTTTTCTGTTTCTGCAAGAAGATCAAGAACATACTTTCTTTGAGATAAGAAAATACCTTTGTTGCTCCTGGAAACTTCTATCCCTAGAAAGTATTTCAGTTGATCCAAGTCTTTTGTAATAAACTTGGTATGTAGGAAAGATTTGAGCGAAGAGATCCCAACACTATCATCTCCTGTAATAATAATGTCATCCACATACACAACAAGCAAAATAATACCAGCAGCAGATTGTCTATAAAAGACTGAATGATCACACTGACTCTTTTGCATGCCAAATTCTAAAACTACCTCACTGAACTTGTCAAACCAGGCACGAGGACTCTGTTTTAGACCATACAAAGCTTTCTTCAAACGACAAACTTTCCCAGACTCCCCCTGAGCAACAAACCCAGGTGGTTGCTCCATTTAGACTTCCTCCTATAGGTCACCATGAAGAAAGGCATTCTTGATGTCCAACTGATGTAGGGGTCAGTTGCTGGAAGCGACCAAAGAGATTAATAACCTCACAAAAGATAATTTGGCCACAGGAGAAAAAGTGTTAGAGTAATCCACCCCATATGTTTGAGCATATCCTTTGGCAACAAGTCGAGCCTTGAGGCGGGCCACAGAACCATCTGGATTGACTTTGACTGCAAACACCTACTTACACCCCACAACTTTCTTCTCCTTTGGTAAATTCACCAAATCCCAAGTCTGATTATCATCCAAAGTTGTAATCTCCTCAGGCATTGGATTCGTCCAACCAGGATGACTCAATGCTTCCTTTACTATTTTAGGGACAATAACAGAGTCTAGAGAAGAAATCAAAGCACGTGTCGAACCAGACAAGCCATCATAAGAGACAAAGTTGGCAATTGAGTAAACAGATTTGCATTGTCGTTTACCTTTGCGAAGAATGATGGGTAAATCTAGATTAGTAGAAGACGCAGGTACCGAGGGCTCTGGTGGAGGTGCAGGGACTAGATGATCACTACAAGGTGGGTCTCCCATAACTGAGAGATCAGGAGACTGAATTATAACAGTATCTGTAGGTGGATGCTCAAAGGTACTTGAAGAAGTCGCTTAGTCTAGAGCAGTATCTCTAGAAGACTGATCAAGAGTACCAGGAGAAGGACCCAATGAAGTAGCCTGGTGCAGGATAGTATTACTAGAAGATTGCTCAGAAACATCCAAAGGAGTGGAGGAATAGACCAACCAATTATCATCATCATGATCATCCTGTCAAGTGGGAGTAGGATGAGGTGAGGAGAATGGTACCTGTTCAGAAAAGACAACATCAGTGGACACAAGGTACTTTTGGAGGTCGGGAGAGTAGCATCGATACCCCTTCTGAAGTCTAGCATACCCCAAGAAGACACTTTAAAGCCTTAGGATCCAACTTTGTGATGTGAGGACGAACATCACGAACATAGTAGGTGCTACCAAAAATCTTAGGCTCAATGGGGAATAATGGTTTTCCAGGAGCAAGTACAGTAATTGGAATACCATCATCAAGAACTGCAGAAGACATGATTAATCAAGAAGCAAGTTGTAGAAACAACGTCAACCCAAAATTGCTTAGGAACCTTGTTCTGAAATAATATAGCACGAGCAGTCTCTAAGAGGTGTCTATTCTTTCTTTCAGCCACACCGATTTGAGCTAGTGTGTCAACACAAGAAGATTGATGCAAGATACCATGCTGAGTCATATACCAATTAAAAGATTCAGACATATATTCCTTAGCATTATCACTTCGCAATATACGAACAGACACATCAAACTGAGTTTTTATTTCATTACAAAATGCACAAAAATGAGAAAATACCTCAGAACGAATTTTCATGAAATATGTCCAAGTCATTCTAGAGTAATCATCCACAAAGGTGATAAAGTATCTAAAACCTGGTTTGGAAGTCACAGAACATGGACCCCACACATCCGAATGAACTAATGCAAAAGCAGAATCCGCACGTTTACTGGTACGAGGGCCCAAAGAGGTGTGATGATGTTTAGCAAAGTGATAAGACTCGCAATCCAGAGAAGTAGCAGACTTGAATTGTGGACACAATTTCCTTAAATATTATAGACACGGATGTCCCAAACGGCAGTGAGCTTCAAACAAGGAAGTACTGCTGAGATAAGCTATTGGCTTTGGTACACACGGGTTAAGAACATAAAGACCACCAGACACATGCCCTCTACCAAGTATCCGTTTCGTCACTAGATCTTGAATAAGACAATGATCAAGTAAAAAAGAGATGAAGCAGTTGAGGTCATTCGTGAGCTTACTTACTAACATCAGGTTAAAAGTCAATTCAGGTACACTAAATACAGATGACATAGTAATAGCAGAAGTTGGTTTAGCTGTACCAGAACCCTCAACATTACAGGTGGTGCCATCAGCAAGAGTGACAGGAGAAGATGTTGTGAGCTTCTTAAAGCTTGTCAATAGATTAGGATTACCTGTCATATGCTCATTAGAACTAGAGTCGATTGTCCATTTGTCAGAAGAGGAAACAAAATAGGTTTACCTGACTCAGCTAATCCAGTACTTGAGTTCGCTTTCACCCATTCTAAATACTGAGAGAACTTAGCATACTCATCTGCAGAGATGGTTACAGTCTTTCTAGAGAAGGAATTAGGTAACCCGACAAAATTAATAGAGTTCATCTTGAGAAGGAATTAGGTAACCCGACAATTCCAGCAATGAGTACAAGCGAATACCAGCAGAATACGGAGCAAATAAGGATTGACTACACACAAGTCAACCAACCAAGCAGACAGACCCCAACGAGTCCAGCAAATTTGAAGCAAAAAGTACCCGTAAACAGTACTCAAACCAAGTCGTAAATAGTACTCAAACCAAGCAAATACGCAACCAACTAAGTAAATACGCAACCAACCAAGCAAATATGCAGCAATAGATTCAAACTACAAAAGTGAGCAAGATGCAGTAGCAATACAAAGCGGGCAAGGGTACGAGCATCAACACAAACACACAGTCGTACCAACACAAGGGCAATTTCAGATTAATGAAGAAACGCACAGGAAACGTCGCCGAAATACACAGACAACCCAAGATACCTGCCGGAAATGACAAGAGGAGCAAAACCCAGGCGGAGGCGACTGCTGGACGCGCCGACGCGTGGGGATGGATGGCAGACGCTTCCGCCGCGTGTGGCGGCGCGTGGCTTATCGGAATCGGACGATTCCACCTGCTCTCGAATCGTGACGACCCTCCGCTCCTTTCTGTGGGGGCGGTGAGAATAGACGACGCTGGGAGATGACTCCGACGAGAAGCAGCAGATTTGACAGAAGGAGAGCTTAAGTTGGCTCCGCTACCATGTTATTTCAGCAAATGAAGAAAGTAACATTTTCTTACTGCATACAAGAAGTATACCACTATATATATACTCTACTTATACTAATACATATACATGTATAATACCTATATATTCTAACTGGTTTAATTTTTTTTTTAATTATGACTACGTGATCATCATCCCCGTCACGTTTTCCATAAAAAACACCTTAGATGAAACTCTTAGATTACTTTCATTTACATAATCTCCAAGTTATTCGATTCTTATAATCAATTTTTTGGTTTTTTGAAATCGGTCTCAGGTTTTTTTTTTGGGAGGTTTTATAGGAGTTTTTTTGTCCTTAAGAATTTGAATGTGGATGAGTGAATCGAAGCCGTCAATTTGTATTTCTGTGGTTTATGATCTATATGCAAAAATGTCTTACAAAAGCAAAAATCAGAATGTCATTGATTTCTGTGGTTTCCTTGATTTTTCATTCCTTGATCACACGTACATATACATTAACCATAAGGCCGAACCTAAGCCCAACATAAGGCCCAATAGTTAAACAATACACATACACATTATACACATAGGAACAATCCTAACACCCCCCCCCCCCCCCCCCCCCCCCCCCCTCCCCCTCTCAAGTTGGAGCATGGAGATCATGAATCCCAACTTGCGAAGGAGGTATAAAAAATTCCGCTTACCCAATACCTTAGGAAAAATGTCAACAAACTGCTCATCCGTGGACACATAATTAATCGCAATAATCCCTTCCATGATCACATCTCGGACATAATGACAATCAACCTCAATGTGCTTTGTACGCTTATGGAAAACTGGATTCTGGGCAATGTGAAGAGCCGACTTACTATCACAGAAAATATACGTTGCCGTGGATGTTCTACACCGAGACTCTGAAGAAGGGCCTTTAACCATTTCAATTCACACGTAAGTGACGCCATCGAACGATATTCAGCTTCTGTAGAGGACTAGGATACAGTGTGTTGCTTCTTGGTTTTCTAGGAGACAAGAGAACAACCAAGAAAAACAATCCAACCTGTAAGAGAACGTCGAGTCAGAGGACAACTAGCCCAATGAGAGTCACACCAACCTGTCAAAGACAGATCGCATTCTGACGACAACAAAATACCCTGACCTGGACACCCCTTTTAAGTACCTTACAACACGCAGTGAAGCATCCCAATGCTCTTGTCGCGGCTCGTGCATGAATTGAGCAAGAATATGAACGGAGTAAGCCAAATCTGGTCGAGTAAAAGAGAGATAGATGAGCCGACCAACTAGGCGACGAAACTGTTCCGGGTCAGAAAGAATAACACCAGTGGTAAGATTCTGGTCCATCGGAAAACCAGACGGTTTCGAACCAAGTAAGCATGCTTCTGCGATAATGTCAAGTGTGTATTTACGTTGGCACAAAAAAATTCCTTCCGGGCTATGAGCAACCTCAATACCCAAGGAATATTTCAAGTGCCCAAAATCCTTCATGTGAATGCATTCACTCAAATACTTCTTAAAAGCAGAGATAACAGAAGAGGCGTTACCCAAAATTATCAAATCGTCAACATAAACAAAAACATTAAGTTGGACCTTGTCTTGCCTGAGAGTAAACAGAGAGTAATCTGAATAAGACTGAAGGAAGTCGTATTTCTTCAAAGAAGTAGCTAACTTGGCAAACTAACATCGCGGTGCTTGATGCAAGCCATACAAAGATTTTTTCAGACGATATACCATGCCGGGTTTGCTGGAACTATAACCGGGTGGTAGTTTCATATACACTTCCTCATCTAGATCGCCATGAAGAAAAGCGTTGTGAACATCCATTTGGTGTAACTCCCAATTTTTAGCAGCCAGGAAAGCACGAACCGTGACCATCTTAGCAACCGGAGCAAAGGTTTCGTTATAATCAATGCCCTCAACTTGATGGTTACCGAAGATCACTAGACGAGCCTTGAGGCGCTCAATTGTGCCATCGGCATGATATTTGATTTTATAAACCCATTTGCAACCGATAACCTTTTGTTCCTGGCGGCAACTCCTCCATGACCCACGTCTCATTATCCTCCAAAGCGCTAATTTCTTTTTGCATGGCCTCACGCCAACCTGCATCCTTCATGGCCTCATGAAAATTACGAGGCTCAACACCAGCAAGAACAACTGCGAGAAAAATACGATGTCGCAAAGAGAATTTATCACAATTCACATAAGGTGCTATAGGATAGGGAGTACTTGGGGAGCTGAATGGTGCCGATGAACTTAGGGAGGGACTCATTTTCTGGACAATGTGAGTAACATAATCAGTCATCCAACCCGAAGGTCATTTTTCCCTTAAGCCGCGACCCAACAAAGGTTCCGGCTCATTAGAAGTCGACCAAGGATTATTAGGAGAGGGAGACGCTGAGCTGGTAGATGGTGGAGGTAGGAGCAACGAGCTGCCAGCTGAGCCTAAGGGCTGAGCAGCAGTACCAGGAGGCTGTGATGCGGCGGCAGCTTCGGCAAGCTGCGGTGGTGGATTTCCAGCCAACATCTCTGCTTCAACATGATTTGGCAACTCATTATCACCCAACACGAACTCCAAATCATCCGAAGAGTCATCGTCTACCGCTACATTGTCTGTAAAAGGAGACAGACCAGCATACGAGGTGTTTGAACCTTCTTCGGCATAAGGATATTCATTTTCATGGAACTCGACATCCCTTGAAATAATAAAGTCACTCATGTCTAGATCATAAAACTTCCACCCCTTCTTGCCATTGGGATAGCCAACAAAAATACATCGACGACTACGAGAGGTGAATTTGCCATTCCGGGATCTCTGATCATGAACAAAACTCAAGCAACCAAACACCCTCAATTCGTCCAAATCAGGTGGTTCATCATGTAATAGTTCAAAAGGTGATTTATTGTCTAGTAATGTAGAGGGAGTTCTATTGATCAAATTCACGGCAACAAGGACACATTCCCCCAAAAAACGAATAGGCAAATTCACTTGAAACATCAATGCGCGTCACACATTCAAAATGTGTTGGTGTTTCCTCTCAACGCGACCATTTTGTTGCGGAGTACCAACACAAGAAGTCTAAAATAAGACTCCATGCTCATCAAAATAATCTAACATGCATTTGAACTATGTACCATTGTCACTACGCACAATCTTAATAGTGGTGGCAAATTGGCGTTCAACCATTGCAAAGAAAGAATGAAAGGCTCTAGAGACTTCTGTCTTATTTCTCAATAAATAAACCCAAACAACTCTTGAAAATCGTCAACGATAGTCAAAAAATAAATAGCATCACAAGTAGAAGGAACATAATGTGCCCCCCACAAATCACAATGTATCAATTCCAACTTCCTACTAGCTCTACTAGCACTAATAGGAAAGCAACGACGCTTTTGTTTAGCTTTTGGATAAACAACACAAGCTTTATTCGACTGCTGAGAACTACTACTACTAGAACGTAAAGCAGGAACTAATTTGACGACCTTCTCAAAGGGATGACCGAGACGACGATGCCACAACTCAAATTCTGTTAACCCCGGGACTGTTACTGCTTGCACTATAGGAACACCCCGGAAATAGTAGAGTCCATCCCGTCGTTCACCCGCGCCAATCAAGTTCCCCGAAAGTTGGTCCTGTATAACACACAAAGAAGGAGTGAATGTGACAAAACAGTTAGAATCATCAATTAATTGCGACACCAAAATTAAACTGAAGTTGAGTTGTGGAACAAATAGAACATTTGTAAGAATAATGTCCCTCGGAAGAAGAACGGAACCCTTCAAAGTGGCCACTATTCATTAACCATCAGGTAATCCAACGGGACAACTGTTCATCTGTTCTACGTCAACCAAACAATCCCGGTTTCCTGTCACATGGTGAGAGGCTCCTGTATCAATAATCCAAGATAAAATAAATAACTTACCTGTCATACGATCATCACCCTCACTCTTATGTCTAAGAAAATACAGTAATGTTTTCGCTTGTGCTTGGCTAAGGTCCACGAAAGGAGACTCTCTCAGTTCCGTGACTGCATGAGCACATGCTGCCTGTCCATGACTTGACGCAGCAGCTACGGAACCAGTAGCAGCAGTACCTGCAGGAACGGCTCCAGCAAGGACAGAGGCGGCAAAATTCCCACGGCCAGACCCACGGCGACGATTAGTTCCTCGATTACGCTCGGACCACCAATCAAGATAGCCATGTAATTTAAAGCATGAATTAGTGTCATGACCCTTCTGCTTACTGGTCGTCACTCAAATGTATTAAATTTTTCCTGATGCCTAAATGCATAAATAAATGTGTACAGGGCAAGACAGGGTCGAACCACAGAGATTGAAGGAATAAACTGTTAGTAAAGATGTATGACAAGGTATAAATGCAGCAGAATAACGTCTCGAAACACTGGGGGAAGTTTTTGTCGATTAATGAATTAATCAACGCAGATATGGGAGCTAACAAAACAGGTAAGTAAATATACGTAAAATGCAATCTTAAAAGTAACAACATTCGGGGCCTCGAAAGTAAAAAGCAATCAGGGGCTGGATAACAAAATATATTCAAGATCACGAAAAACAACAAGAAAGATATAAATCAGTTGGGAAAAGATCTTAGCAAAAGGTGTTCTCGGGTTGCTTTCTAGGTCAGCTATTCATGGGCTCGAAGATATTCCAAACTCCAGCATAGATCTGCTATAGGAGTCATGTTTCCACGTAGACTCCCTACTCACCTTCGTAGGTAGAAGCCACCCCCCGTTTCTACATATGAGGTGGCCTTGACATTTTGCCGTCCTCCCAGGCACGAATGTGGGGAGGCACTACTCAAAACGCCCATAAAGTGGAGGCAAGACAGATCTAGGGCGTGACATCTCAGTTTGTCAAGCTCGCATCACATAACCTAAACAATCAAATACCCCTAGACGTAAGACCTCTCGCGATGTCTACGCTAGGTGTCTACTTTATCTCAAGGATTCGCGTCAGGTATAACCAAGAGAATGACAATACACAAGCAGAAATATTGACAGTTGATCAGGCCCTCAACAGTTCTAAATGAGCAAGGATTAAAACGGTAAAAGATTGAATATGACAAGAGAATATATAAAACACATTTTAGGCCTCCTAACTAACCCTTGCAACCCTTGAAACACCCTTCACTAAGAAGGTGGTATTTAGCTACTCATAATAAATATCATGCAAGAAAGATTAAAAAGAGATTAGAAGAAACCGGTGATTGATTATAAATCAAAGAAGGAAAGCTTCTCCCTTTACAAAAGTGGCGGCTGCTCCAATATTCAAGAGAATAAAATCCCTAGATGTTAGGGTAAAAAGAAGAGAGATGTTTTTTAATGTCCTAAGTCAGCCTCTCTTTTACAAAACCCTACAGCTAAGCTTATATAGACTAAAACTAGCTAGGGGACAAAAATACAGCTAAGGGAGAGAAGGTGTCAGCGCTTGGGAGGACGTCAGCACACAAGGGGACCGCGTCCTTGGCAGAGAATATTCCAAAATCTTCTGGAAGGATCTGACACCTTCTAGAAGCGCTTGGGGTTCCTTCCTTTGCCTCTTGATCTCGGATCTGACACAGGGAAGTCAGGGGCTTGAGACAACTCACAGGTCTGGCTAGCGTCGTGGGCTCGACGACTTCTGCTCTTCTAGACCTCGATCTTCAAGACTCTAGAAATGCTCCCAAAGATGCTCGTTTTTGCTCTTTTCTCCCTTTAGACACTAATCTGCAAAAAGATGGGAAAAAGGGCAAATCAGAAGTATCTTGTACTCGTAAAAGGCCAAAAATAGATAGAAAAACCTACGATATTGACATGTTATCACTTGCAGTGAGAATAAAATAGCTTCGTCTTATCTACATGATCAGACGATGACCGTGGACGATCTGCCTGCAAAGTGAATGCGTGGACATCTTGCACAACCACTTTCTCGCGGGCAATGCGACGAGAATTTTCCTCCTGAACGAATGCCTGATAAGCTTCATAAAGAGGTGGTTGAGGCTTTTGAGAGAGCAGATTGGTCCTCACTGTGGAATATAAATCATCATCAACCCCAATTAAGAATTGATGGAAACATGCCTCATCTCGATCATTAGCAAATTTCGCAGCAAGATCGCAGGTACAGTTCCCGCAAAGATAAGTGTGTAGGGGTTTCAAACGAGCCAATTCGTCCCAAAGTTCCACCAGACGATTATAGTAGTCGTCTATCGACTCACCCTTCGACTGCTTTCACTGTGTGATAGAGGCACACAGTTGTTGAATCCTTGGACCATTAGCTTTCATATACTTACGCTCCAAAAATAACCATAAAGCCCGAGCCTCTTCATGATATGGGATGGAGCTGGCAACTTTAGCGTCCATCATTCTTGTTAGCCATGAAATAATCATGGAGTTCACGGTTTCCCAATCAGAGATCTTCTTCGAGTCGGTAGGCTTCTTGATTTAACCATTAATAAAACCGAATTTGCGACGCGATTTCAGGGCTAGAGTGATCGATCTCGATCAAGCAACAAAATTATCACCCTTTAGGACCACATTGGTGATGATGTTTCCAGGTTGGTCACCCGAGGAAAGATAGAAGAGAGATTGGGTTTTGTCGTTGTCGGCCATAAAGTAGTTCAAGGGTTGAAGGCAAAATTGCAGTAGGCAAAATCAAGACGTCAATCGCATAAGGTAGATCGATGGGAATAAGATTGGTTTGCTAGGCGACTAGCTCCGCTACCATGTCAGAAATTAGGGAAATAGGTTTCCTTGATCACACGTATATATACATTAACCCTAAGGCCGAACCTAAACCTACCATAAGGCCCAATAGTTAAACAATACACATACACATTATATACAAAGGAACAATCCTAACACAGAGTAAGAGAGTCATAGATTAGCCACTGTTTTAAAAGAGTAGCAAGACTTGCTCACAGCAAAACGCAGAGTAGCACTAGGAATCATTGATTTGAGCACTATGAAGATCCAACCGATAGATGGTGATTCTCAGCAATCGGTTCCGGTCCGGTCCGACATCGGAAAATCGGTTTTGAAATCCCGCCTAAAGAGACTGTTCGACCGGCCATACTTCTGGATTTCGTCGGTGGAAAAGCCACCACCATCTTCTGCTGCCGTCGGCGAAGAGACTCAGTTTGGGAACAAAAATGCAGGAGTTGAATTTGAGCCGAGCTCCATTTGCTTGGATAAGATGGTTCAGAATTACATGGAAGAAAGCAACGACAAGCCGTTTAATTAACTTTTAGAGATAATTAAAAAAAAAATTAGACAGTAATTGATGGATAAAGCTATCAGAAAATTTGACAAAGTGGGACCCAGGAACAGTGCACTTTATCAGCTTAAATAATAAAATATTCATATTTAACGGTAGTTTGTCACCGTTATGACAACAGAGATTCCGTGTGACTAACGTATATAACGTGTAGGGGCATATCACATAAAAATAAACGTTAGGGATTGACTAAAATAAAAAAAATAAGATTAGGGATCTGTTGGTACGCCAATTCTATATAATCGAGCTAATTTGGAGCTTCAGTCCTAGCTGTTTCTTTGCAAGTTGTGTTCAATATCCGCCTATCATTCCACCTACATACACATAACCGTACAAAAATATGTACAACTAAATTTAGAGTCGATCTCGTTGACTGCTTACTTAAAAGACGATGCCTAGTTTTTCTGAAAGGGCAATAATGATTTTGCAATAGAAAAGAAATAAACTTCCAACATTGTTTGTGTGATGTTCAATTAGTGAAATGATCATTAGAATTATCCAAAATTATATATATATATATATATATATCCAAGCTCTTAATTTTTGTAATAATTATCAGAAAGGAGGTCCACTCGGTTTGTATAGTTATAAGATTTAATTGATGAGATACATGAACAGAGGACTCAACAACCATATCAAGAAATAGGTACTTGGTAGGGATGGGTGTGTGCCCCTCCCAATGACAATTTCTCATGGATATCTTAACAAAATTAAATTAAATTAAATAGGGTCATGAAATCTAGTGCTTAAGGTGTTGATTAGGATTAAAGGCAACAAAATTGGTTTAGAACTCACACAAACACTTTAAAATTTCATGTTTGAGTTTTAATGTGACAGTTCTTTTAAAATCATAAACGTACTATTTATGTCAGTCTTAACCCAAAAAGGAATCCAGAACGCCACATTATATATAAAAGAAGGCGATAATTAGTGCATAGTTAGGAGCACAAATATTTTTTGTGCCAAGTTTTAGCGGCTTAATTGTTCCCTAAACAGGGTCTTGAAAGGTACTCCCTCCGTTTTCGAATAATCGTCACTGGCTACTATTCATGTATGCGTTTCGAGGAGGCCAAATGGCTCACTATTTGACCTCAAAAAAATCCATACTTTTTTTCTAACGTACGTTACGTCCGAAAAAAAGTACGGAACTTTTTGGGTCAAATAGTGAGCCATTCGGCCTCCTCGAAACGCATGCATGAATAGTAGCCAGTGACAATTATTCGAAAACGGAGGGAGTATTGCTTATAAGGTGTTAAGAACAACATTAATTAGGAGGCAATTATTTTTTGTAATCTTTTTTTAGTGGCTTAATTTGTGCCCTGATTAATCTGAATACATGCACTTACTTTCGTGACATCGACCCATCACAAAATAGTTGCATGGAGTGATCCATTGTCAAATGTTGAGGGAAAGGCCCAAACAAGGGATTTTGACCCAAAGTCAAACTTTTTTGTGACGGTCTTGTAATTAATTACTATTTTTTTAGCCAAAATTCAACAATATATAAATAATTATAAACGAATGAGAGAATAATTATAAATAAAAAATAAAAATACTTATAAATATTATATATTTTTATTAGGTTTGAATCGGACGGTCTACGATACGAAACGAAGTAGAATCAAGCATCAACTAATCATTAGCTAGCACTGAATTAATCTCAAATTTAATCAAATTAATTTTGCTTTGCAACGAAGTCTTCTAGTAATGTCTACCAACTTGATCAGGTCTTTGCTGATTGCTTCCACGTTCAGATTTCTCAGCCCTCAACAAAGAATTAATAGGGAAAAAAAATCAAAGAAATAGAATAACTTCTTATGATTAATTATGGACAAATAATTACTCAATTCAGTTTGTTTTAAATGACTATTATTATTTGGACGCGTATATTAAAAAAACCGGATGATTCATAATTTTGTTTTTTATTTATCAAAAAAAATCTGGATTGTTTTATTAAAAAAAAGCACTATGCAAAATTAAAACTAATAATTTACCAAAAGAATACTAGAAAGAAAAATAGGAAAATCTCTCTCCTTAGACGACGCCGCCGCCGCCGCCGCACACGTACTCTTGGCGGAAGCACTGATCTTTGGTACGACCGTCCAATGCTTTATAGAGATAGCGGCACCACAAGTATTCCTTTCCTTCTTCCATCTTCTAAGGGTACACGTGGCGCAAGTTGCAGTGTTAAAACAAAACCAAACCTCTCTTCTTTTCGTAAACGTTTATTTGTTATATCACATTCATATAAGCTATTTTAATTTTTCTTTAAATATGATCAGTAATGTTAAAAGAATCTGAACTACTGCAAAATTTACCTCACAGTAAATATATATAATATAAAACCCGTATTTTAGCTTAGTGTCACAAATTGTCCAATTAGACATATTTAATGTGTAATATCTTTCATGTCATGCAATCTGCAAACAAAGAACATGATTGGATCGGGATTGCTATACAATTTACCAAAAAATTAGAAAGCTAATTTAATTAAAAGAAGAGAATTGATTGATTAATAAGTGTATGAAATCTTGTTTTATTTAAATATATATATTAAATAGTCTATTTTTAATTAGAAAATAAGTAGGACCATATTCACGTGAAGACCATAACCATTAACCAGAACATAAATACATAATTAGCCGCCACCCTTCCAACACTTATTTGAAAATTGTTTTGTATTTTTTAATACTATTTTGGTCTTTGTTCAATTTCAGGTAGGGTCACTTTCACCCTTGCTACTATAAATCAATATATATGAACCAGAAAACTTAATCATTGAGCACAAATTCAGAACTTCCATCAACAAAAACAACAATCTTTTTCCGCTTCTCCAATGGATCATGGTTTCTTCCACTCTACTACTACACATGATTACCAACAAAAACACCAACCTGATAAATACAACAACAACAACAACAACAACAAGAAGAGGCTAACACAAGAGCAAGTGAGGCTACTAGAGAGGACTTTCACCACAAACAAGAAGCTAGAGCCCGACCTCAAGCTCCAGCTAGCAAACCAGCTTGGTGTGCCACCAAGACAAGTTGCGATTTGGTACCAGAACAAGAGGGCAAGGTGCAAGACACAGAGCCTCGAGCTTGACCACAACACACTGCAAGTGAGGCTAGAGAATGCTGTGTCTGATAAGAGGAGGTTGGAGAAACAAGTGATGAATCTTCAAGAAGAGCTAAGGAAAGCTCAAGAAATGTTGTTTTTCTTCAACCAACAACAAGGAGGAAGAGTAGGAGTTGTTCTGCCTCAACCGCATCATCATCATCTTCTTCATCATGTTGTTGATGTTAATGTTAATGGTAATAATGGTTCTTGCAATTCTTCTTCTGAGGAAGGAGCTGCTAGCTCTAGCAATTTGCAAGAAGAGGTGAATGGTGAGGTTTTGCAGCTTGAGGAGCTCTATGCTTGCTTGATTGGTGGTGGAGAAGAGACAACTTGGGGTTAATTACTTAATTAGTATATTAATTAACTTGTGCTAATAAATAATATCAATGTTTCTCTTGGTAGATATATGGTGGCTAAAAACCTCAAAGCTGCCTCTCTACATGGGAGAAAAGACTTTTGGATGATGGAGAGATGAAAAAAAGAAATATATAGATAAATTGTGTGTATTTTTTTGGTGAAGAAAATGAGTTTTAAATTCTAGTTTGATGGCCATTTTATTGTTGATATATAATTTCTAATAGCTAGCTCATGTTTTCCAGGTAGCATGAGTGATTAATTAGGAGAAATTTATGGGTTGTGGTCAGCTTGTAATTTAATGCTAATTTGATTAAATGATGGTTAATATCTCAGTAATTAGAACTGATCGGATATTTTCATGTTTGCTTATTAGCAGTAGATTTTCACATTGGATTCTTTTTACTAAATTTTGGGTTTATTTGGCCTCCTGCAAAATTAATTAGTTTCTTTCCTGGTGTTAGCTATGTAAGCCACTGTGGTGTAAAATGCAAGTTATTGTAATGAGAATACCTGATATTTTTTTCCCGAACGTTCTTTCAATTGAAACTAATCTCATTTGGGCCTAATTATGGGTGCTCTAATCCTAGTGCCTCTCCTACAAATCCAATTTCATACATTAAAAGTTGGGCAAAAGAGATTGTTGATTCCTATTCTTTCTGTAAGGGAGTCGCCAACAAGCTGCCGAGAGTCCAACGATGTGTCACTTGGGTGCCTCCTCCCCATTGTCTGATGACGCGTGTAAAGGCAATCGGGGTGCGACTGGAGCTGGGGGACTCTAATTAGAGATTGCAGGATGGTGTTGAAAGGTTTTAAGGGGAGGATGGGCTACTGGTCTGCTCTAATTGCTGAACTTTGGGGTATTGCGTGGGGTCTGTCCTTTGCTTGGGAGAGTGGATGTAAACAGGTTATATTGGAAGCTTATTCCTTAATTAGCATCTCTAGCTCAAAGGGAATTCATGATCTTGATGGGATCGCGACCCCGATTGTGCTTCAAGCTACAAACTGGTTGAACAAGGAATGGATGGTCAGGGTCCAACACTGCTACAGAGATTTGACAATTTTAGATGGGTAACTTAATTTTGATATCTTACTTACACAAATAATAAACTTAATCTCTAATTATGTTAATAAGTGACGTATTCTATGATGTACGTGGTGCGAATTACTACGAGAGCTTGGACAATTCATTTTCAGTACAACTGTTGGCGACTTTGATATTACATAGAAAGGGTCCACTCTGTAGGGTTTTACTTTGATGTTTGACCAGAACTCAAACAATAATATTAAAATAAACATGATGATAGAGATCTAGGTAGGCTCTAAATTTGATCCCAGTTTTCAATTACGTACGTGTTGAGGTTTGACCTTTTCCTTCTGCTTCCGTTTTGTGTTGCAAGTTGCATGAACTTCCATTAAAATAGGTTCATTCAAGCAGACAAGAGACAAGATGATGTAAACTTCTTCTTTTTCCCTCATTGATTGAGGAGCTTTTGCCACAGAATGGCTGGAGAAGTTGGATATTCTGACCCAGGTCACTCTTCTGCACTCTTACTAACACCCTACTCTCATAATTACGGGATCTACCAGTAGTGGCTCATGTGGGGTCTTTATAAGGCATTAGAGTGCAAGTAGCGAGTTCCCGAACCAACTAAAAATTAGTCAATAAACCCATTATGCGACCCACTATTTAAATAAGTATAAAATATGAGTTGATTAAACGTAAAAGTTGAAGCCCGTATTAATTTGAGTTGCGATACCTACGTTAGTTTTTATGTGTAGATGGCTAGACACCACATTTGACCAGATGTATGACATTAAATAGATCTTCAGAAACACAAGTTTGCTGCATCTCTATGGTTTGAATGTGTACGGCAGTTGATGATCAGGACAACAAAACATACAACTAATAGGTTATCTGTGTGAACGTACGTGTGTGTGGTTTGGTCAAGACTAACAAAAATGACAGCTAGACATGACTACCGTATTTCATTGCATTACGAAAACGACCCAACATCATGAATGTCTCTACATTATGGAGACTGGAGAGTAATTCTGGAAAAGGACTTTAGACAATAACCTACAACCAACTTAGTCAGGGAAATAGATTCCCTTTAATATCTCAACCAAATTGGTCAGTGCAATAGTTTCCAGCTAACAAGAGGAACAAGAGAGCTTTAAACATTAGAAATTCACCGGCTTGATTCCTGGCAAGTGCATCATCTAAAGCAGAAGAATCGTTAACCCGTATCCTATACATACACCAAAAAGTTCACCGAAGAAGCTAATTACTTGAACAATCTAAGGTCATATTGAAGAGGACTTCAAAAAACTTATAAGCTTGCAGAATATAACAGTAACATGATTTAGATCCATGCATAGACATGTATATAAAGGTAAAACAAGGTACACGAATTTTGACGCCATTTCTCAATCGAGATGTAACTCATGCTATATCATGTAAAAACTCTTTGTTCAAAGTATCAGCGATTTTATGGAATAGCTTACTTACAGAAGAACTAGCACTCGGATATCTATAATCTTTTGGCTCGTACATTTCTATTCCTATGGAATTGATCAGATTGCGAATAACTTAACCTGGTGGTACACAGACCTGCATATGCACAAACAACTACCTCTCCCAACTTTCATGTACGATCAATTTTTTGTGGTTTACAGCGTCTCTTGTTTAGGATTCAGTTTCAAGGAAGCACTGCAAGTAGAGTTAACCACAACGGAATCAGCATACATATAAAGATTTGAAATGAAGAGTCATGAATAAGGTGAAATAATTACCTATTGATACAGTAACGTTTTCCAGTGGGTGGTGGACCATCATCAAAGACATGGCCGAGGTGAGCATCACAAGCAGCACAAACAACTTCCTGACGAGGCATGAAAATAATTGATAAATCTAACTTTGACTTCACGTTGTTCCCGATAGGCTGGTAGTAAGATGGCCAACCAGTTCCACTATCAAATTTAGTGGATGATCTACAGAAGAACACTCACTAATCAGATCAATAGAAAGTTCCATCAAAGATGTAGTGAAGTGACGTACTTACTCGAATAGAGGTGTATCGCAACATATGCAGTGGTAGGTTCCAGGGGTTTTAGTGTTCCAGTACTCACTGAAAAATAATGAAAAGTAATATCACATTATAATGGGTCAGTGGTGGAAAGAAAGAGAAGTAACAATCAGCAGTGCCCTTTTATTTTTCATAATAATACGTGCAGGCTTCCCTACTGACCTCAGGAATGCTACATCAGTTATGTCGCCATACTATTTCCCTGGCTTTATACTCTACCTTCTTAAACTGACATATATGGAGAAACTTTGAGTTCCTAAGTGCTATGACAGACTTGAACAACTGTTCGTCGTTACAGTGACCAAACATATTGAAGACATGAAAGTCCAAATGCTTTACTTGAATCAAAAAATGCACACACTTTACTGCAAAATCTTAAACTATTACTCATGACCTAAAAAATGAAGAACGGTAAGAGAAGGCAGTGCAATCTCCCCAAGTTTTAGGGTAAAATCAATAATGCTGCAGATAATAAATCATACCCAGTGAAAGCCCTCTCAGTCCCCTTTTGTCGAGTAACATAAAATTGTTCCGGTGTAAGCTTCTTCTTCAATTCTGCTGCACTCAATGGGGTAGAGCCTGCCATTCCTGGCTCAATAAAAGATACATATCAATTTTTACAGTAAAAGGCCTCATGTGAAATTCATCCAAAAACAATTACACAAGCTAAGTAAAATGACTACAGTTTATGGAGAACCCCCAACAGCTTGGCAACCCACTAACATTGATTTCCCTCAACGCACAAAGCTTAAGATTTTATTTCTTCATGAGCAAACAATTACCTATATTCTGTTGTATATGCTTAAACCACAAAAAGCATTTCAACAAATGAGTTGATAAAAAATCAACACAACAGTGTAATACAATAAGATCAGCCAAGTTGTGGTGCCAGACAGAAGAAAGGTCTCAAGAAAGGGAGTAACAATTTCAAGAAAGCATGTTTTGGTCTGACTAGATACATATCTACCTCCTTTTGTTTCACCCAACAAGAAATACAGGGAGGACCTACCAAAATATGGCATGCATACTTATACAAGTCCAAATCACAAAACATTACATCAAAAGAGTAGATATCAAGTCATGTCCATTGCTTGCAATGCACAGAAATCAGCCACATCTCTGTTGATGGAAAGAAGGAAGGTTCATAGTAGGGAGAGAAATGATACCAGGAAACTATGCTCTGGTCTTGCTTATACTCTTTTGCCTCCTTATGCTCCACTTGATACAAAAAGAATTGCAATAGCAAGAATTTGCTTGGATTGTATCAACCCCTTCTTGCACTTGGATGCCCATGAATTACCTTCTATAAATCTATCAACTCAAATTATATCAAAATTCCTTCTCCATTTTTAGATAGACGACTAGGTGGACTGCAAAAATCTGCAACATTTATATCAAATGTACTAAAAGCAAGTGTCTGGATGACTGGATAACATCTTCCCACACAAAGACTAATGTTGTATGGAAGAGGCTGTCTTCCTAGTCAAGGCTAAACCTATGAAATGTAGACGTCAGTTTTCAAGCAGCGAATGGTCACCGACTATTCAGTATCTCACATGGAAGAGAGAGATAGCTCATTGAAATATGCTAAAATTCATAAGCTGGCTGTTGACCAAATATCACATCATTTGATCTTTCTCCACCAATAGTTGCAAGAAACAGAAAGCTTCAAAACTATCTATTCATGGTTTCTACTTCATATAGCCAATACTAAAGGACGTAGTTAAGTAAGTTCCAATACTATTGATGATGCCATATAACTCTGTGCATCACTTAATTTTCAAAATGTAACAGAACTAACATTTTTCAAACATTCCAAATGTGCAATTATTTAGTTGCGTCAAGTTTGTTCGATCACAGTGCTGCTGATAACAGGAAAACTCCTTGGAGAATTTGGTTAGTACACATAGGGCACGAACTGTAATGACAGAGAGCCAGAGAAATCAAAACAACCACTAGTCTTACAGGCTCATATCATTTCTACGCCTGAAGAACAACAAACTAGGTTGAGATTTTTAACATTTTTCATTGACAAATTTGATAAAGACAAGCTGATATGGAAGAGAGAAATAGCTCATTGAACCATACTAAAACTCATAAGCTAGCTGTAGACAAATTACGACTTCATTCAATCTTTCTGTACCAATAGTTGCAAGAAATAGAAAGCTTCAAAACTTTCTATTCATGGTTTCTACTTTCCATTGCCAATACTAACGGACGTTGTTAAGTTAGACTCCAAATCATACTGGCAAAATCATATAACTCTGTGCATTCACTTAATTTTTCAAGACACCACTCAAACCTTAACAGAAATAATATTTTTCAAACATTTCAAATCTGTAATTATGTAGTGCGTCAAGTTTGTTCAATCACAGTTCTGCCCATAACAGGAAAATCCTTGGAGAATTTGGTTAGCATACATAAGGCGCAAATTGCCACAATGGGAAGCAAGAGAAATCTAAACAATCAATAGTCATACAGGCTCATATAATTTGGTACAAAGAATCAAATCTTGGACCTACATTTTTATGACTCAAGCATTAAACTAGCTGAACTTTTTAACATTGAAAAAGACAACATAAACCGGCACATAACATATAATCACTTCCCTTAATCATAACAAAATAATGAACTAATTACACTATTATGAAGAAACCATAAGAACATTCATGACCATTAGCATCAAAACAAAAGGGGAAAAAAAAGCTCCCAAGAAATGCAACCAAACACAGTACAGTCACCCCAAATCAGAATGTATATGATCAAGAAATTGGGTGGTCACCATCAAAACTAATTTTCACAAAAAGGGAAAGAAAAGTAATACAGTAACTACATCAACTGCAGACAAAGCACCAACCAACCAAATAATTCAAATCTTTTGGGACCAGACCTAAAAAAATGCACACACAGCAGTTTATGTCAGGAAAAGAAATACTAAATAAACACACAGCATACAATTATTATCTAGAGAGGAGTAGGGAAGAAAACCTTGTATGTTTTCTGGTTTCTGGGAAGAAGCAGAAGAACCCATGGCGCGGACGGAGAAGGAGACCCTTTTGGCTACTTTTACCACACTAGAATCAAAGCCAAGAAGCTGGGTTCTGAATTGGCTTTTTGTAGAAAAAACAGTCCTTGCTGTTGTTGGTACTAAGGCTATGCTGTTACAATAAGTCATTCTCGACACCCTTTCAGTTCCCAACGAAGTAAGCAAATGCTATTTGTACTATTTACAATTGCGATACTAGTATGATTCTATGAATCATCACCCGTAGGATAATCCGTCTCGGACCATGCATGATTCATTGACTTCAGGTTTCAAGGGGTGTTAATTGGGTAGAGACAATACGATATTCTAGTCTTGGATGCATGTGAATACAAGTTAACAGGAGGAAGTAACACGTGGCAGGCTCGAGGAACGAAGTGAATGGATATGGATGGCTCCGCAATTTTGATACGTGGAGAACGTAAGCCCCTGGAAGTTGAGACGCGTCGAGTAGGAACGGGAATGGAGCAGAGAATCCGAATAGAATATACCCATTCAACTGGTAATAAAAATGTCACAGTTATTTTTATTATCATTTACCATTAACAAACCACCAAAAATGTAAAAAAATTACTCTATTTCTACACCGTAATAATTTATTTACACACTATAAATTTAATTTATTATTATTATTTTCTCATATTTTTTTACTCATAAATTTGAATAAATAAAAAAATTCTTTAAATTTTTATTTTTCTATTCTACATTTTTAAAATAAAAATATTAATTTAAAAAAAAATAAAAATAGAAATAAATTAAACTTTATAGTAGGAAAATAATGATTTTTTTTTTTGGAGTGATTAATATCAAAATCATGCCAAGTTCAAGCAAAGGAATAAGCGAGAGCAGAGCAGCCATGTTGGAAATCTAGTGGGGGGTCACCAAGAAAGCATGCCAACTGAGATAGAAGATGAGTTTGACTGGATTAATTATGTAAACCTTAATCCAGACTTAAATTACACCAATAGATGCTAATGGCGAGGGTAACGACACACAGAACATTGCTGAAGGAGGAAGCATGCCAATGGATGTTCAGTGTGTAGAACAAGGAGTTGCAGGACAGACAACATGTTCTGGCGCAGATATAGATGGTGACATGGAACCGGTAATGAATTATTCATGTCCTGAATTGGGAGATGAAGCAACTGGTACCCAGATGATGAACTTTCTCCCTGAGATCCATCCAACATTTGATGGCAATGAGACACAAAACATCAATGGAGATGAAGGAAATCCAACAGAGGATGGAGGAAGCATGTCCAGAAATGCTCAGATTGTACTAATAGGGTCGCAGAGAAATAGATGATTTGAATGAATTGATGCGTAATCTACTTGGTGTGCGAGAAACCAGCAGAGATGCAAGAATAACACCCGAAAGATTTGCTCAATTGTTTTCTGGTCATGCTTCGCTGGAGATCTATTCTATACTTGAGAGTGATGAAAGAGAAAACATGAACGCAGATGAGCTTGTGCTTGATGGACGTGTAAGTGGAGGAGAAGCCTTTCTTACAACAAAGCTAGTGGGTAAAGCTTTTAAAAGAAATGTAGCTGAGATCTTATCCTAGTTAGAAATTGATGGAATCTCAACTATTGGAGTTTATGGTATGGGAGGTGTCGGCAAAACGACACTGATGGTGCATGTCCATAATCAACTACAAACAAGATCCAATCCTTTTCAATGTGTCGTGTGGGTTACGTTGTCACAAGATTTTAATGTCGACAAATTACAGCTTCATATAGCCAATGCTATTGGGTTAGATCTTTCCAATGAGCTTGAGGAGAAGAGAAGAGCTGCAAAGCTGTGGAAGGCATTGGCTGAGAAGAAAATTTGTCATCATTCTTGATGAACTTTGGAATCACTTTCGGCTAGAAGATGTCGGGATACCTATTGGATTGGATGGACACAAGTTGATTCTCACAACTCGAATATTTGAGATTTCTTGCCATATGGGCTTCCACAGAAAAGTCCGAGTAAGCCGTGTTCCGGAGGAAGAAGCATGGATCAACGAGAAGCTGGGAAATGGCCTGGAACTTCCGGATGGTGTCAACAGGATAGCAAAATCCATTGTAAAGGGGTGTGCTGATTTGCCACTTGGACTGATCACGATGGTAGGAAGCATGAGAGAAGTTGAAGATGTATGTGACTGGAGGAATACCCTGGTGGAACTGAGGGAGTCGAAAGATAGACAAGATGACATGGGACCTGAGGTAATTCAAGTGCTGAAAGTAGGCTATACTCGCCTGAAGGATTTAGCATTGCAATGATGTTTCTTATATTGTGCACTGTTTCCAAAAGATGCTTGGATCAACAGAGAGGAGTTAATAGGGTACTTGCTTCATGAAGGCATAATAGATGGGATGAAGAGTAGGCAGGAAGAATTCGATAAAGTCCATGCCATGCTGAATAAACTTGAAAATGCTTGCTTATTGGAGCAAGGTCCTCGTGATGTGAAGATGCATGACTTGATCAGGGACATGGCTCTCCAGATACAGAAAGGTAGTTCAGGTGCTATGATAGAGCCTGGTGCAGGACTAACGAAATTCCCCAAAGAGGAGAAATGGAATGGAGATCTCACAAGAGTTTCTATGATGGAAAACCACTTCAAGGAAATCCCTTCAAGCCACTCGCCAAGATGTCCCACTTTTTCAATCTTATTGCTCTGCAGAAATAAGTTGACAAATATTGGGAATTTGTTTTTTGTGCAACTGCATGGGCTCAAGATTCTAGATGTTTCTTGCACGCTTATTCAGGAACTGCCAGGTGGCATCTCTAATCTTGACAGTCTCACGACATTATTGCTCCAAGATTGTGTAGCATTGGAGTATGTACATCCTTAAGAAAGCTAACGAGATTGAAGAAGTTGGATATAAGTCATACTGGGCTAAAAGAAGTGCCTCAAGGCTTGGAATTGCTGCACAACCTCAAATATCTTGATCTGTATGGATCTAAAATAAATTCATTCCCAGCTGGGTTACTGTCGAAGATCCTTCATCTCCAAGTCCTTGGATTTATGTGGCCAACAGAGGAGTTAAAATGTTTGAGAGAGTTAGAAATGCTGACATGCCATTTTCATAATATTTCCAAGTTCAATAGCTGCTACCTAAGGCCTCAGAGACCTCGTCAAGATCTTTCATCCATGGACTTTTAGTTGGAAAGTACTGGATCACCAAGCTGGTACCGGTTCGTTATAGGAGAGATGTGGGGATATAGAGTGCTATACGATTTTAGAAAAAGGAGCTGTTGCATCAACCAAGAAGAAAGTCTTTTGGAACTCCCAATAGACATACAAGAATTTCAGGTAGTTGAATGCAGTGATGTGAGAAGCCTAAAGGATTTTCCTTCATTGAGACATGCCATGGAACTGAAGTTTCTTTCAGTTGCATATTGCGACAGGATGGAGTACTTGGTTTCATTTTCCTTCTTCTCCTCTGGTTTATTTGACAGGCTTGAGGAACTACATCTCTCATTATCGAACAAATTGCGGTCACTGATAAACATAGAGGGACCACTGCCTAGCAATGGTACCTTTTCTTGCCTTAGAATCTTTAGAGTAAGTTACTGTGACAGTATGCAAATCTTTTTACGATGTAGCTGGCTCCTAAACCTCCAAAACCTGGAAGAAATGGAAGTTTGGGCTTGCAAACGACTAAAGAAGATTGAGATCAGCACTGCTGTCACCACAAATACCACCCAGTCTCCCCAAGCTGCGCGTTTTAGTATTGAGAGAACTACAGGCACTGACTAGCATTTGTGATGAAACATTGATATGCTCCTCTCTTCAAGAAGTTAGAATTGTTTGACGCTAAGGATTTGAAGAAAATAACTTGGATCTTTTGCTAACATCTCTGGAATCAATCCTGGCATATCCGAGAGGATGGTGGGAATCGGTGGAATGGGGGGACCCTGCTGCTAAGAATGCTCTTCAACCGAAATTCCTGTTTCTGCATGATAGAAGGGGAACCTGGTGGTGAAGGTAGAAAGTTAACGATAACTTCTCTTTGGGGCAAAATAATGTACATAGATCAGATGCTCTTATCCTTTTCGGTATCGGACAAGTGTTCTTCTTATCACTACAAAAGAAACACCCTTATATCTACAGCCCGTTGATATAACAGACGTCACTAACGCGACTGTTGGGAAAAAATCACCTTTCCCACCCAGGATCGAACAAACAAAAAATACAGAACAGCAAAAATAAACAACACCAAGAATTTAAGTGGAAAACCTCAAATGAGGAAAAACCACGAGCCCAACTCCGAACAATCTTCCACTAATAATAAATTAGTAGTTTTACAATCTCTCTCAACTCAATCTCACATCTAGATCGAGGAGATACAATCTAGAAAAATAATCACCCTCACTGATTATTTTTCTCTCAAACACTAACAAGAAAAATACTGCATATTTTTCTCACGGAATACTCAACAGTAATTCCTCTCTCAATTCTCTCAATTCTCTCAATTGCTCCCTCGGTTGCAATTGCTTTCAATTGATACTCTTGATCTCATTCCTACGCATGCCTAAATATAGGCAAGACCAACAAATGAAAAAAGAAAAACAACATGATCACACACCATGTGATCATTTGACCATGTGAAATCCAACTTGGATTTCCTTTCAATCAACGTGGCTTCTTCCTTCCACTTTTTCCTTTCCATTATTCACATTACATACACCAACCAACCTTTCAAAGGTCAACACATCAAAAGCCCACTCTTTCAATTCACTTTTCATTGTTCACATGAATTAATTCAATTAATTCACCTGCCACATTTCCAACTTTGCTGCTGGCACGCCAAGCTTGCTTTTCCTTTTCTTTTTCCACGTTGCCTTCTCATTGTTTTTGCAAGACAACCTTTCCACCATTGAGCTGGACACCAACAATTCTCCCCCTCCAGCTTATATTATGGGGGATCACCAATCTTCATACTTTCCGGGTAGAGGTCGAGTTCGCTTTCTCACCGGTCGACTCTGCAAAGCTAACTCTTCTCCTAGGCAACTCTACCTGGCCATCACAATCATTCAATCTTTTATGAGTACCTTGTACTGTACTCTTAACCGCGGTTCCAATCAGTCTGTAAACATTGTTAGAAGCAAGCCCCCCCTTCATGATTACAGTTGCTCCTCTGCTTACCCTCATCAACCTATCTCTCGCTGAGTATTTGTACCCGCGAGAATCCAATCTTCCCAGAGAAATTAAATTTCTTTTCAACTTCGGCACATATCTCACATTGCCGAGAGTTCTCACCAATCCATCATGCATCTTAATCTTCACATTGCCAATACCTTCAACCTCCAGTTTTTCATTATTGACCAATGTGACAGATTTATCATCACAGTCACCAAATGTACTGAACAATTCTTTGTTAGCACAAATGTGAAAAGAACATGCAGAATCTAAAATCCAGGAATCTCTTACCAGATCCTCACTTTTCTGCACTGCCAACAATTCAGCATCATCATCCTGAATAGTTGCAGCATCATCAATCTTTTCTTTACCCTTCTGCAGTTCTTTCAGATCAGTCATCATCTTCTGACAGTGTACTCTGATGTGACCCTTCTGGTGGCAATAATAGCACTCTTTCTCACTGTAGTCTGCTCTTGGTCTTGAACTGGATCTGTTTCTTCCATAGCTGGAAGAAGCACCTCTTCCTCTGCTTCTACCACGTTGATCTCGTCCAGTTGATGACCCTTCTGTAGCTAACAGTCTGTCACCATTATTCTTGCTCTCCACTCCTAATAGCTTCTCATTATCTATTAGGAAAGTCATCACATCCTCCTTCTTCAAACTCGTCTTCCCTGCTGTAAGGGACTGCACCAGTGACTTGTATGATACAGGTAATGAAGAAAGGAGAAGTATCGCCTGCTCTTCATCTTCTACTTTCTCCCCCGTATTAAGCACTTTCGTCAGCAACCGATTAAAATCTGACAAGTGATTATGGATGCTCGTGCTGTCATCCATCTTCAACGAATACAAGTCTAACTTCAGACTAAGTTTGTTTGTCACAGACTTAGAAGCATAAATACTTTCTAGCTTCTCCCACATCACTTTTGGTGTCTGCTCCCCCATCACAGCATACTTTATTGATGGAGCTAATGCTAGCCTGATCTGACTGGTCGCCTTTTTCAAGACTGTTGCCCAATCACCATCTTTCATTCCTTCTGGCTTCTCATCATCAAGAGCGACGTCAAGATCCTTCATAGTCAGCAAATCCATCACAGTTGTCTGCCACACTGCGAAATCATTCTGTCCATCAAAAGGCTCAATCTTTGCGCTGTCTATCATCTTTCAAACCGTAAGCTCCGCTACCAGTTGTTGGGAAAAAATCACCTTTCCCGCCCAGGATCGAACAAACAAAAAATACAGAACAACAAAAATAAACAACACCAAGAATTTACGTGGAAAACCTCAAATGAGGAAAAACCACGGGCCCAACTCCGAACAATCTTCCACTAATAATAAATTAGTAGTTTTACAATCTCTCTCAACTCAATCTCACATCTAGATCGAGGAGATACAATCTAGAAAAATAATACCCTCACTGATTATTTTTCTCTCAAACACTAACAAGAAAAATACTGCATATTTTTCTCACGGAATACTCAACAGTAATTCCTCTCTCAATTCTCTCAATTCTCTCAATTGCTCCCTCGGTTGCAATTGCTTTCAATTGATACTCTTGATCTCATTCTTACGCATGCCTAAATATAGGCAAGACCAACAAATGAAAAAAGAAAAACAACATGATCACACACCATGTGATCATTTGACCATGTGAAATCCAACTTGGATTTCCTTTCAATCAACGTGGCTTCTTCCTTCCACTTTTTCCTTTCCATTATTCACATTACATACACCAACCAACCTTTCAAAGGTCAACACATCAAAAGCCCACTCTTTCAATTCACTTTTCATTGTTCACATGAATTAATTCAATTAATTCACCTGCCACATTTCCAACTTTGCTGCTGGCACGCCAAGCTTGTTTTTCCTTTTCTTTTTCCACGTTGCCTTCTCATTGTTTTTGCAAGACAACCTTTCCACCATTGAGCTGGACACCAACAACGACTTGCGTTGATAGTTTATCTATGGGCGCGTCTCGTTTTTATGGACGAGATCATACCTGTTGAAAAAACTGTATTTTTATTATTACCGGGTGTGATCCTGTCGATTATTTATTTTTATACTATATTGTTTTATAATACATTTAATTAAATATGTTTACACTTCTGATTTTCTATTACATGTATAGATAATAGTATGTATTAGACAAAGTATAATTTTTTATTTATGTTATTCCAACTCGGAAATTGAATTCAATATTTTCCTAATAATACATTTCACAAATATGTGATAAATATTTATAATACGAAAAATGATAAATTTACAAAACTAATATGAAATAAAAATGTATTTAAATATATCAAATGATTAATATGAAATAAAAATAATAAAAACTCTAAAATATTTTCAAAATAAAGAAAATTCCCACACATGTAGAATAGTCAGAGGGGGAGTTACTGAGAAATTAGGCAAGCACAGAAGAAGTAGAACATGCAGAAAGGGTTTCCGATTCCATCCTATCAGGCTTTAGGTGGACACAAAGAATGTCACATGAAGCTTAAACTCGACAAGACAAATGGAGAACGGAACGGAAGCGGCAGTGTTGGCGGCGGCGTTAGCAGAATATTATTCCAAGAAGATTCGAGCGCCCTTCCTGCGACGAGGTAATTTGAGTCTGTTGAAGCACACTTGGTGAGCACAAGAAATTGCATTTTTTACTTAATTAATTGGGTACTATGGGTAGTACTAGCAGCAGCAGTAGTAGCGCTAATTAAAAATCCTCTTAATTATTCTAACCTTTATATTTTAGTTCTTACTTTACAAGCCCCTCTTGAAGATGACGATGAGATATATCCAATGCATAGCCATGGAGTCATGACAGAAAGACTAATTTGGAGTTATACAAGTTAATCTTAATTAATTAGTGGCTGAAAGTGAATTTTTTTAATTGTTCTGTTTGTACTTTGTACTACTCCACTGTCATCTTCCTTTTATCTTTTTAGATTTTTTTTCTTGCTGTAGATTCCTTCTCCTGTCTGCTCGCATTGCAATTGAACAGTAGGTTTGTATGAAACCAAGTACGTCCTCCATTTGACAGCAACTGCATCTTCATGTAAGATTAATCCCTGCCGTTTTTTATTTACTGTGTAGAATTGATCTTTTCCCCTAAAACTACTCTAAATCCCTAGTTTGCTTCTGTTCATCTGTTTTCTTTTTATTCGCCTATTGTGCAGGTAAAAGTTAATTTGTTCTCATTTACTTTTCTTTGTGACAGTTAGTTTTCAATTTCATGTACTGATGCATAACTCTTTTGATTCTACTAATAAATTTTGTTTATGCTGAAAAATGTTTCTTTTTGTTTTACTTTTCATTGAAAGTAATTGTGGTTTTGATCTTATTTGTACACTACTCATTTGATTTTCCTAAATTCTATCTATACTGCAACGGGATTCATGCCACATAATTGTAGCATGCTTGGTGAAAAGATGTTTGGATTTTCACATTTCAGTTGATAATAGCTTAGATCGGAGCCCATCTCAACCTTCTTCCTCTTTTTATAGGTCTACATCACAACTATTCCTAAGTTTACCGAGCCAGTACTACTCCTGTTTTTACTGGGATAATCCATTAAGAGGTAAATTGTTCCTGGCGCATAAGCAATATATAGCATATGCCCAAAAATTTCTAAGTCGGTCCTAACTAAGTTGAGCTGGTCAGGTTAATTAGATGTCTAGCTAGCTTTATTTATGGAGTCGATCTGATCAAACTTGAATTGGTTGGTTGGATTGAAGATATCTATACGAACATTTTCTTTAAAGGATAACTACAAGTTTATAGATAGGAAATTAGAAAGAAAGCATTTTCGAAGTTGTCAAATAATGCTAGTAATAAGATGCAATTTGAAGTGTTTTCGATTAACTCTTTTTGAGGTTATGAAGCCATTAATTTGTAGTTTGTCCATAATATTATTTGAACATTTTTTAGATGCCCTCTTAATTAAGGTGAGCATCAACAATAATAAGGCGGAAAACCTTTATAGATCATTCGAAGAATCATTATGAGATTTTCATGTGGTCCATTTTGTTGCTGTAGGATCCTATGGAAACAAACAAAGGAAATTTGGTGAGGTCAAATACTGATCCAAATTTCTGGGATTTTGTTGACAAAGCGGGAGACAAGTGGCTTTGTACCTTTTGTGGGCATAAATTTGCAGTTGGTACTTCAATCTCCAGGATCAAATGGCATCTATCCAGAGAGAAAAGGCGCGGCACTGCCATTTGTAAAAAAGTGCCTGATGATATTCAAGAGGCAGCCTATATGGCTATTCATGGCTCAAGAAAAATGCCAAAAACCATGCAAATTGGGAGCAATGCTGCTGGAGTAAGTAGTGGAACTCCAGTTCCACCATGTGAGCATATCAACAATGTTAAATACCTAGCTTCAGATGGAGGAAGCTTGTCAATGGAAGTTCAGAGCGTGGAACAAGAACTGGGGGTCGGGATAGCATGTTTTAGCATAGATGTGGAAGATGAGATCAACCTCTGGGTGAATTGTACATCGTCAGAGGGCAATGAGATGCAAAACATTGATAGAGAAGGGTCTGCCCTTGATGGATTTGTTACTGGGTATCCAGCGAGAGATGGAGAAAGCGTGCCAGTGGACACTCAGGGTGTAGAACTAGGAGAGACAGAAGGGAGAGCATGCTCTGGCACAGAAATGGAAGTTATGAATGAAATGTTATGTGGTTTATTTCATGAGACAGATTTAGTGGATCAAGAAACTCTGAATTGCTGGCCACAGATAGGTCTGCAAACATATGGCGATGTTGAGAGCAGTGAGAAACAAAACAACAATGGAGAAGGGGATGACAGTGTGAGTGGAGGAGAAGAATTACTAACAACAAGGTTAGTGGGTCGAGTTTTTGAAAAAAATTTAGATGAAATCTTGTCCTGCATAGAAAATGATGAGATTTTAAATGTTGGGGTTTATGGTATGGGAGGTGTTGGCAAAACGACGCTGATGATGCATGCCCACAATCAACTCCAGAAAAGATCCAATCTTTTTCGATGTATGTGGATTACCGTATCGCAAGATTTTAATATCACCGAAGTGCAGGATCTTATTGCCAACGCCATTGGGTTAGACCTTTCAAATCAAATTGATAAGAAGAAAAGAGCTGCAAATTTATCAAAGGCATTGAATTCAGAACAGAAACGCGTTATCATTCTTGATGATCTATGGAATGATTTTCGCCTTGAGGATGTTGGTATCCCAGTTGGATGTAAACGATGCAAGCTAGTAATTACAACTAGGTCACTAGAGGTTTGCCGCAAGATGGGTTGCCATAAGAAGATTGAAGTAACGCCTCTTTCCGAGGAAGATGCTTGGAGTCTATTTGAAGAGAAGCTGGGAAATAAGATGAAACTTCCAGCATATATCCAACAAATTGCAAAGTCCATTGTAAAGCAATGTGCTGGTTTGCCACTTGGAATTATGGCAATGGCTGGAAGCATGAGGGAAGTAGAAGATGTACGCGAGTGGAGAAATGCTTTGGTGGAGTTGAAAGGCTCAAAAAATAGGCTAGATGACATGGAACCTGAGGTATTCCAAGTGCTGAAATTAAGCTATAACCACTTGAGGGATTTAGCTCTGCAACAGAGTTTGTTATATTGCGCACTCTATCCAGAAGATTGTCTCATAGTTAGAGAGGAGTTAATAGGGTACCTGATTGATGAAGGAATCATAGAAGAGATGGAAAGCCGGCAGCAAGAATTTGATAAAGGCCACACCATGCTGAACAAACTTGTGAATGTTTGTTTGCTGGAGCCTTCTAGTACTGGTCGTATCAAGATGCATGACTTAATCAGGGATATGGCCCTCCAAATTCAGAGAGATGGTTCAGGTGTCATGATAAAAGCTGGCACACAACTAATCGAATTTCCACGTGAGAAATATTGGACGAAGGATCTGACAAGAGTTTCATTAGTGAAAAACCACTTCAAGGAAATCCCTTCCAGCCATTCACCAAGGTGTCCCACCCTTTCAACCTTATTACTTTGCAGGAACTTACGCTTGAAATCGATTGCGGATTTGTTTTTTCAGAAGTTGCACGCCCTTAAGATTCTAGATGTTTCTCATACATTTATTGAAGAAGTGCCTAATGCCGTCTCAAATCTTGTCGGTCTCACTACATTATTGCTCCACGACTGTAAAAGATTGCGTTATGTACCATCCTTAGCAAAGCTGACAAGATTAAAGAAGTTGGATGTCAGCAATACTATACTAGAGAAAGTGCCCCGTGGGATGAGATCACTGCAGAATCTCAAACATCTTGATATGTATGATTGTGGAATAGATTTGTTGCCAGATGGGTTACTCCCTAAGCTTCATTATCTTCAGTTCCTTAGATTTGATTGGCCAACAAGTGAGGCAAGAATAATTAGAAAGGAGCTAGAATGTTTGAGAAAGTTGGAAATGCTAACTTGCCGATTCCGTGATATTTACCAGTATAAGAACTTAATGGCTAACTTGCCACTAAGCTGCTACAGATTAAAGTGTCCACTAAGTTGCTGCAGATTAGTTATAAATAGGTCCATTGAAGAAGGTCTTCCGAAGTTTGAGAGAAGTCTGGATTGGGTTGCCTGTGGTATCGGGGAAAAAACAAGTCTTGTGGAACTTCCAGTGGACATTCAAGATATTAGGATACGTGGAAGCATTAACAGAAGAAGCTTATGCCAAGTTTTTTCATTGGAAAATGTCAGAGAACTGAAGTGTCTTCTTATAAGATCCAGCAACAAGATAGAGTATCTGCTTTTGTTCTTCGTCCCTAGTTTGTTCGATAGCCTTGAGAGGCTACATCTTCACTGTTTGGACAATTTTCGTGCGCTGTTTGGCGGAGAGGAAACTGCCCCTAGGCTACCGCCATTTAACGGTACCTTTTCCCATCTTACATATTTCCAGATAAGTGAATGTCATAGGATAAAATGGTTGTTCACTAGTAGCTTGATTCATAACCTCAAAAACCTTGAAGAAATGGTTATTCATTCATGCCGACAACTAAAGGTGATTATAGAAATGGAAGGAGAAATGATCAGCTCTGCTGTCACGACAAATACTACCTTCAATCTCCCAAAGCTGCGCCTTTTAAAACTGTCTGATCTGGAGGCACTGAAAAGCATTTTTGATGGGGCACTGGTGTGCTCTTCTCTCCGAGAAATTAAAATTATTCGCTGTCCGAAACTGAGAAGAGTGCCTCTGTGTTTTCCACTGCCATCTCTGAAATCAATCAAGGCGTATCCAGAAGAATGGTGGGATTCGGTAGAGTGGGGAGACCCCTCTAACAAGAATGTTCTTCGACCCAAATGCATGTTCGAGTCAAATTAGGGAAGACATTGGTTAAGGTGGAATTGAAGTTTTCATTCAGAGCCAAAAAATGTACATTAATTCTCTGATCCTCCTGTGATTGGTTTTGGAGGTAAGTCTTTCTGCAGCATCCTTCGTTTGTTTTTTTTGTATATATTGGAACATGTAATAATACAAAATGAATTAATTCACTGAAATAGCTTTCGTGTTGAAGTTAAAACTAAGTTTCTTTATTCTTTTCTATTTTCTTGAGATTTAAGTTTCCTCATTGTAATGCAGACCTCTTTATAAAACTTTGATCACCGTCTTTTATGCTCATCAGTTTCAGAACGTCAACTAGGATAAACGTTTTCCCCTTTTTCTGTAGGTTATGACTCAGGGAGAAAAGAAGCGCATTCCTGCCAACTGGTGCGACAGAATACTGTACTGTGATAGCCGATTAGCTCCGGAAAATGCTGTTTAGGACTGTCCAGTTGTTGCTTCAATGTCACAGTACGCTTTTGAACTAGTGGTGTTTTTTTGGTCAAATGTAGCGTGGGAACCAAATGACAACTATTGAAAGGTATTAGACTGCATCGCTCGTCCCTTTTTGGTCTCAACATGCAATTTTTATCTTATAAAATAAATGAAAAGTAGAATTCATGTTTTTTTTCCTAGATTACTGGCAACATGTTGAAAATTTGTACTGCTTGAAGCAGGTTGGCTGGCCTGCGGTTAGCAAGGATAACTAAACCAGATCGTATTCCCGAGGTGTCGATTTCGTCTTGAGGGTTTCTCCACTCTGGAAGGGTTTGTTGATAATTCCTCATCATTCCTGGTGTGAAGATATCAGTGGAGACGCAGAAAGCTATGTTGGTTGTTGAAGATTTGATTCCAACATATTTGATCCTATCATTCCAATAGATTTTGCCATTTTGGAAGATATAACATTCATGATTCGATTTCCTTCGACACATTACATTAATGCGACTAGACCCAGCTAAAGTCCTTGACAAAGCCCGTATATTCTGGATCAAAACTGAAGAACATTCCCCTTTCTTCTACTCGATAAAAGCACCTTTCGCTCACATCACACATTTTTGTGTCATAATATAAATAAATAGGATAATCGGGCAACCATTTTCGGCCCCATTCCCGTTCAAAAGAACACTTGGCCATGGGTCCACCAAAATAAGTATGATAGATGTCAAATTTAACTTGTTCAACCAGCATAGATAGTTCGGATGCCATGATCGCCGTGCTCAGTGGATTTGCAATTAACTGTCAATCGGTTGTCAGCATTGCTGTTAAGGCCGTTAATTATAGTGACTTCGACATTCGAGGGAGTGAAACTTCCATCTTTATTAACTATATTGGAATTGGAATTACTTATAATTTTTGATGCCTGTAGATCATCATCATCATCATCATGGGGATAAGCTAACGAGTAATTAGCAGCAATTACCAGCTGAAGAATAATTACTACCACTACTAGTGATGATGAGGGGATCATGCGAGGTAACATGCTTCAAATTATGTTGATCTTGATGGTTAATAGATAGAATATTTATTGTTCCTTTTGAATTAATATAATTATTTGCTTCATGCATGTAATAACTGAAGAGAATAATTAGGGATTATGCCTAATTAATGACAATAGTTATGCTAATATGATCGCATGAACCGGTTCTTTACGTTGATGATCAAATTCAATGCTTTTGAACCGACTACCAAATCTGGCAAAATTTATTTATTTAATAGCAATAACTTCCATAGCATGCATCTTTAAGTTACTTATTCCAAATAATAAATTAGATGAACGGGCATGCTCAAGCGCATGCAATACATTAAGGTTGTCTGTTTGGAGTTGGATCCGATGTCACCCCGCTTGCGAGCTTTTTGAAGACCAAAAGAATACCCCATAATTAAGCCCGATACGAGTTGCAACTTGCAACCTCCAAGAAAAGTTGAAAATCCTCAAAGCGACCGACCAGTTCCATCTCTAACGCACCCACCTACAGCAGCATGAGAGGAGGACCGATGGCAGGCTCCGTCAGTATGAAGAACAACAACATCAGCCGCAACAGGATCCCAACCAACTAGAATGTCGTTGAAGCAAGTAGCACCTTGGTGGAATGGTAAACATTCCGAAAAGGCTTTAACAGTGGAGGCAACCGAGCTGCGATTGATAGATTCTTTAGCGCAAAGGGACGTGTTATGCGAGGTGAAAACTACTTCGTTCTGCCATTTCCATCACCACCAGCAAATTATAGCCAAATAGGATCTCCCAATCAGTACCATCGCTGCTGCCAGCCCTAATAAGTTATCCAAAAACCATGCAGAGAAAGGTTGGAGAAAAAATCATGAAGTTCTCTATTGCGTTGTAAATCCTATAGTTCTTTAAAAGTTACCATCTTAATCTTTATAGTGTTTAAAATATATAAAATAAATGGTAAAATAATTCAAAATATTATACAAATTTGAGGAAAAAATGTAACACTCCACAAAAATTTTAAAAAAATAATGACAACTTTTAAAAAATATTTAAAAACAAATTAATTAGAAAATAAATTGTAAATAAAATTTATTTTATTTTTTTCGCATTAAGTTCTACTATATCCATTTTTGTGTGTAGAGTTCATACTTTTTGGTAATATTTTACTATTTATTTTCGCATTAAGTTCTACACTTTTCTTTTAAAATTGTATATGTTAATCATCATTATTGAACTTTGTAAATTAAGATGACTTAATTATTACGAACACATGTTATGTTTTCAGTTCAGTTCACTGACTATTTCACACAAATTAAGGACTTCAATTTTGGAGAGTATTTTTTTTAAAAAAAAAGAAATAAAAAAGTTGTTCCATAAATTAGAATACCCTTTAAAATCAATTTTTTTTCTTGAAAAACAACTCAATCTGGAGGTTAATTAAGATATGAAAAAACAATAGTTATAAATAAGAAAAGGTTGAAGGACGAAAAAAGAAATTGAAAGATTGAATTATACAGAAGAGATGGTTACAGGAAGAGAAAAAAAAGGGTCATAAGAAGCTTATTTTAGATGTTCACGGAAAGCAAGAGCTTCAAAGTACTTTTCAAAGGAAAGCATGGAGGGAGTAGAGCATCTATAAATGTCTTGATTTTAGAAGTTTACGCAAAGTTAGAACCTACAAAATTTAGACTTTGCATCTAACCTTTCTTATTTTATCGTAAAAACACAAAAAATGCATTGAAAAAGAACTCAAAACTAACCTATAAAATATGTAAAAATCAGGAAATATCCCTCGGCCAACCTGAAACAAGGTAAGTAAACCTTTAGGGAGAGGTCACCCATCTCCGAAGGAAAACTACAAACTTAAAACTGGGCCAAATGAACCAAATCATCTCCATGGACCATCATATATGAAAGCTACTTTCAACCAAGTAAACTAAAGAGTCATGCATCGATAGGTTGGCTAAAAGTTTCCTGCTAGAAACAAACCATATTCCTGTCGACCTTTATGGCCCACAAGACAGCTTACAGGTAAGCATTATTGAGCTATAACTTATAGATTAATGGTAATCACTCGTACACACTTTCGATCCTTTTTTCCAATAAACAAAATTAACAGAGTAGAGTGGATTTATCTCTTAACATGTTAGACATATCAGCTACCTAATTTTGTTGAAACAGCACCAGTCTAGCTAAGTAAGGTTCAAAACCTCAAATTCATTGGGAAAAACACAAATCATAAATTAAAGAACATCCAATCAAATGATCAAAATGCGACAGAACAAGAATACAGAAATTTTGGTAGAAAGTAATATTTCTTTCATTTGGAAAAAAAGAAAAGAAAATGGCATAAACTAGAATACTGCATTACATAAATCAGAATACTGTAAAAATAAAACAATTAAATGAATTCTTAAATGATTCAGGAAGATCAGGAAGACAAGAAGGCATTGACATGTTCCATAAACTTACTCCCTTGCGCCCTATTCTCTATCCTGACATAATTCTCCGCATCTCTTATGGAATACTCGCACAACCCAACTCTCCCGCTCTTCTCCCACATCCTCTCCCCAAAACTCCGATCCGCATAATACGCCGCCGCTTCCACAGAAACGACGCCACCGCCGTCTCCATCCTCTTTCCTTTCCACCAGAATCGGAAGCCGCTCGTAGTGTCCTCGACTCGTCCCTTCCAGATCATCGACTCGGACGAGCCCAACAGCCGATACTGAGTAGAGCTCCCCCTTGACTCGGAATCCCCCACCGCCGGGGAGATTGATCAGGAATGGGATCCCGTTGGGCCCGATGACGAGAGGGTAGGGCTGGTGAGTGACGTAAGTCCCGAGGTGGACGGCGTCATTTCGGTGGATCAGATCTTGCATCAGATTGTAGTTTGGGAAGTCCTGTTTCAAGGTTCCGTACGTGAAGATTAAGGTTTGTGAAGGGACGGGTTTGAGGTCGGACATGGCGGAAGAATTGATTTCTGATTTCTGATTTCTGTTTTCTTGCGTTCGCCTCGTCTGATATTTGTTTGTGACCATGTATTTATTGCAATAGGACACGCCACCACCCTTTTCAAGCAGGTGGGTGTGATTCGTGTGATCACAAATGTTTGACACTTTAAGTTACCAAAATTACACAGTGAGATCATTCTGTATGTAATTTCAATCAGCAATATGAGAGAGAACATTAAACTCGTATGAATTTCATATGCACTGTTATCTGCGATACCTATATAAGGCATTTATCAAATTAACAACCCAAATTTTCAATTTTAGTAACATTAAAAATGGTGAAATTGTCTCAATTTAAGTTTATTAGTTAAATTGAAAAAACAGTGGTACTCTAATGGTGAAATTATCTATTAAAAAAAATTAGTTGTGGGAGTCTAGTGGTTGAATTATCTTTTAATCTTATAGTAGTCATTGGTTCCAGGGACGGATGCAGAAATTATTTTCAGAGGGGGCGGGCGGGGGTTCGGGGGCAGCGCCCCCGATTTTTTTTTTTGGAGTATTTTAAAGAGAAGGTAAATGAGCTGAACGAAAAATTTTAAAAATGCTTTAGAGTATTTGTATTCGTCACTAAATAACAAATATTTAAATAAACTTAACAAAAAGATAAATAAGAAGACAATATAGAAAAAAATTAATTATACATTAGAATTCATACAATATACGTACTTTTTACAATTGTTAATTAGGTTTGGCAAACACTAATACTTCGATACCATAATATAATTTGAAGTTAATTAATGCGATCACAATTACCAAGTTTAGTCATGTTTATAAATATGAACCCAAAAGTAAATAAGTATAAAAAGTTAGGACAATTGCATTTAGGCCTCCGTTCTTCTGTATTGTATTTTTTTTCCACTTGTACATGGTTATATATGTAAAATGTGTACTTTCAACACAATAATACCGATAAAGTCTCAAATGTTGTATCAATAATTCATGTTTTTCTGTAATGTTGTGTCCGTAGATCAGTTCTTTGTTTATCAATTGAATATTCATGGCTGATTTAGATAATTTTTGGTTCATCAGAAAAAAGAAAATAATCATTCCTTAAAAAAATTGAATACTTGTGATGAGAAAGAGGCTGGATATTTATATAAAAAGTTATTGCATATCAACCATATCTGGGTGGTCTAGTTGGTTATCACTTATGCTCACACATTGAAGGTCACAAGTTCGAACCAGAGCTCAGACAATTACAATTTTGTTGGTTTTGTGCACATTAAAAATCAAGTCAAAAATTTAAACAAAAGGGGTTTTGGTGAATCAAACCCGCAACCTTGTGTTCAGGAGTGAGACGCGCTACCGTTGCGTCAAGCATTCTATTGATTGATAAAAGGGTAAAGTTTAATTAAATCTTTAAGTTAATTTTTTTTTTGGATTGGGCCTGGCGCCCACCCTGGCCATGGGCTGGATCCGTCCCTGATCGGTTCAATCGACGTGATTAGTTGAAATAATCAAAATCAGCATACGTTTAGAAAAGGAAAATAAATATTCTTTAAACTTATAAAACTATTTTATGTAGTGCTGTGAAAAAAAAAATCTCTTCGGAACATCCTACACCGTGAGATAGAGAGAATGAAGGGCAAAAGAGTACTTGTTGAAATGTGCGAACGGTTTGTTAGAAAAATAAAAATCACCAGAATCGTTTTTAATGGAATAATACTATCTATTTTGAGTATGAGCTCGCACCGTTTTTATAAAAGAAAGTTCTGTATTGGATTGAATAATCGGTTGTCAAATCCGTAAAAAATTAGTTGTGAGAGTCTAGTGATTGAATTATGTTTTAATCTTATAGTAGTCACCGGTACAATCGACGTGATTAGTTGAAATAATCAAAATCAGCATACGTTTAGAAAAGGAAAATAAATATTCTTTAAACTTATAAAACTATTTTATATAGTGCTATGAAAAAAAATCTCTTCGGAACATCTTACACCGTGAGATAGAGAGGATGAAGGGCAAAAAAAATGTTAGTGCTTATTGAAATGTGCGAATCGGTTGTTGGAAAAATAAAAACCATTAATTTTTTTTTAATGGAATAATACTATCTATTTTGATTTTGAACCTGCACGGTTTTTACGAAAGGAAGTTCTATGTTGGATTGAGATTCATTTATAAAACCATTCAACTATTAAAAAATACTTAGGTTTGTTTACCTGGGAGGTTTTTTCGGAAAAAAAAATTCTAATTTTCAGAAAACTGGAGAAAAAAAATAATTTTGTGTTTATTTTGAGTAGTTTTTCAATTCAGAAAATGAAAAAAAAATTATGTTTCTAATTTAACACAAAAAATTGGAGATGTTCAAAATTTTGTTTCCTAAATTTTGGAACTTTCTCATTTCCAAATGAAAACACACGTTTCCAATTTACACTTTAATGATTTTTTATTAAACCCACATTTGCCCTTCTTCTTCTTCTCCTCTGCTAATTAACCATAGCTCTTTCTCATGTCGTCCTTCTTCTTCTCCTCTGCTAATTAACCCTAGCCCTTTCTTACGCCACCCATCTTCTTCTTCTCTGCTAATTAACCCTAGCCCTTTCTCACTCCGACGACGACGTGCTCTGATCGCATGTATTTAGTGCAGGTTTTTTCCCTCTATTTCAGCCTTTTCCTAGTCATGATACTTCTGATTTGCCCCTTTTCCCATCTTTATTGCAGATCAGTGCCTAAAGGAAGGAAAGAGCGAAAGCATGCGATTTTGGAAGGATTTCTTGGACTTCGAAGCATCAAGGCCTAGAAGATCGGAGCGTCGTCGTGCCCTTGACGCTAACCAGACCAGTGAGCGGTCTCATGCCCGTGATGCATCCACATCAGATCAAGATTGAAAGCTGATGCGCCGCCGAGACGCGCATCAAATGTAGAATTTATATTCCTGATGGGCTAGATGCACAAATTAATGTATATAGCGGCAAGTCAGGGTCGAACCACAGGGAAAGTGAAGAGCAAGATTTGATCTTGGCCTAGATGTATGACAAGGGCAAAATGCACAAGACAAAAAAGTAAGTCTGGGGGGGTTTGGTTGGCCTAGACGAATCTAGCCAACGATGGCATTTGATGTTGAGACACAATATGAAATTGCAAATAACAAATAATAAGAGAAATAAAATAATAAATAGAAGAACAATAATATAAGTGGTGCAGACGAAGAAGCAAATGGTACAGACGGATTAATATAGCAAAGACGAAATTAAAACAAGCAGAGATAGAATATCAAACAAGAAAATAACGAAACAGGTATAAACGATAAATCAAGGAAAGGGGAAATCTTAGCAGGGGTAGACGGTGGATTGCGTCGAGGCCTAGTTGGTCATTGGTGCAAGGATAGATTATTTTCATGCCATAGACGTGCTATAGGGATCCTGTTTTCACGTGGATCCCCTACTTCTCTTCTTAAGAAAAGTCACTCTCAAGGTACGCTTATGGGAGTGGCCGTGACACTGCGCCCAAGGTACGCTTATGGGTCAGACACGCAGGCCCGTGAAGTGGAGAGAAGACACGTCTAGGGCAAGACACTGAGAAGTCTGCCCTAACTGGTTTCTTGCCCTAGACAGATTGGACCAAACGACATGGTGACTCTGAGCTAGGTGCCTACTCTATTCCATGGCCTCACGTTAGTTATTACCCTGGAAATGACAATATTTGTGAGAAACAAGCAAATAGGTGATCAAACTACCAACAAATCTCACACAAAATGACAATAAGATGGCAAGAAAGCGGATACAATAATGAAAACGTTTTAAGAACACTTTGACCTCCCAACTATCCTCTTGCAATCCTTAAAACACCCCTGCCAAGACTAAGGGATTTAGCCAATCATATTAGAAATTATGCACAAGACGGATGGAAAGAGCAACATAAATGGAAAAGAGGTGCAGATGAAAACGAAAATATATATTGAAACCAATTGGAGCTTGGGGCTCCAATTTCTGGAAAGATAGGGGAAGAACAACTCTTAATGTTGAAGGTGCGGATACAATCACCAAAAACTTCAGATATGGAAAATACACTCCAAAACAAGCCCCCCTTAACCATAAGAGTTAAGGGTCTATAAATATAATCTATACAACCCCACCAGGGGACAAAATGGGCTGGAAAGGTAGGAATAAGCTGGAAAGGAAGGAATGAGCTGGATGGTCCTTGCATGAAATCCCACTAGAATCTTTTAAGCATCTTTGGTCAAGCGTCATCCGGCGTCTAGGTTAGACGTAGATGACACAGAAGCGTTTAGGCCAAGACGATGAGGATGCGTTTAGCCCAAGACGATGAGGATGCGTTTAGCCCAAGACGACGAGGATGCGTTTAGCCCAAGACGACGAGGATGCGTTTAGGGCAAGACGATTATAAAACAACCTCAAGTTTCTCCGTTTAGTCCAAATCTACAAAATAGTTGGAAAACAACCCAAATTAGTAGTATCAAACGTGAAATTGGACCTGAAAGGAAGGGGAAAACATATATAAAAAGACACTATAACAAACTCCCCCACACTACCCATTGCTCGCCCTCGAGCAATCAAAACAGAAAACACACCCCAAGACATAGACAGGCACAACCAACCATAGCACAAGAATTAACAAACCAAACAATCAGTCCTAACCATGGCAAGACATACTCTGCCTAGATAACCCTGCATTAAATCATTAGGATAACGACCCTAACGAAGAAACTTTACCACATCAGACCTAGATATCAGCAATCCTCACCGGGGAAAGTATTTGCACTCACACTCAACTAGCTTTGGTGTTTAATCACTCAAGTATGCAAATTAACAAAACAAACAACAAAGTTTGTACATCAACCCGAGTTAAAATCCACATGCTTCGGCAATCAACAATCAGAAATGAACTTTGCATCATGAAAAAGGAGTGAAAGGGAAGAGAAAGTGGAGAGTAGAACGAAAAACCCGGATGGAGATGAAGCGGTGAGGTAGTATCCGTCATGGGCAGATAGTCGAGGGCTAGACGAATTTCTTTGTCTGGGGGAGTTGTTCTCTTGGAGACCATGCTGACAATACTTCATTCTTCATGTTATTGCTTTTGCCTTCTCTTTTTCTTTTCTTTTTATTTTGAGACCAATTTTTTTTTTTTTTTTTTAAAAAAATAAATAAATAAATAAATAAAGATGAGGCACAATTTGACAACTCATTTCAGCTAGGGCTTGATTTCCTTTTGGATTAGCTTGATGATTTTGCCCTAGCTCTGCTTCAGCATCTACGCTTTCTTATCGGTCTCCCCCACACTTAGGCTTTGCTGCTCATCTAGCCCTCCACCTCTGACAAATACTACTCACCTGCCAAGGAAAAGAAATCAAGGGAAAGTGAGAACAATTGGAAGAGAAAAAATGAGAACAAAAAGAGATGTCGGGGCCTAAATGAAATAGGGGGTCGAGGGTAGAAAGAAAAAGAAAGAAAACATAGATGCAAAGTTTTTTTTTTTTTTTTTCGTCCTTTTGTTGCTTTCCTAAGACTGATGGTGTCCATACCCAGGGGTCTCATGCAAACCAAATTGAGTGCCTAGCTAAGCATTGAATCACACATGAAAAATATATCTGTTTAGCTCAAATGCTCACAAGGTGCTATAAATGATTGCTGATATCCAGGGCAAGATGTAAGTTATAAGAGCTAGCAGACAAAGTATGCAAGATTTAGGGCAAGACCAACATGAAAGGTAGTTCATTTCTATGTGCTCATAAGTCAAAAGTGTGTCCATACAAGGGGGTTTAAAAACTGGGTATGCAAAATCCGAAAATCTTTTGAAAATTTTTAAATTTTTCACAAAAGCATGCAATCAACATAAATACTCAAATATCACACAAAACACATAAATCCTCCCCCACACTGAGGCTTCGCATTGTCCTCAATGTGAGAGAAGTATATAAAACAAACAAGAGAGTTTAGATAAAGGAGAAGAGGGAAGGGAGAGGAGAAGATCTAGACGTCACCGGACTGTGGCTGTGAGTGAACGGACTCGCCGGAGTCGGTGGTTTCTTCATCATCCGGCCTTAGATCGGAGTGGCGTGAGTGGCATGGTGATGGGTTATTTTGGCCGGAAGTGGGTCGGATGTGTTTGTGGGCTACCATTTTAATTCGGGTGGGTCTCTGTGGTAACATGGTGATGGAGATTTGGTGTTATTGTTGGATGATTGTCTGCGAAGAAAGAGGGTGTTGCAATGGAGGTTCGGTTTACGGTTGAGGAAGAAGATGAATTTGGAAGAGGTAAAGGGTGGTAAGTTTGTTTTTAATTTTTTAATTTTTTACCTGCACAAAGAAAACAAAGGAATTAAAAAATGCATAGGTAAATGAATGAGGGAATAAAAAGAAAGAAAGAAAGAAGGTGCGGGTAGAAAAACGAGGGAACATGTTCAAGGGGTCACGCATAGAGAAGCATGCATGTGCAATGGTACATGGGTAAATAGTAAAGAAAGGAAAGAGGGGGACAAACACGTTGGAAAGAAGGAGGATGATGGAGCAAGAAAAATAAAAATAATAAAATAACAAATGAAAGGACACGCATGCAATAAAGAAAGGAAGGAAAGAGACAGCACAAAGAGGGAGTTGTCTGCACAAGGAAAACAATAAATAATAAGCACAAACAAAGGAAAAGGGTGGGATGCATGCGTTTGGGAAAGCGCATTATTATTTTTATATATATATATTTTAATGATGACAAAACCACACGGAAGGAATTTAAAACCAAACAAAAGATGTTAAGGAAATAATAAAAACTAATTAGAAAGAAAGATTGGTAAATAATAAAGAAGTGGAGTGTGGGTTGTTTGGTGATATGAGAAAGGAATAATAAAAATGATGAAAAAGAAAAGATGAGGGAGCGTGGGTTGTGATGATGGGAAGGGAATAATAAGGAGTATTAAAAAGAAAGATGAGTGGAGTATGGGTTGGTGCCGAACTCATCCTTCAAAAAAAAAAAAAAAAAAAAAAAAAATTGATAAAAGACTATCATTATGTTCTCCAACAGCTAAGAAAATAATAATAAAATAAAAGAAAGGAATAACGGAAATAATTAAAGGAAAGGGATACGAGAAAGGAAAAAAATTAAATTAAATAAATGAGGCGTATGGAATGCCTCCTTGGCTGGCCAATTTTTTTTTCCGTCTAGGCCTAGACGATTTTAGGCGTCTAGGGCAAGACTGGTGGATCAGCCACCCTCATTTCATCGGTCGTGAATGGCTTGAACCCTTCATAGAATGGCTTCAAACGATGACCGTTTACTTTGAAAGCGACACCTGTGTCTAGGCTCTGAATCTCAACAGCTCCATGGTCATAGACCGTGGTTACTAGATAGGGACCTGTCCACTTGGATTTCAATTTCCCTGCAAACAAACGCAAACGAGAGTTGTATAATAGGACTTTCTGTCCAACAGTAAATGATTTGGGAACAAGGAGCTTATCGTGTTGAACTTTTGTCTTATTTTTATAGATGAGGGCATTCTCGTAGGCATCATCTCTCAATTCCTCCAATTCTTGAATTTGCAAGCGACGGTTTTGGCCGGCTTGGCCTAAATCTGTATTGACCTGCTTGATGGCCCAGAAGGCTTTGTGCTCAATCTCCACGGGCAAATGACATGGCTTGCCATAGACAAGTCGATAAGGAGTCATCCCGATTGGGGTTTTGAAAGCGGTCCGATAGGCCCAAAGTGCATCTCCAAGTTTGGTGCTCCAATCTTTTCGTGACGGATTGACTGTCTTTTCAAGAATTGCTTTGATTTCCCGGTTGGAAACTTCAGCTTGCCCATTCGTCTGGGGGTGATAAGCGGTGGAGACGCGATGAGTCACTCCGTACTTGTTGAGGAGAGAGTAGACGATTCGGTTGCAAAAATGGGTGCCCCGGTCACTGATTAGGGCGCGTGGTGTGCCGAATCGATTGAAGATATTGGAGCGTAGAAACTCGACAACCACTTTTGAGTCATCCGTCTTGGTTGCCTTAGCCTCGACCCACTTAGAAACATAGTCGACGTCGAGGAGGATGTAAGTGTTGCCACAAGAATTCAGAAATGGCCCCATAAAGTCAATACCCCAGATATCGAAGATCTCGCAAGAGATGATACCTGTCAAGGGCATCTGGTTGCGTGCACCAATATTCCCTGTAACTTGGCATCTAGGGCAAGACGCACAATACATATAACAATCACGGAATAGGGATGGCCAGAAGAATCCGGCTTCGAGAACTTTCATTGCGGTCTTTTTGGTACCAAAATGGCCTCCATCTACGGAAGAGTGACAAAACTTTAAGATTGAGGGCACTTCCTCAAGATTCACGCAACGCCTAACCACTTGGTCGGAGCAATGCTTCCATAGGTAGGGGCTGTCCCAGATGTAGTATTTCGCTTGCTTCCGAATTCTGGTGCGTTCACTAGGTGATGCATCCGCGGGGAAAGAGCCTGTAGCACAAAAATTTGCAATATCCGTGAACCATGGAAATTGGACAGCATGGGCAAGACAGACACGCTCGTCAGGGAAGACATCCCTGATTGGCACTAGTGAATTATCATCTTGGGCAGGAAGTCTACTCAAATGGTCTGCGACCACATTCTCTGCACCTTTCTTGTCCTTGATGAGAAGATGAAACTCTTGGAGGAGCAAGATCCAACGGATAAGGCGTGGTTTAGCATCTGCCTTCGTCAGGAGGCACCTAAGGGCAGAATGGTCGGTGTAGATGATGACGTGGGTGCCCAAAAGGTACTGACGGAATTTGTCTAGGGCGTAAACGACAGCCAGGAGTTCTCTTTCGGTCACCGTGTAGTTTTGTTGGGCAGGATCAAGTAATTTGGAAGCATAATAAATCACATAGTGTTCTTTGTCTTTCGTCTGCCCCAAGACGGCTCCAAGTGCATGATTGCTGGCGTCGCACATGATTTCAAAGGGGAGGGACCAGTCTGGGGCTCTAATGATAGGTGCAGACGTCAGTTTGGCTTTGAGAGTATCAAATGCTGACTTGCATTTGTCATCAAATACAAAATCAACATCCTTTTGCAATAGACGACACATGGGTTGAGTAATTTTTGAGAAATCTTTAATGAACCTTCTGTAAAAGCCGGCATGCCCTAGAAAGGAACGGATGTCCCGGACACAGGTAGGATAGGGCAATGACTCAATTACTTCAATCTTTGCTTTGTCAACTTTGATGCCTTTGATAGAGACTATATGGCCCAAGATGAGGCCTTGATCCACCATAAAGTGGCATTTCTCAAAATTCAGAACTAGATTGGTCTCGACGCAACGTTGAAGAATTTTTCGTAAGCTAGATAAGCATTCAGAGAAGGAATTGCCATAGACGGTGAAATCGTCCATGAAGACTTCGATGCATTCTTCGACGAATTCGGAGAAGATACTGATCATGCATCGCTGAAAAGTGGCTGGGGCGTTGCAAAGACCAAACGGCATTCTTCGATATGCAAAAGTGCCAAAGGGGCAGGTGAAGGTAGTCTTCTCCTGGTCGTCTAGGGCAACTGGGATTTGGTGAAAACCGGAATATCCGTCTAGACAGCAGTAATGGGTCTTTCCCGCGAGACGCTCCAACATCTGATCAATAAATGGGAGGGGGAAATGATCTTTCCGGGTAGCCGCATTTAGACGTCGATAATCAATACACACTCTCCAACCATTCTGGATTCGGGTTGGAATCAGCTCTCCGTCTTGGCCAGTTATAATGGTGATTCCTGATTTCTTCGGCACGACCTGGACGGGACTTACCCAAGGGCTGTCCGAAATGGGGTAGATCACTCCAGCGTCTAAAAGTTTCAATATTTCTTTTTTCACAACCTCCATCATAGGAGGATTCAGGCGTCTCTGTGGTTGGCGGACTGTTTTGCTTGCGTCCTCAAGATGGATCCGATGGGTGCATAGGTTTGGGGATAAACCTTTGATATCAGCAATAGTCCACCCCATGGCTGACTTGAACTCTTTGAGCAAAGAAATCAACTCAACTTCTTCGGCATGGTCTAGACGATTGGAGATAATAACTGGAAGCGAGTCGTCTGTACCTAGATAGGCATATTTGAGATGCGCTGGAAGAACCTTCAACTCGAGAGTTGGTGCTTGCACAAGGGATAGAGGAAGTTTGGTGTGTTCCTCATAATAAGGAGAGATAGCAGGTTGAGTGGGGTCGACAAGAGGCTTTTCCTCTAAGGCTGCAACGATGATATGCAACTCTGGAGAAATATTGATCGTCGAGGCCAAGACGTCCAATGATGCTGATGTGATACTCCTATCTAGGGCAACCTGCAAGGGCTCAAAAGAATTTAAGTCAGCAACTTTATCGACTAAAGGGTCAATCAAATCAACAAAATTCACACAAGAGAGATCAGAGTCTAAATCGGAAGGGTATCGCATGGCATCCATCATTTTGAACTTGATGATTTCCTCATCAAACTCTAGAGAGATAGTTGCATCATGAACATCTATCTTGGCCCTAGCTGTAGCCAAAAACGGTCGCCCTAGAAGAACATCCGTGGCTCTAGCGGATTCTTCATTCTCCATGGCGATGACATAGAAGTCTGCGGGAAATAGGAAGTCTCCTACTTGGACCAAGACGTCCTTGATTACACCTTCGGGGTGAATTATGGAGCGATCAGCCAATTGGATAACAAGTGGAGTTGGCTCGAGGGGCCCTAGGCCAAGACGGTTGAAAATCGTCAAGGGCATGACATTAATGCCAGCCCCTAGATCACACATAGCCTTGCCTATGTTGACGGTCCCAATGGTACAAGGGATAACAAACATGCCCCGATCCTTGCATTTTGGAGGGATCTTTTGTTGGATAAGGGCAGAGACATGGACTCCCACACTGATCTTGTTTACTCCGGTCAAGTTGCATTTGTTGGTGCAGAGTGTTTTTAAGAACTTGGCATAACGAGGCACATTTTTGATGGCCTGGAGAAGTGGGATATTGACAATGACTTTTTTGAACATATCAAGGATTTCACTATCCTCTTCTTTCTTCTTGGTCTTGACGAGCCTTTGAGGAAAGGCCGGCTCGAGGATCTTGTGTATATACTCTTGGGTGAATTCTTGTGGGCTTGTGTCACCTCTTGGAGCCATCCCTCTTGGAGATCTAATGCGATCCTCCATCACTTCTGGGAGTTTAGGCCCAATGAACTTGGCTTTGGGGAGCTTCTTGGGCATGATTTCAGTCTCAACTGGTGGACCTTCGTCTAGGCCAGGATGCTCTCGAGTTGGTAGCTCAAGACCGCTACGGAGCGTCATTGCACACGCTTCGTGCTTTGGATTTGCCTCGGTTTGGGGCGGCAACCTGCCCTTGTTTTTCAATTCTTTCATGTCCGCGGCCATGATGCTCATTTGTTTTTGTAGATCAGTGATGATGTTCCTATAGTGAGCTACCTCATCAACCGGTGGGGCAGAAGAATTGGAGGTCTGGCCCTGATTGGGCTGATAGAAAAACTGTTGGTTGTTGGGGTGGTTAGATCTAGGCTTGAAGTTTTGGACGTTGAAAGGTGGCTGGGCCTGATTCATATACTGATTGTGTTGCATTGGTTGTCCTGGTCCAGACGCTTGTTGATGGCTGACCCAGCCGGGGTTTGGTGGTCTCCACACCTGATTGTAATTCTGTCCGTATGGGGCCTGATTGTAATTGCCAATGGCGTTGATGCTCTGGATCTCATCAGGGATATGGGGGCATGCGTCTGTTGGATGATCGGTGAAGTTGCAAATCTGACAGGCCTTGACTTGAACTGATTGTCCAGGGGACATGTTCTGAAGCATGCCCATCATAGCTGTTAATTGGGTCTGCATCGCGGCAACTTGGGCATCTTGCCCAGGATGACTGCTTTCCTCAGGTATGCAATTTCTTGCCATTAACTCTATGGTGGCCTTCGCGGCTGAAGGGGTGAGTCTAGTGATAGCACCACCAGCAGCGGCGTTGAGCAATGCCTTGTCACGACCTTTGAGACCTTCACAAAAATATTGGATTAGGGCGTGCTCGGTAAGGTTATGTGAGGGGCACATAGCTTGCATCTTTTTGTAGCGTTCATGGTATTGGCCAAAATCTTTTTCTTTCCTCTGGACTATAGACACCAATTGCTTGCGAGTCACATTAGCCATTTCTGATGGGTAATATTTTTCAGTGAAGGATTTTGACATTTCTGCCCAAGAATTGATGGAATTTTGGGGTAGATCATAAAACCAGTCTAGGGCATCATCCTTTAGAGACCACATGAAGGCTCGGAGTTTGGCATGCTCAATACTAACATTGGGCGGCTTCATGGCGTCGCATACAGAGTGAAGTTGTTGAAGGTGGCGATGAGGATTTTCCTTGGAAACGCCACGGAAGAGGGGAAGATGGTGCATGACTGCGGACTTGAGCGTCCAGTCATGGGCAACAGTGGGCCAAACGATACAAGTATTGGGTGTTTCAGGGGCACCATTGAGGTCCTCAATGGTCTGCGGAGGGTTGTCGATATTAGGACGGTCTGCCATAATGAATATCTCAGGGTAGACAACTGGTGGGTCGTCTAGGGCAGGATGAAGATTGGATGGATCTGGGCGCAGATGATTGTTGGGATCGGTCTGACTAGAGGTTTGACTGTCGAGGGCAAGACGAGGAATTACTCTGATAGAGGTTGCTCCCCTAGCCTGTCTCCGAAAATCTCTCTCTGTCTTCGTGAGCTCGTGGTCGAGGGGTAGAAGGTCAGGTGCAGATCTCCTGGTCATACAAACAAAGGACAAAAATTAGTACCGTAAACAATACTTTCCCCGGCAACGGCGCCAAAATTTGATGCGCCGTCGAAACGCATCAAAAGTAGAGTATTTGTATTCCTGATGGGCTAGATGCACAAATTAATGTATATAGCGGCAAGTCAGGGTCGAACCACAGGGAAAGTGAAGAGCAAGATTTGATCTTGGCCTAGATGTATGACAAGGGCAAAATGCACAAGACAAAAAAGTAAGTCTGGGGGGGTTTGGTTGGCCTAGACGAATCTAGCCAACGATGGCATTTGATGTTGAGACACAATATGAAATTGCAAATAACAAATAATAAGAGAAATAAAATAATAAATAGAAGAACAATAATATAAGTGGTGCAGACGAAGAAGCAAATGGTACAGACGGATTAATATAGCAAAGACGAAATTAAAACAAGCAGAGATAGAATATCAAACAAGAAAATAACGAAACAGGTATAAACGATAAATCAAGGAAAGGGGAAATCTTAGCAGGGGTAGACGGTGGATTGCGTCGAGGCCTAGTTGGTCATTGGTGCAAGGATAGATTATTTTCATGCCATAGACGTGCTATAGGGATCCTGTTTTCACGTGGATCCCCTACTTCTCTTCTTAAGAAAAGTCACTCTCAAGGTACGCTTATGGGAGTGGCCGTGACACTGCGCCCAAGGTACGCTTATGGGTCAGACACGCAGGCCCGTGAAGTGGAGAGAAGACACGTCTAGGGCAAGACACTGAGAAGTCTGCCCTAACTGGTTTCTTGCCCTAGACAGATTGGACCAAACGACATGGTGACTCTGAGCTAGGTGCCTACTCTATTCCATGGCCTCACGTTAGTTATTACCCTGGAAATGACAATATTTGTGAGAAACAAGCAAATAGGTGATCAAACTACCAACAAATCTCACACAAAATGACAATAAGATGGCAAGAAAGCGGATACAATAATGAAAACGTTTTAAGAACACTTTGACCTCCCAACTATCCTCTTGCAATCCTTAAAACACCCCTGCCAAGACTAAGGGATTTAGCCAATCATATTAGAAATTATGCACAAGACGGATGGAAAGAGCAACATAAATGGAAAAGAGGTGCAGATGAAAACGAAAATATATATTGAAACCAATTGGAGCTTGGGGCTCCAATTTCTGGAAAGATAGGGGAAGAACAACTCTTAATGTTGAAGGTGCGGATACAATCACCAAAAACTTCAGATATGGAAAATACACTCCAAAACAAGCCCCCCTTAACCATAAGAGTTAAGGGTCTATAAATATAATCTATACAACCCCACCAGGGGACAAAATGGGCTGGAAAGGTAGGAATAAGCTGGAAAGGAAGGAATGAGCTGGAAAGGAAGGAATGAGCTGGATGGTCCTTGCATGAAATCCCACTAGAATCTTTTAAGCATCTTTGGTCAAGCGTCATCCGGCGTCTAGGTTAGACGTAGATGACACAGAAGCGTTTAGGCCAAGACGATGAGGATGCGTTTAGCCCAAGACGATGAGGATGCGTTTAGCCCAAGACGACGAGGATGCGTTTAGCCCAAGACGACGAGGATGCGTTTAGGGCAAGACGACGCTTTTCCTCAAGTTTCTCCGTTTAGTCCAAATCTACAAAATAGTTGGAAAACAACCCAAATTAGTAGTATCAAACGTGAAATTGGACCTGAAAGGAAGGGGAAAACATATATAAAAAGACACTATAACAAAAACCAAAGAGAGGAATCTCCAAAGATTCGCACGGGACTCCTTGCGTCTCTAAAAAGCACCAGGCGCTTCCAGAAGATTCCAGAATATTCCCTAGCTATTTTCGTCGAGCCCTGGACAAATATTTCCTGGTCAAAGTTTCGTTGATGTGCTTCCACGTGTCCTCCTTGCTGGATTCTAGAAGATTCCAAGCACATCCAGAATATTCCAAGAATATTCCCTAGCTGCTAATCATATCGTCATGCCCTCAAGGCCATGTCGTGCCTTCGACGTCGCGCGCTTCCAGAATATTCCTAGAATATCCCTTTTCGGACCAAAGAGATTTATTCCGTGTTTTTAAACTCCTTAGCTGGATTTTGTCATTTTGTAATCCCTTAGCTGGTTTTTGTCTTCTTGTGGGCAAGAGGGCCTATATATAGGGATGGCCATTGGGCGGATATGGAGCGGGTAAGTACTATTCATACCCGCACCCGCAAATTTGCGGGTAATCCATACCCGTATCCACATCCATATGGAGCGGGTAAGAGAAGAACAATTATACCCGCAGATAACCCGCAAATACCCGCGGATATCCGCAAATTTAATTGAATTTCAAATTTTATTTAAATTAATATAAAAAAATCAATTGACAATTTTTCAGTTTCATCCCACAATTTTTTTCTATAATGTATTCAATGCAGTAAGTATATACCATAATGCCAAGAGTTTATATTAAAATATTATAAGGTTTCTTTCTTTCTACGCTACTGGAAAGAAGCTAAATCAATAATAATGTATTGTATTGAACTATAATCATATGTATTTGTGCTGAACTATAATCAGTCATCATCCTACTTTTAAATACTACTATGGATCATGATAGAATCATTTAGTAGGATGATAATGATTATAGTTCGATACAATGCGTTATTATTATATAGAAAGGTAAGTTTTTAATTTTACCAATATTTCAAGATGATATACTAAAATTACACATTTAGATTCTGGCAAATCAATTATCAGAAACCAACAGATTGATCAAATCTCCAATAATTGAACGAAAATAATTAGAGAATTATTAATCATTATTCTTTTTAATTGACTAATTTAAAAAGCGTGTACAAAAGAAAAAAAATGTGACAAATACACATGATATTCCATAAATTTCTTTCTTCTACACTTGAATCCTTAAAACATCTAGATGAAAGTGAAAATTTCATTAATCAAAATAATTTATATTAACAACATAATTAAGAAAAAAATACATTATAATAGAATTAATTATATATTAAAATATATATATATATATATTGCGGGTATTGGAGCGGGTAAGCACTATCCATACCTACATCGATACCCGCACTTTGCGGGTGCGGGTATATCCATACCCACAAAATACCCACAATATGCGGGTAATATCCACCCACAATTGTGGGTATTGGACGGATATCCATATCCGCGGGCAGAATTGCCATCCCTACCTATATAAGACTTTAGTTTTTAGGGTTTTGGGACACTTTGTAAATATTTTCTATTTTCTTCTTTTGGGAGCCCCCTCTTTTTCTCCCCTCCAACTGGAGGAGGCGGATCAGACCATTTCCAGTAACCATGTACATAAACCGGAGCTTTGCTCCGGCCGGTATCTATCAAGTTTTCTCCTTTATCTCTTCTTTACTTGTTATGCTTTCTAGATCTATTATTCATGTATTTTCCAACATGAGTAGTTGATTTCTCTTGTTCTTAGCAAAGGTATTTTGATGGTTGTATAGGTTAGTAAGAGGCCAAATCGTTCTTCATAAACTCCATGTTTGTATTTGCTTGTCTGTCATTTTCTTGCCCTAGATTACCTCTTTAGTAGTGACAGTGTGGGGAGGTGTCTGGGAGGATGACGAAGTGCCTAGGTTACCTCTTTAGCAATGACAGTGTGGGGAGGAGCCTGGGAGGATGACAAGGTGTCTAGGTCATCTCTTTAGCAGTGACAGTGTGGGGAGGTGATAGACCCCTATAACCTGTCTACGGCATGAGAATAGAATATCCTTGAGCCAAAGATTATCTAGGCCTAGACGCAACCTAGAATGTCCTTTGCTAAGATCTCTTCTCTTCTGACTTTATTTCTTTACTTGATTTCTATTTGCATGTCTTGCCCTCGATACTGTTTTTCCTGTCTTGCCCTTGACTCTTACTTTTAGCGCTTTTTACTTGTCGTGCCCTCGATTACCTTTTTCATTACTTAGAATTGTTAGCTCAAATCTCTTTCTTGGTTAACTTGCTTAGCCAACAAACCCCCCCTTTTTGTATTACTGTTTTCGGTCTGTTTGTCTTAGTCATGCACAAAAGTCAGCGTCTTGCCCTAGTCTCCGTGGATCGACCCTGTTACTACTATGCACAATTTATTATGCACTTGATAGCAGGTCTTTATTATTATGTTTGATCGTGCCCTCGACAAGCACGCATCAAAATGGGGCCGTTGCCGGGGATTAGTGGTATTGATTTCTTTCTTTTGTTTGTGTGACAAGGACATCTAGACCGGACAGCCAACGTCGTGCCCTCGAGGATAACTAAGGTGTTTCGTGGGAGGCAACCCACGTTTCTTTCCTCTTTCCTTTTCCTTTCGGCTTTTCTTTTTCTGCTTTATTTCTGTATGCCCTTGTTTGAGTCACTTCTTCGCATTGAGGGCAATGCGTTACTTAAGTGTGGGGAAGGGACACTTACGTGTTTGTTGTGTTTGTGCTTAATTTAGGCAATTTTTTTGGGATTAAATCTTTTGTCATGATTAACACGCTGCCCAGTTTTAAAACCCCCATGAATGGACACACACTTTTGACTTGGGCACGATGAACAAAAACTGTCTTTCATCATGTCTTACTGATAGCATGTTTTTATACACGATTTTCTCCCCATTTTCTCACCCATTTAAGGCATGATTCTGCTAAATTACCCTTGCTTTCATTACTATTGCAGATCTAGGCCTAAAAAGGGAGTTTATGCAAAAATATGCATTTTTGGAGCATTTTGTGCAGTTTTGAGCTTCAAGACCAAAAGTCGAGGTCCCGAGTCCAAAGCAGCGTTCAAGGTCCCGAATTGGATTCTCCATTCGGGACCCCGAAGGGCGAAGAATGACATTTCCACGTGTCCTCTTGCCAGAGCTTCTATGTGCCTCCTCTGACACTGTTCCAGCAGTCTGCACTGATCACGAATAGATAGGGTGGGTAGTTGATTAGAGCGAGGTCACGAGCTTGACAAACTGAGGGACTTTTAGCTCTAGATCTGTCTTTTCTTATCTTCATGGGCGGTTTGAGTATGGCCCTCCCGCATTCGTGCCTGGGGGGATGGCAAACTGTCAAGACTACCTCATATGTGGAAACGGGGGGTAGTTTCTCTTAAGAGAAAAGTAGGGGATATCCGAGGAATCTGGTCCCTATGTCATTTCTATGATGTCTTGAATAGAATACCCTTGAGCCGATGACAATCTGGTCCCGAATGCAACCCAAGAATACCTTTTGCTAAGATCTTTCTCTACCTGATTATTTGTGCTTGTTTCACTTTCTGTTTTATTAATTCTGAATTTGTTCACTGATTTGCTATATTTTTACATTCGGGACCCCGAACATGACATTCGGGACCCCGAACCTTGCTTTCTTAGATAAACTTGTTAGCTCCAAATCTCTCTTGACCAACTCGTTTGGTCAAGTAAACCCCCCCCCCCCCACCTGATTGTTACTTTTTGTGCCTTTGTCCCCCGAATACATTCAAGACCTTGAATTCTGTTTTGTTTCTTTTATTGTTTTATTTTATAATCTGGCCTTGTCTAGTGTAAGTCTTCACCAATCTCTGTGGATCGATCCTCTTGCCACTGTCTTCAATCTATTTTGTTGCATGTGATAAGTTGTAATAATTTGTTTGATCGTGCCCTCGACAAGTGCGCTATCAGTATCTTATCTTCAGATTGAATTATTGACAAAACACAACACTCAAGATTCTGACGAGATAAGAACGTCACTACCTTCTGATTTAATCATGACAAAACACCACACGTGATTTGTCATCTTTCTGTATCTTATCTTCAGATTGAATTATTGACAAAACACAACACTCAAGATTCTGAAGAGATAAGAACGTCCCCACCTCCACTACCTTCTGATTTAATCATGACAAAACACCACACGTGATTTGTCATCTTTCTGTATCTTATCTTCAGATTGAATTATTGACAAAACACAACACTCAAGATTCTGAAGAGATAAGAACGTCCCCACCTCCACTACCTTCTGATTTAATCATGACAAAACACCACACGTGATTTGTCATCTTTCTGTATCTTATCTTCAGATTGAATTATTGACAAAACACAACACTCAAGATTCTGAAGAGATAAGAACGTCCCCACCTCCACTACCTTCTAATTTAATCATGACAAAACACCACACGTGATTTGTCATCTTTCTGTATCTTATCTTCAGATTGAATTATTGACAAAACACAACACTCAAGATTCTGAAGAGATAAGAACGTCCCCACCTCCACTACCTTTTGATTTAATAATGACAAAACACCACACGTGATTTGTCATCTTTCTGTATCTTATCTTCAGATTGAATTATTGACAAAACACAACAAAGGCTCATAAACTCTCCAGCTTCTAACGGCTAGTTTTTTACTCCAACTTCCATGAACGGTCATAAACTTCATTGACACTATAAATACTCATCTTAGATGAGTTAGAATATAACAAGAAACAAGAAAGCTCTTACAAACTTCCAAAGACTATATTGCATTTAGAAGCTTACTTTATTAAAACTTTTCAGTTCAAATCTTTTTCTTCTTATCATCCAATGGATCTACCCACAAATACCTTCAGTCTCGAAGAGATCCAACGACAATGGGAGTTGGAAGAACCTATACTCGATAGGCAACAAGAACTTCTTGAAGAGCTGCAGAGGCGAAACAATTTGTCACATAAGAGAAAATCTATAAGCAGGGATCATGCAGCTGCCCATCAAAGGCTCATGGCCGACTATTTCGACGACCCATGCACGTACACTGAAATGCAATTTAGAAGAAGATTTCGAATGAGAAGGTCACTATTTCTTCGAATTGTAGAAGCTTTATCAAACTACGACAACTACTTCACTCAAAGGCGGAATAATGCGGGCAAGCTTGGTTTGACGCCTATCCAGAAGTGTACAGCTGTCATGCGTATGCTCGCATATGGAGTCGCTGGGGATGCTTGTGATGAGTATGTGAAGATTGGAGAAACCACTGCACTTGAGTGCACTCGTAATTTTTGCGAAGGAATAATTGCCTTGTTTCAAGATGAATACTTAAGACGGCCAAATGTGGAAGACGTGCAAAGGTTACTCCGAGTTGGTCAGGAGCGTGGTTTCCCCGGAATGATTGGAAGTATCGATTGCATGCACTGGCAGTGGAAGAATTGTCCTAAGGCTTGGCAAGGGCAGTTTACTAGTGGACACAAGGGCACGGCAACAGTTATCCTCGAGGCAGTGGCGTCCTATGATTTGTGGATATGGCATGCTTTTTTTGGCTTGCCCGGAACATTGAACGACATAAATGTACTAGACATGTCACCAGTTTTTGACGACATTGAGTCTGGTGAAGCTCCAACGGTGGACTACACTGTGAATGGTCGGCAGTACAATCTTGCATACTATCTTGCCGATGGAATCTACCCTAAATGGCTTGTCTTCGTCCAGTCGATTCAATTGCCCCAAGGAAACAAAGCGCAATTGTTTGCCAAACAACAAGAATCATGTAGGAAGGATGTGGAATGTGCATTCGGGGTACTCCAAGCACGCTTTTCCATTATTCGACAACCAGCCAGGATGTGGGATATCGATGTCTTAGGTAAAATAATGAGGGCGTGCATTATTTTACATAACATGATTGTGGAGGATGAACGAGATACATATTCACGAAATTGGGAAAATATCAACTTCGATCAGTCGGATAGTCCCGGGTCTAGCTTTTTGTTCAATGTCCAAACGCAAGTGCTGCCTCAATATGAAGTGCATGTCCAAGGCCGATCCGAATCATATATTCATACTAGAGCCGAGCTACGTGATAGAGCACAATATATTCAGTTGAAAAAGGATCTCGTCGAGCACATCTGGAATAAATTTGGAACAACCCTCGATTAGATTTACAAAAAATTATTTGTCAAGTTTACCAGTTTATTTTGTGTGTTTCTCAAGTTTACCAGTTTATTTTCTGTATATTTTCCTGTTCGTTTGCAATAATCTATATATGTTTGATTTACTGAATGATAAATAATATCGTGTGTTACTTTTACAAAATATTATATTATTTATTGTATTAAAAAAGTATAGATTTTTTGAAATCTAAAAAGAGATTATGAACTTTAATTAATTTATATTAAAAAATATTATTTATTATTTATTATATTATAAAAAGTAATTATTATAGTAATTATAAATTTAATAAGAAAAAGAAATGAAAAATATGGTGGGGTATATGATTAAATGATGTGGAAAGGAGAGAAACTATTTAACACCCTGAATAACACCCTGGTGTGAAAAGTGGGTGTTAAAAGTTTTTTGGTTGGGTGTTAAAGCTGATGTGGCAATGAGAGAAAGCATTTAACACCCAAATTTAACACCCGCAGCTGTGGATGGTCTAATTGAAGATTAAGAAAAGCTGATGTGGCATCACGTTTTTGGGTCATATCAAACAAAGGGTTAAAGCAAATCAATCGACAAACGCCAGCACTTCTAGTTCTTTCACTTCTGATTTATCCAAAATCTGCATTTAGACTTACAGAGCGATTGAGAACGAAAAACAATGAAAGGAATTGCCTTTTCACCCTCAAACAATTATACCCTTAAATCCCAGAACCAAAACCCAAACCAACCATCAAACAAAAACCCAATTCATGTAACCAGAAAACACCTAAACAGCCCGAAATCATCAACCAAAGAAAACCCATTTCCTTCTTTATCCATCAAATCTTCCAAAACCCCTCAAACCCCTATAACCCATAAACCCAACAACACACCACCATTAGTAGTTGTTGGTTCAGCCAATGCAGATATCTATGTTGAGATTGACAGATTGCCCAAGGAAGGAGAGACCATCTCGGCCAAGACTGGGCAGACCCTTGCTGGTGGAAAAGGAGCTAACCAGGCTGCCTGTGGTGGTAAACTGTCTTACCCAACATACTTTTTGGGGCAAGTAGGTGAGGATGCACATGGGAAATTGATCACTGAGGCTTTGAAGGATGGTGGGGTTCATCTTGATTATTTGAGGAGCGTGTCTGATGTGCCCACTGGTCATGCTGTGGTGATGCTTCAGTCTGATGGGCAGAACTCTATTATCATTGTTGGTGGAGCAAACATGAGTTGCTGGCCTGATAGGCTGAGTGATGAGGACTTGGAGGTTGTGGCGAATGCCGGGATTGTCTTGCTTCAAAGAGAGATCCCAGATTCTGTCAATATTCAAGTTGCAATGGTAAGGACAGTACCTTGGATCATGATCATTGTAATTTTTAGAAAACTTACAGTCTAAAGATCAAAAGCTTTATTATGTCTTAGAGTTTGCATTTTCGCATATGAAGCTGTAGGTGCTAACCCATTGTGACTTTGATTCAATTGGGTGGTTGGGATTTTTCTGTCCTGCATTGTTAAATTTTGCTAGCTTCTGGATAAGAACATCAGTAGTTGTACAAACTTCAGTACAATTATTGCTGTCTACTTTTATTGTTGATCAAGATCATTTTCATTGTGTGATCTGCTGCTGATTGATGAATTGATCTGAATATGGCAATTAATTGTGTAATCTAGAATGTAGATCAACAGTGATTAATATTAGACTACAGTATTATTTTTTTTCCAAATAACTTAAAAATACCAACTCATGTGAGAACACTGATCAACTAACGGATTTCAAACATTCTTCAGGTTTAGTGTTGTGCCATGCAGCCAACTAATCCAATTATCTTTCTTTTACCATGGTAATTAAGTTAGTTGTGTATATTCATGACAATCGGTCTGGATGTTGTTCAAAAACTGGTTCACATTTTTATTACAGCATCTTGAGTCCTTGATTCAGGTAATTATAAAATAAATTAATGTCTTTAGCTAAGCAAATATAACAGTTAAATGTTGAGTTCTGCCTATATGCAAAGCACTCACAGTTTACTAATAACTTGTACAATTGCCTTATGTTTTCAGGAGTTCTGAGATTTTTAATTTTGAAGAAAAACAGAGAGCTTATATTAAAAATTAAGCCAAGTGGTTCTCTATAGAAGGAATGTTTTAACTGAGCCAGTATCCTTTTAATGTTTACTGTAGCAAAGCAAAATTTCATTTTTCTTAAGCAAGATAGGAGACTGCAGTTAAATGGAGTCATTTTGATCAAAACATCAATTCCAGTACATATCTCTTGCCCCTGAGCTTTTCCAGCATCTAAGGTGGTCCAGTGGAGAATTTATAGGTCTAGTAAAGTAGTTTCACCTAAGATCTTTTCTGCCAGCTCTATTCATGCTAGGCTTGATTGTAAATTCCTTATAAGTGAGAGATTTAAACTAAGGGCAAGCATTGTGCACCGACATTTCAACATTAACAAATGTTTTCCCAAATAAGTTCTGCTAACTAAGTTTATCATAAGACATTGAAGAATATTTCTTCGATTCTGTTTTTATAGAACGGGCCATGATTTCTTACTTCGAGCACTATCAGATCGCATATTTGTGTTTTACATACTGTACTTACATTATATTTGGATGAACCTCTGATGGTATTATCTGTTCTTGATTGAGTGAGTATGTATGTTATAGTTGTTGATTGTTGATGTTAACATTCTGATGTCACCGTATTTCAGGCTGCTAAGGCTGCTGCTGTTCCTGTTATTCTGGATGCTGGGGGAATGGATGCACCTTTGCCCCAGGAGTTGCTGAACACTGTTGACATCTTCAGCCCGAACGAAACAGAACTTGGTCGTTTAACTGGCATGCCAACTGAAAGCTTTGAGCTGATTGGTGAGGCTGCAAAAAAGTGTCATGAAATGGTTAGTTTAAACTTTATAATCTTTCAACACTTCATTTATAAGCCCTCATCTACTTTTGGACATGGGGTAGCTTAAGTAGGTTCTGATGTATAGTTGGGTTGGATGCAAGCCATATAGGATTAAATGACACCGCATGCAGTCTTTCTTCACAATGCTATGCTATTCTGATTACAGTTTCCTGTGTCTCATATCAGGGAGTTAAGCAAGTTCTAGTAAAACTTGGGGCTGAAGGGTCTGCTTTATTCATAGAAGGCCAAAAACCAATTAAACAGCCAATCGTTACAGCATCAAAAGTCCTTGACACTACTGGAGCTGGAGATACTTTTACTGCTGCTTTTGCTGTGGCATTGGTGGAGGGCAAGTCAAAAGAGGAATCCATGAGGTTTGCAGGTACGGCTGGTGTCATTTTCTAATGTACATCTGTGTTATATTGGTGGTAGCCTCTGCTTTCTCTCTTTTTATTTGTCATGCCATGAAATTTCTCAATAATTTTACAGCCGCAGCTGCTTCTCTTTGTGTTCAAGTGAAGGGAGCCATCCCTAGCATGCCTAACCGGAAGTCTGTTTTGAGTCTTCTTCAGTCTTGTTGAGGATATATTCCCTTCCTGTCTAGTCAGGTGCAATAAATTTGAATGCTGCACTGAGCATACATTTTTTGTTTTTTCTTTTTGCTGTTTTTGTTGGAAACTGGAGAACCATTTTTCAAAATTAGCAATAGGTCTTTTTTTTTAATATTTTGATACTTTGAAATTATGCTTCTCTGAGCTTATAATTTAGGAAGATTGATCTGAAGAGGAAAGGTGGTGTTTGTTTTGACTGGGTGTGGCTCTCTATCAAGAACTCCTGGATCTTTGATCAGGAACTACACCTTCAGACTCACTTAAACTATGACTAGGTTGGGGAATAAGCAAAACTAGGAATGTAGATAAAGATAGAATGCTTTGCGGATCATGTAAGCTCTGAGTCGTCAGACGTTCAAATCTCTCAAAAGGCAAAATCCTATCTGTTTCTTCTACTCAGTTCTGTTTCTGATTGCCAAATTTATGTATATTCTGGAACTAAATAATTCTTTTTTTTCCTTCAATCTACATTTTTATTTCACTCTTTTTCCTCCTTGCCACCCTCATGATTTAACGATCGATGCTGAGGGGCCAGAGTTAGTAATTGCAGCTTAGATATTCAAGATATTTAAGCTTTCATATCTACAGAAAAGGTTGATATGCTTTATTCATTCTTTTTTTGGGTGAAGTTTTGATCGCTCGGCCAGAGCTGGGCCGCACTCTGCTTTATGCATTCTTTTTTGAGTCTTATGGCATCACTAATCTTGTTCCATTCTGATTTTCTCATGTCAGTTATTTGTTTTTTATTTGATTTTGGGTCTGAATTGTTAAAGTTACTGCAGTATAGGTTCTTTGCTGTTACTGTTTGTGGACCTCTAATTATATGCTCGCAAATCGCATTGAACGGTTGTGATTGCCTGTCTATTTGCCAGAATCTCATGGTTAGCCAGAATCTCATGGTTGAAATTCTCAAAATGCCTATTTCTACTCAACCTTTGAAGCCGTTTTATGTTCTTCCAAAAGTTGCATTTGTACACACGCGTGGTTGGTGTGAGTGATTCAACACTCTTATCTTTTTATTTTCGGTCTTCCCAAGTGTTTTTGTCTCGCCTAGGTATGAGTTTAGCCTTGTTTGTGCATTGTCCCACCTTAAATAGGGATCTCTCCCGATATAGTTTTTTCTCCATTTTCGAGACCCAAACATGAGATATAGGTTAACTAGCTTCACCCTAGCAAGAGGTCGATGATGATTCTTCTTGCATTGCGAAGTAATTACTAATAAGAATAGTTTACTACTTAGTAGTTCGACCTAGTAAGAACACGATTATGGACTAGGGGATGCATTTTAAATTTTTCATGAGTAGTTGGCATGAGAAATGTTATTGTTGACAGAAAAACAGAAAATTTCAACTGGGTCTCCTTATCATCGCACTGTTTTCTCCTGATTCGGTCGGCTACGGTGATACGAGACAGACAAGAAAAGCTTTTTGGGAGGATAAGTACAGCTGAGCGTGGAGTGCAGGAGCAGGACTGGGCCGGCGTCTGGTCCCTGTCTCTAACACCGTGTTGTCGCCGGTAAAAGTTGTAGCCACAACCTCATGGCCCCTACTCCTTCCTAAAATCTAAATTACAGTACCTTCTTCTGTACTCACCCATCTTTTAGCATTTAAAGAGCCGTTTAGTACTCTTTTTGACGTACCTTTTTTTATCACCATTCCCTGTCAAGTTGCAGAGGTGAGTGAACTGGATTTGGTTGCGCCAATCGGTTTCTGCTCACCACAAAAGATTATTATTTCCACTTGTGCAACTAATATTAGGAACAATCTAAAGGTAAATGATTTGTTCGATCAGATTTGAATGAGATTAGTTTCCTGATTAAAATGATGGATACGATTACCGAATTATATGTCTAGTATTTTTCACGTGTGATTATCGGAGGAACATAAAAAACGAATTGCACGTCTAGTACTTTTCAAATGAAGTGCGAACCATGTAACTCCACGTTATTAACATTTTCCTGTGGCCAGTTTTGTTTTTACAAATTTCTGTTTCTGAATGATGATGACTTGGTAACATTTATTCCATCACAAATTCATGACCTAAAAATGGAAAGAGAAGATTCATAGCAGTTTCTTGCCCGAAGAAGTGAGAAGGCATCATAAGAAAGCATATGCCCAAAGGCTTGAAGGTGACCCTTTTAATTAGCAAAGAGCATGTCCTATTCCTCATTACTCAATTTGTATCAAAAGTTTTTTGGAAATCAATCTACTCTTTCATTAGTTAAGTTGATCTTAGACTACTTAAAAAGTTAAATCTCGTCACTGGTTTTTTTTTCTTTTCCTAACTCTAATTACTAAACTCAAGAAATTAACCATTGGAGGATTTTTCTTTTTTTCTTTTTCTTGACATTGGAATAGTGAATTGAATGTATTAGCAATTTAGCATGTGCCAACTGACAAGGCATGAAAGCTACAGGCTACACCCATCTTCAAACCTTCACTCTATAAATAGTGGCATATACAACGTTAATACCAACTCAGATCTTCCTTTCTTCCTCTTTTTTTTAATACAAATTATTTTACTTCCATGGTCACGGATCTAATTAGTCTTAATCCTCTTTTTTCACTTACTCATTACTTATTAATCACCCCTTTTGCTTCAGCTAGCCGGGAAATCGAGTAGCCTAGCTACATCAGAGGACTCTGTGACCAAAACGAATCGATCGATATGGCCAAGTTGCTAGTACAAAGCCAAGCTCGGTACATGTACATGGAAGTTGCTCCGCCCAAACTCATCTCCGTGACCAAACGCCGGTTGATATTAGTGTTGGACACAATTGATGAGGAAGAAAAGGGGGGGGCGGCGGCGGCGGCTGATGACATTGCATCTTCGCCGCCACCGGTACGGGTTTGCAACTACTCGTCATTGCGTCTTCTTGCTCTCGCGGAGAGGTCCTCTTTCGGCTTCAACAATATCCTCTAAATATAATTAATATTAATTTGTGGCAGTATTAATTAATTAATATCTAATTATAATAAATAAAAGAGGTTGAGTCCAATATAATTAGCATGCATGGAGGAACATATTAAACACAATTGCGTCGTGTTGTTCTTGCCATTTTTATATTAATTTTTTGTTGTTTTAATCAAATCCAGAGATACCCTGTGCCTCTTTTTATTGTCAGGGGTAATCCGCTGTTGGACTGGATTCAGGAAGTTATCTCCAACCAAGATTCATTCTGGTCATTTTAATTTTTAACTATCCAAAAGCTTAAATAAAACCATCCAGTTTGCTTCTGTGTTTTTTCACATCTGAAACCTGTAACTTATGTTATCATTTTAAGGTAGATCTTTCTTTTTTTTTGTATAAATAGAAGGCTTGACGCCTAAGAAACAACCTCAGGAAAAACTTCCTCTATCACCACTGAATATAGCGGTTAAGCTAGTAGGAACAACAGCAAACCACTGAAACCTAGTATCCTGAGTGAAAGCTAAATTGGCAAGCCCATCCGCTAAACCATTTGCTTCCCGATACACATGAATAACACGAGAAACACATCCAGATGAATGCAGTAAACCCCTAATGTGATGTACCAAATCCATGTTAGCTACTGGAGAAGAGCGGTCCATGTTAATAGCGTGCACCACACTGGAATTGTCACATTGAATTTCCAATTCATGCCATCCACGCTCAAGAGCGTTCTGAACTCCATACAGCATGGCCAACAGCTCTGCACGATACGCCGAACATTGCCCGAGGTCAACAGCGAAACCACCAAGCCACAACCCATCTTTGTCCCTAAAACAGCCTCCACCCGCAGCTCTCTGCGAAGTCTGACGACAAGCACCATCCGTATTAATAGTAACTATACCATCTTGGGCCGCTATCCATCCGACCGAATTGGGCCTGTTTAAACAACCTCCTCCAACACTTAATCCGATAGCTGAATAAACCAAGGTAGTGCTAGTCGCAGCTTTGACAATAGCAATTCTAGTAGAAACTGGCACATGATTATTATTGAAGACAACCTCGTTACGCCACTTCCACAACCACCAGCAGGATAGACCAAATGTAATGTTCCAACCCGTGTCTGTACCACTCCTCCCATGCCCGGTCAGATTTGCTTGCATCCAATCCCGAAAAGACTCTTGACCTACCCTGTTCAACACCCCGAGCGAAGGCAACTGAAGCCAAAATGACTTGGATATTGGGCATTTGCGAAGGATATGCTCTACAGACTCTTCCTCAACCCCGCAGCAAGGACACAAGGCATTATCACTCATATGACGCCGAAATCGCTCCTGATTAGTCAGCAACCGTTGATGACACACCAACCATAGAAACATACGCACCCTCTGAGGTCCCTCCCACTTCCAAGGCAAGCTCCACATACGATCAACAGGACCGTCCTTGATACCAGCTATAAGGTCGTATGCGGACTTTAAGGTGAAATCCCCACTAGATGACCAACGCCAATAGCGCTGATCCTTTCCCAGGGAATGAGCCGGAGGGCAACAGCTCGAGACACAGGAGACAAGGTCATCATCCAAATAGCAAGCCAATAAGGAGGTATTCCACCTACCATCCGGGAGAACAACCGTAGACAAATGCCAATCTCTGATGTTTAATGGAGTCTCTTCACGCATAAGAGCGCATATAGGGGTGTCACCTGCCCAATTATCATACCAAAACGAATAAGGTAGATCTTTCTTTGTAATAATAATAGAGATATTAACTTTTTAATTTCTACATAAATTAATTGATGTGACCATAAATAATTGGAGTTTATCCTTTTTTTATTCAATTTTATTTTTTTAATTTAAATAAATAATAACACGTATATAATTAAATTAAAAAGTTTATAAAAATATTAGTAGACCTTAGATTTTTTTTTTAAAGTTCTGTCATATTATTAATTATTATTATAATATTATGGATCGAATCTATGATCTATATAATAAAGATGACATGCACTAACTAGTGTTATTAAAAGTTAGATTTGATAATTGTAAGTTTAAATATAAACATACTACACTTCATGAGTTAAAATGCATTACTTTTTAAATATTATGTTACATATTTGTTTAATTGTACAATTTAATTTTATATTAATGTATATAAATAATTCTATAATAAAATATGATTTGTTTATCATTATACTCCCTCCGGACACTTTTAAATGACGTTTTCGAATAGTAAAAATTCGTAGGATAATGATCTTTAATCTTATTTTATTCCACATTGTTTCATTTTTACTCCTAATTTTTAATCAAATTACCACAACATCATCAAATTGGGTTGATTCATAAAAAAAAATTGTCATTTACACAAAATATATGCTTCGAAATGCATAAAATGATAAGTATTATGAACAGTAAAAATCCGTAGGAAAATGACAATTAAAAGTGTCCAGAGGGAGTATATTACAGTATAATATTTTTAATTCAATATATAAAAGAACTGCAATTTATTGTTAATCATATGGGCAGAGGCCAATGAAGAAAAATCATACACATGATATAAAACATGCAACAATTAGCCAAATAAAATAGAAGTTTTCATCAAAAAACAATTATCAAGATCAAATGCAGAAGCAATCGAGAAGAAATTACAAAATGCTTTCACTCAAAACCCATTTTTTTCTTGAGCTCGTCGAAATATTCATGCACCTTGTCTTTGTCAGGTAGAGACTTGGAAACACTTTCCTTCTGCAAACATCTCTTAGTCCATTCTGCAAGCTTTGGATATTCATCAGCAAATCTAAGCTTCCCCACAACCTCGCATGCATAAAAGCAGCTGTAGGAACTATAAATAGGAATTGCTGCCACATCAACAAATCCAAAATCATCCCCTCCAAAGTAAGGCTTGTCTCCTAACAATCCCTCCAACGTCTTTAAACTCTCAAGAAGAACCAAGGAATCTGCTGTTTTGTCTTTATTTTTTGGTGCCCAAGCCAATTGTCTAATGATTTCAAAGATCTGCATTCCAATATGTACAATAATTTTTATAAGAAAAATATAAATGTGCATACAATTAATTCAATTTGTATGTCAATGAAAGAGTATATCAATAGTTGTAAAAGATCTTTTAAGAAATTATGGGTTTGAATTATTATAAACAAACAAACAAAAATAGTTTAATGTAATTTTTGGGTAATTGTAATTTGCATCTAAAATGTATAAAGAGTTGTCAATATGCTTCATTGTTCGTCTGGTGACGAAGTACACGTAATATAAGAACTCAAATTCTAGTGTTAGCTCTACCTATCAAGGAATGTACAAAGAGGTAATGGCTAGTACGATTAACCTAAACTGATCTTAAGATTATACTAATTGGTCATGAGGAATTAATTTTTGAATGATGTTATTTTAAGTGGTACTTCAAATTCAAATTCAAATTAAAAAGAAAATTGTTAATAAACGAAAACTAACCTTTTTGTCAACAAAATCAGCCCAAAACCTTGCTGTGGCTCTCTCATGTGGATCGGTGGGCAAGAAATTAGGGGATGTCTGATTCCTCCACACCTCATCAATGTATTCAACTATCACCATCGATTCAAAAACGGGTCGCCCGTTATGGATCAAGACCGGGATCCGTTTGATAACCGGGTTCATCTCAAGAAGCAGAGAGCTTTTGTTTCTCAAATCCTCCTCCCTCGATTCATACTCAATCCCCTTCTCCGTTAATGCGATCTTGACACGCATTACAAATGGACTAGCCCACGCACCCAGCACCACCACCTGATCATGACCCGCCATTATTAATTATGCAAACGATTAATTATTAGTATTATTATTAATTGATAATATTAATCTTGAAGCAAAATGCCAGAATTTATAAGGGTCGGAGGAGTAGTTGTGGAACTTCAACCAAGCCAAAGATCCCAATATATAGGGAAATAGACAATTCTTAGCATCTTTCTTCTGGTATGGGAGATACGGTGGACATGTTGGTCATCGCTTACGTCGTCATCATCAAGACTATTTTTACAAGTTGTGATCAATGTCAAATGATTCAATTAACTTAACTTTATACGGTCAAATTTAATTAATAAAATTCATTTTTTACTCATTGTCAATAAAATCTCCTAGTTTTATAGTACTTTTTTTATATAAAACAATTAAATCACAAATATTCCTAAATTTACCGAGTTATAATTTCTCTATACACAGAAATTGAACTTACAACAATATTACTTAAAGAATGAAAGTATATGATAATCCGCCGGTACTATTATTTGAATTATTACTAAGTAACTATTTTCAAGAGGAAGTAGTAGAAATTGACATTATTTTTAAAGAAGATAATGACATTTTGGACTCTTCTTCAATACGTTGCACTTAAATGCTAACGCAAATTTTATTTTGTACTTTCTACAGATCTGAACGGAGACGGAGAGAGGATCCGCTAGGAAGAACAAATGAGTTTTTACAGATTCATAGTTTTTCCAACGTTAAAAAAGAAGAAAAATAAAATAAAATAAAGTTAGTATTTAACCGTTATGTATTGATGGAAGAGGGTTTAGCATGTCAATTTTGACCAAATAGAAGGTTCATTATGATAATTTTATTATTAGAAATCTATTATAATAATTTTAATCGAGTAGATGGCTCAAAATGTCATTAACCAAGGGCTACTATTTACACATGAAATATACTATATTATTGAATCCTAATAGACATTTCTTAGCACCTTTCTTGTGCTCTACTGGTAGACATGTTAGTCATCGCTTGCGTCATCATCATTCAGATTATTTTACATGTTTCTGATGTAATGTGATATATATAGTTCAATTAAATTATCCGTAACGATTTTAAATACTCCTCACAAAAATAGATGGTAAGCAATGTGGTGGTTAATATCTCGATCCCATTCTTACGATCTATTAAAAAATATTTTTAATTATGTATCTGAAAGGTTGTCCATTTAACTATAATCACGTATATTAAAAAAATAATTAGTTTCAATTATAATGATTCCTTTGGACATAAATACCCCTTTAATCCCTCATTAATTCTAATCAAAACATTATTATGAGTAAATAAAAATATTCAATAATTAAAACCTTCATTTGTATATACAAACGTGTTTTTATTATAGACAAATTTTTTAAAATTTTATATTTTCAACAATATTCATTTATTGATTAAAGCCACATGTAACTTTTTATATTTTTTAGTTTTGTTTTTCAAATATCTAGCTAATAGGTGGCTATTTGGAACAGTAGTATACCTGGTGTATATAGATTTAAGTTCATCCTTTTACATTGTGCAAATTAACAATTGACTTCGTATTAATGTGAGTGAGTGAACGAAACAACATAACACACCGAATATATTATATCATTTTCTCAATAAGTATAGACTCACTTTTAATTATAGAATAATAGATTAAATAATGGACTCATGTTTCTATAAATGAGTGCATTTAGAGCTATAAATGATTTTTTACCGCTTCACCACAATTAACATTAGTATCAATCTTAATTTTTTTAATCCCTCATCTTTGTCATTTTATCTACATTTTAGAACTCCCTGAAGAGGAATAAAGATGGGTTTCTTTCTTGAACTAAAGAGATAGATGAACACGAGAGATGGAGAGATGAGTAGAAAGATGAAAATACGAGATGGAAAGATGAGTAAAGAGATAATGTTTGTTTTTTAATTGGTCTGTTTTTTTCTTTAAAAACAAATTAAAAATTGCCACATATATATTCATGTTATATGTTCTCATGCCTTACATCACCACGATGTTGACGAAATGACAAGTTAATATTGCAATCAACTTAATTAGAACTGATGGATTAAATTAATTAAATCAGTTATACATGCGTGTTAATGTATTCAAAGTGGGAAATTTAACTAATTGATATCTCAATCCTACACCGTTCTCACGTGGTTAATGGAGCTAACTAGTGTTATCAGAACCGGATCAAATAACAAAGTAGAAATGAATGAATTATTGATTTGACCAAATTGACTCATTGGATCATTTTGAACCGTTCACACATCAAATCATTCAGTTTTAGGTAATTGAACCAGTAAAGTTTCATACTAATGGATGTGGCATTTTCCGTTTGCCAAGAAGAGAAAAAGAGTCAATCTGGATTGAACCGGACAACAATTTTTTTCTTTTTCTTTTTTCCTCTAAACGACGTCTTTTGATAATATTATTTTTTTCTTCCTCAAAACGACGTCGTTTTGATGGTATTATTTTCTTTTCTTCCTTAAAACGACGTCATTTTGATGGTGATATTAACCCAACTGGTTGGATAGTGACCCAACCGGTTCACCTATTCTGTAAGAACCGTCTGGATCGATCGATTTTTAACGATCATGATGCATATCCGGTCAAATAGTTGAACCAAATCGAAAATCTTTTTGAGTCACTAATTCGCCGATCTGGCCGTCGGGTTAGTCCCGTTTTGATAACACTGGAGCTAACCTTTGTTAGTCTTTTCCCCTAATTTTTTTCTTCCTTTTAATTGATCTCTAAATTAGGTCCACATTTACTAAGATCATTTGGGGCAATGTAATGCTTATAGGGCAGAGTTGTGGGGGGGTTTTGTTCTGCTTGCTGAGACTGTCAAACGAGGTTGGCACAATGTCGAAGTTCAAGTGGATAATTCTAGCGTGGTTCATGTTCTCAACCGAGCTTGATCTATTCCAGTAGCAAACATGGATTTGAGCCGTAAAATCCAACCGTTGCTGAAAACTGATGGAATGCAGTTTATCGTGGTTTATGTCTTTCGAGATGTCAACGTCGTCGCGGATGGCTTAACTAACCTCAGGTTCATACTTAATAGTAATTTTGAGTAGTTTTTTTTTACACCACCTTCTATTGTTCCTTTTATTTATTGAGACTCTTGTGAATTTTTTCTCTTGGTAATATAAAATTTTGAGCCTCTTTTTATTAAAAAGGAGAAAAATCATTGGTCTATTAGATTATTAATGTGTAGATATTGGTCTATTAAATAATGTATAGGTCTTTTTTGAATAGGTTTTATTCTAATCTTCTAATTAATCTAAATTAATGTACTAATGATTTCTCCCGGTCAATGACATTTGGTGATGCGACATGTATCTTATTGATGTATGGTTGTTTGTAAATTGTAACTAGCCTACTAGCTAGCGTTATTAGCTTAAAATGTTCTAAGATAGAGGTTTTGTCTCATTGTTTTCTTTCCCTTCGTAAGAAATGGGTTTGTCCAATTGGTTAATATATGATTTGGTGAGACTAACCATAGTCTCATCTCCCCACCACTTTTCGCTGAATTTGTGGCACCATAAGTTGCGATGCATTTTCAATGGAAGATCTTATCTTCGCTGACGAAAACGGTGCCTTCACTGCCCCATTTGAGTATCGCTTAGCACCCAACAAAGATTGCAGAGGCTCAATAGAGAACTCAGACATCCTAATATGAGGGACACTATTTGGGGTGGGGTTAAAAATACTAGGGTTGATGACGTCTTTCTTCAACCCAGAACTGTGGGGTGAAGAGGGAGGTGGATGATGGGGATGGTCTCATAGTGTTGGTTAACGAATGACACCATTATATGGCCTTCGCTCCTGCAAATGAGTTTGAAGGTGATCACTAAAGGATTCCGTATCCACGAACACACTTTCGCAAACACAACATGTGATTGGTTTGACAAGAAGAGCGAAAAAATGACATTTTAGGATGAAGGATACAGCTAAAAATAATTTATTTCACGTTTAACAGAAACTTTCAGTTTAAAATAATCCATATCCAAACAATAAATATATAAATTTACTTTAAAATAATAGAACACAACATTGTGATGGCAACGGTCCTCAATTAATTATTTTAGCCCACTCAACCTAATTTCTTCAGCAGCCCTTCAACAAGGTCATACACCTTTTGTTCATCAAGGTTAGACTTGGAAAAGCTTGGTTTTTGCATACATCTGTTGGTCCATTCCACGATCTTAGGGCACTCTTTTTCTCTGCTAAAATTCGCCAATTTCTCAAATGCATAAAGAAAACTGCAAATGGGACCAAGAACAACATCAACAAATCCCAGTTCATCACCTCCAAAATAAGGTTTATCCCCTAATTCTCCTTCCAATATCCTTAAATTTTCAATAACATCCTTTGATGCTGTTGAAAATTTGTCTTCACTACTTCGTGCCCATACCAAGATCCTCAAGTTCTCGAATATCTGTGATTCAATATGTATATATATAGCAGTTGTGTTATAGCTTCAATTACAAATTCTTGAGAACTAGAAAGTAGCCGATTTGAAACGCATTAAATACGATAAACATGAAATAAAATTAACGAGAACTGACCTTTTTGTCAACGACGTCAGCCCAGAACCTTGCTTTGGCTCTCTCATATGGATCGGTGGGCAAGAAATTAGGGGAGGTGTGACTCCAGACCTCGTCAATATACTCCACAACGATCATGGACCCACAAATGGGATTTCCTTTATGGATCAGGACTGGAATCTGCTTAGTAACCGGATTCATCTCCAGCAAAAGAGAGCTCTTGTTGCTTAAATCCTCCTCCCTCCACTCATGCTCTATCCCTTTCTCAGCCATTGCAATCTTCACTCTGATTGCAAAAGGACTACTCGCCGTACCAAGAACAACTACCTGATCCGCCATTGTTAAAAAGATTTTTCAAGATTTTTATTGTTCTTGAATTAGTTTGAAGTACCAGTTAAGAATCCATCCACATCCAATTTATAGTCAGGTTCTTAGTAGAGAACAATTTTTTATGGCCTCATTTTCTCCTCGTGGATTACTGCTCATCTCTTACATCATTATCTTGACTAAATGACAGCTTGTGCAGTAATCAACATGACTCGGGTTGAATTGACTTGTCAACTAGACTAAATCAGATACACAAATCTTTTTCTTTTCTTTTTCTCTGTGATTTTAATTACTAATGAGGATTCTCTGTGATTTTAATTACTAATGAGGATAATATTTCGTGTTTGAGTCTCCTCATTTCCTAGTTCTTGGGAGTTGTAATCATTTAATTACTGCAACTTTTTAATAATTGATGTGGTAGCATAAACAGTACATATCACAGTTTCATCGTTAATAAACAATATTAGCAAGTAACAAGAAAGTTGAGAAGAGGGTAAAATCTTGATTTAGCGAATGAGTCATGCCTGCAGGTTAGCATGCCGACACAAGTGAAACAAATAATAAGCTCGAAAAAAATAGGGAAGGATATACATAAAATGTGCAGAGAGTCGGCAATTACTTCCAAGAGGTGGGTCAGGAGGAACCCAAAAAATTGATAAAACAGGAAATACTACTACAAATTTGATAAAGGCTCAATAAAAGTTGTGTACATTTTACGATTAGTGGCCATATTTTTCAGGGGAAAAAATTTTCATCCACAGTTATATATATGGTGTAATGATAATGACAAAATGGGTATGGACAAGATCAATAAGATACCTCACTCACTCCCCGCCAAAAACAGCTCTACAGCCTCCAGGAAAACTTTTGGCAAGATTCAAACTCAACAACCCTTTCATCTCAATACTACCAACAATAACAATATGGCTGCAGCGAAACCATTGTCACCATCATGACGTCCTTGACAATCCCAGAACTTGATCGAAGAGACTCGTACTGATAACTGCCCATAGTTGTCTCATGTAGAAATATCATTGTCACTATAACATCAATTCATACACAAGATCATTCACCAAGTTCGTCCTGCAAACATCAAGAAACCAGAACAATATCGTAAAAGCATTAGAAATTGTTGTCTAACCAATAAAACTCCTATATTCTTTGCTTTGAAAAAACAAAATGAAAAGAATCATACAATGAGTTCCTCCATTTACAAGAAAGTTCATCACAGACTTGTCATTTCTCAGTGTTAAATGATTGGAGGTGCTTCATAAGGTCCAGCTTCAAAGCCTCGGGTATTTGTGAAATAAATTTCAGTTTGGCCTCAGCAATCAAGGATTTCCTGCATTTAACAAATAACGAATGAAAATATTAGACTGGTTAAAAAAAATGCATTATCACAAACACGACATCGGGAAATGATAAATGCGATGCATTATCGCAAAATGTTTGAAGAGAAAAAAAAACTTAGGCCATCTGAACTATGCTCTAATCTTTCATGTCACTCATCAACCTGATCACTGATGGCCCTTACAATTGCTAGCCAACAGACAAGCTCCGAGCAACGAAAGGTATGGGTACAATATACTACAATATTAGGTGAATCAATAGAGAAACTAAAGATATGATGGTAAAAAGCAACAGTGTATCTTCTTTATTTTTTAACTTTTGCATAATGCAGTTTTGCATCAAGACTCTTCTGCCCCTTCCTGCTCAACATGATCTTGGCCCACAATTCAATGAGTAAGACATAGTCCAGTGAAGGGTGAAGATTTGCTTGCATTATAAAGAGTTCACTCCTTTCCACTAACCATAGCCACTGATCCTGCTTCTGGGAATCTGTATAATTTGTTAACAACCTCATGGCTCGATTAAGATGCCATGCACATTCCTTTATTATGGTACACAACTATTATTAAACATGTAAATGGGGCCACATCCAGAAAACAATAATCAGAGCGAAGGCAAGCTGGAATTGTCTGACAGCAGCCACCAGCTAATTATATAAGTATAGCTGCTATTGTTTCTTTTGTTGCCCTTGACATAAATCGAAAGCTCATTTCAACTGACTGGAATATATATAATCACCATAAGCACATGGCAAAAGGCATAATGCTTGATAAGAAGCCTTCTCTGGATGCTAAAGCTTTATCGAATATTTCTCTACAACCTAGATCAGCATAGAGCTTATTAACAAGTTTTACGACTCACAATAAAGCTTCATCATATGTTTCTCCACAAGCTTCCGTGTTTTGACAGTTAACGCATTAATAGAACTGACAGAACAAACGTGGTCATTGCAAGTGGTGATCACAATCAAAAGACAGATTGAACTAGAACTCTTGAGAATAAAGCAATTTTGAATTTAATATGCCACATCAAGAATAAACCATACTCACTTTAAGGTGTTACCACCGGGCATGTTCCTGCATTCTCCAGCACATAATCTCTTCCGTGAATGCATAAATCTATATACATTCTCATACCAACCACATGATCGCAAAACTGACAAAGCTTCTTTGTTGAGACTGAGACATTTGAAAGCAATCCCAATTTAATAACCAAAAATATAAATACAGAGGCCATGAGTTATCAAATAGTTGACAATGCATTATCATACAAAACAGCAAATAAACTTAGAATAAGAATATGCTTGCATGACCTAGTTGGACAGGAACTGATAGAGATGGCCCCATCAAAATATGGATTCAAAGCAGTGCCACAACAGATCAATAGATTCGGAAAATAACTCAGATGAAATCTTTAATTAAGCTGGCTTGGAGTTGAACTTGACAATTTACGATCGTCAGCAAATCAAAACCTCAAACATTTCAAAAAACATAATCAAACAAAAGAAAATGGAACGCATAACTTGTAACAAATCTAGCTTCTAGATAACTTCCTATCCAAAGAAAATATAGTTAAGGAGGAATTTTAAAGCAGCTGAGATTACATACTTCTCTTTCAGTTCTTCAATTTTGGCTTGAGATTGAGCATCCTGGGCAAAAAGAATACAAGAGTCCCTGTTTAGTTTTCTCTTGCACCCTGGCAGCTTGGAGTGGCCATTAACATAGTTTTCCATTTCAGTATGATCAGGCCTTTCGGTTTTCATTGTGCACAATGAACCATTGTTCTCAGACAATGGCCTTACTGCATGAAGAGTGCCATTTTGATTGTAACCATTTTCACTTCCTGCAGCGAACTCTTGGCACCTATCACCGTTAACAGCACCAACCTCCTTATTATTGTCCAAACTATTCCTGGTTGACAAGGTGTTTTTATCAATTTTATCAGCATGGACAGAATCCTTTGCACTGCCATTGGCTTCCTGCTTTTGAATCTTACAAGCATCAGCACTTCTGTCAACAGTTGAAGCAACCCTCTTGGAACCATTACCCAAAATATTAAACTTTACTCGTGGGTTAGAAGGCACGTTATCAATCTTAGATAGAGCTGAAATGTCTTCCCTTGAAGGTTGCTCAGCATATGGTTTTGTAAGCACTGATTTCACTGGAACAGACCTCTTTGGAGTTTCAGATGACTCATTTTCATTAAATTCACGCGATTTTACACCATTGGAAGTGAAAGTGGTTGTGCCAGATACCGGCTTTTGGTTAGCTCGACAGAAAAAAAGCATATAGACTTTTTCTGACAAGACCTCCTCCAGGGTTGAAAGTGTTACATAAGAGTCATTGCAGCAATACCAGCGACCCATAGCATCCTGTACATACAAGAGAAAGCAACATCAGCCAATAGTTCAACTTGCAGCTTTCCTGGAACTAACATCAAAGAGCATGTATACAAAATGACAGACATAAAAAAGGAGGTCAATGTGGACCTTGATGTATGCATAATAGTGCCCAGATTCTGGTGAGTACCCTGAATGCACAATGGTGCCAAAAAGTTTATACTCTGGTTGTGGATCCTGCAAGGAAATCAGGAAAATGATGTGAGAACAAAGTGCTATTCAATTGCATGTAAAGCAAGCCACACCAGACAGACAAACACTATGGCCATGTCGCAGATGAACCATGCCATAGGCACAAACAAGAAGGTAGTTTATAATCATGGTAATCAGGAAAAAAAGTGTGCCATGATCAGCAAGTAATATAATGGTGACTGATAAACCATGTATTGATAACACATGAGGAAATAACAAGGGCAGTAAGGTCTTTTGTGGTGAGGTTGACTGGTAGTATGACCATGTAGACGGGTCGATATAAGTTGACCGTCTAGTACGTACCGGTGAACGTACAAGAAACGGGATTGTGAACCGGTATCCGTCAGAGATAACGGTTATAAGCTAGCACCCTACCGATAGGAATAATGACATCAGTAAATGGCTCGTAACGGTTCTGAGGTAACCGTTACGTACGTTGCAGACTGTGTTAATGGCTCTATTAATGACATTGATTGTCTTCATTAAACGCCTGTGTAACGGTCGTCAGGATGGCTTATAAATAGCAAGGTAAGGAAAGGTAAAACACACGCATCCACACACAGGCTGTTATTATCCTTATACTCTTACTATTTACACAACAACTGACTTGATCGTCGGAGGTTCTACGCCGAAGACACCCTCCGGCGCATTGCAGGTTACGCGAAATCAACTCGGAGGCGAGGCAGCTGACGCAATTACCCAAGAGGACCTACCCCCGTTCATATATTATCATGTATTTAATTCCCCTTGTAAGGTTTGAAATATTTAGAACACTTCCTACTCCATAGAGAATGTGTTACCATATTTCCTACATTATTTGATCCAATGATATTAACCCCAAGGCAATGAATTAGTATAAAGCCCAAGGAAATTTATATAGGCCAACTAGAAGAGAGAGACTTTGCAACATTTTGAGGACTAACAAGATTGCCAGTCTATTACTTTTCTCCTCAAGGATGAAATAAAATCAAACCCAGAGGTCGTCATCCCATTCGTTGATTTAATGTTCTTCTACATGGAATGTTACTCTACCATCCCTTGGATTGGTGATATGCTGTACAACATAGTCACACAATCATATGCTCCAAGTTGCTCTAACTGCCTCAAACGTCAGCTTTAAATGGTAAGGTATTACATTAAAAAGTGGGGATAGATGGGGAAACTTAATTATCAATATCAATGGGTTGTTTATGACAACATACTAAAGTTTATGATCTTACAAACTTTGCTTTGTCAGCCCATGACATCAACAGAACCTTGCCGATGATGCAGGGTGTCTCACTCATAAAAGGGATAAGAGACTGCAATGGGCATGTTATAACACACTTTGTGGGTGGTGTGCAAGTCAATTCAGTAAAGAAAGGTTAAAATACAATATGGCATCTTGACACCACAATTGCCAATGGATAAATAATAGTAACAACCCTAAACCAACCAGAGTTCTGTAAATATGAATCCGACTAATATATAGAATTTTAACTGAAACAGAAAATTAATCTACAGCATCAAGAAGACTATATTTACAATTTTACATTTCCCTCACTGCTTTTCGACAAATTGAAGGAGTAAAGCACAAACAACAGCATGCAAGTGAAATCGAAAAGTTTCCAAAGAAAACTAAATCTTATAATGCAACAATAGGTTTGACGGCCTCCCTGGTTCAATAGAACCACAGCATTCTGAATAAGTCTGACACTGTTCAGACAAAGAACATATTGGGAAACAAAGCAGAAAACAAAATGGGAGACGATAATTGGGTATAAACTCATTGTGAAGCATTCAATCCATTCAGCAGAATCACAATTGTACGTAAAAGTTAGTAACCCATTTCTTTGCAAATTAGGGGCAGACTAAGCAGCAGTGATGCTGGGTCAATGAGCAGTGTTAAAACCCATTGCTAACATAATGGACTGATGCAGGCCAGCCTAGTAATTGTCCTGGAAAGGCAAGGGTTGCTTTCAGGTAACTAAATAAATAATAATTGGGCAGCGAAGTATAAATCATATCTAAACCTAAGAATTCCCAGTAAAAGCCTCTCATACTTTACCAACACAACAACTCTTGAATAAAATATTATAAACCTACGTGTTTACTGATGTGATCCCTAAGTAACTAGGGTTCCCTGCTAGAAAAAGCACTTCATACTAAAACAGAACTATTGTTTATTACTACTAAGAAACCCTAATAAGACAATATGAATAACCAGAATATAAAATACAAAATAAGCACCTGTCCCTTGTTCTGTTCTTTCCAATGCCCTCAACTTTCTATCTATTTCTACCCACACTAAATGAATTTTGTTTTAAACTTAACCTTGTTCAACCCTACACAATACTGGCCCCTAATTCTCCATCTGTTTATTTATTTATTTTGAAAAAAAAAAGTAACCAAAATGTATAAAATGGTTACGGGAAAATTTTACAGAGACAAAAAGTAATCTTCATCCTTCCCTCATTTTCATTCTACCCTGTTTAGCATTGCAGTCACTGATCATGTCAGTCAGAATACATCAGAATTGCATATCTTATAAGATCTATTAGTTGACTTCTAAATCATTTTAACATTTAATGATTCGGTTCATGCTTTAATTTCAAATAATATGAGTGTTCTGACAGAAGGAGTAGCTTTCACCTACATGCATATCGCGATGTACAAAAACCACGTAAACTGTAGACACACAATCCACTTACTGCAATGAAAAGAACTTAGATCCCCGAGTACTACAATGGTTGATGGGTAATATACCTGGCTCGCTTTGCACATGAAGCTAGACAACACCAAAAATTCTTCAAATGTAATAGCCTTATCGATCTTCCCCCCAAATATACCTTCAAATCTCTGTCAAGTTGTCAACACCAACCAATCCAACAAAAACAATCTAAATAAACATAGAGCAGCTAACAAGAAAACCCAATTTGAAAGAAGAAAAAAACATGTCAAGTAAAAACCTACCTTAAGTTGGATAACCAGAATATTGGGCGCCTGACGTATGGACATTTGCTTCCTTGCTTCCACCAATTTCTTACACCTAAAAAAACATAAGTCTAATTTGAATAACAATAGAAATCAAAAAAAAAAAAAAAAACAATACATGATAAAAATACTCACTTTTCGCACTTGTACTTATTATTCCCGGCCAAAATCTCTGGTTGGAAGAACTTTTGCATTGCATCTGTAACTGAATTACTTTGCAAAATATCGAGACTAATATCCATAATGTCATCGACCTTATTACTCTCACAATTACACGACAAACACTTAACCTGGCTCTGCAATGCACCTCCAAAAATCTCTTTGACTACTGTACTCCCACTACCACTATAATTCCCATTAGTGGAGTCATTCCCCTTGCTGCAATGGAGCTTCTTAAGGCGCAAGCACGTGTTGTGGCAGGCGTCAATTACATAACGTAAGAACTCATGTGCATCCTCCTGTCGCCCACACCTGAAATGCTCAGCAAAAATCCTCAAACACCTCTGGATCTTGGCAGGAGCATCAAGGGTGAGATCAATACTCAAGGAACGCACTATCCTCTTCTCCAGTATGCAAAAAGGGCATTCCCTCTTCCTCTCCCCATTGGTAGAATCACCTGTCCAGAAGAAGCATAAGAAAAAGAAATAGAAACAGAATTTCTTCCAAACCAGGAATCCAGAGATGGGAAGGATTATTGGTTTTTTTTCTTTTACTTACAAAGAGAGGAGTGTTGGAAGCGGAGGCAGAAGTTGGCGAGGGGAGGAGTGTAAGTGAGGCATTGGAGGACGCTGTTGAGGTAGCAGGAGTTGCCAAGGTTCTTGAGACCGAGGGGAGGACCGGTTTGGCGCTTCTGGCTCAGTAAACTCGGCTGCCAACTCATTTGCAATTGCAATTGCAAACCTAACCCTAACCCGCCCATTCATTCTTCTTCATTTGCAAAACGACAACAAACGGGAGTCGTTTTGTTTGCCTCCCCTACCAGACTATAACAACCATCATCACCTGCTGCTGCGCCGGAATGATCCGAATCGCATAGCGAACCTTCTAGAAAAAGTCGAAGAGGAAGGGGGGGGCGAGCGGTGGGGGGTAGTTTATGTAAAAAGGAAGAAAAGTAAGGGCATATAGTAATTTTGTTATGGAATGATTGTGTAGCGGAAGTAGAATCTAGTGATTATGTTATGTATCTACTACCTCTGGCTCTGGATGATGGGGATTTCGTTGCAGGTGTCTGTCTTTGCGAGGTTTCATTCCATTTCCCCCCTTTCCCCTCCCTTTCTATCTTCCGGAGCGTTACATGATATTTATACGGGTAATGCTAAACAGCAGAATGAAATAAGAGGAATGACGTGGCGGTCACGTCACTCTGACACATTGTGCACGTGGTACTTATTTACTCCCTCCGTCCATTTTTAATGGACGCGAGGGAGTGTTTCCCGTTTATTAAGGCAGCTGACAGTGTCAGACTGTCAGCTGCCAATCTGTTTTGTCTGTGGCCCACAGACAAAACAATTTCTTTTCCCTCATGGGCTTCCACTGTTGCAACACGGCCCATTGTGCAATGTCCTCCGTTGGCACAATTTCTTTTCCCCATTTGATTTTAATGTTTTTTTTATAAATGGAAATCTCCTCCGTTGCCCATCATGATCATACACAAACTCAAACAATAAAATTCATAGTCATTTCATCAGCTCATCATGATCATAAACATACCAGGAACTGGAATTCAGGAAACAGAAGCTAGAATCCATTCTAAAAGTATCAACCAAAGGTATCACTAACCCAAATGAAAGAGAACCAAATCAAGAATGATAAAAGCTTCAAACTTTTTGTGCTGCTAAGCTAAAATAAAGAAGTACACAAGCATTTCTGACTTACAAACTGTAAAGCATTGAACTAATATAACTTCATTTGGGAAGTACTTCAAGTTCAATCCATCCTATGACCCCCGCCCTTGTGGTTCAACAACCAGGGTGGTTCTAATAGAACTGGCATTGATTACCCCCATGGAAGTTAGTAATGGATATCTTCCTCTAAGGGACATAAATAAGTTGTTCTCTTCAGAAAAACACAAGAGCCAATATTAAATATTGCATTACATGTGATGCTTCTTAGTTTCCTTAATTCAAAATCCAAGATTGTAAAGAATAGATACCTGCCAAGAGTTGATACAGAGTACATTGGCATAATTCAGAACCCATTCCTCCAATTTTGATAATCCTTCGCGTCCCACAATATTAGTGCCCTCTAAATTCCACGTATCAGCACCTAAAGCATAAAGCTCAGGATTCACACGCCCAATACTGAAACAACATCAGATGAGAAAATATCATCTCACAAGGATCAATATTGATGCGAAGATAACTGTACCAAAAGGAGAGCAATGTAATGACACAAACAAGCTAAAAGGCAACAATACAAAATCTCATGAATCAATACATGTTATCTATCCACTGACACGGTCTTACACATAACATTCAAACACATGGAATTTTAAGTTCTTTTGAATTTATAAACAGATGACCACATCTGGGAAAAACATGCATTTATCCTACCAAATTCACATCAATGATTGCATGCTGTAATAAAAATCCCATAAAAAACCAGCAGAACAAACAACACATATTGTACATATTCAGTTTTGAGACATTTCATATGTAGAGCAACAGGGAACATGTGAATGCTAGGATAAGAATCACTTATACAGTATGGTTTTGTTTTCTAACATCCATTTAATGTAAATGGTAATCCAAACACTGTAAGGATGGAATTAGCAAGTGTATATAAGTTGGTGACGCACAATATCCATTTTGCGGTCTTTTGGCATCATCATCTGATCCACATTCAGAACATATAAACCGATCTACTGTCTTTGCTGATTCGATGGTCATACCCACACAACCAGGATGATACCTACGTAGAAATGCAGAGAAACCATATAAATTGAAAGTTCAACCTCAGGAATTGTGAAATTTGAGAAGTATTTGAGCATACAGAACATATCCGTGATAAAAAAATTAAATTAAATTTTGATAAAAAAAAAACTGTTAAGAAATCAAACCCAGTAGCTTGACAACAACTAATAAAGCATTCACAGCACATAAAATTAATTTCATGAGTTGATGTTGCTGAGAATTATGTACAAATACTCACCAGTTACCTCCTCCTTGTAAACGAGCCAACGATCCACGTCTTAAACCCAGCCCAGATCGAAAACCACGAGGTCCTCATGTCAGCGGCCACCATGGCGGCCATGGTAACGTCTCCGCTGCCGGAGTCGTCTTAAACCCAACCGATCCCACGCGTCTCCGCTGCCGGAGTTGGGACCTCGCGTGGCCCTGCGTTGCCTCTCCTCATTGACAATATTGATGCCAAAATAACCCCAATTCTTCGCAGATACTTCGCATCTCCACGCCGAAATCACGGATGAAAAATCCTAATTTTTTTTGAAGAAATTTGGGAGAAGAAGAGCGATGGGTGTTGAGGAGAGAGAGAGTGGATCTTGAGTCTGTTGTGCAGCAGAACCCGTGTCCCCTTATTTGTTTAAACTTCCAATTTTGCCCATGTGTATTTCTAACTTCACTCAATGACATTGAGGGCGTTTTAGTTATTATGCCCGAAGGCGTCCATTAATAATGGACAAGGGAAAGACTCCCTCGCGTCCATTAAAAATGGACGGAGGGAGTATAAGTTTGCCATCAATTTCTATTACGAAAATGCCATTAATGTCATTAAATCACCTTCTTCATCATCTCTTTCACGATCTAGGTTGAAAACTCTTCTCTTCCATAGCAGCAGCCGCTGCTCCTCCTCCATTCGTGAAAGAGAGAAGAAATAAATCTCAATGAGCCGTAGTGGATCTGTTACAATAATAAATAATACTGCATTGAATAAAAAAATTTAAACAATTTATAAAATTCCATCTTATCTTTATTAATCAAAAAAGATTCTCATCTAGGTGCAGAGGCGTCTTATTGGATCTCTAGTCAACTGTTAACACCGATTGATTGGAGTAGGAGTCGGAGTCGGAGTTGGTTGGAGTTGCTGGCACCAGAATCAGCTCCAATCCAACTCCAAGTTCTAAATCCAGAAAAAGGTGAAAAGAAAAAAGAGAAAGAGAGGAGCAAATTGTAAAAGAGATTATGGAGGAGGAGTGGTTGCTGCTATGGAGGAGAAGAGCTTTCAACCTAGATCGTGAAAGAGATGATGAAGAAGGAGATTTAATGGCATTAATGGCAGTTTCGTAAATAGAGGTTGATGGCAAACTTGTAAATAAGTACCACGTGGCACAATGTGTCAGAATGACGTGGACCGCCACATCATTCCTCTTGTTTCATTCTGCTGTTTATCATTAATTTTTAATAAAACAATTGCATGGTTTTTTTTATTTTTAATTTTTTATACTAATTAATAATTATAATTTTCTTTGGGGAACTAGTCCAAAATGTCTTTTTTTATACCAATTTAGTCTCTAAATTATTCCTTTTCCTGTTTAATACTCCTGGTGAACCACAAATAATGGGGGAGACTCATTCTCTAATATTCCAGTCATTTAGTTAAAAAAAATAGAGACAATAAATGGAAATGGACCCGGGATCAAAATATAATTTTATTTTATTCAATAAGGAATGAAATGAGAAGTAATATGCCACCATTTTTCTTAGTACAAATACTTTTTTATTTTATTCAATAAATTTATATATAAATTATCAAATAGTATAATCAATGAATTTTATTATTAAATATATTTAATAATATAATTCCATAAAAAAAAAGGGAAATAGCTTGAAGCACTCTTGTACTATCCGCGAAAACCAACATCCTCCCCTATCCTTCAAAAATGCCTATACACCTCCCCTGTACTACGTTGACCGAGCAATTTCACCCCATTGTAACCGTTGACTGCCATTTGACTGGCTATTTCCGGTTTTATGAATAAAATAATAATAAAAAAAATTAAAATTAAAAAAGTAGCATTTATTCTTTCTTTTCCATTTTTTCTTTTTCTTTTTTTTTCTTTTTTTTTCTTCTGCCTCCTCCGTCACCAATAACCTACCTTTCTTCTTTCTCTTTCTTTTTTCTTTCCTCCGCCTCAATCCCTCCTTTCTTCCTTTTCTTTCTTTTTCTTTTCTTTTTTTTTCCTCCCTTTTCTTTCTCACCATCCTCTTGACCAGATCCGTCTTTTGGTTTATAAAAATTAATATGATTCTTGGGTAAGTGAGAAATCAGATCTGAGATACTAGATCTGGGTGCTGAGAAACCAGATCTAGGTGTTGTTGAGGAAGAAGGGAAGCAGCTGTAGGTGAGGGTGACGGTTGGGGTTGAGCAGAAGTAGCTGTAGGAGCAGAAGCAGCGTTGGTGGCAGTGCCGTCATCAGATCTGGGCAGCTTGTAAGATTTCTTGACCATAACTAGTAGAAGCGGAGAGAGAGGACAGTTGCGAGAAGTGTTGTGGACTGGTGGTAAGGTGTTTACCTCAGCGTATGGAGGGTGGCTGAAAGATTGGGAGGGAGGAGCAGCGGCGTTGGCCGCATGAGCTATGTGGTTGTGTGGCCACATTAATTAATTAGTTTGGTGGTTTGATTTTGCAATTTGGTGGTTTGGTGGTTTGATTTTGCAGTTTTGGAAGTTTTGAGGAGATGGTAAAATTAAAATTAATTAATTGATGATGGTTAGTGCTGTGATGGAGGAGGAGGCCAAGAGCCAATGGAGAGGGAGAAGGTTGATGGTCGGTTGGTGACGGAGGAGGAAGAAGAAAAAGAAAAAGAAAGAAAAGAAAAGGAAAAGAAAGAATAAATGCTAATTTTTTAATTTTAATTTTTTTTTATTATTATTTTATTCATAAAACCGGAAATAGCCAGTCAAATGGCAGTCAACGGTTACAATGGGGTGAAATTGCTCGATCAACGTAGTACAAGGGAGGTGTATAGGCATTTTTGAAGGATAGGGGAGGATGTTGGTTTTCGCGGATAGTACAGAGGTGCTTCAAGCTATTTCCCCTAAAAAAAAAAAATGGTAGCATCACAATTATTTATTCTTTTTATTCATTTGAGAAACAAAAGATGTGATTGTTAGCTCAAACTGTTTCCTTCATTCACGCTTAATTTGGAAATCTTGATAGCATCACTTGTGTTTTTTAGCATAGCCTGCTACATTTAGACATTTGAGTTTTCTTCCTAATTTTCTTTTACATTGTTAATTGTTTATCACTCTTAACTCAATTTTTTGATTCGAGTATGAAAAATAGAGTAAGATTCAACTATTCTCAAACGAGATTAAACTTCTAACTGTTGGGGCAAACAGGACACCAACGAGTAGTTGGTGTGGTGAACCCAAACAAAATCGTATTCAATAACGAAGATACATGAACCTCTGTGGAGTTACACTTTTGCCGTCAGTGTCTCCACTTAATTCATCTCTACTTCATTTGGTTCCTTACCAGCACAATCTTCTTCTTTTTTAAAAGAAAAGAGAAGTGATGAACAAATGCAGCAGCCAGGACAAAGGATTATAAGAGCTTTAATGCTTGCAAAATAATTCAATGTATTACATGTTATAGTTTCTTGTAGTAAAATGGATGTTATAAAGGAACTATGAGACACTAACATTACAATAAAAGAACTGATATCGTACAATCAATCAGGTAAGAGCAACGAAAGAATCGTGTCATCTTCAATTTACATACCTCAAAAAACATCTCTATTGATTGCTTTAAATGCACAACTAATTGTTGGAATTTGATGTTGCAGTTAATGGTATGGATTCAGTTTGTTGTGATTCATCAGCCGCAGTATCATGCTTAGAAGCTTCCTTCTTCAGCTTGTGATTATTATATGCAGCTACACCAACAATGGCTGCAATTGAACGACAATCAGAAAACAAAAATCTCAATTTAGTTCAATACCAACGAGTAGCTGCACATGAAAAGGAAAATCAGTTCCAAAGAGGAATGGAAGAGAGAGAAATCTACTGTTAGAATACTCACCAATGCCGTAGCCAAACAGATTTATGAGTGTGAGCTTTGTATCTGCAAATAGAAGGGCTGACACCAAGACAACTATCCAGTCCTTAACAACTCCAGCCACACGGATGGTCAGGGCGCTTGTATGCGAGATCACAAGGAAAACTGATAGGTTGAGTGCAAAAGTACAAAGAGAGTTGAGAGTTAGCACAAGCGGTTGGAAGTTCCAAACCCCTTGTGCCTCCATTCTCGGCTTCTCTAGAAAGATCCATGGAATGAATAAGCAGATTGCACTGCGTGAGAAAACCAAAATAAAGTTCAAAGTTCAAACAGTCATACTATTCAAGGATATGGAACTCGAAAGAAATGTTCCATGAGGATGAAGCTTTGCGAGTGAAGGGATGAAGAAAGTACATGCCTGCAGGGACTAACATAGTACATGAGAGATATAGGGTTCAATTTTAGACCCTTCCTTTTGACCAGAATTTCCATAAAAATAAGTCTCAAGGCTTCTCCAACCACTCCACCCATCTGGTACACAACACCAACCCAGTTTATTTCTATTTCTCCATAAGAAGCAACTAGGACACCAAAGCTTATGACTGACATAATCAGGAGCATTCTGCAGCTCATCATCTCAAGTCCAGCTGCTACTCCAAGCACAAAAACAGCAACAGGCACTGCAAATCTCGAAGAAATAGCATCATCATACAAGTGCCAAAATGGGCAGGAGACAAGTAGTGCATGTTGGCTAACAAAGTACTCTGCTAACCACCTAAGGCGAAGGTCCGCAAAATTTCTGATAACATGGAACTGATCCTAAATATTATTTTTGGAGATAATAGTGGATTAATTTATCAAGACTGTGATTGAAACAGTGTGAAATTACCACAAAAAGGGATCAACCGTGGAAAAAAGGTGAACACTTACTTATAGCCTTCAACATCTGTGCGAAAGATACAGATATATACAGGTAGGCAGTATTTCCCAGCCAAAGAGTCATAGCAAACATTGCACCAATTGGAATCACCGACGTTGCATATCTAAATATACAGATCCATTAGTATGCATACGTAATGAAATAGATGTAAGAAGAACATTGAGCTTACTACTTACATTTCTGGTGTCATTCCATCCTCAACCTTCACAATCTGCAAAGAGACACAAATCAAGGTCAAAAGAGGCAAGTGGAAAACACAGAATTATTCAGCTGGTCATCAAGCCAAATATAATCAATACCTTGAAAACTTTTGTTACTGTAAAGCACAGCACAGAGGAGAAGACCATGTGAAGCAGAGTTAATCCAAGAGGATAAGGAAAGTTTATTTCCTTAGATGACAAAACCCACTGCAATTGACAATTTTGGAATAAAAACTGCCAGTTAGTCAGGCGACAGGACATCACGAGAGTACCGCAAAATTAAAAGAGAATTACCAACAACAGCAATTTCTCAATGTAATCACCACAAAATACAGTAATGTAAAGACGTACAAACCCAAGTGGCAAAATGAAGGGCACTACTAAAATGTTGCGCAGAAGGTCAAGTAGAGCCATCTAATTCATGCAGTTAAGCACCTCTGAACTATTTCCCACTATTATGATTTGACTAACTAATAGCAATGGACAATATTCACAACCTGGTTATGTCATATAAAAAGTAGAGGTAACCTAGTTTGTACAAAACCTTACATTATTCAACACTATCGATCTTTCTGCAACAAGATTGAAATTGAACTTCTTAAGGTATGTAACAGTTCAAAAAGAAAACTCTAAAGGTAATATCATACTCAATGTTACTTAGGAGTTAAATGGCAAAGCCAAGGGATCGATCTCCACTTTTTTCTTTTCTGGATTACCAAGACTTTTCTGGTCCTCTTCTTCTTAGATTGCCTCGACAATATGGCAGGGTTGAATCATAGGTTTTCAGAATGGAAGAGCACATCTTTTCACTAGACAGCAATTCGATCCCTAATAACATGGAAATATCCCCCACATTATAATCTATGACGAAGTTCATAGTCTAGTAGATTTTCATGCCCTCATCTATTCTTGTCCTCTTTCCTAGCTCCCATAAGGGGCAGCTTTTATGGAGTTCACTCTATACATGTTCCCAATTTGATTGCATAAATTACACCCAGCATCATGTGAACTCTCCCTTTACATCCATGGGTATACGCCTTTTCATCCAATCATGGTTAAAATAGTCATCAACAAGATGCAATGCCATTTCATGGAAAACCAGATTAAGACATCTACAACCATCTTTGTACATATGCTAACATTGGGGTTTGGACATGCTTCAATTAACCGGAACTATAAGCTAATCAGATAAAGGGGTAAACCATATCGAAATCCAGTAAAAGCTTCATTTACATTTAAATAAAACCCCCTGGCGTGTCACTCAAAAACGTCAATACTAGTAAAAGCTTGATACATTTATTTCTGCAAACGGCAATACATCCACATCAAAACCTCACACTCGTAGAAAGCACACCCAGGTTAGTACCCCAAACTAATTCAATTGGACATTCAAATTATTATGCCAAAAACCATACTTCATGAAATAACGACATTCACGAAATGGGTACTAAAATTCACTGCACTACCTCCGAATCGAGAAATGGGTACAGAGCAAAAACGTGTAAAAAGTCAAGTAACAGATCACAGAATGAGAAACGGAGAAAAGGATAGGAGTTGACCTTGTTGAAGAAGATCTGGCCGGCAGAAAGGGCGATGTAGAGGAGGATATAAGAGTAAGTCACCACTTTTTTTTCCGCCATTGCCGCAAACCAGCTCAATTAGACCTCTTAGGAGACTTTCCAGGGAAATTACTTCTTCGTTAATGTCAGCTCTTGTAGCAGTAGGAGGAGGTTAAAGGTAGAGGTAGAGGGGTGTGGTAGGCTAGAATTTTTAAGCATGTACATAACCTCGGCTTGCATTTGCTATGTTGGAAAAAGGCAAGAGAGAGAAAAGCGGATGTCAGTGACGACGATTGCCAACCCAGTGCGGTGGAATTGCTCATGAGGATTGGGTTTTTTTTCTATTTTTAGAATATGTCCATTGATTGGCCTGTTTCTGTTGACTGTTTATATTTCGTTTGGTTTAGTAAGGGTCTGTTCGGCGTTTCGATTTTAGTTGGAAAAATTTTGTGAGAAAAAGTGCCGTGTGAAAAGGACTTTTGGGAAATTGAGTGTACTGTTTGGTAAAAAAAATTAAAAGTGCTGTGAGATAGCTGAGGTGTTTGGTAAAACAGCTTTTCAAAACTATGGTTTAAATGTATAATGACCATAAGGGCACAATTCATTTAAAGTGTTATAATTAATTTTTTTAGTATCTATATATATTTTTTAATCAATCTATTTATAATTTAACATCTACCCCATAATATTTATCCAATATCATAAATAAATTAAAGTTATTTAATAACATAAATAAATAAATAAATAATTTATTAATATTGTAATCATTTTTCAACATATATAATTCACGATTACATATTCATAACTAAACTATTAGCTATTGAGTTACGAATTTCATTCATAGGTAATATTTGACTATTATTTCTGTCACTTTGCATACATCCTTCACCTATATTCATCGCTTCTTGTAAAATTCCCACAGTATCTAAAATAAGATCATGTGGTATAGGTTTGCAAAGTTATTTTTGAGAATTCAATTAATATTGCTAAAAAAATTGATCGTATAGGTTTGCAAAATTATTTCTGAGAATTTATTTTATAGAAAAAAAATAAAGTCAATTTGAAATCGCAATTTAACTAATTCTAACAAATAGGATGGGTAATAAAGAATAATACTATTTAATTCTAAAAGTTTTAATCATTTAGCCACTGTTCCTTCTCGTTTTTGTGAAGCACATCACATGCCCACTCTTAAATCACACGGCCAAGAAGAAACGTTGAAATTTAGGATAATTTTTTTTTGGATCTCTTCTAAAACCTTAATCAGTCCATTATCCATGGCCACTCTAAACATCCTTAACAGTTACAAGCTCCTCTCAATAAATTATTACAAGCCCTATGGTTGTAAGTTGCAATGTTTCAGATGATTAAAATAAATAAAGTAGTACTGAGTTTCATTGGGCATTATATATCAATTTTAAAATTTTGATCAATGATAACATTCTCTTTGAACGAAATAATTATTACAAATAAAAATGAAAATAGTTCCATTATTATAGATCAATTTCACTAGATTAAGATCCTGATAAAATGAAAATTACACAAAACCTGCAAATTATTTCAGCAGGTGTCCTAAATCTTCTTTATGAATTATTTTAACTATTTTAACTAGAGGATCTCCGTCGCCAAACTTCAGCAGAATTAAACAGCAGCACAGGAAACAGAAAAGGGTCGTATGCTAACATCCATTAAGGTTTGTAGCGTCGAACTCTTGCAGTAGTGATTGAGGGTTTAAAAACAAAGGAACTAAGCAATGTGATCTTTCCTGTTTCTGACTAAATGAGAAGTATTTGAGGTTTACAGACAAGACATGTGCTAATTCACCAAAGCTAATGCCACAACAAGTTTAGATCAATAAATACAGCAAGGTTATAGATATGTTCTAATGTTACGCACACATAACATACCCACATTGTGACGTTACAGATAACAACCAGACTATATTTCACAAACTGTTAAGAACAAGTAAAAGATAAAATCCATCAATAACACGTTAAACATAGAGGAATAAGAAGAGAGAACAGAACAAGTTTATATATTTTGATTTTACGGTGCACTATGCAATAGCACAGAAATTATAGAGAACGTTTGGCTGATCAGCTGAACCCAAATAAACAACAGCCGCAACCTGAATGTCACCATGGATAGTTTGAATTTCAACAGATAAACCTCTTTACCTGGAGGAGGGTGATCTAATCTCCATAACATTATATAATCCACTATACTGAATTGAAAGATAAGTTCATGACACAAAACTGTTTTAGCCATAGCAACGGTAGTACTAAAGCCCAGAAGCAAGGAAAACCAACTTTAATCAATTTGGCAACACCACAGACGCAACAAGAGAAATTTCACACAAAAACAAATAAAAGTTTGAACAAAAACAGTTCCAAATCCTACAAACCTCAGAATGCAATGTCGCATACAAAAACTGGCAAACAAGTAATCATATGGGTCTGCAAATGCTAACCTTAATCTGTTGAATGTAACGTTTGGAAAGGTGGGACAGAAACTGTTTGGTGCCATACTTCCGCAAGTTCAGTACACCCACCACCAAAAAAGCTGCCCAAGATAACACAATTTTCAAAACAGAAGACTGGTTAAAACCAAATAACAATTAATTACACCAACACAAATTAAGTAAAATGATTGTAGAAAGAGTTTACATGTTCTCAGCTTCTCATGAAATATAAATGGGGTAATAGCTTAAAACACCCCTGTACTAACCGCGAAAAACAAACTCCTCCCCCGAACTTCAAAAACGCTAATACACCTCCCTTGAACTACGTTGATCGTGCAATTAGCCCCTTCTGTCCATAATTAATTACATTTTTTTGTGGTTTTTTGGTATTTTTTACAATGTTTCTTGATTTTTAGGTTAATTACATTTTTTAAAGAATTTTTACATGTTTTTTAGAACTTTTACAAATTTTTTAAAATTGTAAAAATGTGCATTGAGGGGCCTTTTTGCCCGAAAATAATAGTCCAGGGGAGGTGTATTAGCGTTTTTGAATTTCGGGGGAGGAGTTTGTTTTTCGCGGTTAATACAGGGGTGTTTTAAGCTATTACCCCAATATAAATTACAATACTACTAATATAAAAATTGTAACACAACAGTCATACAAAATAAGTTATACGGGGTCTCTACTACACTACTTATTTCGGCCCTTTTCGATGAAATGATAAGTGATCCTTTTCGATGAAATTTACTTCCACTCCCTTGGGATGTCATCTACAACACATATAATTGATAAATTGATTGGCATTCACCAAGTAATTAAAAGTAACAAGAAAGCTAAAGCTGCCACATTCTAATCAGTCAATCAAGCAACCATGAGAGTAACTGACTATCACTTCAAGAAAATTAATTGACTATAAAGTATAAACTAAGACTTTTCATAGCAAAACATTAATTATTTCTAATTGTAAATCAATCAGGCATGGAAATATGTTGTTCATGCTTCATATAATTAATTCTATTCATTACAACAATAAGGGCTGTAGAAACTGCGCCCATACAATCCTAAGAATTCTTGATTGACTGATGAGAATTCTTTATTCAATTCATAAGGGCTGCAGAAACAAGCATACTTGTCTCGAAAATGTGAAGAATGATTATCCAATTCAATGCTTAAGGGTTTAATATGATTTAATAAGGGAAAACAACTACATTCAAAACACACTCTATACGAAAAGTATACTAACTTTGTTGTACTACCAAATTTCAGTCGCAAAACACAACATAGATTTTTTTTAAAAATAAGCAGAAGATTATATTATAAGAGCAGCCATGAAGAACATGACCCAGAACAACACACACTGCTGCAGAACAAGGCTGGAACACGAACAACAAGCCAAAAGAAAGCTGGAAAAAGAACAACAGCAAGCAAGCAACAGACTCAGGCAACCTGCTCCAAAAGAACAAGGCCGAGCAAGACCCAAACCTGACTCACGCTACTGCAGAGCAGCAGCACAGACACACGAACACTCAGCCAATCAATAAGACCAAAGAAGCTGGAAAAAATAAAACGATTGCAAATGACCAACAGACTCCAAGCAGCCTGCACTACTGACTCTGGAAATACGACAGACAAGAACACAAACTGATTGATAGAGTAGAAGTCGGAGATACTGATCAGGTACAGCATGATACGACGTTGACAAAGAAAACCAGAGAAGTTGACAATATGATCTCAAACGAAACATGCAAAAATTGATCATATACATCTCTTTCGGGTGCCAACCATGAATGAAGATGATACTAGGAAATTGACAGCAAAGCTAAAGGAGTAGATCCAAACGTAAGAGGGAAAAAGAAAGAGAGAAACCTGAACCGAAGGAGTAGATTGTAGTAGATCCGGCGTTCCTTTTCCTTTTTGACTGAAACCCTAATTTTGCAGAAAAATTAACAGATTTGGTAAGAAATGAAGGTTGAATGAAAGAAAAAATAGTGAGATGTTTATTAGAAATTGATGAAAGTGAGAAAAAAATTAAAAGAAGAAGGATACCTGAACAATGTTATTTGTTGCGGGGAGGATTTGACAGAAGATGAATGAGGTGGTGTTTGAGGAAAATGAAGCTTGTGTGAGGAGAATGAGGAGATGAGTGTTTTATTTCCACTTTTTATAGTTGGTAGATGTGTAAATAAATAGAACTTGGGCTGAGATTTTTGTCCAAAAATTTCAAGGATCAGCTTCCCGCAAAATGTAAAATGCTTGATTCTCAGAAAGGCCAAAATTGGGCCAGTGAAAAAAAGAGGGAAAATGGGGTTCTCAGAACTTGGCTTCTCAAGAAGCCCACCAGTGCTGATGTTTTCCAAACACCAAATGTTGGCTTTTCTATTTAGAAACCAGCTTTCTGGTATAGAACTTGAATGCCAAAGGGCACCTAAGTACGTGTTTGGCGTTGAGGTTCTGTGCCTCAACGCGCTTTGCCAAACCGAGAAAGAGGTAAGAGCCATTTGGCTCCCTCCTTTTCAACTAGAGCTTCTTAGAAGCTCTATTCAATTTATGCTTGCCAGCCCCGCGTTCTCCACTGGTCCAAATTGGACCAGTGAGCAAAAGCTGTTGCCCGCTGCTTTTGCATTCTCTCTCTCATGTATTTATTTATTTATTTTTTTAATTTCATTTTTTTACTCTTAATAATGAATAAAATAAATTAAAAACTACCATAATAAAATCTACATTTCAAGATAAGTAATTCTAGATCCATTTTTTCTATTTTTATTAATTTTGTAAAAATGGGTTTTATACTCCAACTCTTTCATTTTTATAATTTTACCAAACACCAAAAACAACTTCTCGTTTCCCACAGCACTTTTAAAAAATGTTTACCAAACAACACTCTGCTTTGCGTAAAGTACTTTTCCCACAACACTTTTATTCACAGCACTTTTCGGACCAGAACCGGAACGTCAAACAGACCCTAATTCGTCTATTTAAGCTCAATAGAAATTTTTGGGTGTTGCGAGGATGTCAACTCAAAAATAAAAGTTGGCATATTCATCCAGTAATTAATAAGCATGTGTTTACTCTTTTCCTACGTCACATAAAAATTAAAACCTCTCTTTTCTAATCTTTCTTTCTTCTTTCTTCTATGTTCCAGACAAGAAGAACATAGAAGAGGCGGCGGTGAAGGTAGAATCGAAATGACGGTGAGGCTGGTGATGGGCCGATTTGGGCCAAGAATTGAATCGGGACGGTGACGTTGGGGTTTGAATCGGTACAGTGGAGGTTTGTTCGGGATTGATTTGGGAGTTGGGCATGGAGGTGGCTGGAATTTGGTGGTTTTGGTGATCGGGTTTGAGGGTGGTGGATGTGAGGTTTGAATCGGTACAATGGATTTGGTATGGATGATGATGATGTTGGATTTATGATCTCAGATCTCCACCTCCCTCTCTGTTATCAAAATCTAACACCAAATCTCTTCTTCCTCATTTTAATACTCTCCTTTATGGCGTTTTATTCTTCAAATCTAAGCTAAAATGGCATCATCATCTACTGCATTGAAGTACTTGGTTGTTGTTATGATGGTGGCTCTTCTCGTTGTTGTTTCGTCTTCTTAAGATCTAGCACCTGCTCCAGCTCCTGGTAGGGATGGCAATGGGTACCCGTACCCGGATACCTGCCCGTAACCATACCCATTTGACCGGGTAATACCCGCTTTGACTGGGTATGGTTCGGGTACGGGTAATACCTGGATTGATAAATTCGGGTATGGCCGGGTATGATACCCGGTTTATACCCGTTCGGGTATAACCTGATTTTTTCTATCTCTTTTCTCCATCTTCCCCGCTCTCTCTCTCTCCCTCGCCCCAATCGTCTCTTCATCTCTGTATTTATCAATTCGGGTTTCCTTCCTTCCTCCTTCCTTCTCGCGATCTCCACCTCGGGTAAATTTTACTATGTTATGTTTCCATGTTTCGTTGCTTGCCGAAAGATGGATTTATAGAATTTGTTTCAGTTCTGAGAATCTTCATTTTCTAGTGCTTGTTTCATTCTCTGCTTTCTTTTCCGTGATTAGTTGGTGCAAGAAGCATCTATTGATTGGTTGATGAAAAATGAGTATTAGTTAGTGCCTTCTCCTCTTCTCGACTTTGAAAGAAATTTCTTGTTTTAGCATATTCTTGCTTTTTCTTCTTTTCAAATGTCTAGTAAATAATCCTCACTTCCTTGTATAGTGGTTAATAAATGACTAAAATATGTTTTCCAAAACCAAAGATTTGCTACCCAGTCATTGGGTATGATTCGGGTAAGAAATGGGTACGAAGGATATGAAGGATCCTTAATATCCTTAATAAATTTGCTACGCAGTGATTTCTTATCCGTAATAAATTTGTTTGCAATTCAGGTCATTGGGTATGAAGGATCCTTAAAAAAGATGCATAGGCTTTTGAAATAATTACATTCAGAATTGGTAGCTCTACATCCATACAAGTCATTTTCAAGCAACCTGTAGAAGCAACAACTCATATGCAATGTGAATGCTGCTTTTGTTCTTATGCCATTATTTATTTTCAGTTTTCGAGCAGTAATCCACTACTTCATAGAATAAAAAGGTTTTACATTGTGAGATTGCTGAGATGCCATCAGTTTTGCATCAGTGTGCATATTTTCTCAATTAAAAGGATCGTCCTTTTAGTATCTGGGAATATTTAGTATTGGGTGGAAGTAGCTGCTTCAGTTACCTCCCTTTGGGTTTACTATTTTAGATCATGTTATTGGACAGTTGGTGCCCAAGGATATGTATCATTTTAGTTAGTCTGTCTTTGAGATCTCTACATTTAGTATCTAGGAGTAGTTAGCATCTAGTGGAAATAGTTATTTAGTATCTAGGATTTAGTATCATGGTATTGTGCAGTATCATTTTTGTGAAGAAAATGTACACATTCATTGTCTGTGATGAAAAATGGTTTTATTGTGGAAATAATCAGTTGCTTTTATTGTCCTGTAGCCTGCACATGAGAAAATTGGAGTGGTTGATTCACAGTGGATTATTCATCAAGTAATTCCTTCTCTTGGTAGCCAGGTGAGTCATTATTCACTATAGCATATTGTGTTGAAATATGGAACTATGAATTGTATTTTGATATATAAACATGTTTGGACCATCCACACTTAATATATATACACATTTATTTATGTCATTCATCCTATGTTAAGAGATATTACCGAGTTGGATTTAATAGTATATTCATCTTTTGATTGAAAGGAACAAGTGAACTGTATTTAAAGCCCATTCAAATTGGAGATTTTCTGGAAAGTGGTACCCTGTTTCTCTTACACTTTATTTCCTGTATTGTGCATATCTGTCACAGATTTTTAGGTGATAATAGATGCTACTAGTGGCGCGGATCAAGCCACTTTTACTGAAGAAAGTGACGAAGTCTCTGTCACTGATATTGCCGCTGAACTTTTTCAATCCCGGCTACGAAGTGTTGTATGGAAACACTTTCTAAGAGTAAAAATTAAGGGGATTTATAAAGCACAGTGCATTTATTGTGGTAGATATTATGCTGGAACTAGTGTAGCCGGGACTTCTCATTTGCATGCACATCTCAGAACGTGTGTTAAGAAGAGAGAGACAGATAGAGAAAGAGGTAGTAATCAAGAGGTAGAAAGTTCAACCTTTTTATTTGATCATGGCATTGCAAGAAGAGAACTAGCAAATATGATAATCATGCATGAGTACCCTCTGTCTATTGTTGAGCATGTTGGGTTTAGGACATTTATTAGTTCACTTCAACCTGAATTTAAATGCCCTTCCCGAAACACTATTAAGAAGGATATATTGAGTGTTTTTATGGAAGAAAAAGTGCAAGTTATGAAGTTTTTTGACGAGAGTGGAGGTAGAGTTGCAATTACTACAGACATGTGGACAACAGATAACCAAAAGAAAGGTTATATGGCAATTACTGCTCACTTCATTGACAACAATTGGAAGTTGCAAAGCCGCATTTTGAGGTAACTTTTTAACTTATAAATAACTCTACATGTTTTAATTTGGTTTATACCGATTGTAATTCAATTTATTATTAATTTAGGTTTGCATATGTGCCTTCTCCTCACACTAAAGAAGTACTTTGTTCAGTGTTATTCAATTGTTTGATGGACTGGAACATAGATAGGAGATTATCTACTATTACAGTGGATAATTGTTCAACTAATGATGCGATGATTTCTTCACTATTGATTGATTTGGATAGAGGGTCTTTGATATTATCTGGTTCTTTAATTCACATGAGGTGTTGTGCTGACATCTTGAACCTAGTAGTGAGGGAGGGGTTAGAGGTTATTAAGGAGGGGATTGAAAAGATTTGTCAAAGTGTTGCATTTTGGACTGCTTCCCCTAAAAGAGATGAAACGTTTGAAGAAACATGTAGACAATTGCGTGTTACATATTCAAAAAAATTGTCTCTTGATTGTCCGACTAGATGGAATTCCACCTATGTGATGCTTGACAATGCTCTAAGGTATAAGGATATTTTTATTCGGTACAAGCAGAGGGATAACACTTATACATGCTTGCCTTGTGATGGTGATTGGGAAATTGCAAAAATAATTTGTGAGAAATTGAAATTGTTTTGCACTGTCACGGAGTTATTTTCAGGTGTTAAATACCCAACTGCTAATATATATTTTCCAAAGATTTGTGAGCTAAAGTTAGCATTGCATGAGTGGTTAAGCTCACCAGTGGAGGTAGTGCAAAAGATGGCACCGTGCATGTTGTCAAAGTTTAACAAGTACTGGAATGAGATTCATAAGCTGATAGGGGTAGCTACTATTTTAGACCCTAGATATAAGCTTAAATTGCTTGACTTTTTCTTTTTTAAGATCTACGGGGAAGAATATTCAGCTAAAGTTAGAGAGATTTGTGATGTTTGTTATAGTTTGGTGGATGAATATAGGAACAAGATGGTTACTTGTAATGAAGTTCGTGGTGAGTCTTCTACTCAAGTAGATCTTGATCCTCCTGCAGATAGCATGTCCGAGTATGATTCCTTTGTATTGAGAGTTTCAAAGAGGCCTAGATTATCTGTTGTTAGGAATGAGCTAGATATCTACTTGGATATGGATGTGTTGCCAAGAACTACAGATTTTGATATCCTGCTTTGGTGGAAAGTGAATGGGACAATATATCCGACACTTCAGGCGATTGCTAGAGATATATTTGCTATTCCTGTTTCTACCGTAGCTTCTGAGTCATCTTTCAGTGCTGGTGGTAGACTACTGAGTCCTAATCGCAGCAGACTACATGAAGATACAGTGGAGGCATTGATGTGTTCTCAAAGCTGGTTATGGGCAGGTATTTTTAACATTAATTATTTAACTTATTTCAGTTTCTAACTATATTCTTTACACAATTGATTTTTCTCTTGTTAGATGGTGGCAAAATGTCTTCAACAGAATACGCTACTGCTTTTAAGGATTGGGATCCAGATACAAGTACATGAATAGATGTGAGGTTGAACTTCAATATTGCTGAAAACGAAGGAGATGAGGAGGATTGAAGATGGTAGTATTGTGTTTATTCAAGTTTTTATCTATTTGAGATTTTAAATTAGGTTTTGTTTTAGCTAGGATATGAATTATGAAGACTATATATATATGTATTACTTGATTTAGTGGTGATGACGAGTGCTGAATTGGGTCTTTCATCTTTTTTGGCATCATGCGTGTTAGTGGCCAGATAATATTGGAATAAAAATGTGGTAGTTTAATGGAAAATAAACACTATTCCAACTGTATAATAACTTAATTATGGGGTTAAGGAAAAAAAACGAGCCAAAATGATAAAAAAACGAGTCAAAATGGTAAAAACGAGCCAAAATGGTAAAAAAATGAGCCAAAACGATAAAAAATGAGAAAAATGGTAAAAAAAAGGCAAAATGGTAAAAACGAGCCAAAACGATAAAAAATGAGAAACAATAAAAAAAACGAGAAAAACGGTAAAAAAATGAGCCAATATGGTAAAAACGAGCCAAAACGGTAAAAAAATGAGCCAAAACGATAAAAAATGAGAAAAATGGTAAAAAATGAGCCAAAATGGTAAAAAAAATGATCCAAAATGGTAAAAAAAAAGAGCCAAAACGATAAAAACGAGCCAAAATGAAAAAGCGAGCCAAAATGATGAAGAACGAGCCAAAATGGTGAAAACGAACCTAAATAGTGAATTTTTTTTTAATTATAAAAAAATAAAATAATTTGGTGAATTGGATATCCATTACATACCCAATTGGGTATTGGGTATATTGGGTATGGGTAATAATGGGTATGTTAAAGCGGGTATGAATTGGGTATTTACCCATACCCGCCCATACCCGCCCAATTGCCATCCCTAGCTCCCAGTCCTGACGTCGGAGCTGCCTTCTCTTTTGGTGTTTCTGGAGCCATCATCTTCTCCTCCCTCCTCTTGTCCGTCGCCGGTCTTTTGAAGAACTAGATTTTTAGTTTCAGATCTGAGATCTAATTTATTTTGTATTCTTCCGATGGATTGAGTTTGGTGCGGCGGCTGGATTTTTATTTTATTATTATATTTGTTGCTATTATTCATTATTGGTTGGCTCAATAGAATAAATTAGGATCCATGTTAGATAGATGGATCTTGAGGATGGGTGAGATGATGATGAGGATGAGGATGAGGATGAGGGGATTTATATTATATTACAATATTGGTTTCTTTGTATCATACTATTTCATCACTAGTTGAATGATATTATGGATTTTGCTATTCTATTCGTACTTGTTCCACATTTTTTTACACTTTTCTGCTTCCGCTGAGCTTGTTGATGTTACATAATCTCCAAAAGTACAGAAAATTTAACTGCATAATTCTCTCAATTAAATTAATTGTCAAAATATTAAAGAATTTAGTTCAATTCACCTAAACCACTACTCCTTTTATCATCTGCTAATTAGGTTATGTCCATATTCAGAACTTATAAGTGGGTACAGACCCTCATTTTAAGCACTTACTGGTTACTATAAAGAAATCTATACATGGATGTTTGTCTCAACAATTGAATAAACTTTTAACACGTTATAAAATAACTCTTTTCTTCTTATTTTTTTCCATCTTTTCCTTTTTTGTTTCATTCTTTTGAAATGATGAAGGAACTAGAAAATACTCCCTCCTTCCCCGAAAGAATGTCGTTTTATGGTTTCTTTCTATGTGGGAAAAGAATGTCGTTCTCACATTCCCACACATTTCTTGCATAAATCTGACCCTATAACCCTTGAAAGCAGCTGCAACGCGCGAGTCCTATTTTCCTCTCCCACCATCAAGCCTCTCTCTCATTTCGACGCCAAATCCATCGAATTTTTTGAATCATTTGGAGGGAAATTGAAAATTGGTACTTCAATTTGGTGGGAAATGGCTATTTGGGATTACAATCACCGTGCACAGGTATCATTTTTTCCTTTTGTTCGACAGTTTTTAAATTTCCTTCTGTTTACTCCTTCCTCCATCATAGAATTAGGGATTTCAATTTTCTTCAACAGTCATCATGGAAAGCATCTATTATTGGTTTAATTCACAAGACGACTCCATTGTCGAATTCGATGATTCAATGAACATGTTTGTTCCTGATTCAATTGCAAACAGAGAAGAGGCCGCAAATGTTGTGTTTGATAAAAACGGCGATGTTATGGACACAATCATAGAAGAATCCACCGATGAGCAAGTGGCAAACGTGGATGTAGCCTCAATCGTGGCTAATTCCAGCGAGGTCATGGAGACAATAGTATAGGACACATACTGTGATGAAAATGAAATGGGTTCGGAGCGTTCCGACAAGAAATTGGAGGTAATCGTTGATTTTAAGAGGGTGAAGTCTAGGGTAACTGATTCACGGAGCAAAGTTATTCATGACTTTGACCTGAACGAACCCTGTAATGAGGAGAAGGAATTGGCTGGAAAGAGGAAAATTGAAAGGGATTTCGACCTCAACAAACTCCCTATCACAGGTATGTTTTAATTGACAGACCCTAGCCGCGAAGCAGACTTCATTGAGATGATGCGTCTCTTACTTCCATCTTTCTATTGATTTAGCCACAATTATAGTGTTGTTGCTTAGTTGATCAAGTTCACTGTCATGTGGATGTATATAGGATGGATGTACGTTGCAATTGAAATCAACATATGTCTCTGAAATGAATGTAAAACTCTATTTCAGCAATATGTATTGGCAGTTTGGTTTAAGTCTTAATTCAATCAATGGTATTTGATTTTGTAATGAAACATCTCTGTTGTCTGGATGTTATGTATTGTCATATTGTTTGTAATTTTGTGTAGACAATGACTATATTTGGTTTCAATTAGTATCTCTGTTTCATCAATGGTTTGTGATACAGTTCGTTTGAGAGATCTTTGCTATCTAGATGTGTTCATTTTGGGTTCAGTTTGGTAACCCTGTTATGTATATATGGTTTATGTTTGGATTCAGATTGGTTTCAATTTGGTTTCATTTTGGCACTGGCTTGGTTTCAATTTGGTTTCTGTTTTGGTTTCAATTTGGTACTGGTTTGGTTTCAATTTGGTTTCTATTTTGGTTTCAATTTTATTTCAGTTTGGCACTGGCTTGGTTTCAATTTGGTTTAGGTTTTGGTTTCAAATTTGTTTCAGTTTGGCACTGGCTTGGTTCTCTACGTGTTTTTGTGTTAGTATTTTCTTAGCCTGAACTTGTTTAATATTGCCCGAATTCTGATTGGAAATTCTAGATAATTTAAGGAGAAAGAACATGGGAAATAACAGAAAAAGAAACTGCATTAGATTTATTATCCATTCCAATTACATACGACAAGGAGTGGTTGTCAGGGAGGAAGGAGGATATATTTTATATAGATCCTAACTACTCAGAGTAAGATGCATTGGAGGTGGTTGGGATGCCTAGAATGACATTTCCAAATGAGTTGAGTTCAGCAGCAGCAGCCCCCACACTGTTAACAGCCAGGTTCAACACATCTCTCTTTTGCTTCATATGAGTAATTGAAAGAGTGAGATGGTTGATAGTCCTCCCATATGCCTCCACTGCAATTATGGCCAGTTCCTCATGTTCCTCATCTTCATAGATCTCATCGTACCTTGCCTTTAAGTCCTCAAGCATTTCGTTGAGCTCTACCAGGTCTTGGGTGGTCTGCAGCACCCTATTTTCCATCTGGAAATGTATGTCTCCAAATAATTTGAGACGAGGCCTGAAGTATTGAGGAGCTCAATCTTCCTCTCACGTTCCATTATAACACACCTGCAAATAGATAGAAACAGAGCAAAGGAGATGAGTTGAGAAAAGAAAGAAACTATGGTAGTTTAGGGTTGACGAGAATTGAGTGAATGGAGGGTGGTATATATAGGAGTTAATTAGGGTTACCAAGGGTTTAGGGATAAGGTGCAATTAATAAAGGAAAGGATGGAACGACGTAATGGTTGGGAATGTAAACAGATTTTGGGAAATCAAACAAATCTCTTCCTTGTTGCAGTTGAAAATAGATCTTCTCTTTGTTTGTTGCAGTTGCAATACAATCCTACTATGTATAGACAATATTGCCAAACGTGTCAACCAAATCCTTATCCAATAGTTGTTAGAGGTAATAGCAAAAACAATCTCCCCTAAAATTATCCATGGCTTGACACAAAAGCAACCATTGCTGACATGTATTGTGCAATAACATCACTAGATTTATAGCTAAAGAATTGATTCAATCGCAGCATCCAATAACGACAGGATTCTAGCAACACATTAGATAAATAAAAATAAAATCCATTAATAGTTTTGAATCCAAACTACACATTACTTACTACTGAATTGTAAGTTGAAAACAAAGATCACAAACTACACATAACTAACCACTGCATTTTAGCAACAAATAATCTAACAAACTAAACTTCACTACTGCATGGTAAGTTCATATCATAAGTACCTAAAATGATAGCCATTTACCTATTGAAACTGCATAGGTAAACAATGAATTCAAACCAAACAACAACTAACTATTGCATTCAAAATAAACTTAACCACTGCAACGTAGCATAACATAATTAAACAATGGAAGTGCATTAACCAAAAAGCTTTACAGTGAGTCCTACCATATATGTCATACCAAAATAAACAAACTAAGTTGTATAGGGATAACCTAATTAACATTTTAACTACTATATCTACCAAAAAATGAACCAATCCCAGTTGGTACTCCTAACCAAAAACAGAAGTAGCCAAGCTTTGCAACATCAAGCATGATCTCTAAATCCTGAAATAGAAATAACAATTCAATGTCAGTAGCCATTATAAGGTAAATATTGTGGATTGTCAATAACAAAATAGGCACTAGCTTGATAAATCAATAAATGGCCTAGAGGGGGGGTGAATAGGCTCTTCAAAACTCTGCACAAGATAAGAGTAGAATAGCAAACACAATATGTATAGTGGTTCCAATTCACAACTGAATTGTACTCCACTACCTAAGAGTCCTCCTCTTAGGATTTTCGAATGCAATCCTTGCTATTCACTTGAGCTTTTAAAGGTGCAGCTCACAACCTTACAATTGGTTTTACTTGGCTCACCAACAACCTTACAATTAGTTTCCAAGGCTCACTAACAACCTATTGGTTTTCCTAGGCTCAACCACAACCTATCAAGTAGTTTTCTAAGGCTTAACTACAACCAATGGTTTTCACAAGGCTCAACCACAACCTAAGTTCTCTTTCAATGGGATGAGAACACTACCCTTTACCCAAAAGTGTTAGGTACACTTTTCAAACCTTCACAATTAAAATCAATGTAATTGCAACAAACAAATTGGTGTACAAAATAGATAAGTAAATGATTGCAAATCAACACCAATAAATGTTCAAAGTTACCTCAAGAAGAAAGCCAAAGAAAGCCAGAATTGTATGCAAGAATATTTGAATTCCTTGAAGAGAAGCTTGCATAAATGAGAATGTTGATTCTTTGAGTTTGTAAATGTGATTTTGTGTTTTGAGGTTTGTAAGAGCTTTCTCCTTCTGTTTAAACTCATATGGGATGAGTATTTATAGGTAGGAAGGTGTAGAAACTCGGACAAGAGGTTATGGGCTTAAAACTAGCCGTTATAAGTGGAGAAAATAGCTGTTGGCGCGTCTTCCTGGGCTCTGGCGGTATGCCGCCAGAAACGAAACCTCTGGGGCGGTATGCCGCTAGCTTCGCTTCGGAAACAATTAAATTCGCCGAGTCTAGCGGTATGCCGCCAGACACCACTCCTTCCAGGCGGTATGCCGCCAGGAACTAAACCTTCCATATCTTGAGTTCTAAAACTTGTCTTCGCACGAAACCTTTTGGAACACATTTCTTGAGGTATAATGAACATAAATCAAGTGTTAGATTGAATCATACTTACATAAATTAAGTTCAAACACTTGATCTTCACGTTCGCGATTTATTGAATTGTTGCTCATTTGAAGTCTTGATCGCAAACTGAAATTACACTCTCACTTAAAATTGAATTAGCAGTCTAATTAATTTATGTGTCATTACATCATCAAAATAGGTTCAAAGTACCCCTTGGGCTAACAATCTCCCCCTTTTTGATGATGACAACCACAAATTAATTTAAAACAAAATAAGCACATAATTTTAAGTAGGAATGTAAGAGAGAAGAGTTTTAGATAATACTCCCCCTATATCTTTGTCATAAATGCTCCCCCTATGTCAATAGCATAAAGAGCCTCAATGCTCCCCCTACATCAAACGTTAGTTGTACAAGAAGCATGACAAAGTAGATAAGCTTGCTCAAATAAACATTTCACAATTCTCCCCAAACTTAAACTTACTTACTTCCCCTTAACATATTCTCCCCCATGACTTCTCCTCCTTAACTTATTCTCCCCCTTTGTCATCACAAAAAAGGGTAAATAAAATAAGGAAAGTCACTCAAGATCATACAAGAAGTAAATAAAGGAGCAAGCAAAAACGAAATGCACATTATCAACTAAATTGAACTAGAGTGCAAACAAAAATGAACATTACAAATCACACAAAATCAAAAAAATATACAGCATAACATGGAGTTTAGGAATACCAAATGAAGATATATTCAAAACGGATAACATATGCCGATTTCATGTCTTAGCTCCACAAAACGATCTCTTGCTAGAGGCTTAGTAAAAATATCTGCAAGTTGACTGTTAGTACCAACAAATTCAAGCGAAATATCACCTTTAGCTAAATGATCACGGATAAAATGATGTCTCAAATCAATATGCTTAGTCCGTGAATGACAAATAGGATTCTTGACCAATCTTAGTGCACTTGTGCTATCACAATAAATAGGAATGTTAGTAAACTTTAGATTATAATCCTCTAAGGTTTGCTTCATCCACAAAACTTGAGCTACACAAGAACCACATGCAATATATTCAGCTTCCGTAGTGGAAGTTGCAACTGAGTTTTGCTTCTTACTTGACCAAGAAACCAAAGCTTGACCTAAGAAATGACATGTACCACTAGTGCTTTTCCTATCAATTCTACATCCTGCAAAATCAGAATCGGAATAGCCAACTAGAGCAATGCTAGTTCCTTTCGGATACCACAGTCCAAGTTTAGATGTGCCTTTCAAATATCTGAAAATTCTTTTCAATGCGCACAAATGGGACTCTTTAGGACAAGATTGATAACGAGCAAATAGACAAACACTAAACATTATATCCGGTCTACTTGCTGTTAAATATAAAAGACTACCAATCATACCTCGATAAAGAGTAATGTCTACATCTTTACCATCTTCATCTTTGTCTAGATTGTTGGTAGGGCTAAGAGGAATAGGACTCTCCTTGATATTTTCATATCCATATTTGGTGAGGAGATCCTTGACATACTTTGCTTGATTGATAAAAATGCCATCTTGAGATTGTCGGATTTGAAGTCCAAGGAAGAATGTCAATTCTCCCATCATGCTCATCTCAAATTCGCTATGCATACATTTTTCAAAGTCCTTGCACAAAGAGACGTTAGTAGCACCAAAAATGATATCATCAACATAAATTTGCACAATTATCAAATGTTTACCATCATGTTTAGTAAAGAGTGTAGAATCAATCTTTCCCATTATAAAACCATTTTTCAATAAAAATTGACTTAAACGATCATACCAAGCTCTAGGAGCTTGCTTAAGACCATATAAAGCCTTTTCCAATTTAAACACATGGTTAGGAAATTTATGATCTTCAAAACCGGGAGGTTGTTTAACATATACTTCTTCCATGATGAAACCATTTAAAAATGCACTTTTCACATCCATTTGATATAAACTCATATTCTTATAACATGCAAAAGCTAACAACATGCGAATGGCTTCAAGTCTAGCAACCGGGGCAAATGTTTCATCATAATCGATACCTTCTTGTTGATTGTACCCTTGGGCTACCAATCTAGCTTTATTTCTAACAACATTTCCCGATTCATCAAGTTTGTTTCGAAAAACCCACTTGGTGCCAATAATAGTATGGTTGCTAGGCCTAGGAACTAATTTCCAAACATTATTACGATCAAATTGATTTAGTTCCTCTTGCATGGCAATCATCCAATGTTCATCATGCGAAGCCTCATCAAACTTTTTAGGCTCAAATTGAGACACAAAAGCTTGATGATCACACATATTTCTAAAAGAAGAACGAGTAGTCATACCTTTGCCATTCAAATTACCTATGATTTGTTCTTGTGGATGGGCATTCAACATTTTCCAAGGTCTAGAACTTGAGGGGCCTTGATCATTTTGATTAACTTCATCATTTGCATTCTCAAGGACCTCTTCTTCCGGTTCTTTTTCCTTTTGAATTTCTGGATTTGCTAGAGGTGGTGTGTTGTCCTTTGGATCGTCAAGAATCGTCGTAGGAGGATAAGCTTGAAGACTTCCAAATTCATCAACATCATCACTAGCTATCTTTTTCTCACTCTCAAAAGGATTAGTTTCATCAAAAGCAATATGCATGGATTCTTCTACAACTAGAGTTCTTTTATTATAAACTCTATAAGCTTTGCTAGAAGTAGAATAACCAAGAAAGATACCTTCGTCCGACTTTGCATCAAACTTTCCCAAATTGTCTTTGATATTTAAAACAAAGCATTTGCAACCAAAAACTCTAAGATGTGCAATGGTGGGTTTTCTATCATGCCATAATTCATAACAAGTTTTATTCAATAAAGGACGAATTAAAACACGATTTAAAATATAACATGCGGTACTTACGGCTTCGGCCCAAAAATATTTTGGCAAAGAGTGTTCATTTAAAAGAGTCCTAGCCGCTTCTTGCAATGATCTATTTTTCCTTTCAACTACCCCATTTTGTTGAGGAGTTCGAGGACATGAAAAATTATGATCAATACCATTTTCATTGCAAAAATCTTGAAACATGCTATTTTCAAATTCACCACCATGATCACTTCTTATTTTGGAAATCTTGAAACCTTTTTCAATTTGAATTTTATAGCAAAGTCTTTTGAAGTTATCACATGCATCATGCTTATGAGACAAAAATAGAACCCAAGTAAATCTAGAATAATCATCCACAATTACAAAACAATATTTCTTACCACCCAAACTAGCTGTCCTCATTGGTCCAAATAGGTCAAGGTGAAGAAGTTGAAGTGGCCTTGAAGTGGATACGGTCTTTATGGATTTGAATGAGCTTTTGATTTGCTTCCCATATTGGCATGCATCACACAAACCCTTCATCTCAAATTTCAGCTTAGGTAATCCACGTACTAGCTCCTTCCTAGAAAGCTTTGCAATATGGTCCATTCCTACATGCACAAGTCTCCTATGCCATATTGAGGAATTATCTACTAAAGCACTTAAACAAGTATGGTCATCATTAGAAATATTATTCAAATCAATCATGTAAATATTACCAACTCTATTACCAATAAAAACAAGTGCTTGTGTGTGTATGTTCCTAACTTCACAATGAGTACAAGTAAAAATGACAAATAATTCTCTATCACATAATTGACTTATGCTCAAAAGATTAAATTTCAGACCATGCACAAACAACACATTGTCAATAGAAGGTGAGTGACCAACTTTACCGATGCCTAAAACCTTGCGTTTTTGGTTATCTCCAAATGTCACACCTCCTTTGTCTTTCTTTTCCAAATGAGTGAATTTTGACTTGTCACCCGTCATATGTCGTGAACACCCGCTATCCAAATACCATTTTGCTCCATTGGGTTTCCGACATTCCTACAAACACAAATTAGTTAGTTCTAGGAACCCAAACATGTTTGGGTCCTTTCTCATTTGCACATGTACCCTTTGGTACCCAAGTTTGTTTCCAACTTACAAATCCTCTTCGAATGTAGCAATAGTAAGATAAGTGACCAAATTTTCTGCAATAGCTACATTTATAAATAGGTCTAGCATATGAAGATTTGTGAACAACGTTTGAGGATTTATCATGCCATTTTGATGAACTACCATGGCAATAAGATGAACTAGCATGCTTGTTAGAAGAGTTTGCTTTGACAAAAACAGTTTTACCATTGTTCATGCTTGTGGAAGAATTAAAACCAATTCCATGTATATCACCATGTCTCTTTTGATCATTCATGCATTTATGATGACTAAGGTTACTTTGCATGTATTTGGCTAATGTGTTCTCAAGAGTTTTAATCTTTTCTTCTAACACTAAGATTTCTTTAGAAGAATCTTTACATTGCACACATTTACCATTTTCCTCCTTAAGCTTACCACAAGCAATATCAAGCAATTTATTTTTATTTGTCAAATCTTTGTTTAGCTCTTCTAGTCTACTAATCTCATCCTTAATGATTTCTAGTTCCTTAGCAAGACTAGTCTTTTTCTTCAACATGCTTTTGGAATATTCAACTAGTTGATTATAAGTTTCAAGCAATTCATCATAATCACGTTCATCAATAGAAGAGTTGCAAGAACTTACCTCATCATCACTTTGTGCCATAAGACACAAGTTTGCTACTTCATCTCCGGATGAGGATTCCGATGAATCATTACTTGATGTTCCATCCTCATCACTCCAAGTGGAGGTTGCTTTAAATGCTCTCCTATGATGTTTCTTTCCATCCTTCTTATTCTTTGAGCTGTGCTTTTCATATCTCTTCTTCTTTTCAAGCCTAGGACAATCCGTTCTAATATGTCCTGGTTTGTCACACTCAAAGCACACAACATCAGTATTAGAATTAAATTTAGAATGGTTAGAAGACTCACCTTTAAATTTATTCTTCTTGGGGTTACTCTTCCACTGATTTTGGAATTTTCTTGTGAAGAATGCCATAGTCTCATCATCTTCTTCTGCAATCAGCTTGCTTGCAAGGGCAATGGTCTTCTTTTCTTTTGTGTTCCCTTCTTCCAAATTATACAAGCCCAACTCATGCTCAAAAGCTGTGAGAGAGCTTACAAGCTGAGTGTATGAAGGCCTCACTTCCTTTTGCTTGATGGTGGTCTTGATTGCTACCCATTTGCTTGGAAGAATGCTTAGAAGTTTCCTCACCATTTCTGAATCGCTTTGAGTCAATCCAAGATTATCCATGGCACTGCACAGATTTTGCAATCTTGTGCTAAGATCATAGATAGACTCTCCTTGCATCATCTTGAATAATTCATATTCAGTTTTGAGTTGATCCAAACGGAGATCACGAACTTGAGCAGTACCTTCATGCGCCATCTCCAAGGTATCCCAAATATGCTTTGCTGTTTTGCAAGAGCTGATGCGATTGAACTCACCGAAAGAGATAGAAACTTGAAGAGCATACATGGCTTTTGCTTCCATGGTTTTCCTTGTCTTTTGAGCATTACTCCATCTTTCAAAGTCAAGAATCCTTGTGCTTCCATCTATACCGGAAGGTTCAGTTGGAGCCACAAAGCCTTTCTCAACACAATCCCACATTTCACAATTGAGGGAAGTAATGAAGGTCTTCATCTTAATCTTCCAATGAAGATAATTGTTGCCATCAAGGTAAGGTGGTTGATTGAATGCTCCTCTATCTTGAGTGCTGGAAATTCCTCCTCTATCCATTTGAATCTTTCACTTGAGGTTGTTAAACCTTGTTCCAAGTGACCTTGCTCCGCTACCAATTGATAAATCAATAAATGGCCTAGAGGGGGGGTGAATAGGCTCTTCAAAACTCTGCACAAGATAAGAGTAGAATAGCAAACACAATATGTATAGTGGTTCCAATTCACAACTGAATTGTACTCCACTACCTAAGAGTCCTCCTCTTAGGATTTTCGAATGCAATCCTTGCTATTCACTTGAGCTTTTAAAGGTGCAGCTCACAACCTTACAATTGGTTTTACTTGGCTCACCAACAACCTTACAATTAGTTTCCAAGGCTCACTAACAACCTATTGGTTTTCCTAGGCTCAACCACAACCTATCAAGTAGTTTTCTAAGGCTTAACTACAACCAATGGTTTTCACAAGGCTCAACCACAACCTAAGTTCTCTTTCAATGGGATGAGAACACTACCCTTTACCCAAAAGTGTTAGGTACACTTTTCAAACCTTCACAATTAAAATCAATGTAATTGCAACAAACAAATTGGTGTACAAAATAGATAAGTAAATGATTGCAAATCAACACCAATAAATGTTCAAAGTTACCTCAAGAAGAAAGCCAAAGAAAGCCAGAATTGTATGCAAGAATATTTGAATTCCTTGAAGAGAAGCTTGCATAAATGAGAATGTTGATTCTTTGAGTTTGTAAATGTGATTTTGTGTTTTGAGGTTTGTAAGAGCTTTCTCCTTCTGTTTAAACTCATATGGGATGAGTATTTATAGGTAGGAAGGTGTAGAAACTCGGACAAGAGGTTATGGGCTTAAAACTAGCCGTTATAAGTGGAGAAAATAGCTGTTGGCGCGTCTTCCTGGGCTCTGGCGGTATGCCGCCAGAAACGAAACCTCTGGGGCGGTATGCCGCTAGCTTCGCTTCGGAAACAATTAAATTCGCCGAGTCTAGCGGTATGCCGCCAGACACCACTCCTTCCAGGCGGTATGCCGCCAGGAACTAAACCTTCCATATCTTGAGTTCTAAAACTTGTCTTCGCACGAAACCTTTTGGAACACATTTCTTGAGGTATAATGAACATAAATCAAGTGTTAGATTGAATCATACTTACATAAATTAAGTTCAAACACTTGATCTTCACGTTCGCGATTTATTGAATTGTTGCTCATTTGAAGTCTTGATCGCAAACTGAAATTACACTCTCACTTAAAATTGAATTAGCAGTCTAATTAATTTATGTGTCATTACATCATCAAAATAGGTTCAAAGTACCCCTTGGGCTAACATAGCTTACATGGTAAAGGTGGAAGATGTGCAGTAGCTAGGGGTGTTCATCGGTCGGTACCGTAATTTTTCGGTATAAAAATTTTGGTATTCGGTATACCGAACTAAAAGAATTAAATACCATACCATAGTTTCTATTAATTAATATTGTTACCATATTACCGAAATAATTTTGGTACGGTATTTCGGTATTTTGGTATTACCGAATTACATACAAGCATTAGTTTAATAAATACTAAGCAAAATTCTTTCCAAATTACATACCGAATTACATGCAAACACAATACTTTCCAAGTAAAAAAAATAGCATTCTTACAAACAAATAATGGAAAGTGAGTGTCTTACCTTTTGCTTATTGAGTGACCCACTTGACTAGTGAGATTGTTTCCTTCTATAATGGAGCGCAGAGAATTAAATCGACATTTTACACTTCAATTCAGAGGCATGATGAAGACAGTCCGTTGATTTGAGCAGCATGACGAGGAAACAGAGCTGAGGAGCAAGAAAAGCAGAGGCAATTGGTGAAGTGTGTTTGGGCTTTAAGACCCTGACTGAAACCCACAGGCTCAAATAACTTTCGTAGAAATATTTATTTTTAATATATACTCTTTTATTCCCGGTGTTTTTTTATTTTTATTTTTAATTACTCAATAAATATTCAATAAAATATATTAATATTAAAAATGGCACGGTAGTTTTGGTATTACCGAAATTGTCAAAACAAATACCGTACCATACCGAACAAAGTTCGGTCGGTAATTCGGTATACCGAATAGTAAAAAATTGGGAAAAAATACCGACTGAATAGAGTAAACTTCGGTATGGTATTACAGTAATTTCGGTACGGTCGGTATTTGCACAGCCCTAGCAGTAGCAGTTGCAAAGATCAATGGATCACAAGCCAATCTCGAAGGAAGCAACCCAAGTCTATCCAAGTATTTTTTTTTTTTCATGTGTGGGATTGTATATGCATTAGAACCTCTAATTTTTAAAATTTCTATCATGCATGACTAGAGAGTGATGAAAATGCTATTAGCTGATAACAATCGAGATAGTCCTAACGGTCCTACTGCACAAACGGTTCTTATCGGAACAGATCCCCCTGAGCTCCATAAGGACATCCCTGTATAGCCTAAGGATCAGCGAAGGATTCCTAGGATGGTCGACTTCAGCGGGGGGGGGGGGGACTCACGCAATTCTATACGCACGGCGTCATCCCATCCTAGGGACCCACAAGGTTATCGCTCCCGGCAGCCCCATCAGACATCGCCCATGATGTCATCCGCTGATATCGCCTGTGACGTCACCATCAAATGACGCCCTCTTTGATATCGCTGTCCAGATCTATAAATACCCCACCATTTTTCACAATCAGGGTAAGATCAAGCTCACCTAGAGAAACCTCTACTAATCTTAAAACCCGAACTAACTTAAGCATCGGAGTGTCTACGTCGGAGCTCCCCCTCCGGCGCCTTGCAGGTACACTCGCCGCCATTCACCACCTTTCCGATCGCACACGACGCAGAATCTCACAAGATTGACATTGAATCTTATCAAATGGTGCTTTCATTGAGAGCTTTGGTATATTAAGTGAGCGTCCTTAATAGCCAAGCTCCGTTTAGTCGGAAGATTGGAACGGTCATGATCACAGGATCGGAGTCGATCCGATCATCATCCTCTAATATCCCTTTCCAAATCCGCAGGCGGCTTTTTCCCTTTACTATTGTTGATCTCTCTATGACGACACAACCAATTATTTCAGGACCTCTGGACCATTCGGCTGGAATTGCTGGAGGAGTGGTCTCCTCGCAAACAGACATTTTGTCATCCCAGATGGCGGGATCCGACTTCTCCACTCCTCTTTCGAGAGAATATACACTCAACCGTGAACATCCTTTTACAATGGAAATAGCGACCCTTCGTTCTCGGCTGGAATATTTGACTGAAATGGCTGCAAGAGGCACTCCCGGTGCTTCTGGATCTGGTCACCCTCCTCGCATCATGTTTACTCCATCTATTGTCGCTGATCGACCTGTGTCACCGTTGTTTTCAGAAAACCTCCAGATGCCTTTACCTGATGGAAATCCTCTGAGTAGTGCTGGGCAGCTTGCTTAAGGAAGAGTAGAGGCTTATGTGCCACAAAGGCCGCAAGGTCTCCTCCTGCAAGGAGACAGGCAACTTGAGGGGGTTAGGAACCGGTGGGACGGACGGAGGGAAGGAGTCCACAGAAGTTTATCTCCTGAATACAGTGACAAGTCCAGTAGCCGGAGGTATCGAAGTCGTTCGCGCAGGAGTCGCAGTCGATCTTCTAGGCGACATCTTACTCCAGAACCGCGAGATAGAGGGCGTCAAGCTGACATGTCTCCCCCGCGTCAAGCGCGTGAAATTCTTGATGATACATCGGGCCACCCATTTAGCCGTCGCATAAGGCGTCACAGAGTCAGTCGACGTGTAAAGCTTCCCACTGACACTTATGATGGTACGAAAGATCCCATCTCACATATCAATAAAGTGAAAGATTTTGTTCAGTTTCAGACCCACAGCGATGCGGCGCTATGCCAAATATTTGTTATGACGCTATCGGGCGTTGCGCGTCTCTGGTTTGAAGGTCTCCCTGGTGGATCCATTAGTAATTTCTCACAGTTAGAATCTAAATTTCGGAGCAGATTTAGCACCGCAATTCCAATCAGAAAATTTGCCGCCGTGTTATTTGACATACAGCGAATGCCTCAAGAATCCTTGAAGGATTTTCTCAGCCGCTTCGATCTGGAAATGTCCTTAACGCCGGGCGTTACTATCGATTTTGCTATAGAAGCTCTGAAAAGAAATTGCCGTTATGGGAAGCTGAAAGACGCACTTATGGTGGACCCCCCATTGACTTTAGACGTGTTGAGACTTAAAGCCCACAATTACGCGAAAATGGAAGAAGAAGAAAACAGAGATCGAACGTACAGTGTGCCGCAGGGGGCATCTCAAATCACTGCTGCTCCTGCGAAGCCTCTACCCGATGACCATTTTATCGATGATTACGCTAGGCGGAAGGATCATATCCCCAAGACCTCTGACAGACAAAGGGGCAATTTTCTGAAGGGAAAAACCAGTGGCTCCCCCACTCGGCGGCGCGGGGATTCTTATAAAAATTGAACGTACGACCCAAATTTTCCTTCCCTCAATGTGCCAGGGGTCGAAATTTTAGCAATAGCGGAACAGCGAAACCTTCCCATCCGCTACCCCGCGCCTGCAAAACCAGGAGTGTTTTTAGGGAGAAGAGAAAATGCTTATTGTAAATTTCACAAAGCCAGAGGCCATTCCACGGAGGCGTGTAGAGACTTAAAAGCGGCGATAGAACGATTGGTTGAAGAAGGATATTTGGGAGAATTCGCCACCCAGATAAGAGAAGATGCCCACAATAATCTCAGGAAAAGGACGGTGGATGAACGACCCGTTCCTCCTCACGACCAGCAAAAGGATAATATTCCTGGAGGGAAAGATAGGGAAGCTCTTACGGTTGATGATGAGTATATCCCCATGATTAATATCATTGCGGGAGGAACTCCCTATATGAACGAGTCAGAGCAGCTGACGTTCCCGAAAGGAGACAAACGCGCACGAGATGGCACGATGAAAAAAGGAGATGCAATAGGCATTTTAGATCGAATGGTATTGTCCTTTTCTGAAGAAGATGAGAAAGGCGTCGTCTACCCACACAATGATGCTTTGGTAGTTACGCCCGTCATCGCTAGCCATGGAATCAGAAGAACTCTCATTGATAATGGGAGTGCGGTGAATCTCTTTTCGCTGGAAGCCTACAACCTCATGAAACGCCCTACTAATGAGTTAACACCTAGTAAACGGCCTATAGTCGGCGTTGATGGAGTTCCGATCCCTGTTACGGGGGTGATTACCCTGCCTATATATTTCCGAGAAGACACCTACAAGCGATCAGAGAACTTGTTATTCCTTGTCATGGATCTGAATTTGCCCTACAATGTCGTACTCGGACGACCTTTCCTTAACCGCTTTGGCGCAGTGATATCTCAGAAGCATCTGAAGATGAAGTACCCCTCCTAGGATGGGGTGGTAACCATAAAGGGTGATCAAAAACTAGCAGCTGAATGCTATTCGCTCATGACCCAAAGAAGCTGCGATAGGTACGCGTGTATAGCAGCAGACCCCTATGAACAAAGCGATGAGAAGCGTGCCCAACCTCTGGACAAGATGGTGCCCGTTCCAGTGATCGGAATAGAGGAGGCAAGTTTCCTCATTAGTGAAAAACTTAGCCCAGCGGAAAACCTCCAACTGGCCCGGCTACTGAACAAATGCTAAGGAGACTTCGCGTGGAAACCCGCGGATATGCCAGGAATATCGCGTGAAATAGCCGAACATCGGCTCAATGTGGACCCAGAGGCCAGGCCAGTAAAGCAAAAGCGGCGCACGTTCTCTAATGAAAAGGCGTTGGCCGTGGATAAAGAGGTAGCGAAGCTCCTCGATGCAGGATTCATTCGCGAAGTTCAATATCCCACCTGGCTAGCGAACCCCGTTCTTGTTCCTAAGCCCAATGGGGATTGGCGCATGTGCATCGACTTTACTGATTTAAATGATGCCTGCCCTAAAGATTGTTACCCGCTTCCTCGAATAGATCAGTTGGTTGATCAGACTGCTGGATACGCTTATTTAAGCTCACTGGATGCCAACTCCGGATACCATCAAATTCCCATGGCCCGGGAAGATGAAGAAAAGACTGCGTTTCTCACTCCAAAGGCCACATACTGTTACACGGCGATGCCGTTCGGATTGAAAAACACCGGGGCAACGTTCCAACGAATGGCCAACAAAATATTTGAAGAACAAATTGGGAGGAACGTAGAGGCGTACGTCGATGATATATTGGTAAAAAGTACAAGTTTTCAAGATCACCTACGAGACTTAAAGGAAGTCTTTGATGTAATGAAAAGGTATCGCATGAAGCTGAATCCCCGAAAATGCATGTTCGCATTCCAAACGGGAAAATTCTTGGGCTACGTCGTTAGCCAAAAGGGTATTCTGCCTAACCCTTTGAAGATCAAAGCGATACAAGACATGATATCGCCCAGGACCGTCAAAGAAGTACAAAGACTCACAGGGCGAGTCATCGCCCTTGGACGATTCATTTCTAAGCAAGAAGAGAAGTGTCTCCCTTTTTTCAAAATTATACGAAAAAAAGCTTCGTTCGGGTGGACCCCTGACTGCGAGGAAACATTTATCGGCCTGAAAGATTATCTGTCGTCTGATTTATTATTGACAAGGCCCGAGGCAGGCGATACCTTATATTTGTATCTTGGCGCTGCAGACGAAGTGGTCAGTGCCGTCCTTGTTCGCGACGACAACCACTCTCATCGCCCAGTCTATTTTGTGAGCCACGTTCTTAAAGATGCGGAATTGCGATACGCACGAATCGAAAAGATAGTGTTCGCACTTGTACAAGCCACCCGCAAAATGAACCGATACTTTCAGTCTTATTCCGTCATCGTACTCACAGACCAGCCTTTAAAAAGGATCTTTCGAAAGCCTGAATTTTTCGGAAGGATGTTGATCTGGGCACTCGAATTGGAACAGTATGGATTGAGGTATCAGTCTAGACCGTCTGTAAAGGCTCAGATCCTGGCTGATTTCATAGCGGAATGCACCTTTACAGAAGATCCTTTAGAAGGCGTACCTGAAGCGGAATGAGGCGATATGGATCTCCCATTCCCGGAAACCTATACGGATCTCTGGATCGTCCATGTAGATGGGGCTAAAAACCAAGAGCTGGTTGGAGCTGGAATCTTTATAAATGGGCCGCATGATATGCAAATACGATACGCCATTCGAATCCTACAGCCGTTATCTAATAACGCGGCAGAGTATGAGGCGTTGCTAGCCGGGCTCAGAATTGGAAAGGAGCTTTCTTCTAAAGGAAGGCATGATACTGGAAGAACAGGAGACCTGCGTCTAAAAATCTGTGGTGATTCCAAGTTAATAATGGACCAGGTCTTGGGGCACTCTCAGGCCCGAGAACCCATCATGATTCAATATCTCGCCAAAGTGAAGCGAGAACTGTTGGAAATAAAGAAAGAGGGCATGCAAGTCAACTTTGAGCATATTCCCCGGGAGGAAAACGCTGAACCAGACAACCTAGCGAAATTGGCCGCAAACCCGGAAGCGTTCATACCCAAGGACATATATTATCGTGAGCTATCGGTACCATCCTTCATGGAGGAGCAAGCGTCTTTATGTGTGGAGGAACGTGATAGCGACTGGCGAATTCCCGTAATCAAATACTTGAAACACGAGGAACTGCCTGAGGATACCGTTGAAAAGAAGAAGGTACTGAAATAGGCAGCCCGCTGTACATACTATGACGGGGATTTGGTTCGAAGATGTTTCTCTCACCTTGCCGCCAAATGTATAACTGGGCAAGAGGGTCTTCACACCTTGCGCGAAATCCATGAAGGAGTGTGTGGTATGCACGTGTCAGGCGATACCCTGGCGGCACAAGTCTTCCGGTCCGGATTCTATTGACCCACCATTCGAAGAGATTGCCACAATTATGTGCAAGCTTGCCCTAAGTGCCAGGAGTTTGCTAAAATTCCTCGGCGACCTGCCACCGAAATATCTAAAATTATCGCCCCTTGTCCTTTCGCCAAATGGGGGATCGATATCCTAGGTCCATTCCCAAAGGCAAGATCCCAACTGAAATTTGTGATAGTGGCGGTAGACTATTTCACTAAGTGGGCAGAGGCTGAAGCGGTCGCCACAATCACGGCAGGAAAAACTTGGCGTTTCTTTAAACATCAAGTTATCATGAGATTTGGCGTACCCCGTGTCCTCGTCAGCGACAATGGGACGCAGTTCACCAGCCAATTCTTTCAAGACCAATGCTCAGAATTCAGAATCGAACAACGTTTTTCCTCCGTAGCTCACCCGCAAACTAATGGGCAAGCGGAAGTGACCAATTGGAGCATCCTCAGCGGTATTAAGAAAAATCAAGAAGGGTCTAAAAAGAAATGGGCTGATGAGCTACCATACGTGATGTGGGCATACCGCATGACCGTTAAGACTAGTACCGGGGAGACGCCCTTTGCGTTGGCCTTCGGGACCGAAGCCGTCACACCAGTAGAAATTGGAACCATGAGCCTACGGGTGGCCCACTTTCGTGAGGAACTAAATGAGGAAAGGTTACGAGCTAACCTGGATGCGTTACCAGAAGTCAGAGAAGAAATCCTTCTGAAAACGCAACATTATAAACGAAAGATGGCCCGATATCGTAACAGGCGCATTAAAGAGCGATTGCTGAAAGCTGGTGACCTGGTGCTCAGAGACAAGCGAGCGGCAGGACAACGAATGGGGAAACTCAGTCCAAACTGGGAAGGACCATATCGTGTCACCCACGTTGTCGGGAAAGGAGCCTATCGTCTGGAGACACTCGATGGTACACCCCTATCCAACTCTTGGAATATCGCTCGCTTGAAGCTATATTATGCTAGAATTTAATTTTATCTGCACCTTTGATTTATGCCGACCCTAACCATGACTAACGCTCGATGAGAGAGCTTTCGTGGGTTGTTGTGGTTGCTCTTGTGCAGATAAAAAGGGGGTATCTTAGGGAAGTGAAAAGTCCTATCCTTGTGATGGCCGGTCTTGATCAGATGGCCCATTAAGTGAGGGCACTACCCAACATACCTTGAATAGCGTCAGATTGAAAGATCCTAGACGCCCCCGGGGGTGAAAAGTCCTACCCTTGTGATGACCGATCTTGATCAGACGGCTCATTAAGTGAGGGCACCACCCGGTATCTTTGGGAGTGAAAAACCTTTTCCTTATACGGACCGTTCTCGTGGAGACGGCCTATCAAGAAGAGACACGCCCCAAAAAATAGAAACTCCGTCTAGAAACAAGACTCCTATCTTAACGGCTGGGCTGCTGCAGCCAGGCCATTAAGGAAGGACACGGTTCTAGACGCGAGGGCAACGCCCAAAAGTGAAAATTCCCTAGCCTTGTGATAGCCGTCCCGATCCGACAGCTCACTAAGATGAGGCACTTAAGGGCCGATCGTGAAAACAGGGAAACGTGGAGAATCGTGAAATCCCGGCTAGTAACCAGATGAGTAATCCCTGGCGAAGTATAGAGCTGATAGCGAAAGCGATTCTCCACGGGTTCTAGAGTAACGCCCTATGATGGCAGCGGAAAGGCTCCTACGGGTAATTACTGTCTCTCGTAACATGTTTTTGTTACTGATAATTTACAATTAAGAATGCGCAGAATACTTTTCGGGCAGTGGAAAGAGCGAGGATCTCATGAGAAGAGATACCATCAGACTCACTGGGAAAGCTAGCCCAAGGCCGAGTTCCGTAATTTTGACAGGAACGCTAAGGGTCTGTTCGGGAAAGAAAGCGCATGGAATAAATATGGCGAAGATAACGCCAAAGGAGTTCGCAAACAGACAACTAGACAAAAAGAAAGTCAGCGATAAAGTTGTCCGAACATATCAAAATATTTAAGGGGGGCTACAAACGGTGATGGTCAAAATAATAGCAAAAACTTAATGACGATTGGTCACTAAGGGAAAAGCGATAAAGCCTCAAAGCGCATCAACCTTCGGGGTTCCTCCTTTTCCAGCCTGCCGCTTTAGCCTGGCGAAAGCCTTCCTCGTTAATGTGCCCTGATCTTCGTTTAAAGGCGGCAGAGACCTCATCGGGTTTGTACGCGTCGACCCCGTGGACTTCCTCAAAACAATCAACTAAAGTGACGGCAGTCTGTTCGACATGCCACATGCTCTTATCGGCTGACTCTTCCTCTAGGGCAGCTTTCTCCTTGATCAGAGACGATCGCTCATTCTCCCAGGATAATTTCTCATTCTCCAAAGCGATGACTTTGGCCTTTTCCGCTGCTAAGGCGGCAGATTGCTCTTTTTCTTGCTCCCGATGAGCCAACAATAAATTTGTGTGCTCCTCCAGCCACTTTTTCTTCTCATCCCGCTCCCGCTCCAATTCCTTCAAAGCGGAGGAGAGGGAAGCGGCTTGACTTCGCGCTTCCTCCGCCTAGTAATGGAAAGACATCATGTTGGTAAAAAGAGAAGAGCGTACAGAGTTTTCCCTGTCCAGCACAGACCTCGAAAGAAAAGCTGCCCGTTCTGGCGCAGACGCCAATACTTGAGAAGCTAGAAAAGTCGTAACCTCATCGGAGCCGTCACCCCCTAACGCGGTCAAAGCAGTATTCCGGAGATCGAATAATCTAATTTGATGGGTCACCGCAGCGGGCCCACTCAGCGGACCGAGATCTACTACACAATTAAAAGTGGCTCCTCCTTCACCAAAACGGTCCCGGAGGGGGATACGCGAAGGAAGAAAACCCAAGGAAAAGGGAGCGCGGACCTGTGACGATGAACCTCCTGAAGTGATATAAACGCCATGAGGCTGATAGCCGGAGAAATCCTGTGAGACATCCTGGTATCCCATATTGGACGGATACACATGAGCGGAACCGCCGAAAGAATGGGGAGAAGCCTCCAAGGTATCGCTAGTGCCCAGATTCCCCAAAAATCCTGAAGGATTCTCTCCCTGAGGAGCAGCCGTCGAGTCAAACCCATCCACAGACCTATTCTCTGCCCCGGAAGTAAAGGAAGAGGGGTTTCCGCCCTCGTCTCCAGAGCTCTGTCTCTTCCTGGAACCGGTCAGCGCATAACTCAACTCCATGTTGTCTGACGGAGGAGCGAAAGTAGCAACAGCGATAGTGTCCCGCCAAGAATATAATTCAAAATACATAAAGAAAAGAAGAAAGAAATTAAACAACAACAGAAATGGGAATGTAGCCCATGACGGCTAGAAAGTACCCTTACCACAGCAGTGTAGGAAGGAGACGCTTCTGAAGAGCCTGCCGCGTCCGGAGAAGGTGTGAGAGCGGCAACGCTTCTTGTTTTTCTCTTCCTTTTTCCTTTGGCAGTGGCCTTAGAGGCCTGGGAAGAAGAAGAAGTCTGAGCAGGAGGAGCAGCGACGGTCACGAGAGGAACGCCTGAAGGAATGTCGGCCGAAGAGGACACTTGGACAACGCTCGCGGAAGTGGCCGGAAGTTTGGTGGGATTATCAGTTGCTTCCGTGGAAGCGTCTCTCTCTTTTTCCTCTCTCTCTTGAGCCCTCCTCAAACGTCTCCTTACGCTCTCGGGTTTATAGTTGGGATCCGTCGCTGCAAAAGCACAAAATAACGTCAGCATTAGTAACAGTAACAGCAAAGAAAGGAGTAACGCAGCACTCACATTTAACACAACCACGAATGTCCATTCGACAAGCCACTTGGCGAATGTGAACGCTGATTTCCAGTTCGAGTAATTTGTTTAACCAGCCTTGTTCACGCTGCGGAAGGGTCTCTGGCTGGCTCCAAGCGGTGTCATCCACGTTTTGGTTAAACCCAAATCGCCACCAGGAGCAAAGATCTTCAGGAATATCTACCATAAAAACTCCTTTTTCCAGCCATCAATGGAAGACTCGATATGGAGGAGTTTCCAAGTAAAGGACTTAAGAGAGTCGTCGTCGAAGCGGGGGGATATCGTTATCACTCCCCGGCATTTCATCAGCTTAAAAACAGATTTAAGCAGCAGAAGGGAAGGGGAAGTAATATTTTTGTATTTACAGAGCTCCAAAAAAGCATAAACACAACAATATGCATTTGGGGACAATTGGGCCGGAGACAGATTGCTGGCAACAAGCAATTCCTGGACAAAAGGGTCAATGGGAAGGCGAAAACCATAACGGAACATCTGCGCATACATGACCCTACGAGTGCCCGTCAAAACGTTGTTCAAACGTAGGGACTCGGGGGCAACACTGGCCTTATAATCATCAGGGATGATAGCATTATGGGGGGCCAAATGCTCACGAAGAGCGGCCTCAGAGGTGATAACACTGGCCGTAATATCCATCCTTTTTTCATCGGCAGATTTCGACTCAGAACGGCGAGTCTCAGCCATGGCAGAATTAAAAAGCTAAAAGACGAAGAAGACGATGGAGGAGAAAAAAAATACCTTCAGAGAAAAGCACTTCGAAGAGCCCTGGATAGTGGGGAGAAAACGAGACGGCTGAAAGAAAATATGGGAAAAAAGGATGGTAAAAGAAAACGAAAAGAATAAATATTGGGTTTTATAACCCTAATAATTAAACGAAACGACGGATGCCACAGTCGTTGCGTGGAAGCGGCATAAGGAATAGACTCAGGTAATGAGTACAATCCTAGAAAAGCGCTACAACGCCTCGATCTAGGCAAAGTTTTCAAGCACGCTAGCTCGTAGCGCCAGAAGAAATGGACACGTGTGTCTGTACAATCGCGAATTTTCTTATGAAAGGAGGGCAAGCATTAAATGCTCTGAAAAGCGGGCACCGTCTCTTGGAAAAAACAAGCATGATATCGCGAGAAAGGAGATAGCGCAAGAAGACATTAATTAAAAGGGCAGCATTGAATCAACGCGGAAGGGGGAATGAAGTTCAAAAAAGCAATAAAATGCAAATGTATCGCCGCATAACAGGGCGTTATTACAAGACAAAAGAAACGAATAAACAGAAAGTCTTCTAAATGAAACAATCCCGATCAATCATGGGTCCTTGCAAGCATCGCGGTCATCATCCCTTCGTCCTCCCACAGAAGAAGCAAGATTTCCCTCACTTTCCCTCAAATCCTTCAATCTCTTGGAAGCGTTATCGGCCAACACTGACGGGTTAATGGTTCCCTGGCGATAGAGATTCATAAACTCGGAGAGGCAGATATCCATAGTCTTGTCTATCTTCGAGGGTACTTTAGCCAAATCTGCATCGCGAGACGCTATCTCTTCGCGAAGGAAGACATTCTTCCTATCAGCCACCACCAATTCCGCCTCTAGAAGGTTTATCTTAGCCTTCCCCTTTGATTTTTCTCAAGCAAGCTCAGCACGACAGTCGTCCAATTCCGCCCGGGTTCGCTCTTGAAGCTGCGATAGCTCCGTCACCTTCATCAAGGCGGTATCCAGTTCCCCTTTTAAATCAAAAGAAGGGGGAACCTTATCCCGCTGATCATCGAAAAAGTAATTTAGCTCACGAAAGTAGGCCAACATGTCGGTCAGAAGACGTGAATGCCGTACGTCAGGAGAATGCCGCAAGAACTCTTCCTTGTCTTTTGAAGAAGCGAACATTTGTCCCACTATCGGGCCCACTGGCTCTTCTCTTGAGGATGGATCCGATATCCCTAAAGCACGAAGACCGTCGGTGCCAAGGGAAGACAAGTTCAACTGATATGCGGCAGGGCCTTGAAAGCCTTGAGGGGACAAATTGGCGATATAAGGGGGACAACAATTTTTCACGGAATTACCAACGCCCGAAATCGAAGAAAGATACAAAAACTCAGGCTTCTGCGGGGAATGGGTAGGAGGAGCAATCGGATTTGGAACTGGTAAAATCACATTCAGAATAAAGGAGCGAATTGGAGAAATAGGACCGCCAGACGCCAGAGATAGCCCCATCGCTGCTGAAGCCTCATGAACTTTGGGAGGAATGACAGAGGACACCTCGGTAACGTCCGTCGTTGGCAAAGGACCCGTAACGCTCGGAGCGTTAACCTCCTCGGTAGGAACCCCGTTGACTTCCTCCGCGGAAGGAATCGGTAGGTCAAACTTCTCTTTGCGAGCTCTCTTCACGAGACGCTCGGTTTCGGCAGCGATCTCGTCGCTATCATCCTCGGCTGACTCCGCCGCAGGACCATTTTCTCTTGACCTAAGCCTCCTCCGCTGGGCAAGAGTAGCATGACGCAGCTCAGGACCGGCATCCATGCTTCCGCTATCGCTGTCGACCTCTTCAACCACAGGGTTATTCGGGGCCGCTCCCTTACCGCGATGCGGTAGCCAATTCTCCAAAAAACGAGAAGATCGGGTGGAGGCGCTGCGTGTCACGACAGTCTTGTTTCTCCTTCCTCGCGGCAGAATAGGCGGATGACTGAAGCCTTCCGGGGGAGGAGAAGGAGGTAACGTCTGAAGCGGCACTACGTTCAAAGGTGCGTCGTTTTCTCCAAAGGAGCGTCCCTCAGCGTTACCTGCCGATAAAATGTTTTAAATATAACAAGAAAGTCAGGGCGATAAGGCGATAAAAGAAAAAAACTCACCAACGACACACTCTGACAGAGGCCTGAACCGAGCAAATTCTCGAATACGGAAAGGCCATTCTATCTCTATTGGAGCGTTAACATTAGATACATCCATACTGGACAACACATCTGGTTTTTACCAAGCAGCACCAGTGATCACTCGGTTGAACCCACCGCGCCAGTACCGAGAGGGTAAGCGAAGGGTGAAGAAGCCGTTTTTCCAGTTGGCCACGTTCTCTTCGAAGCCTTGAAAGTTCCGCCAGAAGAACCGAATGACATCCTCATCCCATCTAGGGGTAATATCTATCAAGCAGCCGCGGCACCTTAAGATAAAAAATGTATGAAACAGATCGAGCGATGGAGCGAAAATACGCTTCATCTCACACGAACGAAGAAAGGCGTAAAGCCCACACCAGGAGGGGGGAGTTATTTGAACGGGATTAAGATCATGATGATTGAGCAGCTTCATCAGAGAAGTATGAAGTGGAAGACGAAACCCATAGGTAAACATCTTGAAATAAACTAGCCAGAACGTCCTCCACATGGCATCCGTAAGCCGGGTATCCTTCAGAGAGATAAAGGGGCGATATCCCGTAGGAAAAGTGATACCATGTTCCTCTAACTCAGCCCGCAAAACTTCATTACAATCAAAGATACTACGAGCTTTCCTAACCTCGGGATCTAAGGGATTCTCGGTGGTTGCAGAGGATGTAGTATAAGACATAATGGACTGGAAAAGTAAAATTACGGCGATAGAAGAACAAAATACCTGGAGCAGAGAACCAGTGAATCGGCCGTCGGCACCGGCGAGCAATTGCAGAAAAATCTCTCGGGAAGAAAGAAGCACAGAGGAAAGGAAATACAAAGAATTTCGAAATATCAGCAGAAAAGTGTTAAAATAGAAGAGCGAATCCCTTTTAAAGGAAAAACCTAAAAAAGGAACAGCCTATGAAAGCAAAACACGTGCAAAGTGAAAAAGGACGCGTGGACAGTCATCAATGTCTTTTAGAAGAAGACAATTGCTGACCAAAAACCGAAAAGCGGTTGCGCCCCAGCGAAAGGCTTACTCCCGCGATAATCCTGGAAACACAAAAAAGGAAAGCGGCGGAAGAACGAAAGAAAATAAAAGCTTTATTATTTTAAGAAGCCATGCGACATCTACAAAAAAAGGCGTGCTACGCCCATCTATTCCCCATCAGACCAGGAGATGCCGTAGCAGTAGACCACATCATCCTCATCCTCACCAGCGAAAGGAAAAGGTTCTTCAACCTTCTCTCCCACGAGAGCAGATGACTGATCTGACTTCTCTTCAACAGGCGGCGGCATCGTCCCCACAGCCGAGCAGGCAGAAGGAGCCTCTTGCGGTGACTCGCGAGGAGGACAGGATGTTTCCTTCCCCTTCGAAGAAAAAGTGGCCAGAGCGTCATAGAATGATTTAGAAGCCTTCGCAGCCTCCTTCCTCCGCTTCTTGCGGCACCGTCGGCGAACGGGCGGTCTCCAGGGGGACGATGGAGGAGGAGCATCCGAATCAGGAGAGGTCGGGGGAGTTGGTGGAGAATCCCGTGCAAACGTATCTAAGAAATGAGAATCGGCCATGAGATTAACACTGGTGGGAAAGAAAAACGACGAGAAGATAAATGATAATGAAGGAAGGAAGATCCCCTTTTAAATAGCCAGGAAACGGAGGAAAAAAGGATCTTTTAATCTTCCAACCCGACTCTTGAGAAAAGACACGTGTACTTCCTGAAGTACAAAAGTGGATTTGCAGTCACGCCTGTTGAGATTTTCCCCTGATCGAGGAAAACCCAAATTTGCCCAATCAGTTGCCAGGGCAACAGCGGCTTGGATTTAATGCAGAGTAGCCAAATAATAAGAACCCAGTGGCTGAACCGTTTTCAGTTAGGCTGAGAATATCTTCATTGGAAAATGACAAAGAGAGAAATAAAGAAGAAGAAGAATAACAGTCGCAAGACGACATGATAAGAACTGTTTATTCATCATGGCCTAATGGCCGGAAGGTACAGGAACAAAAGGGAAAAGAAAATGGTACAAAGGGAGCCACCGCTATCAGGCATCAGAGCCAGCGTCCTCAGGCACTTCGGGAAGGTCCCTCAAGGAATCCATGACCAGGAGCAGATCATGGGAAGTGACTCTCATTCCCTTCAGGCAGCACCCCAGCATATCTTTGCGCTGCTGCAGCATGGCGATCACCACTTGGATCCGAGCGATGGAGGCAGACAGTTTCGATACGCTCTCCAAAGGACTAAAATCCTCCAGAGAGGTGGCCCCCAGCCTAGAGTGAAGCGGGGTCAGCATCCCTTGTAACTCCAGGATGTCCTCAGAAGTCTTGACCAGCATGTTCTCCAGGAATCCGACGTCACCATCATTAAGGTTCTTGAGAGAATGGCCTTTGGAAAGGAGGAAATTCTTGGTCAGATGATCCATGATGCGTGTTGGAAAAGATGAGGAGAACGTGGGTGGAAAAAAACTCCCTGATTTATAGGCTCCAAGAGGGAGGTTTCGGAGGAAAGGACAATGGGGTTCTCAAAAGACGAGCCGACCCGATAACTGCAAGGGCTGATGAGCCCAAAGCGGAAGGAAAGGGCAATGTTCGTATACTGTCCGCAATATAGATATCGGCAGGAATGCGAGACGAGGTCTGGAAAAACGCCGAAAGACACGATATCACGGGTGCCCATCACGTAAAGGCCATATGGCTACCGGTATCCACAGTGTAAGGCCGCGTTGATGTCGCAGGTAGCCCTAGATGCGTAAAACCGCGCTGGCATCGCAGGCATCTGGTGGTATAAAGTCGCGCTAATCATAGGCAGCTGATGGCGTAAAGCCGCGTTGATACCACTGTTTCCTTGAGCGTAAATGAAAGATTGGGCTCGTATTGACCTCAAACCTCTGTAAGTACAAAAGTTTATTAACCTTTATATACGAATATATCTCCTTCCTATGTTTGCAGAACACTTGGAAGGACAATGGACCTGGAATATATGCCAGTCCCCGGTATGACTTGGTCGAATATCCTGGACAATATTATCGGTGACCCGACAGCAGCTCTTTCACAACTCGAATAAGCTGAGGCTTCTTAAGCCCCCCCGAGGGGCCAATCAGAGTAATACCGCCAGGCGGAGAGTAATGACCTCGCAACTGTATGGGTGATAGGGGCATCCCTCCGGGACGAATCTTTAGATAAGAACGAAAGCCGTTGCCCAGTATCCTCAGGCTCAATCTCCAGCTCATCACTTGAGTCTTATCGACGTTGAATAATCCAAGAAGCTCGGAGACCCTGCGAACTTATCACTTCGCGACAAAAACCTTCATTCAAGATGACAGACATGGACAACCCTTGGTAAACACTCGGGCTCGTTTTCAGTTGGGCTTATGATAACAATCGAGATAGTCCTAACGGTCCTACTGCACAAACGGTTCTTATCAGAACAGATCCCCCTGAGCTCCATAAGGACATCCCTGTATCGCCTAAGGATCATCGAAGGATTCCTAGGATGGTCGACTTCAGCGGGGGGGACTCACGCAATTCTATACGCACGGCGTCATCCCATCCTAGGGACCCACAAGGTTATCGCTCCCGGCAGCCCCATCAGACATCGCCCATGACGTCATCCGCTGATATCGCCTGTGACGTCACCATCAAATGGCGCCCTCTTTGATATCGCCAGGTATCGCTGTCTAGATCTATAAATACCCCACCATTTTTCACAATCAGGGTAAGATCAAGCTCACCTAGAGAAACCTCTACTAATCTTAAAACCCGAACTAACTTAAGCATCGGAGTGTCTACGCCGGAGCTCCCCCTCCGGCGCCTTGCAGGTACACTCGCCGCCATTCACCACCGTTCCGATCGCACACGACGCAGAATCTCACAAGATTGGCATTGAATCTTATCATTAGCCTTCTTATCTGAGAATTCAAAGTATGCTTTTTTGACAACTTCCACCAACTGATTTAGATTGGTTGCACATTTCTTTTCTTGCAACGACTGAATTGCTCTAAAAAAAGCCTAGATCAAGAACATTTAAGTCAGGGGAATTAGGAGGTTGACACAGCAGTTGAATGTTCAATCCTACTTTGTCCACAACAGCTAAAAAATCAATATCATCCTCATGTATATGTGTTTTTGCATTATCCTGCTGGATGATAATTGGATCCGAGAGGCCATCCCTTGACCATTTGTCCTTAATAGCAGGTAAGATATGTTCAATCATGTACTACCTAATGACTCTCCTATCAATTTTTGGTATTGGCTTAACTTCTAATGTTCCTGTCATCCTATTTGAACTAGACCTCAAAGAAGCAACCTCTGTCACCAATGGAAACACCCCAATCCTACCATTAAATGTACAGTTCCCATCATAATCATAGCTAGGCCTAGCAACAGATACAAGGAACATAATCTTAGGAATAAAATTTGTACTTTTGATGGTTCTTACAGGTTCATCTTCATTAGGGAGTAGGTAGTATATCTGGACCTTCCTTGTCATTTGAAACCACTTCTCATCTATGTGAACCACATTCTCCATGTGATGGAAATAATGAGTTGATGGTGCTGAGTCTAGATCAATTAATGAGAGACAATGTCGAACCCTTTGAACCCGATTTGTCTCTATCAATGTTGGTTTGATGGAATTACTGTGGCACTTCAACTCTCTTGTTCTCAATTTGTTGTGCAGAAACGTCTTCGAAACCCCCAAAGCAGTTGCAAGATTCTTAAGGGTTGTTCTACTCCTCAAAGGAATATCCCTGATTTTCTGTAAGTCAAATTCGATCCTCTTTCTGCAATGAGATACATTGTGGTTGTTGGACTCTTTACCTCTTTTCCACAACCGCTGGATTGATCGAATATGCACATTACATATCTCAGTAACTTCCCCTGTTGTTGTCTTCTTCAGCTTTCCATTAACACTTCTCTGTAGTAGCATATTGTAAGTTGTCACTATGTCCTCAGGACAGAGCTCTTTTCTCCCCCGTTTTGAACCTACCATTAACAACACATCATCATTACAACCGCAAATAACATGAACTATATAAAACTTCCATCGTTCTACTGTGAGTTGAGAAACTGTACCTTCAACCCCAGTATAAGGTTCGTGGTTTTCATTAACCTCTGGTAAATCTTCATGGATATCGTCTAGGTGTTGCGGACTTTGGGGAATGGCTTCTGCTCCATCTGCAATGGCCTCTTCCTCATTACTACTGGTAATTATACCCCTTCATTAACTAATTCGTAGTCTGATAATGGTGCTGGATAGAATCTCAACAAATTGAGGGGGTCGAATTGATTATCTTCCATCGATATTCGATGGAAAGTGTTTTAACAGAAATGGTGGATCTCTTGAGATGGAGATAGATGGATGTGAATGCCGAGATTTGGAGTGTGAAAGCATTGTTAACTATTGGAAGTAAAAAAAATTAAAATTTAGGCCGAAACAATTTAAATTTCAACTTAATGATTCACGAAATTTGGGAAGGATTAGGGTTTGGTTTGGGGAAACCTTCGAAGAAGCTCAAATAAACGTCGGTGTGATCAGTGGCAAATCTGTAAATACGTGGATTAGTGAGGGGCAAAATCGTACTCACGTCGGGTCTTAAAATGCGTGCTGAAGGCTAGAACGACATTCTTTCAGGGAAGGAGGGAGTAAAAAAATAACTCATAGATCGTCCACGGCTCATAGACCAGAGTTAATGAAGGAAAAGAAAAGGAAATTGTTTAATGGTGAAGGGTACAGATTTGCAATAGGAGGAAGACGAAGTGGAAAGAAAAGATAAAGGAAAATATGGTCTTTTAATAATTGCAGTACAACTTTTTATGTGCAATAAAAGAAGAAAATACAAGAACCGAAGTCATTTATGACGTATAAAAAAAGCTGACTACGTGTTTATTCATTATTAGTTGGGTATGCCAACTTTCACTTTTGAGTTGGCATATGTCGCATCCCATTTTCGATTTTATGCGAACAAGTTTGGGACGGATGTGAGACAAAACAAACTATCTCACATAATACAATGAAGTCGCCACCCTATTTATTTCTACAAGTTTAGGGAAACCTAAGTTCCAAAAAGAAAGAAAATAAAATAAAAACTAAAGGCACAAAAAGGGGTCTAAACCCGAGAACAATGGTTCGGGGTAGATTTATGGACACGGGAAGGTGTTAGGCACCTGAATCACATCCTTTTAAAAAGGTTGCCATATTATAAAGAGAGAGGTGTTAAAACGTTGTAAAACAACAAGTAAATGGGCCCTCAAAGGAATTGTCGCTTTAGCATTTACGTCGGGTCGATTGATTTTTACGGAATCATAACCGCATTTGTTTATTTTTGCCCAAGCGAGCACCCACTATCGTCACCAGGCCATGCATGTTTAATTCTTTTTATTTAAGTGATCTAAGCATGCATACTAACAGTACCGTTTTAACGATGCGTGTAGAAAACGTTTTGGTTTTAAAAGACTAAACCGGAGAGTGGGGACGAAGCCGCGCACCAAACACATATGCATAAATTAAACATTCATTCATGATAAAATAAAGCGAGCAATTATAACAAGTTATATCATGCGAGCAATCACAACAAGTTATATCAGGCGAGCAATTACAACAAGTTTATATCATGCGAGCAATTTATAATTCTAACGATTCTAAATGTCATGCATACAAATGTACGAAAAAGCATTGAATAAATAAAAGAGGTGAAGGGAAGTGTACTTGATTGACGATCCCCGATCGATCCGCCTCTACAAAACCGAGATTTAATGACACAACCAAATAATAATACGATAAAAAAGCATACGAACATTTTTAGCTAATTACTCAACTAGATATTACAACAAGTTAAAATAATTACCTAAATATTACAAATTGGTGGACGAAACTGATTAACTAATTTTTACAACAAGTTGAAATAATTAACTAACACTTTTACGAAATATTAACTAATTATTACAACAAACAAGATAAATAATTATTAATTTAAACAGAATATTAATACAAACACACAATTTAAAATGAACAATTTTAAATAAGCATGGCGCACGAACAATTAAATAATCATGGCGTACGAAAGATTTAAATAATCATGGCATACGACAATTAAATAATGCACGAAAAAAATGCGGTGGGCTTCCCAGAACAGTATCCTAACGGACCTCGAATTCCAGCCCACTACCTAAGCCAGACCCAAGGTTCTTTTTCCTGATGTGCCAGGAACAGCCCTAGCCCATGATCCTTTATATTTCCGTTTGGGCTTGGGATAAGCCAAGCCCATGACCAAGCAATTTAAATTTAAAGCAGGCCCAACCCATGGCCTTCCCTCCTTCTCACTTCGTCTTCTTCCTTGGTTCGCTGGCGCCATTGCCTGCGACCAAGGATAGAACCAACCACACAAAATAAGATAAAAGCGGCAAAAGAAACAACTTAAAATAAACCCAACAATAGCAGCAATTTCAAGCAACCAAAAGCAGTTCAATTAATACTAAAAACAACATGCAATTAATGAAATAAAAGCAATTAAAATTAATTAAACAAAGCTTCGAAATTAACTCGAAATAGCAAGCAATTGGACGAAATAAAATAGCGAAATTAACTGGAAAGAGAGGCAGCAATTTTATTGAATTGAAAGCAGCAATTGATTGAAAATAAAATAGAAGTAATTGATTAATTGAAGACAAAAGTAATTAATTAATTGAAATGCAATAATTAAATAAATTGAAAGCAGCAATTGATTGAAAGGAATAAAAGGATTGATTGATGATGAGCAATACAAAGTGAGGAATTAGATAGCAAGAGTGCGTCCATTCCTCCCATTTCTGTTGATGGTTGAGGAGTATTTATAGGCGAGGGGCGCGAGTGAACTTGGAGAGCAAGGTGCGCATGGGCATCACGGGCGTGAGGCCCAACGACGAGTGGCGATGAGCAGTGGCCGGAGTGGTTAGCAAGTCTGGGTTGTGTGGCTGAGGGAGAATGGAAGGTTTGGTTGATGGGAGAGGAGTTGACTAGAGATGACGATGGCGTCAACGAGGCAAAGAAGTGATGTGCATTTATGGCTTGATGGTAAGGGTTGAAGTTGGGGAGAGGCCAAGGAAGACTTGTGTGATGATGAACAAACATCGGCGAAGAGTGAAGCACACAGCTCTGCTTTTATGGTTGCGTTAACGCATTAATGAGCTGGACACGAGACGAGCGAGATATTTTCGGCTCAAGCTAACGGCACGAGAAATCTCATTTAAAACCGATAGAAACTCAAGCGAAAAATCTTAAAATACAAACAAAAAAAGGACGGCATAACATACGATAAAATAAAGTAATAAATATAGTAAATAAACGGAAACGTTCTATCTATGGTTCTAGGAGGCTCGCTCAGGACCGATAGAAGCTCGAACGAAAAAAACGGTATAAACACGGAAAAAAGGGAAATAAAAGAGAAATGGCACGAAAATAATAACAAATATAATACGACTGATATTAAAAGGTTAATAATATGACGAATGATAAAAATGCGGATATGATGTGACGAAAATGTTAAAAATCGGGTAGCAACAACATCCCAAGATCACCAAAGAATTTCTCCAAATATTAGCTTGAAAACCATGTAAAGTATAATCCTTCTTCAAAATTGCAATTTTTTTTACCAAGAATTAATTTATCAATAAAAAAATTGGATCCCTACTGCTTCATTTCCTTAATAAGCTCATTGATTTAAGAAACTAAAACCGACCTACAACGTAGTCAAGCCTTAAGGGATCTAAAGCAGATTTGAAGCCAATAAAAGGACCACAAGTCGGTCCCGTATTAATATATTTGATGTTTTCTCCTAACATAATTAATGTACTCATTTAACATTAGTGTTCATAAAAAATCAATAAAAAACACTTAGGGTTGTTTCAGAACGGAAAATTTTCTAAAAAAATTCCAAAAACCGGAAAATTTTCACGTTTTACAGCCTCTGTTTTCCAAAATGGAAATTTTTTAGAAAATATTCCAGTTTTTCAATATTTTTCAGTTTTTCAGAATTAACACTACAAATTTAGAAAATTCTGGAAACGCCATATTGAAGTTTTCCAAAAAAAACAATTTACTCTAGTTCAACCGATCCATATTGTTAATGTAAAAAAATTATATTATTTTAGACATGTCTACCCTCGTAATTTTGATAATTAATATTAGATTGAAAAAATTGTGCTAAAAATACTTTCATAATTGATATTTATCTAAAATCAATCCTAGTAAATTGATTCCAATATTCCAATTGTTTTAATTAACTAAGAATCCAAACATTAGTTTAATAAATACTAATATAAGTAAAAATATAACTTGGAACATTAGAATTACAAACATTAAAAAAAATTATTAATAACAAAATATTTAATGCACAGTACCAAAAATAAATCGTCCTTTCTTTACACCTGCACACTCCGCACAACCCTACTCTCTACACTTGCACACACAAACACATTTCCTTTCCTATCTCTCAACTTCTTCATTCGTCGCTGCCGCCCACCTCCATCAGCAGATCCGTCGCAGCCGCCTCCTCCATCAGCAGATCCATCGTCGTCTCAAGTAAGGTTTCTCATGTTGGCTATCATTTGAATTTGTGCTTGTAGTTGTTTCAAGTACTCTATCACCTCATCTAGCATTGATGCTTTGTTTCTCTGCAAAAAGAAAACAAAAAAAATATTTTTATTTTGTTGTCAATTAATTAACTTGTTGATTATTATTGGTATTAATTCTATATATATATATATATATATATATATATATATATATATATATATTTTTTTTTTTTTTGTTTTCAATATATTTTGGTAATGTGAATATGAGAAATTATATGCAGTAGCACATTTGATATATTTATAGAAATTATATGCAGTAGCACGTTCGATTTTCTGGTTGGGAAGGCACAACTAATGATTCACCCGTCTTTCTTGGTGCATTGACAAGACAAGATAATGGTTTTCCTATGCCTGCAGCTGGTAAAATATTATTTTTGTAAATCATAACAATATTTATTAACTGTTACATTAATGGTTTACTACAAATGTTTGATTGTATTTATCTTTTGCAGACTACTATTATGCAGTTGATGCTGGTTATCCAAATATTCCTGGATTTTTAGCTCCTTATCGTGGTGAAAGGTATCATTTAAATGATTTTCGTGGACGAGGAAGGATAACAAGAAAATATGCATTGTTTAACTATCGACATTTGTCATTGAGAAATGTGATTGAAAAGGCTTTTGGCGCTCTGAAGGCTAGATTTTCAATCTTAAAGTCTATTCCAAATTATCCTCTTCGTCGTCAAAAGTAAATACCTCTAGCTTGTTGTACACCACACAACTTTATTCGAATGAAAGATAGAGTTGATCGACTATTCATAGAATATGGTACAGAAGGTCAGCAAAATTTAAATGAGAACGAAGCTACTATGATACAAGAAGGTATTCAAGTAGATATGTCCCAACAACAACTAATGAATACGGTTAGAGAATATATTGCAGATCAACTATGGGCTAATTATAATAATTGTTAGAATATGAAAAAGTAACAAGTTAAATTAAGTATGTTTTGAATGTTTATATTTGTAGTATTCACGTAATGAACAAATAATTCAAGACTATTTTATATGTATTTTAGTTTCATGAACGGAATTATTATAATTATATTTAATCTTTAACATGTATAGATTTAGCATATTATTTATATTTGATTTTTAACAAAATTAAAATGGGCTACTATTTAGTTTATTAATCTTAAAAAAAAAACTAGCATTATTTTTTAATTAAAATCAAATTGATTTAACAAAAGTAGTAGTTTTCATTTTTCAAAAAAAAGAAGAAATAGTTTTTAGGTGAATACAATTTTGAGTTTTCTAAAGCTGGAAAATGAGCACGTACTGTAGAAATGAAACAGAATTTCCATTTTCAGAAAAAAAATTAGTGTTTTCTAAAAACAGAAAATTTTGGAAAAATAGAAACAAAAAAAAAATCCGTTATGAAACGCAGCCTAAATAACTCCCAACATGTAATTTCTACGTGCACAAAGATCGAAATCAAATGGCTCACACTAAAAACATATTAGAATAATAGTAGGCATATTAAGAAAAAATGTTTGCATTTTTCTAGAGGAAACTAGACATGACTTAAAAATAGTAGTATAATTTAAAGTGCTTTGAACACAAACTTCATTTTTTGGGTTAAATAACACAACACAAACTTTATTAACTTATTAAAACAATGATCTTTCTTATTACATTAATGGCTTTGTTGGAGTTTATAGGAAGAATAATGAAAAAGTGTCAGGTTGTTGTTGGTGTAGTTTGCCTAGACTATTATAACCTGATATTTATATTTTCTATGTGCTTGAAAAAAACCCGAATCATATTACATAATTTATTTTTAAAAAATGTTTTTTATCTAAGTATTAAAACATAGAGTTATTTCAAAATAAAATAAAATTATTTTTTGTTGAAAAATTAACAAATAATCACACACACCAAATTTTATTTTTTTCTCCTATAACAGTTCTTAAAAGTTCTACTCTATTTTTATTACTCCCTCTGTCCTTCAATGTTTGTCTTCCTCGCATCCCAATATTCAGTAGGGAACATATATCGAGGAGGCCGGATGAGGTACTATTTGACTCCAAAAAAATCTGAATTTTTTTGTGAACGTACGTTAATCTAGGGCTAGGCGAAAAAACCAAAAACCCGAACCGATTCCCCGAACCAAACCGAACCGAGATGGTTTGGTTCGGGTTTTAAGTTGAAAAATAGTAGAATTAGAACCGAACTGAACCGTTTAAGAATAAATGGTTTGGTTCTGGTTCTATATATCATGCAACCCGATTTACCCAATTTACCCGAAATATTATATAATAATACATATTCATATTATTAAGTGGAGGATTGGAATGCTATATAATCCTTTTTCTAGGAAAACTATGAACGTAGGGAAACAATTAAAATGTCAGAAAGTAAGTATGTTTTCTTATAGCAGTTTGTGTAACGGAATAAAAAAAATTCCAAACTTTTTAGTTTTTAAAAATCAGGAAAAGTATGTAGGTCATTCAAATTAAGCAAACAAGTTTGATTTTATTTTACTTTGGTTGGAATTTTGTAACATTATTGTCTAGACTGTTGGTTTCTCCCGCGTTTGGTGTTGGTTTTATTGCTCGTTCATGTGTACTGTTCGTATTGGAAAGTTTACATCATTTATATACTTCTGTTTTTTAGTTAGATTAGTGGCATGTCAAACTTACCCGAAACAACCCAGAACCAAACCGAAACCAAATGGTTCTGGTGCGGTTTGGTTCTACCTTTAAAATTACATTACCCAGAATCGAACCGAACCGATTTTAAATTCTGGTTCTGGTTTTGGTTCTGTCCAAATTCGAACCGAACCGAACCGTGCCCAGCCCTACGTTAATCCTTAACGTACTTCCCAGAAAAAATTAGGGACAAAATTGTCTCAAATAGTGAGTCTACCGACCGTTTTAAGATACGTGTCGAAACAGTAAAAGCAAAAGCTAAAACGACAAATATTGAAGGATGGAGGGAGTAATTATTTATATTTGTCACCGCAAAATTTTAAATTCCATCATAAAACTCCTTAAAGTTTTTTTAATTAATCTTTCATATTTTTTCCTAATTTTTAAAAAAATATAAAAAAATATAAATACTTTTTTCCTATTTTTTTTTAAAGAATATGGCCTAATAGAATATGATTCTTTAAAAATATTTAAATAATGAAATACTTAATCAATAAACTTGCAAATTACAACCATTTACGTGCTTACTCCCAAACACACGCATTAATTCTTGCGTTACCGAACTTCAAAACCCCAGTGAGTAAATTTGAGTAGTATTAGAGTTATTAATATTTTTATTAGTAATTTTTATTTTATTTTATTTTAGTGTACATTTATTTAGTAAATATTTATTTAAATAAATAAAATATAGTCTAATAAGGACGAGATAAACCAAATCACATTTACCACGTCAATTTATGTTAGTATTAAAAAATTAGAATCTCTAATATTATTTAGAATTTATAATTATGTCTTTTTTTTGCTCTTAGATTATGAAAACATAATTTTTCATATTCGTAAACTCACTCAACAAATAAAATCTCTAAGATTAATTTTTTCCTTGTGGAAATTAATTTTCTAATTTTTTTTAGGATAACCTTTTCTTTTTCCAAGAAGAGCCTCCGCGTGGCTTAATCCCCATTTTCAAACTGCTGTGAGGGAGGGAGGGAGAGCCACTGAGCCAGGCAGTAACCCATCTCCCATCCCTTGTTTTTTTCCTCTTTTATTTTTTTCTTTTCTTTTCCCGATATACTTTTTCCCCCCTGTAGTAATTTTTGGATGATCACAAAAATATAATTTGATTGATATGCAGTACCCTTTGATTTTTTTTAATATTTTCCTTGTGATGGGTATGATAACGAAGGAGAAAAGCTGTGAAACACACAACGGTTATGTGGATGAGAGGCACCCATTTCCAACTGATAGGATTTCATCTCCAATGCTCACCTCCAAAAACTCATCCACTTAACAATTCCATGGCTTTGCATCACCTCTCTGGTCCCATCTGTCTTGTCTTCATGCACAACCATATATATAAATTGACCCACCTCCTTGTGCATTCTGTTTCTTCCTCATAACCCTTCCTATCTATCCAAAGGTCTGTAATTTCTACTCTACCTTCTTTCTTTTTTCTTATTATTGGTTTTGTATTCATTTTATTTGTGTTCTTTGGGTTTTGTCTATGAGCATCCTATATAGGTTTTCTTTCTGTATGTGTATTATATGTTTGTTTCTGGTGTAAGAATCTTTATCTTTTGCTGTTTATCTTATTAAAAACTAGCTGTTCAGTGGGGTTTATGTTGTCTTAAAATCTGAAAGTTTCCTCTTTTACTTGTTTTAGAGATGGGATTTCTGTTCTTTTACTTATATACAATTTGAAATTTTGTTTTTTCAGGCCTCCCTCCTTTAATGGTGTTGATTTTTCAGTTTATTAAGTTCTTTTGAGTGTGGTTAATATCATGCTGATGTTGATTTGGCCTATAATCAGCACTTTCTTCTTGTGTTTCTGGTTGCCAATAGCATGATGAGTAAATAAGGCTTATGATGCTTTGCGCTTATATGTTGTTTGTTTCAAGCAGATTGTTTTAGCAGGGGCATCAACCCTTAATTGCGAAGATGGGTGAGATAACCAATGTCATGGAGTATGAGGCAATTGCAAAGCAGAAGTTGCCAAAGATGGTCTATGATTACTATGCATCTGGTGCGGAAGACCAGTGGTCTCTAGCCGAGAACAGAAATGCATTCTCAAGAATTCTGTGAGCTGCGCCCCTTATCTTTAGAATCCACTAGTCTTTTCTTTTCCTATTGAAAATCGCGGTCATTTTTGTGTATCAGTTTGATTATTAGTCTGTTCATTCTGGTTTGAATGGTGTATAGGTTCCGTCCCCGTATTCTTATTGATGTGACCAACATAGATATGACCACCACTGTACTGGGATTTAAGATTTCAATGCCCATCATGATTGCCCCCACTGCCATGCAGAAAATGGCTCATCCTGAAGGTATGTTCCCGTTTCTGCCCATGCTTGAAAACTTCAAATTAAGTTCGCTTCGTTGGTATTCACAAATGATTGGAACTTATCATTTTAAACAAAGGTATCTAACCTGCTTCAGCTTTAACTTATAGTTGAGAGTGCAAGTATCATGTACAAAAACTTCTTGCCTTTTGAATTAAGTTGGTATTGAGTTACTTTGTACACAATATTATCTATTTTGATGGCATGCTTTTCCTCTTATGCAGGGGAGTATGCAACAGCAAGGGCGGCATCATCTGCTGGAACGATCATGGTTTAACTTCCTACCGTTTCTTATTCTATTTAAATATTTGCACTACTTCTGTGGCTCAAAACAGAAAATTTTCTACATGAATAGAACCATTTTCTTTTCGAAATTCATACCATCCAGTTAGTGAGTGACAACTAACACATAGAAGCTAATGTTGTTAAGTTGTTTGCCTAGTTATTCATGTTACTGGTCCCTCTCTTATTTTTTCAGTCTAAAATCTAAATAACTGAAGGACTTACTTAAGAGGCATTGCTTACTTGCCTATAATTCAGTAATCTGATACATCATATTTTGATCTCTTAGATTGTTAAATATGCTTTCCCTCCAGTTACGACCACATGTTTGATCATTTGCTATTAGATTATGAATCTTTTTTCTTACTGTTACAGACATTGTCATCATGGGCTACTTCCAGTGTTGAAGAGGTTGCTTCAACAGGACCTGGGATCCGTTTTTTCCAGCTCTATGTGAGTTGAAATAGGATGCTCAATCCCTTCTTTAAGCTGACTCCATTGATTAAGGATTTCTTGTTCTTCGTGAATTTTAGTTCTTTACCTGATCAGTTAGTTTCGGTACTAGGTGTACAAGAACAGGAATGTTGTTGCTCAGCTGGTGAGAAGAGCTGAAAGGGCAGGGTTCAAGGCTATTGCTCTCACAGTTGATACCCCAAGGCTTGGTCGCAGAGAGTCTGACATCAAGAACAGGTGCGTATATTAAATGGAATTTGTGCTTGAAACACCATCTTTTCCAAGGAACAGGGAGTTTTAAGTAGTTAAAAGTGATAAAACTTGACATGAGCATCGAACTTTTGAATCTATGATGTTCTTACTTCTATCTGCTGCCATGTCTGAAACCATAAGCTGTAAGATCAAAATGGAAGTCCACAAAGTACCGAGTAGGTTGGTTTGAAGAACATTGTCTAAGATGAACAATGGGGGTACTCAAGCTGGAGAATCACTTGAATTGAAAGAATGCAATAACGCAGCAAATCATTAATGTCATTGAAAGATCGAATTGAACTTTTTTGACATAATCTCGAATATGACTTTTACCATTGGTTAACAGAAATCTGTAGCTTTTGCACTTATGCTATTCTTTTTTCTTTTTATTTTGGCAGGTTTACCTTACCTCCATTTTTGACATTGAAAAACTTTGAAGGCTTGGACCTTGGCAAGATGGACGAAGTGAGTACTGATTTGTTGCTTGTAAAGGAGAATATCATAGTGCACCTGTGATGTTAATAGTTCCCTTTTGTTTGATTCCTGACTAGTCATTTGTGTGGCTGTGTAGGCTAATGACTCTGGACTTGCTAGCTATGTTGCTGGTCAAATTGACCGCTCTCTGAGCTGGAAAGTATGTTTTATTCATCTGTTGGACTTTTCAAGTTATCTGATTGGAGAAATTTTCTTTGTTGAGCAGTTGGAATTGGGGTAAAATTGGTTTAGTAAAAACAATTCGAGTTCTTTGTAGGAAATGGGCTTTTTTCCTGAAGATCTCATAGTTTCATGGAATCAATCTTCTTTTCTAATGAGTCTCTAGAATGTGGTTGAAATCAAGCAATTGGTCTTCTTTTCTACCTTGAGTAGCGACGTTCTTAGCACTGATAAAATGTTTCAACGATTTCCTTTTTGCAATGTGTGTAGGATGTGCAGTGGCTTCAGACAATTACCAAGTTGCCAATTCTGGTGAAGGGGGTGCTCACTGCTGAGGATGGTGAGAACAGTTCAAATAGCAGTTTTCTCCTCTCAATTTGTATAAATTTGTCGAACACTTGACCAATTTGTAATACTTTTTATGCAGCGAGGTTATCCATTCAGGCTGGAGCTGCTGGGATCATTGTATCGAATCATGGAGCTCGCCAGCTTGATTATGTCCCTTCCACTATTATGGCTCTGGAGGAGGTACAAGAAAATGATTGCATCTGAAACATACATTAAGGTGCATAGAGAGAGATTGTCACATTCTAACGGTGTTATGTTATTATATTATGCCCATGTATTGATTATTCAAGGTTGTCAAAGCTGCACAAGGAAGAGTTCCTGTGTTCTTGGATGGTGGTGTACGCCGCGGAACTGATGTCTTCAAGGCCTTGGCACTTGGCGCCTCAGGCATATTTGTAAGTATCATTGATCTGCATTTGGGCATAGTAATCTTGCGCTGTTATCAAGTTCTAACTTCTAACTACAGGCAAATCTAAGCTTAGTAAATCAATTTTAGATTCAATATTTTCTCGAATTAAAACCGCAATCATTACCATATCGAACTTCAGTTTATCACATTAGGGTTTGATCATAATGGCAGATTGGACGGCCAGTGGTGTTCTCCTTGGCTGCTGAAGGAGAGGCTGGTGTGAGAAAAGTACTTCAGATGCTGCGTGATGAGTTCGAACTTACTATGGCACTAAGTGGTTGTCGCTCACTCAAGGAAATTACTCGTAACCACATCGCAGCAGATTGGGACCAGCCGCGGGCAGTTGCAAGGTTATAGAAAACAAATCGTCTGGAGCACAAGCAACCCCATGCATTTCATTCAAGAGCCTTCTTTTTTCTTTGGGAACCTGTGTTCCACTTTAGATGAATGCATAAAACTTGTGAAAGTTTAAGTTCTATTATTGATGACGGATGATGATTACTGCAATCTAATGGCTACTGCTGCCTTCTCTGTATATTCTTTGTTTAAACAGCAGCAAAATATAGCTTTCTGTTCCAAGCTTTACTTATGTTTCAAGGAAAGCAGAGTATATGTATGAATGCTACTTAAGTTGTATATTTTTTTCAACGATGGCCTCGGTTATCCTTTCTGTCTCTATGAGGCTATTCTCGTTCGAACATTGTTGAGCCCTAAACTAAAGGTCATAAATTGGTCTTCTGAAGTATTTTTCTTCGGTTTTTAGGTTTGAATTCAAGATCTGAATTAAAAGTGAGCAAGTTTTTTACCACTCAATTGTAATACCCTTATTATTTAGTTTAAATTACATTTTTAGTAGCTGTGAACTAAATAACTTCATTTTGGACAATCCTTTTATTACGTACAACACGGTATTTGTTTCTCCTAGAGCTTCTGAGAACTTTTTCCCGGTCTCCTTAATTGTCTCCTGTCTATTCCGGACATGAAATTTATGTCACTCGAATAGGAAAGAGATTACTATTTAAGGTTGTAGCTAGGTTCAAATGACTTGATGTTATGCTATGCTGAGAACAAAACCTTCCTTAAACCTCATCTCCCGCCATCTGACCCTCTCAAGCCACAACAACCTCCTGCCCCTGCACCACCATCCAACACTGACCCAAAATCTCTTATTCCTCTTGCAAAAATGCCCACCCAAGAAGTTTCCCCTTCAGCAAATCCATGTCCAAATGCTCATCAACCCAATACACCAACCAAACTACCTTCTGTCCAAAATCTTTCTCCTCAAGGACTACACTGATAATCCAAAGAAGGATAGGAGGGCTTTTCCGTCAAATGGCACGCTGGAGTGTGGTGGTGGGAACTCCTTGAGCAACCTGCAAAGCCACCGGAGGTTACTCCGGCGGAGAATCTCCGATGCCAAAGTCAGTCTTTGGATTAAAGGTGTAGAGAGAGAGTATATCAGAACAGTGTCCCTCCCTTTTGTGAGCTCAAGACCCCCCTTCATGTCTTTCCCTCTAGTCCTTATGTAGGACTAGAGTGGTTAGATCTACTGACACTCTTCCCCTTTTTTTGGGGATAGTGGTTTAAAAGTAAGAGTTAATAATTATAAAGTAGAGACCATGCCTTTGGGAGGATAACTATTCCTTATGGGTAATAGTTTTATAATGGTTGAGTGGGAGCAGGAAATGCCGTCTCCCATGTGTGGCTTTGACCACTGATTTAATAGAAATAGTATACAGTGTACCTTTATTGTAGGCTTTAAGCCGTTTATACCAAATCGGCGAGGTGCCGTTTGTAGCGAATCGGCACACTGCCGTTGTGTGGAATCGGCATGCTGCCGTTTGGAGACCATTGACCTGGTCAATGTTTGCAGAGGTGTCGATCTGTTACCTCACAGCTTAGCGAGTGGATCGGCTTCGTGCCGTTTTGAGGCGATCGGGCTAGACTTGCCCTTTGGTCACTTATTCCCGTTGACTTGGTCAATCGGTCACGATGCCGTTTCATATGTTTGACTTGGTCAAACCGGTCATGTGCCGTTTTGACTGGTCAACGGTACTTTGTGAAGGTACAATGCCCGTTATGCCCTTCTGGTATACTTTTGTATTATCAGAGGCCCAACAACAAACGAGCCCGAGTGTTTACCAAGGGCTTGCCGTTTCTGGCTTGGTGCTTGATAATCGGCATGCTGCCGTTTCATGCGCTTTGATGCAGTTGTAGAGTTTTTTCTCAATCCTGCAAACAAATAGTAAATAGCACTGAAAGTGGTTAATGTATTCAAATGCATACCAGCTGAAGTGGCATTTCTCCAGTAAGGTGATTGTGATTGCTCGAGCCATTGTGGACAATCGGTAGGTTGCCGTCTTGAGGTTTATAAACCTTTGTTGTGGTTATTCGCCCTAGGCCGTTTTGAAGATATTGCTGCCGCATTTTCCGTTTGGATTTTTCCCCGATATGATTTTTGTGACGAGGTTCGGCTGAAAGTTGCCTACATCCCCGATATGCCGTTTTGACTCAGCAGGAAAAAACGTACTTTGGAATACGCCGTCTGACAGGGCAGAAACGGACTTTGGATGATTGCCGTTCTGATTCAGCAGGAGATGGACTTTGGATGATTGCCGTTCTGATACCCCAGAAACGGATTTTAGATGATTGTCGATCTGATACCACAGAAACGGACTTTAGATGATATGCCGTTCTGATACCGCAGAAACGGACTTTAGATGATATGCCGTTCTGATACCGCAGAAACGGACTTTGGATGATATGTCGTTCTGATACCACAGAAACGGACTTTATAACTTTGCCGTCTGGAAACGGACTTTATAACTTTGCCGTCTGGAAACGGACTTTATATTGAGCTGCTCTGTAGAACCAACCTATCAGGTTTGGCTGACCAGGCCGATTTGAAAAATATTGCAGCTGTATCTTTCGCTATCTGGCTTGACAAGACCGAGATAAGTTTGAATTTTTTTCTTTAGCATTCCATCGTCTGATCAGCAGGACCGGAATGGGCTTAAGAAAATGTGATAACGATATATGCCTCAATAGCGATATATGCCTCAATAACGATATATGCCCTGATGACGATATAAGTCTTGATGACTCTATATGCCTCGGTGACAATATATGTATCGTTGGCGATATATGTATCCTGGTAGCGATTTGAACCAATCGGGCTGGAGCTGATTTGGTTGTCGGCATCCCCAGGCAGCGCCTTAGGTAGCCCTGGTAGCGATTTGAACCAATCGGGCTGGAGCCGATTTGGTTGTCAGCATCCCCAGGCAGCGCCTTAGGTAGCCCTGGTAGCGATTTGAACCAATCGGGCTGGAGCCGATTTGGTTGTCGGCATCCCCAGGCAGCGCCTTAGGTAGCCCTGGTAGCGATTTGAACCAATCGGGCTGGAGCCGATTTGGTTGTCGGCATCCCCAGGCAGCGCCTTAGGTAGCCCTGGTAGCGATTTGAACCAATCGGGCTGGAGCCGATTTGGTTGTCGGCATCCCCAGGCAGCGCCTTAGGTAGCCCTGGTAGCGATTTGAACCAATCGGGCTGGAGCCGATTTGGTTGTCGGCATCCCCAGGCAACGCCTTAGGTAGCCCTGGTAGAAATGATGTCGCCAATTCTTGGATTTTGGTAACGTGGTTCGAATTAGAATAATCTACATCCACGATTCTCGAATTTTGGTAACGTGGTTCAGCTTAACCTACATCCACGGCTGGATTTTGATAACGTGGTTCAGCTTAACCTACATCCACGGCTGGATTTTGGTAACGTGGTTCAGCTTAACCTACATCCACGGCTGGATTTTGGTAACGTGGTTCAGCTTAACCTACATCCACGGTTGGTTTGTTTTTGTTTTCTCGAGATCTGCAATCATATGAGAAACAATACTGGCAAATATATATTTTTCATTGCTTGGAAATATTTGATAATTCATGTTATACATAATATTCCAGAAAATTTAACAAAAATAAAACAAATCGGACTTATCTCCGTTTTGACGGTTTGGTTTGATGCCGTTTTGACTGAACCGTTTGAGGTCATTCGGCACTAGGTCGTTTTGAGAATATTGTCGTTTCCTCCTCTGATCTGGGCAACGGCATTAAAGGGAAATCGGCTGACCAATCTGCATATCGGCTTCATGCCGTTTGCTTCTTTTCTTCACTCTGGAGATCGGGTTCCTCCCGTTTCCTCCTTAAGTAGTCTGCTTCTTCCATTCTGCAATATTTTTCCACCTCAATCCGCAAAAGATCTAAGGTTTTAGGAGTGTTTGCAATCAGAGCATTCTCCAATTCTCGATATTTACAATTTCTTTTCAACGCTTCTGCTGCAAGGTTGGGTGCTACATCAGGAAGAGTTGCTAGCTCTGTGTTAAATCTGGCCACATAAGCAGCCAACGACTCTCCTGACTTTCGCATCATGTCAAACAGAACGGCTGAAGATTTTTCCATCGGAATGCATGAGCTGAATCGGCTTCTGAATGCCTTTTCTAGATGCTCAAAACAGTCAACAGATCTGGCTGGTAACTTCTCAAACCAAGTGTTGGCTATCCCTTTAAGGGTCATCACAAATATTTGGCATAAAGCCTCATCATTTCTAGTAAAAAACTTAACATGTTTCTTTACTGAACTCACATGAACCGTAGGATCTGTTGTCCCATGGTAGTGATCGGACGGTAGCTTAACATGCCTGCTTACTTGATGTTTCCGAATCCGAAATGTCAACGGATTCTTTGGATCATCATCTTGCTCTTCCCGATCTGGTCGAGGAACAGATTTTCTGGACAGGTCTCGTCCACTTTTTGAGCGGTCTGTCTCGGGGTGATGCTGGGTCACCGATCTCTCTAGTCTCCTCTTTCTGGTCTGATGAACTGACCCAGCTTGTGGATCCGCCAGCGGTGGAGGCGCAGAAGAGGAGATTACTGGTGGGTGATGGTGGATTCGTTGAGGAATAAGTTGCTGACTGTTGGGCAGAGGAATTTTTTCCACGAGCGTCGCCATCATCATGTCCATCCTATGATGCAAGGCTGCAAACTCGTGCATGATTGCAGGTGGAATGCCGGCAGCAGGTAGATCTGGGTGAGGAACGCCCGGAGGTATAACTCCTGAAATTTCTGGAAAATTGTGTCAACGAGCAGCAGCACTTATTTCCGTTAGAAAAGGTGAAGCTTGTGTTGGTGAAGGGTCATGATAGCTAGTAGCTTTACCGGTGGGTTGATTTAATTGCAAGTTTTGGTTGGATGCCATTTTTTCTGGAAATGAAACCCCAAGAAAGTAGAAGAAGAAGAGCTTTGAATTTCAAGGTGACTCACTTAAAATTCAAAAGCTCTCAATGAAAGCACCATTTGATAATCCAAAGAAGGATAGGAGGGCTTTTCCGTCAAATGGCACGCCGGAGTGTGGTGGTGGAAACTCCTTGAGCAACCTGCAAAGCCACCGGAGGTTACTCCGGCGGAGAATCTCCGATGCCAAAGTCAGTCTTTGGATTAAAGGTGTAGAGAGAGAGTATATCAGAACAGTGTCCCTCCCTTTTGTGAGCTCAAGACCCCCCTTCATGTCTTTCCCTCTAGTCCTTATGTAGGACTAGAGTGGTTAGATCTACTGACACTCTTCCCCTTTTTTGGGGATAGTGGTTTAAAAGTAAGAGTTAATAATTATAAAGTAGAGACCATGCCTTTGGGAGGATAACTATTCCTTATGGGTAATAGTTTTATAATGGTTGAGTGGGAGCAGGAAATGCCGTCTCCCATGTGTGGCTTTGACCACTGATTTAATAAAAATAGTATACAGTGTACCTTTATTGTAGGCTTTAAGCCGTTTATACCAAATCGGCGAGGTGCCGTTTGTAGCGAATCGGCACACTGCCGTTGTGTGGAATCGGCATGCTGCCGTTTGGAGACCATTGACCTGGTCAATGTTTGCAGAGGTGTCGATCCGTTTCCTCACAGCTTAGCGAGTGGATCGGCTTCGTGCCGTTTTGAGGCGATCGGGCTAGACTTGTCCTTTGGTCACTTATTCCCGTTGACTTGGTCAATCGGTCACGATGCCGTTTCATATGTTTGACTTGGTCAAACCGGTCATGTGCCGTTTTGACTGGTCAACGGTACTTTGTGAAAGTACAATGCCCGTTATGCCCTTCTGATATACTTTTGTATTATCATACACCTACGCTTCTCTTCTTCTCCCAAATCCCTAACCCAAATGACTTCGCCTTCAATATCTTCATCCGTGCCCTTACCACACCACCTGGCAATGCCACTCTGCCACTATTCATTTCTACTACCAGATGAAGTTTTCAGGCCTTATCCCCAATAAGTTCACCTTCCCTTTTGTGTTCATGTCCTGCGCCAATCTCTTAGCTCTGGACCATGGGAAGACGGCCCATTCTATAGTGTTTAAGGTTGCTTTGGATGCTGATGCTCATGTGAACCATTGTTTGATTACCATGTATGCAAGGTGTGGTGAGCTTAGCCTTGCACGGAAGGTGTTCGATGAAATTCAGCAACGGGATTTGGTTTCTTGGAATTCCATGATTTCCGGGTATTCGAAGATGGGTTTTACGAAAGAATCTGTTGGGCTGTTTGTGGAAATGAGTGACAGTGGATTGGTTACTGTTCTAGTTGCGTGTGGGGACTTGGGGGATTTGGATTTGGGGAGGCGGGTGGAACGGACCATTGTGGAGAAGAAGATGAAGTTAAACTCGTATGTGGGTTCTGCTTTGATCAGCATGTATGCAAAGTGTGGAGATTTGATGTTGGCTAGGAGGGTCTTTGATGCAATGGAACATAAGGATGTTGTCATCTGGAATGCAATGATTACTGGGTAATTTTCTACCTCCTATACTTTTTTGTGATTTATCTTTCCATTCCGTCTCATCCACAAACTTTAATTCACTAGAAGTATGCTGTTTTTGATGCGTCGGTGGTTAATTTGATGCATTTGCTATTACCTAAGTAATTGGATATTGAATTTCTTGCTTATGAATAACCATCATTGAGGTAAGGGGAAACTATATAGAGCTACTAACAAATATTCCAATTTTGAATGTGCTAATCATGTACTAATGTGTTCTCAACTAACACTTAATAGGTATGCACAGAATGGAGCATCAGATGAGGCAATTACAGTGTTTAATTACATGAGAGCTGCAGGTACGAATCCGAACAAAATCACTGTGACTGCTGTTCTGTCAGCATGTGCCTCAATTGGTGCTCTTGATTTGGGAGCGTGGCTCAAGACACATGCTTTGCAAAGTGGCTTACAACATGATATATTTGTTGCTAGTGCATTGATTGATATGTATGCTAAGTGTGGAAGCTTAGAGAATGCATTGAGAGTTTTTGAAAGCATGCCCCATAAAAATCAGGTCTCTTGGAATTCTATGATTTCTGCACTTGCGTTTCATGGACGAGCCCAAGAAGCCTTATCACTATTCAGGCGCATAGGAGTACTTTCTGCATGTGTGCATGCTGGATTGGTTGATGAAGGCCGTCAACTGTTTAATTCAATGAACACTTCATTTGGATTGACACCGAAAATTGAGCATTATTCTTGCATGGTTGATCTCTTGGCGCGTGCTGGACATTTACATGAAGCTTGGGACTTGGTTGAGAAGATGCCTGGAAAACCAGATGGAGTTGTGCTGGGGGCATTGCTCGGTGCCTGTCAGAAGCGCAGAAATTCAGATGTTAGCGAACGGGTAATTCAACTGCTGCTAGAATTGGAGCCAGCAAACTCTGGAAACTATGTCATTTCATCGGAGATGAGGGTGGGATGACTCAGCGAAGATGAGGGTCTTGATGAAGCAGAGGGGTGTTGCTAAGACCCCTGGTTGTAGCTGGATTGAGATTAACGGTCAACTTCATGAATTTCATGCTGGTGATGTTCTACATGAGGACTCAGTAGCCATATACCAGTTCATTATTGAAGAGATGCAGAGGGAAGGATACATTCCAAAGATCAATTGCCAATAGGCAGAGCATGAGTGGAGTTCCTAATAGCACGAAAATCATTTTCATTTCATTAGGAACTATTTTCTAGTTAAGGCAAAAAAAAAAAAAAAAACTATTTTCTATTTTTGTGACCATCATATTTAACCCTAAGTTAGTAATCTAACATCATTTATCAAGCGTAGTAGACACGTGTAAATAAATTGGAGATGATACTACTTGATAACCTTTGATTCATTTTTTTCCCTTGGTACGTCAAAGCATTTTTCTAATGACAAAACAAATCAATATATGATCATTATTTGTCATATTTTATTCAACCATGAAATCTATAAATATACTCTCGAAAAAAAATTAGTTTGATATTTGATTATTGCATTTGAGTTGAATTTTTTTTTATAATTTTAATATTTAAAATTGAACTAAAATTAATTTAAATTAAATTAAAATATAAATATGGAATCAAACCGAACCGATAGCCACCGCTAATCTCTTGCATTTATAAAGTATTTCTGTTTTTTTTTTTTTTCCTACAAACTTACCCATGTTCGATTTTTTCGCCAGATAGGAAACTCGGCAAATAGTTTCGCCATTTTTTTCACCAGGCCACGAAGCTTCGGATATATACGGTTAATAATACACAGGCGAATGAAATCATCTCTTAAAACAGAAAAGAAAATAAAGAGGAGGAGAGCAAGTTACCAGTTGATTTGAAGCGCGATAGCGATCCCATCGTCTCCACCATTTCTCTCGCTCTCTGCAAATGGAGCATGCGGAACTCAGCACTGAGCAGGTTAGCTAACCAATTCCTAATAATCAAATTCTGTTACGCTTTTCACTGCAGAAACTGATCCATCTAATCGCATTCTGCAGGTTGTGAAGAGGGATATCCCATGGGAGACTTACATGACGACTAAGCTCATCTCAGGGACCAGCCTCCAGCTCTTACGCCGTTACGATCATAGATCTGAAAGTCACAGGGCGCAATTATTGGATGATGTAATCTCCTTACTCTTATTAGTTCGTCACTTTCATGTTTCTATTCGACAATTGTAGTTCTTGTGTCTGATTTGGGTCTCCACTGTCACAGGACGGCCCGGCTTATGTTCGGGTGTTTATCAGTATCTTGCGTGATATAAATAAAGAGGAAACTGTTGAATATGTGCTGGCTTTAATAGATGAAATGCTGACTGGTAAGGCTTCTAAGATTTTTCAGAAGTCTTTTCATTGTATGTGTTGGTTTTTTATTGCATTGGAATGCTAATTGTTTGTTGATTTGGTTGGGCAGCTAATCCGAAAAGAGCCAAATTGTTCCATCATAAGTCTCTTGGGAATGAGGATACTTATGAACCTTTCTTAAGTTGAGTATTTAATCCTGATTTCCTTACATTTTGTTAGTTTACTTGGATGTTACAGGAATCAGTCACTTTCCATGATTGAATAAAAGAGAAAATAGAGATTGCACTTCGAATCGGGATATTTCATGTTTCTTGAATGATGCTGGAAATTAACCAGTGTTTTTATCCCTTTTCAGATTGCTTTGGAAAGAAAATTGGTTCATCCAGGAAAAGAGCTGTAAGATACTTGCTTTGATTGTAAGGTATGTAAGTGATGATCCATTTTCTATCAGTGAACGGTGAAGTTGCTAGAAATTAAGCAACTGGCATTTTAGATGTTACCTTATGCTAATTTTGCTACTATTTTGTCTACTACAGTGCTAGGCCTAAAACTGAAGATGGCATTGTTTCAAATGGAGAATCTTCCATCACGAAGAAAGTCACTTCTAGTGATGACGTGCTGAAAGGATTGGTCGAATGGCTTTGTGCTCAGGTTGGGATGAATTTTTGAGAATGTCAATGAAGGTAGATTTTAGTTTTGAATCTCTTGATGGTACTAACTATAACACTTCACGTTTGATACCTATGACCTGCAGCTGAAGAAGCCTTCACATCCAAGCCGTGCAGTTCCAACTGCTGTTAGTTGCCTAGCAACCTTACTTAAGGAACCTGTGTTCAGATCTTTGTTTGTTCAAGCAGACGGGGTTAAATTGCTGATTCCCTTAATTTCTCCTGCATCCACCCAGCAATCCATCCAGGTAACCTTCAGCATCCTTTAGATGGTTGGAATTATTGATAACTGTTCCTAGAATTTACAACATTTTGATGCAAGCGTCAAAATAGAACTCAAGCAACTAACTATTCTTTATTTTCACTATTGAAAAGCACCTAGAACATTGATGCCTTGTTCATTGTTTTTACAGCTTCTCTACGAAACATGCCTCTGTGTCTGGCTATTATCTTACTATGAGCCTGCGGTTGAATACTTGGCTACTTCAAGAACCTTGTCGCGACTAGTAAATGTTGTTAAGAGTTCCACAAAAGAAAAGGTGAGGTCATTGTAGTATTCACATTTCTGTTCGATCAGGTTTTTGTCTCATACTGTATCTGTTAACCTGATGTTACCTTCAACGTGTTAAGTATTTGGTTTTGTCTGATTGATCATGAGGAACAATTGGCACCTGCAGTACCCTGCAACTTCTTGTCCATGCCAAACTTTTAGAGACTAATTGTTTTGTTATAGATGTCAATTCAGATTGACGTTATGCTCCACCTGCAGTACCCTGCAACTTCTTGTCCATGCCAAACTTTTAGAGACTAATTGTTTTGTTATAGATGTCAATTCAGATTGACGTTATGCTCCATCTGGTTTCTTAATTTGGTTACCATATGTTTTTGCTAGGTTGTCAGGGTGATTGCTTTGACTTTTAGGAACTTGCTTCACAAAGGAAATTTTGCTGCTGAGATGGTACAGCTTGGGTTGCTGCAAATTGTCCAAAGTTTGAAAACACAGGCATGGAGTGATGAGGTATGAGATATTGAAGGTTACTTCCTCCATGTGAACAATAGGAAAATAAAATATATCGGAAAATAAGGAAGAAGTGATCTTATGAATAGTGGTTTCTACTTTCTGCCATGTATGTTCTTGGATTTAGTTCTGTAGACCTGATCCACTAATAACCACTGCCCTGACTTTTTGAACTTATAATTTGGAAGAAAACTGATCAGTTTTGTTGTTTAATGGTTATTTCAATAGTAAATAGTTTTTCCCCCCTTTTGGCTTAGTGGTAAGTTCTTTATGAGCTTTTGTTGCTGTCATCTCTACTGTTTGGTGCTTTTCGTAAATGGTGAATGGCATTCCTGTTGTAGCATAAGGCGCAATTACTCTTAGCTTGTATTAGCTACCACGTCCAACAACTCTTTTCATTTCTCAAGTGATGCTCTGGTAGTACTGTGGTGCTGTATAAAAAATAAAAACAAAAACTAAGGTAATTTGATGCACAAAATAATTTTTTTTTCTTTTAAGGGATTATCTGGCGGTATGGTGGCGTTGTAATACTAAGCCTGTGCTAGTCATGCCACCGCACTGTTGAAGAAAGTACTCAAGTCTTGCTTTTTTAAAAATTCTTATTATTATTAGATTTAATTTATGTTAAGCATTTTTCGCTTCTGTTTCTATCCGCGGATAGTTTTTTTGTGGGGTTTTTGTGTGTTAATGATAAGTCTTTTTATCAATCTGCTTCCTTGACTTCACAACTACGGATTTGGTTAATGACAAACTCTTGATTTATGTAGAGTTTTTCATACAAACTTCCAGATAACCAAGCACTTTTTAACAGCATGACATTTGGTGTATGATAAAGCTAGAACTTTTTTTGACGGAAAACAAGCTTAATTATGTTTGAGGGAGATGACCTAGAACTCCTTTTGATGTTAATTATGCAATCCCTGATTTCTCGAGAAAAAAGGAAAATCCTGGTATAGCCAACAGCTAAATAATATTGGTTTGACATGAGTGTTCTGCTGTCTGGATACCTTCTTTAGAAGAAAAATATAACAGACAGCCTAATTGAAGCAAATGCTTGCTCTTGAAAGCTAGTATCAGCTGCCCAATGTATTCGAGAAGGCGTCAATAATTGTTGAAAATATTGCCATTTCTTGAATGATTCAATACTCAAATATTTATGCTACAATCATCCATAGTGAAGTTACATTCTTTTGTGCATTGCTCTCCTTATTCTGGTTTTCCCTATGCTACCGTCCAGTTATGATTTTTCTTACTAACATTAGGTTAAATGTGATCATTTATCTTTTGGTCGTTGGCATTGTTTATGCTAATATTGCCTTGATCACATCCTTTTACATGCTGCTGATGTCTCTATCTTCATTGTGGAAGTTAGAGTGACCATGGCATGTTTGGCTGCAAATTTTGTGATTTGAACTGAGCAAGTAGCTTTTATTGCTCTTATTACAGTTTAGTTTAGTGAAAAATCTTATCTAGATCCTTCACTTCAGATTCTCTTCATGTATTTTGTAACAAGACTGAAATCCTGGACTTTCTTTGGGATGAAGCATCTCAATTAATGCTTTCAACATCTGTCAGGACCTATTGGATGCATTGAACCAACTAGAGGAAGGACTGAGGGATAACATTAAGAAGTTGAGCTCTTTTGATAAGTACAAGCAAGAAGTCAACTTTGGTCATCTTGAGTGGTCTCCTATGCACAAAGATCCTATATTCTGGCGTGAAAATATCACAAGTTTTGAAGAGAATGATTTTGAGGTAATTGTGCTCCTTTTCTGACATTAAATTACTTGCTTTGGTGGATTCCTAACCACTCTAGTTACATACCATGGTACATTGGTACTTCCCTATTATAGTTCTACAATAGACATTCTGTAAATGCCAAATTTCCCTTTATCTTCAATTATATATAAAGTAGCTAATGGCTTGATGCCTTGTGGCATTTTCCTTGCACGATGCAAAGAAGTGTTTATTGGATGAAGCTCAACTAACCTTATCTCTGTTTTTCTTCAAATATTTTTTTCCTCTTGCAAAACAATCTTTATTGGACTATAATGCTGGCATTATTTTTATTTAAAGCATGCAATTATGAAAAGGAATATTGGTGTGAGAAAAATGCATGAAGGAGTAAGGAAGAAGCTGTGGGTGGGGGGTGAGGAGGTTGGTAGCAGGACTAGAGTGAAATACTGAGTAGAGTTGGTAGAAAAGGGGAAGCTCCATTCTTAATTACTCAAGTGAGTTCTAACCCAGAACGACAAAGTGGGTGCTCTTCATAGTGACCAAAATCCTTATAGAAAGCCTAGCTACTAAAAATTTAAAATTAATTATATTTGCTGAATAAACCAAGTATTGAAGATTTTCCATTTCTGCTCCAGCTGTTTTTTTTTTGCTGATTCTATATATTTCTGATAAATACTCCTTAAAGCAAGCTTGAGCCTGCTACAACATAGCTGTCTCTAGAGTTTTCGTTTTTATTATTTCGTACAGGGGCAATCTTAACATTCATTCTTCTGTTAATTTGCAATGCTGTAAAGAGCATTAGCTTACTTCCTCACTTCTCAGTAACATAGATGCTACTGTTAGTTAAGTAAAAATATCAGATCACCAATCCCAATATTTCATACTTAAGTTAATTGCAATTGCTGTACAGAGCATTAACTTACTTCTTCACTTCTCAATAAAATAGATGCTACTGTTAGTTATGTAAAATATAAGGTCCCCAATATTTGATTTCTTATTTATTCAATTATTATGATGTCTGTTTAAAAGAAATGAGGAATATTGCATTGCAGTAGGTATAAAAATGCAGGCAGAATACTTGAAATTCTAATTGTTCAAAGAGCAAAAATCTAGAGAGTGAGAGTGAGAGTGAGAATGAGAATGATAAAGCCCTCACTTATAGAGAGAAGTTTAGGAGGTCGTAACCTTTACTATTTGTTTGCTCACAAGTTGGTGTTCATTTTGGCCCTAGGCTCCTAGTAGTTAAGAGTATACCTATTCCATGAGCTCCTGGAGAGCACTCGTGGATCCATATTTGAGACTGCTCTGCTCCTATAATTTTTCTATTAGAAACTGGTCAACAATATATGGATTGTGTGACTGCTAGGGAAATGTATTTATTTAGCCTTTTGTTTTTTCGGTGAAAAAGTATTTATTTCTGTTTAGTACCAAATATTAACAATAGTGCCTTCTACAGGTTCTTCGGGTCCTCATCACAATTTTGGACAAATCAACTGATCCAAAAGCCTTAGCTGTATCTTGCTTTGACATCTCACAATTTATCCAGTACCATCCTGCCGGGAGGGTCATTGTAACAGACCTTAAGGCTAAGGAACGAGTGATGAAATTGATGAACCATGAGAATGCCGAAGTGGCAAAGAATTCCCTCCTCTGTATCCAGAGGCTCTTTCTCGGAGCGAAATATGCAAGCTTTTTGCAGGCCTGATGCGTATCTATGGGGCACAGTTGTTCTGCAATTGGTGAGACCAGTTTGAATGAAATGGATACTCCGGCTTGTTAGCTTATAATTTATTATGATGAGTTATTTGTCAGAGGAGGCAGAGCTCTTCCTATACATTATGTTGTGCCAAAAGCTGTGAAGAATTACTTCTAGTTTATCAAATTGTTGAACTTTCAGAATAAATAAAGGTCTGTATTCTTTGCACGATTGTTGTACGTACATTTTGCGAGTTGGAGGGTGATTGTTGTTGAGTTCAATGGTACCATTTCATTCATTAACTAATTATGCACAAAATGTTATTATTATTAATGTTCCTTTAGATAACCTTATTGTTTTGGGTCAATTGAAATAGCGCTGTCATTTATGCATAGTTAAGCTTGGCCTAACCACAATGCATTCATAAAACATTTCAGAATAATAACAAAAGATCAATAAAATTAGAGTATATCAAGAGAGAATTTAAATTTACCTTCTATTCTTGCATGATTTTGAAAGTATATCTGCTACATGGTGAAAGACAACAATGAGCGTGAGACATGTATGTCTAAACGTCGTCGCTTGTTTACAATGATCAGCGAAAATGCGGTGAGCGTGGATTGGACGCGCGAGCTCTCCCAACTGAGCTATCCCCGCTTACATTGATGAGTCTTACATAAAAGTATATTCCATAAATACATAAAAAAATGCCATGAACATTTTCTACAAGCTACGCTTTCTTGTTTTCTTACTCCACCTTAAGATGAGAGCAAAAGCTTCATCATTGACAAATTTCCAAGAATTGCAGAGTATAACAATCGTTGATGTTGAATTTTTCTAGCACAAAATTAATAATCTTCATCAGGGGTGTTTACAACAAGTAGGGTCAAATGGATATTTCGTCAAATCGTACAACCAACTTACATTGGTTTACAAATTAGATATTTGATCATACATCCGAACTCTAAATACTTAATAGAGTGTGATCGAATAGATTGGATATTATTTAGGTGAAATTGAGCGAGTTTGTGCATTAAATTAATTTTATTTTTAAAATCACAATTTTAATGTTTGAATTAATTTTATTTCTAAAATTTAACTTAAAATTAAAACTCTATGAGAAAGATTACAATTTAATGTTAATATATCTAATCATGTTGTACATGTATACAAGCAAAAAAAATTATACGGTATTTCAAATGGAAAAGATATTTGAGATGAATATTATTATGATGAAAGCTTTTGCATGTTTAATAAATTAAACACTTTTGTCCTTAGGATTTTTTTACACAAAACTTTGATCCTCAATATTTATAGACTAAAGTCTCTAATGATAGAACTACTCATTTTAATTAATAATTCAATAATACCCTTGATAATCTATTTAATATAATTTTATAATTTTTGCAAATTCATATTAATGAATTAGATCACAAACTGAACTAAATGCCATAAGAATACAGAAATGCAGTCAACAAATATTAAACTACTCCATTCAGATTGAAGTTTCTTATCAAAAAATGACAAATTCAGAAGAAGATAACGTGCACATAATAACAGATCGTTCAGTTCCTATTATGACATGCATGGCGATGGACTTGAGTATCAGTTTTGTCATTACATTTGTCCAGCTTTCTCAATTACGTCCCCCATGTTTAGAAAATTCCGAATTACATTTCTATTTCTGCAGCTAATGATATAAAATGTAACAGAGAACACTTACATGCTCTTCTTTCCATTTAGAGGGACTCAAAGGGTCCTCCCAAAACTTCACTTTTCGAGATCCAAGATGCTCTGCAATTCAAATGAAAAACCAGATTGTGTGGAAAAAAAACCTGATGGAGTTACACTTGCATGCATAGAAAGTTAGGATTACCACCTCCAGTAGCTAGATGGCAGCGATGGATGAGCGAAGTAGCTTGAGGAGGTGAAGCTGGCTTTGGAGATGAAAGCCTTGCCAGATTAGTTACCCGACGAGCTGCTGACATCCAAGCTGCCCTTACTGCACACTAAAAGCTAGAGATTGAGGAACTTGTGAGAAACTAACAGGTAAGTGAAAAAGAATGATAAGAAATGTACGAGAAAGAAACAATTGTAGCGAGTAGTAGTAGCTTCCAAAAACACACCGCTTGGTCAATGTTTGTGGACACTTGTCCTTTAAGCACTCCAACAACAAACAATCATTGTTCTAAATTTAAAAAAAAAATTACATACTAGATGAGTCTTCTACTCGAAAAGGATAGTTACAAAAGTGAACCAAAACACATACAGTGACTTCACTACAAATATACACAGGAGTTTTAGTATTAGGCCCACAAAAACATAATTAAAAATAATCCACATTACAAGCTCTTCATCTACGTTTTTAACTTCAAGAACTCTTATCAAAATAAAAATGAAAAAAAAAAACTTCAACCGGGACATTAGCTTGTGTCGGACTTGGTTACGTCTTTAATTGGGCGATGCTAGGAACTACCATATCTGAATTTAACAGGAAAAACTACGTAAGTTGCATATTTAACTCGAAAGAAACAAATGAAACACAGAAAGAACAAAGAAAAAAAAGGTACAGGATTGGGGAGAAATCTCACCGTTAATTGTCACTCATTTCGTGACATCATACTACTGGTCTTCACCAAATTGACAAAGGGATTGAAGAACATTCTTAGCATTAGGAGGGTCCCACTCCACAGAATCCCACCATTCTTTTGGACAGATGAGTAATTTAAGTGAAGGGAGAGGAGTTGGCAATGGCAGATCGTTGTCAAGCAAGAGGAGAAAAGAGGGTGGCATTCTCTTAAGTTTAGGGCAATTCTTCACATAGATAGATTCAAGATTGCATCTCAATTTTACACGACATATGTTCCAGAGTTTTGGCAAGTCAACCAAATCCAACGTCCATAACTTTGGGAGAGTGAACTCTGTTCTAATCGTAACCGAACGGTCGTCCTCATTCTTGAAGCGTTCCTCTTCTATTATCTCCTCCATTTGGGAACAATCACAGACTTTCACGCTTTCCAGGTTTTGAAGATTTTGCACTAGGGCCGCAGGTAGCAGCTTCCTCAAACTATGGCACTCCCAAACTTCAAACTTTTTGAGAGAAGAAAACGTGCCATTAGATGGGCATGGTGATGGAGCACCTCCTTCTCTGCTAATGAGGGCAAGCAAGTTATCTAGACGATAAAGATATAGGTACTCGATCGATTTGAGAACATTAAGGTTCATGGAAAGCAAGCATTCCATCCCATCACAATACCCAACAAAAATGGACTTCAGATCAGTTGCATGCTCTAACCATGAAATGTCACAAAAGCTTGTTGCATCATGGCATTCCACAATCACCAGGTCTTGCATGTCTTTTGGAAGTGCCAAAAACCCTCCTTTTCTGCTGATTCTGCAGTTGCTCAAGCAAACGATTTTCTTACAAGATGGCACAAATGGTGCCTCTTTATGGAAAAGTGTACTTCGTTCTCTGACGTCTTCTGTTTGCTCATCCATGGATCCAACAAGAAGTGTGTAACTGTGTAGTCGTTGCCGCCCTTCCCAGGATTGTATAAACATATCGAAGTCTTGGAGATTCCTGAAGTGGCAGTGCAAATCTTCCAACTTCCTCGAGTACACCACTTCCTCCACCTTAAGCGATACTGGTGATGGTAAATCTGAATCCTCAATTTCACCTGCATCATCCCATGATGCTAGTACAAGAACCTGCAGATGAGAGAGCCTGGATAGTATCATACTTGGTAATTCTTTTATGCACGTTCCAAAGAGATTAAGATACTGGAGTTTAGAGAGCGATTCGATTCCCTTAGGTATTTGATAAAGTGCAGTAAAGTTAAGGTCCAATTTCTTCAATGAAATCAGCTTAGCTAATGATGGCACATGCTTTAGTTTCTGACAGTGTCTGACAGATAATGCACGGAGACTAACTAGATCAGAAACGGATTTTGGCAACATGAGGATAGCTGTGTAAGAAAGATCAAGAACCTTAAGTCCATGAAATCCCATGAGAAAAGTATCTGCAATGACTTCCAGTTTGAGATTTCTGCATAGTAATAAAGTTGAAACATTGGGGCACCTTGGTGAATGGCTAAAGTCAATCTCCCCAATATCATTGTCCATTAAGGAGACTCTAACCAAATTCTCTGTCCACCTCTCTGTATCTGGGAGCTCATCTAAGTGCCTACCCGCCTCAACCATGGCACTATTGTTTGCTCTCAGTTCTTCAAGAGCCATATCTCTAACTAAATCATGCATCTTCACGGTGTCCTCATCAACGAATTCCAATAAGCACACATGTTCAAGCTTATTCAGCATCGCATGACCCATATCAAATTGGTTTTTCCTACTCCTTCCTTCTATTATTCCCTCATCAATTGAACGATCTATAAGTTCCACTCTATTAATTGAGAAATCATTTGGATATAGTGCACAATATAAAAAGATTTCTTGCAATATTGGATCATTCAGTCGTACATAGCTAAATCGCAACACTTGATGTAATTCTGCATTCATGTCACCTTTCGCAATCTTAGATTCTTTCAGTTCCTCAAAAGCATATCTCCACCCGTGTACATTACGGACTCCCCTCATGCTAACAGCCATAATTTTCAGTGCAAGAGGCAAGCCACCACATTCTCTTGTAAGAGAGCGCGCTAGAAGCTCCACGTCTGTGTTGACATCCCCTAGTTTCCGTTTGAACAGCAACCAAGCTTCCTCTTCGGAGAGAGGAGATAGTCTGATTAACTCCTGGCAACACATTTGACGGCAAATGTCTAGTGATCGTGTAGTAATAATCAACTTGCATTGGCTCGGTCCAAGTGGAATTCCCACCATCCGAGCATCAAACCAATTCCACAGATCATCTAGGATTAAAACAGTATTATGCATTTGATACAGCACTCTGTGCAATTTAGCAGATCGCATCCACTCATCATCTTCACTTGGAAGATCTAGATGAATAGCTCTGGCAATCAAGGTCTGCATCTTGTAGATACCAGAATCAGGAGAAACAGTCACCCAAAAACAACGGTGAGGGGGGTCTTGGTTTACTAGAAGTTGATTATAGACATGCGTCGCAAGTGTGGTTTTACCCACACCACCCATTCCATAAATACCAATACACGAGACATCATCCTTCCTTAGCAAAGTCAGAATCTTGTTCAAATGTTCATCAAATGCTTTACCAACCAACTCTTCCGTTAGAAATGCATCCCCATCATCCATCTGGTTTTTAAAAGATGCATCTTGCTCAACTAGCCTAACCACTTTTTGGGGGATATTTTCCACTACTGTAAGCGGACGGTTTCTCCTTTTCGCTTCATATTCCATGGCAAGTTTTTGAATTACTTCAGGTGCATTTCTACAATTACTAACACCACGGCCTGCCTGTCCAGACTTACATGTGTGCCCACCATCCACCTCCGTATTAACAAATTCCCAAAAACGCTCAAGTCTCACTGGTGGTTTGGAGATATTCTGCACCACTACAAGCGACCGGTCTCCCACTTCCTGCCCTTGTTCCATCCCCTGAACAGAAACAGGTTCTACAGCTAAACCATCTCGCACCTGGTACTCTTCATCCCTTTGCAAATCAGCCATATCACTAGCCTCAGTAATGGAAACCCGATCCATTTTACGCCTTTTGCTTTCTCGAGTTCCCTCAATCTCCGCGCGCGCAGCTTCCCTAGTTTCAGCAGGCACACTGGGACAAATCGAAACCCCAAGCCCTTTGATTCCAGACAAGTGTTCCTCTACCCCTGGAATCGAATCAGCACCGAATTTATCCCCACAAAACATACAGTAGTTAGCTCCATCTTCCTTGCTCTCTACAAATTTCCAAAACTTATTACCTTCCAAGGGTTGTGCTGCAGAATCAACTCCACCCAGTTGTGGCAAACATGTTACACCACTGACATCAGGACCACCTGGTTTGTGCTTTTTTCTCTCTCGAGTGCCTTCGATTTCCGCATGCGCAGCTTCCTTAACATCAGGAGGTGGGTTGGTACAAATTGAAACCCCACGACCTTTCAATCCAGACAAGTGAGCCTTAACCCTAGAAATCGAAGAACCGGGTGAATATACAAATGAACAATACTTGCACATCAAAATTCCAGTATCTTTCTCGACGTGCTCCCAAAACGGATCAGAGGGTCGGACCATGTTCACCAAATTTAGAAGTTTGAATTGGTAGAGATGACTGTTGGATTAGCGGAAGTAGATCTAAAAAGAAAATATCGAAATAAAACGTATATAGTACGGGAAGAAGAAGCTTTCGCCAGGAGAAAGAAGCAAAAAAACAAATAATTGTAAATGAATTGAGGAAAAAGGCGTGAATACAAACATACATACCTCGTCTCGGGCGTCTGGTGGAGTGGAGGTTGAGCGATGAGGAGGAGGAATAAGCCGGAGTTTCTCTGACTTGGTAAGAAATAAGCGGTCTGGACGTCTCGCTAGATCTGTGTTCCTTTCTTTCTTTCTTTATTTTATCTTTAACAAGACGTGTTCGTTTCTTCCACGTCCTAATCCAAAAACAATTATTATTACTTTGAGGGAAAAAGACATAATAGCCACCAACTATAAAAAAAATTCCTCATTTAGCCACCAGATTTGTAATTAGAACCACGTGACTATCAATTTTCTAAAATTTGAACAAATTGACCATTTTGTATGGATCTTTTTAATAAACTTAGAATATTTATTCTTTATAATAGTCAGTTTTAATCATTTGGTTCTTGTAAAAATTAAAAAATAATAAAATTTAGAAGTTTTTTAAGAAAAATTACAAAAAATTATGAAAATGATATAAAATTTAAAAATTACGGAAATTTTTGAAAAAAATATTAAATAATCTATAAATATAAAAAATAATAAAAAATGAAAATAAAAGTGAGCTCAATGTAGCATTTTAAGGTCACGTTTTTTAGTTAGCGAACAAATTACTTCATCATTAGATTTTTATAGGTTCCTACCTTATTGTATGTTTCTACGAAGTGAGCAATCGTTGCTTCCAGTTCCTTTATCCCTCAAACATAGAAGTTTTAAGGACAATTAATAAAATAAGGAGCTTTTAAGAAAAATTAGATACTTTTAAAAAATGATAAAATTTAAAAATAAAGGATTCAACAAATATATTAAAAAATTTCTTAAAATATCAAATAATCCATAAATAAAATTAGGAATGTTGGTGCTAGTAAAATTTTCAATTAATAATCCATGAATATTAGAAAAAAATAAGTATTTTTTTTCTTATTCTTAAACAAAAAAACTATTTTCCGACCCTTTTACTAATGCATACAACATATAGTTAACATTAGTTTGTTTTATAGTAAAATTATCCTTTATAAACAAGTACTATAATATCTTTAGTTTAATGTTTCATATTTTATTTTTTATGTTTTTTTCTAAATTTTATTTTTATGGATCATTTAATATTTTTTTGGAAAACATATGTTTATTTTAAAATTTTATATCATTTATATTTTTTTCTATTTTTCTATTCTTTTGCTATTTTTATAATCATTTGACCCCTATGAAAATTGAACAATAATAAAAATTAGAAGCCTTCTAAGAAAAATTAGAAAAATTGTAAAAATAGCAAAAAATTATGAAAAATAAAATAAAAATGATATAAAATCTAAAAATAAAATGATTTTTTTTAAAATATATTAAATAATCCATAAATATAAAAAAAAATCAGAAAAAATAAAAATAAAGTGAGCTGAATGTAGCATTCTAAGGGCACGCCCTTTAGTTAACGAACAAATTATTTCACCATTAGATATCCATAAGCTCCTACATTATTGCATGTTTCTATGAAGTGAGCAATTGTTGCTTCCAGTTCCTTTCCCCCTCAAACTTAGGATTTTTTAAGGAAAATTAATAAAATAAGGAGCTTTTAAGAAAAATCAAATAATCTTTTAAAAATTATCAAGAATAGCAAAAAATATTGAAAAATGATAAAATTTTAAAACAAAGGAAAATTTTCCAAAAATATATTAACATTTTACTGAAAATATTAAATAATCCATAAAAATAAAAAATTATGAATGTTGGTGAATGTAGTAAAATTTTCAATTAATAATCCATAAATATTAGAAAAAAATATGTAAAATTTCCCTTTTTTTTCTCATTCTTAAAAAAAAAAACCCACCAATTTTGACTCTCTTAATAATGCATACAACATGTATTTAATGCTAGTTTCTTTTATAGTTAAATTATCCTTTATGCAAAACAAGTACTACAATATCTTTAGTTTAATGTTTCATATTTTAAATTTTCTTATTTTATTTTTATGGATTATTTAATACCTTTTTTTTAAATTTTGAATTGTTTTTGGGAAAACATCCGTTTATTTTAAAATTTTATATTATTTATAATTGTTTTCTATTTTTCTATGTTTTTTGCTAATTTTATAATTTTCTTAAAAGTTCCTAATTTTTTTTCAATTGTCCTTAATTTATATTTTTTAAAATTTTAAGATTTATTTTTATTTTCATAGGAGTTTAATGATTAAAACTGACAATTACAATAACCAAATTTCTCAAGTTTATTAATGGATCCATATAAAATAGCCAATTTGTCAATTTTATATTGTTGTTTTTCCATATTTGTATTAATGTGTGTTTAGCTCCCACTTTTAACTGCTTTGTTTTAAAAATTGAGTAGGTAAAATCAGTAAAAGAGTGTTTGATTAGGGTGTCTGGTTTAAGGAGCTTAATTTTATAAAGAATATGTTGTTTTTTTATAGTTATAATTTAATCCCATTTGAAAAAGTATGGAAAACATGTTTCAAATGGAAAGATACTTATTTGTATTAAAAAACAAAAATGTATATATTTTAAATATAAATTTATTTAAAGCATTAATTTTTTTAACAGTAACTTACTTTAAAAAATATATTAGTACATATACTTATTTTTTAGAAAAGATAAATTTAATGTATTTAAAATTTTAAGGTTATAAATTAATAGTATTAATTTATATAACAACATTTGGATTAAAAAATTTAACAATTAATGATTTTAAAGATCATTTCATATTAATTAAAACAACTCACAGTACAATATAATAGTTTATAACTAAACAAATTACTTGCTTCATTTCACAACCCAACGAAAACCTAACCTCTCCATTTTCGGGTAAAAATAATAATAATAATTAATTATTTTACGGTAACAGCAAACAGAAAAGATTGTGTAAGCTTGAGCCACTCATGGGCCTCAGGTCAAAAGTCCCGCCCAGCCCAATTGTATTGGGCTGTTCGTCAAGTACCCCTCGTGTGAAAGTCTCTCATCAGCGTTTTCGTAAAGAAGAAAAAAGAAAATTCTACAAGGTGCAAACTATGTAACAGTCCTTCGTGGATCAGTTGCAGAAATCGCAATTAACTGGTAAAGTCTTGATTCGATTCTTGTAGAGAACGGGATGGGGAATAGAGGCAGAGCTTGCGTTGTCGTTTTGGGGGACATCGGACGCAGCCCAAGAATGCAGTACCATGCTCTCTCCCTAGCTCGTCAGGCACTGTTACAAGTCGACATTGTTGCTTATGGAGGTACTTTTCTTTCTTTCTTCAATTTCATTCTTCAATCATCTTCTTCGCATTTCATAATCGCTTCCGTTGATGGGTTTATTACCGTGTTCTCTTTAATTACTGTTTTAATTTATTTTTTGCAGGTTCTGATCCCCACAGGAAGCTGCTGGATGACCAGTCCATTCGTATCCACAAAATGGTACTTTTCAATCCATTTCTTCTCTACGATACTTCATCTGTAAAGAAGTAACTTATTTTTTGTCTTTGTTCATGTCGCAGAAACAGTGGCCAACCATTCCTCAGGGCATCCCCAAGTTGCTTAAGCCTTTCATGCTGTTGTTTAAACCCTTATTCCAGTTTGTTGTGCTTCTTTGGTACTTGTGTGTCAAAATACCAGCTCCTGATGTCTTCATTGTGCAGGTGACATCTCATGTCTATCATGTCATTATTGTTATTGTTGTTTTTCAATGCTTACTGTTTATGTGCCTATGCATGCTCTATTGTTCACATTGTTTGCTGGCTGCCAAGATGATATTTACTTATCGAGATTAGGCCATAACCTTTACTTTTTATAGCTTGTCTTTTTCGCTGATGCACTCTCACGAATAAGTATTAAGATGCTTTATGCAATGCCCCTCATTCAAATGGTCAAGCGACACCTCACCCAATTGGTAGAATGCTCTAATGCTAGGATTTAGGAAATTAGAGGTGGGGATTGTACTATACATGAACCCTAGGATTTAGGGAATGGGCTAGGAGTTGAAATATGTCCATGTACAGCTCTTTTTTTTTTTGTTGAAATTTTTTCTATGCAATTGTTTCGTATTTTTTCCTGCATCACGTGTGATAAGTATCAAGGGATGCTTTTCTTATAGCTGGCTTTCTCTTCCCTAGAATCCTCCATCTGTGCCAACCTTGGTGGCTGTAAAATGGGCAAGTTGGTTGAGGAATTCTGCTTTTATTGTTGATTGGCATAACTTTGGGTACACTTTGCTGGCACTATCGCTGGGAAGAAATAGTCGATTTGTGGCCGTATATCGCTGGTACTATTTGAACTGCATTGTAGAATTTTGTTGTTATTAGTTATGGAACAATATCATATGTGAACTGCCCTCTGTAGGATTGAGAGGCGTTATGGGAAAATGGCAGATGGTTCCCTTTGTGTAACAGAGGCAATGCAGCATGAGTTGGCTCAAAACTGGGGAATTAAGTAAGAGGGTCAGCTCAACATTCACAATTTTTTTTTGTCCCAATTGAAAGATTCTTATTGAATATCTTGCAATAAACTAACCATATTCTGTGTTCCAATTGATAGAGCCACTGTTCTGTATGATCAACCTCCTGAGTTTTTTCATCCTTCTTCACTTCAGGAGAAGCATAAGGTGAACCGATGTTATAGTTTCTCATGCCAGATTTTTCTTTAGAATATTGAGAACTGAAAATTTATCATTAAATGTGGCCATTTGTAGTTATTTTGCAGATTGGATCAATCTATCAGTCAGCCTCAAGGTGTTCGTGATTGTTCCAGCTTTGGTAATATTGTGAATTCGAGTATTTCTTTTTTTCCTCTCATTGATTCTTTCCCATGCTGAGAGTCTTTTGTTTCATGATTTGTGTTATTAGGTATTGGGAGCAATGTTTCAAATGAGACTCTTTTTACCCACCTGGTTGGTTCTGAAATTTTTTTAAAGCCAAACAGACCAGCCCTTGTTGTTAGCAGTACAAGCTGGTGAGTTTGTTCCTGATTTTTAAAACATATTGTTGCTTCATTCATTTTCAGAATCCAATTACTGAAATTTTGGTGTAGATGTCATATAAATGTTTGTTAATTGTCTTTTTCATTCACATTGAAGGGGATAGAACCTGAGCTCTGTTTTGAGTTTTCTGTATTTCATTACCATAGCACTGCTATTTGGTCCATTAATGGCTTGGCTGACTTTTCCCCCCTTGTGTTGATAGTCACTTTGAGAGCTTACGATTTCTTTTATTTAGTAATAGTGCAGATGCTAATTATGTGGATGGTTGATTTAGTTTTGCTGGGATTTTGTTAGTGGTGTACAAACACGCTCATAATATTGTTCATAGTTCTGATTGAAAAAGCTGGGAATTTCGCACCTTTTTGTTTCATATCCTTAAAAATGTGGATTTCTTCCCAGTGAGATTATTTAGATCGGACAGTCTACTTATTTTATACTTTTTGTGGTCATTCATTCAACTCTCTTTTTCTCTCTCATCTTGCACAAAACTAGCCTGCTCCTTCTCTGTTGACTGTTATTCCACTCCTACACTTTCCTGTTCTCAGTTCTCAATCAAGAAGTTGCAGATCAAAACTGAAGTTTGTGTTTGTAAATTTTTGGTTTCTCATAGCACCCCTATACCTCTCTATTTCACTAACCTAACCATACATCTCGGTCTCTACCATGTCTACTTACCATCCTACATCTGGGAAGATAGAAGTCTGCAATGTTTCAGTTCACATTATAGTTGCTATCACAATGGAATACCTATGTAAAGTAGTGTGGAATAGGAAGTTGTGAAAATTTCCTTTCCTTTTGTAAACATTGAATAGCAATATTGACAATATATCTCATTAGAAATTATTAACTTAACTGTAAATTAATACAAAAGAGTGACTCTTCAGGACACCGGATGAAGATTTTGGCATTCTTCTTGAAGCTGCAGTTATGTATGATAGACGTGTTGCTGCGATACTAAACGAAGATGATTCAACTGAGGCAGAGTTCATTTGGAATCAAATATCAGCTGGAAAGCAATTCAAATACCCTAGACTGTTATTTATCATTACTGGTAATATTACTGTTTAAGTTATGTTAGTATCATTTTCTCTTGTCTTTTTCAAGGAATACGTATCTGTAACATCTGCAAGCTTTGATCGGGTGTTTCAAAAACACATGAAGGTAAAGGACCTGAAAAAGAAAAGTATGAAGAGAAAATAAGGCGGTTAAACCTCAAGCGAGTTGCATTTCGTACCATGTGGTTGTCAGCTGAGGATTATCCATTGCTTCTTGGTACGGTTTTCTTTTACTACTCTTACTTAATCATTTTTTAAAATAAAAACTGTTGTAATATCTTGGAGTAAATGGTATAATTCCTGTGTTATTATATGCTCACAGGATCTGCAGATCTTGGTGTGTGTCTGCACACTTCATCATCAGGACTGGACCTTCCCATGAAGGTACAATCTGGATCTGACAGTTGTGTCGAAAATTAGAGAGAATTTCTAGGTTCAAGCAAACTTCTCATTTTGGATTCACCTTGAACTTTGATGGAATCAGGTTGTGGACATGTTTGGTTGTGGACTACCTGTTTGTGCTGTTGCCTACTCTTGGTAAATCCTCTTTTCCTTTTTTTCCAAAGGTTATGTGAGGTTTCAGGTTGTTATTCATGTAGTACCATTTGTCTTTGTTGATGGTATTATTGCTTTCAATGTCGAAGCATCAAGGAGCTGGTGAAAGTTGATAAAAATGGTCTTCTCTTCTCATCATCTTCAGAATTAGCAGATGAGCTTATGGTAACTTCAATTACTTTTGTTCAGATCAGATTTTTCTTGAGCAAATAAAGTGTGAGATCAACTCTCAAATACACGTCTCTACTTGTATGATCACACAAACACTTGTACAAGCATGTCAACACACCTCTCCCAACATGCACACAAATTTTCTTTGTATTGATGTGAAAGCTTATGGTATGTAGCAATATTCACTTCTAATCCACTGAATCTCCAAACAAGTCAAATTGGGTGGAGAGGCATAGGGTTTTTTGTGCAAACAATGTATCATTATGATATAATGACTGATTTTTTCTTGGCAAATTGGCAGAGTTTGTTTGAGTGTTTTCCAGACGAATGCGATCCATTGAAGTCTCTAAGAGAAGGTGCACTGGTGTGTTCTTCAAGTTGGCAAACCGAGTGGCAAGAGCATGCCAAGCCATTAATTTCAGAGGCAAGCTTACCTTTCTCAATAAAAGACTCTACTAGCACTATTACAGGCAATTTTATGATCTTTCTTGATTCTGCTTCTTTAACAAGCTACAGTTGTTATCCAAGTCCATCTTTTCCATTGACTGGTGCTCGGGACTTGTAAAAATTTGCAGGTTATTTCGCAGAAACTGGAGTAGTTTCCAGCTGCAATGTATTTTAAGATCATCAACCTGGGCGAAGTCAGCTACATCCTCTTGATGTATTGCAGGCACTTGCTCGGAAAAATGGTTTGGAGAACATGCTGCCTCCGAGTTGCGGATGCTTACTAATTAGAAAGAACTTCTGTTTCAAAATTTAATCTGCCATGACTTGCCCAGTAATACGAGAGTGCACCCTTTAAACCCAGCTAGTGTGCGGATGCATTGCAGATGATGTAGAAACTAGAAAGTATTCTTTTGTGCTAACGAGTCAACAGGAAAAATTAGGGAGTTTGGAATCAGCATGCACTCTTGATCAAATTTATTTATTTTGGAGGGGAAAGTTGCCTTGATTTTATTTTATTTTAACTTTTTCTTTTCTTTTCTATCGTACAATACTCAATTATAAGTTTTTGAATCATCACATTTTAATTCGTAGTTTGTCCAGTAAATCAAAAGTTTCATTGCATTGCATGACAAAAGAATGATCATGAAAAGGTAGATTGAATATTGCAACTACATCTCTTATTTAAACGACGAAAGTAATACCCGACATTTTTTTTAAAGAAAATAGAATAACTAATTTTTAACTTAACTGCAGCACAAGATTGGTTACAACCAGAGGAAAATGGGATCATCTTTTTTCTCCCATGTCATGTCAGTGGGCTTAATTAAGTTTTTAATGGGCCCAAGTTCCACTGTGAAGAGAGAGAAAAATAGGGCAGGCCTGTAAAAATCAAATTATTTTCTTTCAATGAAAAAACAAATACCACTACAGATTCAAAAAGGGAAAAAGGGTTTACAAGGGTTTAAGAGTTTTTGTGTTCCCCATTTGCTGCAACAGGGAAAGCTATGGCAATGAGTTCAGTGAGCAGGGCACTTGCACGAATAGCTTCTTCTTCACAACCCTCAAACGCAAAACGTTCTCCTCCCCTAATTCTCCTTCTTCTGAAACAGCAGCAACAATCATCGTCATCAAACTACTCCACCACCACCACCACCACTTCCAGCTGGTCTCCTTTCATCAAAGGAAAGCGAAAACCCTCATCATCCAAAACAAGCTCCTCCCACTACCCGCAAAAGAAAACCCCTTCCTCCACTGATTGGCCAAGACCCAAGGAGATCCCTTTCCAGGGCAAGGTTGCCAATTCTGTCAACCTAGTTGGTCATGTCAACACCCCTGTCCAGTTCCAAGTTTCTCCTGATGGAAAATTTTGGGCTTCCACTGTCATTACCCAAGATGCTTCCTTTAATTCTCCTGCTGTTAGGTACTGCCCCTCCTTTACATAGCTTTAATTATTACTAATTTACTATTATTATAATTTATAGGTTTATAAACGCATGCAAAATTTGGGTTTTGTATGAATATTGGTCAATATGTTGGTATTCTCATAATATTTTACAATACGCAATGTCTTACGGTCTTTTGTTGTGGTTTAGTTAACATTTGTCCCTATTTCTTATGATGTTAGGGATCCACCGGAAGCTTAGCTTGATAAATGTGATGATTACTCTGGTAGGTTAGACTTACTATCGTGTGAATTTAGATTTGTTGCTATACGATAGTGGATAATGCTATGAACGTTGAATTTCTTTAGTGATTAGTAACAGACAGTGTAGATATGAGAGTTTTGGGTCAAAAAGGTTTTTAACTTTAGTAGTTTGTGAACAGCCATCAAAGCTATTTGTTTTTTATCCATTTCATTGATCTCATCTATTAAAGAATAATAACAAAGTCAACCAGTTTATGTCTAAACTGTTGTTGGAGTTCATTACTTTTTGTGGTGGGCTGAAGTAGGAAGAAATTCACTGGCATTCGCTTTCCGTGAGTTGAATAAAACAAGATTTTTGACATTTCATAAGACTTTAAATCTTGTGTGTTATGTTGTACATGGTGATTCCTGTGAAGTAAGTGGAAGTATTTTCTTATTTATGTTATCCTTTTTTTCTTGTTTTTTCTCTCCTGGAACTATGCTTCTGCTGCAAATTGTAGAGCAGGGAGTTTGCTTTTTCTTCTATTCTTTACCATTCACCCTATCTATTGTTCCTGGTACATTTATTTCCCTGTTGTTTCATTTTCTTCATTTCTCATTTTTGCTAGGATCCCAATAACATTTGAAGGCGATTTGGCTCATATTGCTGCATCTCACTTAAAAATAGGAGATCATGTCCTCATAACTGGACAATTAAGTGCAGATCCACCTCCATTTCCTATAATGAAGGATCAAGGCCCGATCCAGGTGAGATCATGAACTATGGACTTGAGAATCTATGTGTGCACACATGCTGTATAATACATGCTCATATATTGGATCTGCCACCACATTGTAGTTCATTTTTGCATAATGCGTGATGGAAAAGCCATTTTCCCCTGATGTGAAGGATGTTGACCTCAATGGATGAATATAGTTGCAAGTTGAGGCAACGACATAGACTTTATTGTTATGTTTTAATTGAGACTCCTGCTTTTTCCTGTTCCAGGTCATAGTGCAAAATATCAACTTTGTTGAAGGTGTACCAAAGGAAAGCCAGTCACTCAAGCAAGAAGAAGTGCCTTTGAAAGATTCTGGTAATTCATACTACTCATTATCTTTTGACAACTCACCTATGCCACAACCACCGCCTCCTCCTCCTCCTCCTACTGTGGTGTCTACTTTAGAACAAATATGGACATTTTGAGTTATCGAAATCATATGCCTAGGTGGATAAAACTATATTAGCCTTGGCCTGCTACCAATGGGTTTCACGCACCGACTATGCTATATTACTTATAGTGAACATCCGTTGGGCCCAAGTTCATTCTTGTTTTTCATCAGTAGCATTCTGGTAGATAGAATCTAAACATTTCTACTTAACTGTCATTCACTGGTATTGTATTTCTAGATAATCTTTTATAATGTATTTCATCACATCTTAAGTTTTGACTTGCAATTTTCAGGGGGAAAAAGAGCCATTGTAAAAAATTGGATGTTTAAATGTTTTCTAACAGGTTTCTGTGTATTAGGGTACTCTCTGTAAATAATGTAACATTAGCATTTCCTAATTCAAATCCAAGTAGTTTGCTAATGTTCTTAATACAAGCCCTGATTTATTTTTACACCCATTGGATTTTGCCTTTACCATATTTAGTACTGGCCACACATAATCTTTACTGCAGCGTGCGTCAAATGTGATACATATGCTCTTTTTCTTTCTTTTCTTTTTATTTTTTAATCAGAGGATGATGAATCTGCTGAACAGTCGTGGTTGCAACTTTTGGTGAATCCTAATGAATGGTGGGACATAAGGTCAGACATGGTTAGTGAATCTGCCATTATTTACCTGCTCCTTCTTTTTTCCTCCTTCCTTTTTTGAGTTGGGGAAGTATCGACATAAGTTCATAGAGTCATTGGGTCTGGATGCTACATGAAGAACGTAAGCCAGATGAGGTTATTAGAGACAGGAAGATGTTGTTAGGATATGCTTTTGTAATTGCCTAAACTCTTTTTTTTGTGGCACTTACATATAGGAAAATCCTACGGGTGCAGCTTTTGAGCAAAAGAATGATGGAGAATTACTTTGGATTGATGACACCACACCGAAATGGATCCAACACAAGATAGAGGTCATGACATTTGATCAGAAAACCATAGTGCAAGAAAAAAAATGTAATTAATTACAGCCCATTTGTTGCAAGTATTAGGCCTACAATTGCCTGACTATATCTTGGATATTTTTACTAATTTCTTTTTTGTTTCTGACAATGTACTCACGACCAATATTTCAGCTAGCATAAAGAAAGATGATGGTTCAGCACTGAAATCATGGGACGACCTTCTTCATAATCCAAAACTGTGGTGGGATTATCGTAGGAGCAAAATCAACGGATCGGTAATGACTCCATGCACTGAATCGATACTGATATTTGCACCCTGATTTGAATCCCTGTAATCCTTGTTTTTGTATTTCTTTAAACAGGTCAGTGAAAAACACCCTGATTTTAAATGTAAAGATGGTTCGGTGTCTCTCTGGTTAAATAGGGTACCTGCGTATGTTCTTGCAAAACTTGAAGGAATGGAGTTTGATGTTAAGACTAATGTTGTGAAACAAGAGAAACAGCCATATCAAGCAAGGAAAGTTAAAGGTATAAACAGCTTTTCTCATATGCTCACTATCACATCCAGTTGACCCCCCCCCCCCCCCCCCCCCCCCCCCCCCCCCCCATGCTGTTTCATCCAAATTGACTTATGGGTTCCTTATAGTGTTTCTTGTCGAGGAATGTATATAGAAAACAATTTTTTTGGGCCCACGTCATTTTTTCCTGAGGCAGCATTATGCTGGTATCAAGACAAAGTATTGCTCATATGTAACTCAACAAGGTTCAAGACTGTTCATGCTAGATGAATCTGAAGGTAGTAATTTAGAGGAAGCAATCTTCTGCTTGATGTGCCAAATATAATATACCAAACAGATAAAAAAGAAATATATATCTGAAAGAATTTTTCCATGCATAACAAAGAATTATGCCAACTGTGTTTGAAACCAAACTCTTTTTTTCTTCACTTATTTGTGAATTTTTTTTCAAGTGATTTGCAACATTTGCATGAAATACTGAAGGTATGGCTATGGCATTTGATCCTAGTTGTACATAGTACTACTGATGGACTTTTCCCTCCCTCCTTTTCTATGCAACCAGAAACCATCAATGCGATTCCACCTGTAATTAAACAGATGAGTTCAGGCGGGATGAGTATGGAACTTTGTCATCGTGCTTTCCTAGTCATAATGACTATTTTCCCTTTGCAAGTTTTCTTGTTCAATTATCAATTGCAGTACAGTAATCAATCATGTGGACTGTAGTTGATTTGATTCAGTTGATGACTCTTTTTTTCACTTGCTGCTATGGTTGAAATTACTCTGATCATGCCTTGTAATTAATCCGGTGAAGCCTGCGTTACTGCTTTTAGTTAGAGAAGGTAGAGTTCGGACATGCCAGTCTATGGTTAGATTTTTTTTTCATTATTTGACATTCTCTCCTTGTAATAAATGGTCAAGCTTTTGAGGGGGTTGTGGAGGGAGTATTCAACAAATGTGGTTTTTTTCAGTAATCTCCTCCAGCTTCTACCAAGGCTGAACTAACTTGATTTTTTTGTGTGCATTTCCTTTACCTTTTTGGTTCCTTTCAAGCCTGAATATGTTATTTTATTATGGATCCAAGTCAGATTTTGTGGTGAATTTATCCTCTTTTGTTTGTGGCTCTCCTTGTTTTAAACTTTGGCTTTTGCAAACCCTTGTTGCTTTTTAAATTTGATTTTTCTTCAAATTGCAAAGGAAAATAAATGGAAAAGTAACGTAGTAAGGCATTGTTTGATACATGAGTACTAGTAATTTTTGAGATATTCTTCTCTCAGGCACCTAATTATGTTGTTGAGTTTTTTTTTTTTTTTGCGATGTTCTTTTTTCTCAGGCTCCTAATTATGTTATTGGTTTTTTTTTTTTTCATGATATCTACATCTAGGGGAAGAATTCTGGAAGGACTTGGTGGAAAACCCGAGTAAATGGTGGGACAACAGACTGGAGAAGGTAATAATGTAGGTTCATCTTTTTATTTGTTTTGTAACTTATCTTGCCTGATTGCTTGGTGTATGTATATAGAAAAATGTAAAATATCCGGACTTCAAGCACAAAGAAACTGGTGAAGGACTATGGCTGGACAGCTCACCGCCTTGGGTGCTGGAAAAATTGCCACCACTAAGAAGTACACAAGAGTTTACCAGCGGCAAGCAGGATACATTGCTCTCTTGAGTCATTAAGTGGTAGCTGATACTCTTAGTAAGTTGATCGGCATGCACCGAGCAATTCCAGTTCACTGCAGTGTTTTTATGTCTACTTACTTTTGGTTTTTAATGTTTTTTTCACTCGGGAGTCGCTTTCTCGTGTTTTACAGGAACTTAACTTTCTCAAATGCCGGTATCTACGGAGAAACTTGAAAGCGAAGGAGCTCTAAGCCTTTTCTTCATTGCATCTGCACTGCTCTAATTCTGTGGACTCATGCATGGGTCAATGCTAAACAATCCTGACTTTTCAGAGGTGCATGAGTTTGTTTAGTTTTTGAAGTTTCTTCAAGTCTTAGATACAAGTTAGGGATTGTATTTATTTTCATCTTTTCCTATTAACAGAATCCCTACGCTGGCTCGTTTCTGTAGAGTTTTTTGTGAATTCTAAACTTGCAGACTTTTTTTTATGAATTCTAGACCTGCAGATTTATGTAGGAGTATATAAATTCTCGTGAAACCATCAGATTTATGTAGGTAGATATATAGATGCATTATTGATATTTGATACCGATACATTAATATAAGTTCTCTTCATTAGTTTTTATTAATACATCAAGTAGGCATGAATAGGTCCATGATTATGTAGTAATCCAAATCTAGATGCCTCCCATAATTGTGCAACATTTCCTGCCATCTTAGTTGATGCTGCAAATACAGAGGAATCGTAAGTAAACAACAAAACAAGAAATAGTTTTAAGGTATTTTTCTTTAGGTTTGTACCACATGCATCACTGAGTCTAGGTCAGAACTAATTTTGTTCACATTTGGAGTAGAAATTGTTCTACATAGGGATTGAACCAACAATCTCTTAGTTAAGGGATGAAAAATTGATGTAGGAATAGAATTGCTTACTCTTGGCAGTTGGTGGTTGGAGAGATGGGGATGTTCATGGTGATTTTGCACTTAGCAGGGAGAGATGAGGCAGACTCGGGCTTGATGTTTGGTAAGTGAGCTGCTGTTGTTTTCACACACTCGCAGGCAGCTCGCTTGTCAGCGGTGGCTTTGGTCTCATCTTGTATCTTGGTTGCACCAGCGCAGCACAGCTGTGAAGGCTCAACCCCTACGGTGGTCAAGTAGGGAAGGCACGGACCGATTAGTTGGTTCACTTCCGGGCAAGTTATAGCTTCTCCTGGCTGCACCATTACTTGAACTAAGGCTAACATGCCCACCACGAATATCACAAGAAAAAAGATTGGTGTATGAAATGAATTGAAGTGGTTGATTTGATGGATTGACAGCAATGGATTGGCGCCAATTTATAGGAGGTGGGTGGATAATCTTGGTTATGCTATTTTGGCATGTTATAACTAGTGTTTTTTTGGTAGTGCCTTTTTTCTTTTTAACAGAAATTGTTTGTTAATGACCTCTAACATTTCCTGCCTCGTCCGTTCATGAACTCATGATTTTTAAGTAAGAAAGGGAAGTTGTTGTTTTCTTTATTATTTTAGTTAACGTTTAACAGTTAGTTAATATATACAAATTGTATTAAAAATAGCATATTATATATAATATAATATATGTTCGGAATGAATGGAAGTTTTGAACCACCCTCATCATATTTCGTTCCATTCTAAACAAATATTGGAATTAAAAGTTCCAATTACAGAAAGAAACAGACATTTTAATTGGAAGTTCGGAAACGAGATTCGGTGTGCAGCCCTATCAAATATCAATAGGAAGTTGGATTCGAGTTCAAACCCCAATTTCTTCTATTAAAAAGTGCCAAAATAGCACAAGTTCATAACCAAGATTATCCACCCACCTCCTATAAATTGGCGCCAATCCTTTCCTTCAATTCATCAAATTAACCAACAAGAACAGATATATTACATCTCACACTCCAATCAACTACTTCAATTCATTTCATACCATTCTTTTTCTTTTTCTCAAAAAATGAAGGGAGGAGTGATGATATTTGTGCTGGGCATTTTAGCCCTGGTTCAAGTAATGGTGCAGCCAGGAGAAGCTATAACTTGCCCAGAAGTGAACCAGCTGTTGGGTCCTTGCCTTCCCTACTTGACCACCGCAGGGATCGAGCCTTCACAGCAATGTTGTGCTGGTGCAACCAAGTTACAAGATGAGACCAAAGCCATCGCTGATAAGCGAGCTGCGTGCGAGTGTGTGAAAACGACCGCTGCTCACGTACCAAACATCAAACCAGAGTCTGCCTCATCTCTCCCCGCTAAGTGCAAAATCACCATGAACATCCCCATCTCTCCTACCACCAACTGCCAAGAGTAAGTAATTCTACTTCTGTACCACTTTATATTTTGAATTTCTTTCCCCTAAAAATAAAATACTTTAAACTAACAAACATGTAACTTATGCGAGCGATATTTTAATTTTTTAAATAAGATATCGTTGATTCTATACTAGCTAAAATAATTACCCGCAATAAAATAGTACTTTCGGGAGATTGGACCTTTGTTAATTATTATTTCATTTTAATTATGTGCAGTATCAACTCAAAAGATTGCAGGCGTATTGCACAATAAAAGTTTCGGGAGGCGTCTGGATTGGATTAATATGTATTTATTGAGACTTTACTCTTAATGATATTATGATACTTTTTTTGGCAAATTAGGGGTTAGCTCTTAAATTCGTTTTATAGTTAAAATTAAAATTATCTTTTCAATATCATCATCCCACTTAAAATACATTTTTGAAATAATTTAGTTTTTCCGTTTCATAATATTTTTTAGAAAATGCCATGTCAACTAAATAAAATGACACATTATGTAAAGCAACCTTCTTACAACCGGTTTGATTCTTTGATTAAAATTGATAAACATAGGGTGTGAAATTAACTAAATTGTGAACAAGTAGAATGATCAAGACATTTGATCATAGTTATCAGAATCGGACCGGAAAACGAATCAGAAATGAAAATTTTCTGGTTCGATCGGGTTAGATCGGATTGACCCATTTGATAGTTTTGAACCGTTCACATATCGAACCGTTCAATCTTAGATAATTGAACCGGTAAATTTTCATATTTTGATGGCCCGACCCATCAAAATTTCAAAAAAAAAATACCAAAACAACGCCGTTTTGGAGAAGAAGCATTGAACCAGTCAGGTTGATGTTGAACCGGCTGGATCGTTGATTGTGTAAAAATCAATCGGTTCAATTGGTTTAACTCAGTTCGCATGCATATCCGATCAGATAGCTAAATCAAACCGAAAATCTTAAATTTCACGATTGAATCGGTCGAACCGATCGATCTGATCTGGTTCTGATAACACTGCATTTGATAGAAACATGGGTTGATATTATAATTTTTTCCTCATAAAATTAAATTAATTCACCAAGTAACTTTATAAACATATGAACTATTTGAGAAAATTGGACACATATAAGTTTAAAGTTGGTACTTAAACCTTTAAATTTTATATCTAAAACTTACCTAATTATTAATTGTCAAAAAAGAAGAAGAAGGAGAGAATCATACGTATGTATGTATGTATGAGTTAGGAACAAAGCCTCCTTTAGGCTTGGGGCCAACCACATATGCAATATGTAAAATAAGAACGAGATCTCCTATTCCAGAGTATTTTGATTAGGACTTAAGGCTTGTGATTTAAGTTTATACACGTAAGAACTATTTTATGTGTTCATGTACGTATAAATACGTGTAGTTATAAATGAATTTAAAGGTTTTTTTTTAATAAATCTAATTTACTTAAAGAATTTTGATTAATAATTTTTTACATTTTTACATTGAATGAGCCAAATTTGTTTAAGTTCATTCGGTACGAGCCGAGTTTGAGCCGAGCTTGAGTTTAGGTAAAAACAAACAAGCCATAGTTGAGCTTTATTATTTAAATTCATCACGAGCTTGAGCCCTCTTAGGCTCAACTTGACTAATTTGCAGCCTTATCTGCAGTGGCGGAGCCTCATAGACAACCCCCCCCCCCCCCCCCAAAAAAAAACTTTTAAGTAGTTGGGCTTGGTGAGGGATGGGATGGTTGAAGAACTGGGCATGTCAGAGGATAAATTTGTGAGGGAGGCATAACTGTTATTTGGTAGTTTGGTTGTGGGCCGACCATAGGAAATTCATCCTCATGGAAACGGACATGGCGGTGAATATAATGCCGTTTGGTGATTAAATTCATGCAGCGATAGCCATGATGGGATGAACTATATCCTAAAAATAAACACTTAAAAGACTGAAAACATTTTGTGTTTATTATATGGACGAAGGAGTAGGAAACATGTACAACTAAAAACTCAGAGAAAATTATAATCCAGAGAGTACCCAAACAATTTTTGAAAACGAGAGGAAAAATTTTAAGTGGGTGAATTTTGACGATTGATGAGGAATGTTGCCGTTTCAAAAGCAAAATCCCAAAAACACAGATGGAATGGATACATGAGCCATAAGAGATAACCCGATTTCTACGGCATGCCTATGATTCCGTTTAATTTGACCATTTTGTTCGTAAATGTGTGAACACATAATGCGATATTGTATTCCAATGGACCGAAAATATGAACTGAGTTTTCGAAATTCACCCCCAATCTGTTTGAACGAACTTGATTTTTGGATTAAACTGACGTTCAACCAGTTTTTGAAAAGTGAGAAAGGTATTATACACATCAGATTTAAGTGTGATAGGATAATAACACATGAAATTGGAATAATCATCGACGCAAAGCAAGTAGTATCTACAACAACAGGCGAACGTGCATTTTCGGCAATGAAAATTGTTAAAATCAAGATTCGGAACAAAATGGAAGACGAATTTCTCGCAGATAATTTGGTGGTTTATATTGAAAAAGAAATTGCCGAGACTTTCAGTTTAGACTCGATATTAGATGGATTTATTGATTTGAAAGAGCGTCGGGTACAATTCAGGTAATTTAATTAATTATACATAATACATATTATATTTATTACTATAATAATTATTGACGAGAATGTTCATATTTTACAGGTAATTTTTTTTAATCTCGTCCCCCAAGCATTGATGACAGACTCCGCCACTGCTTATCCGGAACCTTGATTCTTGCAAAATCTAGAGATTTGTGCCAAAATGGCCTGACCTTAGATGCAAGATGCTCGAAGAATGTGACTTGTTCACCTTTGATGAAAGCTGTATAGAGAGCATGCCATGTTAGTAAGAGACTCTATTGCAGTGTTAGTAACTAAGGTTTGATGCCCCCCTCCTTATATATGTTGGACGCTAATTAACTAGGCTTGCAAGCTTTTATAATCCTATATAACTTGCATATTTAGTATTTTTAGGAGTATTCATCCGGTGATATGTCGGTAATTTCTGGTTAATTTGGGATTTCTAAAATATAGAATGTTGGTTCTCATTCCATAATATAGGTTTAGATAACTATTATATGTTCTCTCAAAAATTATTTCGTGATAAAATCACCTATATTGATATAATATATTGATATTGTAGCAATACTTTATATAATGATATTTGGATTATCTAATAATTTTCTATATTTTTTTAAAATATATTTCCAAGAATAAAATATATAGAACCCACTGGATTTCAATTTCTCAACACAATTTCAAAATTTTCGAAATTATCTTTTAATTTCTCAAACATCTCAATTTATCATACAAATTCTCGTTTTATCCTACAACACGTTCTTGGAAGAATGAAATACACAAACCATGTTCTTTACTGTTGCATATTCTTCATATTTTTCTAATTTTTGAAATATATTTTCTATTTTATTAGATTTTTTTTTATTTTTTAAAAATATTTTTCCTATTTTATTAGATTTTTTCCTATTATATTATATTTTTCTTAATGCCTATATGTTTTAAAAATATTTTTTGACGCGTGAGGCCGAATTATGAGAAAAAAAATTTATTAAAATAATAAAATCTAACATATTTTGTCTCCATTAACGTTTTTTTACAATTGAGACTATATTGAACCAATGGATAAAACGTTTGATGCCGATAATAAAAGAAAAAATATTTGGGACTGATTAAAATAAAATAATAAATATTTGGGACCGTGGGGTGTATAAATTCTTCAAAACTGAGACTTTGCTGATATTTTATCACCAATGTGTAACATAATACTCCCTCTGTCCCTTAATGAATGTCGTTTACTATTCCGGCACGTATTTCAATGCGGTCGGAATAGTAGCTATATGACCTTGAAAAATTCCGTACATTTTTTCGAACGTACGTTAGGATTAAACATATGTTAGAAAAAAGAGTACGGAATTTTTCGGGGTCATATAGCTACTATTCCGGTCGCCTTGAAATGCGTGCTGGAATAGTAAACCACATTCATTGAGGGATAGAGAGAGTAAAAATTAGTTGTCAAGTTATTAAGGATAAAAAATTAGGGGTAAATTTTAAATTGGAAAAAGAAAATTGGATATCAAATAGAGAATTTTTCAAATAATTGTTTAAAAATGAAAAGAAAAAAGAAAGTGGGTGATCCAAAAATAAATTGTAATAAATACGGAAGTAGAATTTGAGAAGATATGAGAACATAATAAGATAACTTTTTTTGTCATTTGATTTTAGTTAGTCCTAAAAAAAAATTCTCCATTTTTATTGGTTTCAAACGTTTTATCCGTTAGTTCAATATAATCCCAACCGTTAGAAAAAAAAGAACGGAGACAAACTCCGTTAGATTTGAATACATTTATTTACAAAAATGCCCCCTTTTACACACGTTGTCCGTTGATAGAAAAGAAAAAAAAAGTGGAAAAAATTGTACCCAGGTTTGTATAAATGGTCCAAATAGGCAAATACTTCCAATTAAATAGTTTTTCACAATTTTAATATTCCTAAAATTATTTGTTATCAGTTAATTTTCAACTTATTACACAATTTTTTTACGTGGAAATTCAAATGAATTAAAATAATTTTTTTAACAACCATATTATGGACCACACTTACACAACCATTATCGCCATCATCATCTTCTTCCTCACAGTCACTTCCATCTTCCCCCCCATTGGCTCACAAAACATGTTCTACAATCATGGAGTCTGAGTATTAAAAATCTGAAGAACTCAAGTGACCATGTAGGAAAGTAAGTACTTGATTCTGGATTGAAGAGGTCTGGTTGGGGGGGGGGGGGGGGGGGGGGTGAGGCAAGCGCAGCTGAGTGGGCGCAAAGATTCATGCCCACTTGCAGATCTGGCAATGATGGGTGCAGATTGGGTAGATCGGGGGCGGATCAGAAGGTCCGGTAGGAAAGGGAAGAAAAGCGGAGATCGTTGTGGAGATAACCATTGGTACTGGATTTGAAGACCTGGTTGTAGCAAGTGGTTTGGTGTTGTATTGTTTTTTTTTGTTCTTTTTAAAAATGATTTTCTTTTGAGTAATGCTAATAGGGTTGAAAACTATGCCTGAATTGTGTGCCTGAATGACGTGGCATTTGCCACGTCATTCTCTAAATTTACAACCTTGCCACTCTAAAAAATTCAGGCATTCAGCTTCCTTGTTTCTAAATCCTCCAAACCCGACGCTTCAGCCCTCCTCCCTCCTTGCCTCCGAACTCTCCCTCCTTCACTGCCACTGCAAGCCCTAGCCACTGCCACCGCCAGATCCACCGCCACCGCTAGATCCACCGCCACCGCCACCTTGACTGCTAACCCGACGCTTCAGCCCTCCTCCCTCCTTGCCTCCAAACTCTCCCTCCTTCACACCGCAAGCCCTAGCCACCGCCACCGCTAGAGCCACCGCCACCGTCAGATCTACTGCAAACCCGACATAGCTTCTTCTCCTCCTCCCTCCTCGGCAGCCACCGCCACCGTTATAAGGTTGGTCCTCCTCCCTCCCTGTGTTTTCGAAGAAATCGTATGGGTGTTCATAGTTTTGAAATTAAAATGTTGTTGAAATTGTTTATGGGTATGGATGCTGAATCGATTGGTGGGTGGTCCAGAGGAGGAGTTGTCCGTTGAGGATTTAGGGCATCATGTTGCCTATTACAACATCGCACATTCTCATGCGGCCAGGTCAATCTCTTTTCCTCTTTTCCGATGACCCAAATTATCTTTTGGTTGTTTTTAAGATTTGGGATTTGGTTCTCTTTTTTGTTTAAAATTATTCGAATTTTGTAGGCAATTGAGTTTGATTGTGTGAAATTTTATTTCGATCGCACTGGTCCTTCGTGTTATTTTTAAAACTTAGTAGTTTCTGTTGATGGTTGCGTTCCAAGGGTGGATATCAGCCAGATACAATTCAATGCTTTTCAAATTACAGTTGCTCTATATGCTTGCCCGTCATGAATTCTAAAAAGTCTATAAGTACCATATCCATGGTGTATGAGGTCGACCTGCTATTAGTTTTTATGGACTCGTCTTAAGCTCGAGGGTGTGTGTAGATGTGTGATCACTGAAACCGAGCAGAGGTTATTCATGTGATTAATTACTATAGTCATTCTGGGATCAGAATAGCAGGCAACACTAAATTAGGAGACAGAGGGGTTATAAGTTGTAATTTACCTTATGTAGAGAAAATGGATGATTGCTTTATTTTTTCTAGTGTTATTGGATATGGGCTGATGTGTTCTAGTTATTTGTTGTTTGTATTGTAGGATGTTCTACTTCTTTTTTGAATCACGAACTAGTAAGAAGGACCCAATTGTGATATGGTTGACTGGAGGGCCAGGGTGTAGTAGTGAGTTGGCAGTGTTTTATGAGAATGGTCCTTTCCAAATTGCAGACAACATGTCTCTTACTTGGAATCAATATGGCTGGGACAAGGTTCAACTTAATTCCATTTTTGTAAAGTGAACAGAAAAGGAAAAAAGTTGCCTATTGAGACATGGTCAAGGATTTACCGTGATGATTTTGCAGGTATCAAACCTCTTGTATGTTGACCAACCTACTGGTACTGGATTCAGTTACAGTACTGACAGGCGTGATACGCGTCATGACGAAGATGGAGTTAGTAATGATTTGTATGACTTCTTGCAGGTCAGTTATCATTTTTTTCCCTGTAAAGATGTGTAGGATGTAATTGCTTAGTTCATTGCTGGATTGTTTGGCTTCCTAATCTAATAATACGTTATATAAGTAGTTTAAAGACGTGGGAATTGTTGAGCGTTTAATGAACGTAATCATTATGATAAAGCGTGTTCCTTCTATGAAATCATGCCTTCTTTGAAGAGCATCCTGAGTTTGCAAAGAATGACTTTTACATAACTGGAGAATCATATGCTGGCCACTATATTCCTGCTTTTGCTGCACGTGTCCACAGAGGAAACAGAGCTAAGGAGGGGATTCATATAATGGAATGAAATTTTACGGGTGGCCTGATCAATTTTGTGTGTTGTCATATGTATAGCTTGTATAATTTTAAACCAATTGGTTTGATGGTTTGTAAGTGGTTGCAACTAATGAAATACTAAATTGATGGATTCAATTGGAATGGTGTTTCTGTTTATGTAAGTGTTGTGTTTAATTTTAAGTTAATGTTGTTTACTTTCAAATGGACTTGTAAATTTGGAATTGTAAAACACGGTAGTTATATGAATTGGATGTTTGTATAAAACTTAGTTGAAGCTCAAAAGAATAAGTTAGTGATATATGTAAAAAAAAGGACTACATTTCGCTCTCAAGGACATTGATTAAGAATTTTATAACAGAGAACCACTGGTCATGATGCCATCAAATTAGATATATACAAAATCATAATAAAATTAAGAATGAAATTAAGCCACGAAATGGGCAGAAGCATTTTCAAATAAAGGACATGCATTAAGAATTTTGTAACAGAGAACCACTGGCCATGATGCCATCAATTAGCTATATACAAACTCATACATTAAGCATTTTCAACTAAAGCTCATCAATAAAGTCGTAGTCCAATTAAGCCACGAAATGGGCAGAAGCTTGTAACAAGACAGAATTGAACCATGATTCTTGTTTGACAGGAGTACATAAAACCAATAATGTCTTAAAAATACATCAATTTATGAAATCATTTTGGCCTAAAAATGACGTCGTGCTCTACTGTTGCTGCAAGCGGAGCATTTGTACCGTTTCATATGCTCTGCCCTAGCTGGAGTGATCTGCACACACTTCCCATGGAACCACTGAGCGCATATGTCACAGCAGATCCAGAATTCGTCATATGCATAATTATCCCCACAAGCACCACATAACGCCTCTTCATGCTCATCCTCGTCTTCTTCATCATTATCATCATTCAGCTACAAATTCCAGTAAGCAAAAATTTAGTTGTCATCCTACAACATGTGTAACACAAAAATCCAAGCCTAATAAAACACTCATACCAGAGAATCTTGAGTTCGAAATTGATTAACAGTTGATGGTTCAGATGGTCCAAATTGACTCTCTTGAGTTCCAAATTGATTTTCTAACTCAGAATGATCTTTCTTGCTTTTCCTTACTTTAACACTCTATTAGAAAAAAACATTATTGAGAAGTTAAACATCATATACATAAAACATATAGAAAATACATTATTGAGAAGAAATAATTAACTAAAAACCTTTCATACCATTTTGTTTTTCATTTTCTGTTCTAGTGTTGAAATTTTTCGTTTGGATGGAGGACGCCCTTTTGTTCGCACCTTCAAAGGACTCAAATTTTTTTGACAGTCCTCTGTCATGATTGTTGAAGAGGTTCCTGCAGACTGTTTTTTCCAATTAGTTGAATCACCGAGCGAGAGTTTTTTAGCTGCCTCATCTAAGGAGCTCAGTAGACACTCATAATTCTCTACAGAAGAAGCTCCAACCTCTGGAAATTTAGCCCATTCTGAATTCAAATGATTGTATCTCACTCTAAATTGATCATCCATGTCGTCATCATAACAATTCTTGACATATGTATGTTTGTGTCTAACATCCTCCAACGATGCAAAGACATATTCAGATGGAACTTGATGTATATTTTCAACTATTAACACCTTCACAATATGTCTGCAAATAATTCCTCTAAACCGAAACAGAAGGCATGAGCAACATAAATCTTCATTCGACCAATCATAATAAACACAATAAGTAACATTTCTTCTGAATGCATACTCTTTGCTACTCAATATGTCAGCTATTTGAAATGTTGTGAATTCACCGCACCTGTCAATTTCGTTAAAGGAATCATGCAACAGTAATAACAATGAACTCAAGATTGCAAGTCATAATGAGTTGAAGTAAAAAGAGAAACTCTTAGAGCATAATGAAATTGATTCGCACCTGTCAATGCCCTCAAGATTGACGGACACCACACCCCGTACCTCATCCTGAAATAACCGAAATAGTTCATTCGTGTAGGCATCTTGAAATTGTTTCTCGAAGCTGTAATTAGTTATCAGAGGAATACGGGAATTGAACGACGCAAAATCTGCTTTATTTTCTTTCTCGATCTTACATTTCAATGCATTATCATACTGCTCTACAAACTGTTTTAGAGACGTCTTTGGACCAACATACCCATCAAAGAATGCATTTATACTTTCACTTCTTTGGGTTGTAGACATTCCAGCCCAAAAAATTCCTTTTACAAACACTAGAACCCAACGATGACGATCTTCATATAAACCACTTAACTATGCATTTTCCTCCAGATCAAAATCATTAATCATGTTACCCAAAATCTCCTCAAATTCTTGAACCTCAATGGACTCGTACACAAATTTTTTCAAAACTTTCTTAATTTCCTTGTAATCATGACGTGATCCAAGCTTCTCGGGCAACTTCTTCATAATGTGCCACAGGCAACGACGATGGTGAGAATTAGGGAAAACTGATCTAACAACTTTTTGAATGGACTTGCATTGGTCAGTAATTATTGCATTTGGAGCCTTTGACATGCACATCAACCAAGCTTTAAACAACCAAATGTATGTATCTGCCTCTTCATTTGAAAGTAAACCACAACCAAATAGTACAGTCTGCCCATGGTGATTAACACCAACAAATGGAGCAAAAGGCATATCATATCTATTAGTTAAGTACGTTGAATCAAACGATATAACATCACCAAAAGATTCATATGCTGCTATAGATCGTGCATCTGCCCAAAATACATTCTTTAATCGACTATCATCATCTATGTCAAACATATAAAAGAAATTAGGATTTCTTTTTTGCATGCATGCAAAATACATGCTAAGTGACGCTGCATCTCCAACTCCAAGCCTAATTTCTCTTGCTTTAAGGATATGATTTCTACAATCTTTCTCAGTGAAGTTCAAGTTCTCATACCCTCCTACTTCCACAGCCAAAGAATGATAATTATTACTCACACGTATGCCTACTTGGTCATTTATTTCAAGCCTCCTCTTTGCATACGTATCAATGTTTTTATTACACCAAAAAAAACGTGATTTAGTGGGACTCAACGCATGACTATGCACAAGATTAACAGATGAAACAGTAAACTCTCCTTCAGCATTAACAATACAATTAATTTTGGCCTTACAATTACTTCTTCATGCCCTTGGATTAAAATCATTCTTTGCTACGGATTTACACACACCTTCTCTACTACATGTCAGAATATAATACTTCAGATTCCCATAATCATCTTTCTTCTCACTTTTTCTCCTAATACCGAATCCCACTTCACGAGCATACTCACGATAAAAATTATAAACTTCTTCCTCTGATTTAAAGACCATACCTGACTTCGGAATCAATTTATCATCAGGTCCCGACAACGGAGGATTGATACCCATAAAATCATTTTGAGGCTCATCACTTTGTGGCTCATCACTTTGAGGCAAATACTCCATTTCCTGTAACAAAGCGTTACAAGATTGTTGTAATTTCTGGATAAATAAATAAATAATAACAGTACCCACATTTGATGAATTTAAGATTGATAATTTAGTTGTAACATTCTCATAATATGTTTTAATTTAGTTATTAAAAAACGGTTAATAAATTAATTATTTAAATCCGTAAAGGCAGGCTTATTAACATGTCAACAAGCATATAAAAGATGATATGTTGCCATCCAAAAACAAACCCAGAAAGCACCCAATCGATTTCATGCAAAAAAAAATTAGACTTCAATTTATGGGAATTTCTAGCATTAACACAACAACATACGGTTAATAAATTAATCAATTTAAATCCGTAAAAGTTGTGGCTAGGGCAATTTGATGATCAATTCTAGCTGGATCAATATTATCGATAAATCGTACATAAAGCCTACTAAACAACTCTAACTTCTGGCAATGAACCCAAATCCTTAAAATGCAGTAACATTGTAAAAAGTGAAAAATCCACAGTCAAATGAACCTCCATTCTCGCAGTTCAAAACTAATTAAAATCTAACAACCTCCAGAAAAGTCACAAAGCAGAACATAATGTAGCGTAGAAACTACTCCTCATACAAACATATGCAGTTAAGACACAAAAGAACATGTACATACCTTAAGAGGAGGATTATCAGGTGCCGATGCTTCGGCAACAAATTGTGGCCCAAGGGCGGACCCTCCAATCCCCACGGAAAGAATCTGTGTAAAACTCCCCACTGGTGGATCTGGGTGGTGGCTGTGGCTAGGGCTTGCGGTGTGAAGGAGGGAGTTGGAAGCAAGGTGGGAGGAGGAGGGAGTTGGAAGCAAGGTGGGAGGAGGACTGAAGCGTCGGTCGTCGATTTGGATGATTTTGTAAACAAGGATGCTGAATTTTATTTTCAGTTGCAATTTTGTAAATATCCTTGAATTTGTCACGTCATTCAGGCATAGTTTTCAGGCATAGTTTTCAACCCTATTAGCAACACTCTTTTTTTTTTTATTATTATTGGGGAATGAGAAACAAGCAATGTGTCGTGCAATTGCAATCCCATGATATGGAACCATTAGCTTGTTCTTCCGCTTGGCTTGGTATGACATTAAACTGAGGATTGAAGAAGATGGGAGTGGTGGAGAGGAAGGAGATGATGATCGTATAAGTAGAGGGGGGCATTTTTATAAAAAAATATATTAAAATATTAAAATCTAACGAAATTTGTCTCCGTCACCGTTTTTTTAACAGTTAAACTAATGAATAAAACGTTTGAGACTAATAAAAATAAAAATAAAAATTTGAGACGGATTAAAATAAAATTACAAAAATTTAAAACCGGGATTGTATTAACTCTTTTTTTAACTACTTTGTTGTGAAAATAAGTTAATTGGTTTGGAAATAAAATCTCATTTAGAAAAAGAAAAAATAAATCCTAACTGTTCTGAGTTCTGAACATCCGCTATGAGTGGCCCAACCCATCAGTGGCCCAACCCATCTTAATTTAATTTTAGTAAGAGTAGGTTTAGGTTTTTTCTCCCGTCTTTAGTCTTCCCCTCTTTTCGACAGCTTTGCCAGGGTTTTGTGTACACAGTTACTTCCCCTTCTTTTTCCCGCCGCGACATAGTTGCTTTGCTGCTGCCAATTCCACAAATGATGGCGAAGAAACGAAGCAGGCAACAAAACCCTGAGCCTTTCCTTCCCGACCAAGATGCAGACTCCCTTGCCTCTACCAAAACACGCTCCAAAGCGCCCAAGCACCACCAAAAACAAGACAAAGTAACAAATTGATTACTCTTTGATTTATTTCAGTTTCTGCTTCTTCTTCTTTTTGTTTTTTTCCTTATAAAGTGTCTGTCTTTGTAGATGATATCGTCCGGTATGAGCTCCAAAATCTTGAAGGAAGCTTTGTTTCAGCAGAAAGAGATTGAGGCTGAAGAGGCTCAGGCTAGAAACCCTGCATTCTTCGAAGAACAGGTACCCCAGAATGATGCGGGAGAACGTGAAGAGGATGATGATGATGATGATGATACAGATGCTTTCAACCATTTCACTGAAGCGGAAAACCAGTATTATCAGGTTTAACTTTCAGCTGGAAAAAATGTTATATTTTATACTACTGTTCTTACTAGTTACTAGTGATTTGTTTATTAACTCTAACTATAAAATATGAGTTTGCTTTTTTATAGCTGGAGATTGATGAGGATGATGAGAGGTTAATGGAACAGTTCTATTCAATGGATGCTGGCCCCCAGCGCACCCTTGCTGATTTCATGATTGATAGAATCAAAGAGAATAAAGTTTCTAATGTTTCTTCAGGTTGCTTCCTGAGCTTCATGCGTGTATATTTGACTGGATGTTTAATGAATTGTTTGTTGCTCTGTGTGTGAAATATATTTGTTTGATTGCAGAACCACAACTGGTGCCTAAACTGGATGAGTCCATCAAAGAATTGTATAAGGGGTAAGTTAGTCACGTTCTTCATGTTACATGCAATGTTTTGTGGTTTTAAATAGTGGATGTAGTTTGTGACTGTATGCAAAGAATTTTGGAACATGTTTAAAGTCAACGTGGAGTGATTGCCTGTGGAATTGTGCAGGGTTGGAGAGTTTTTGAGTAATTACACATCTGGAAAAATTCCCAAAGCATTTAAGTATGTCCCTTCGATGCAACATTGGGAGGCTGTCTTGCACCTGACTGAACCTGAGAAGTGGTCACCAGGTGCAATGTTCGAGGCAACAAAAATATTTGCTTCTAATTTGGGTTCAAAGAAGGTAGAACAGTTTTACAAGCTTGTTTTACTTCCTCGGATTAGAGGTGACATTCAGAAGAATAAGAGGCTGCATTTCAGTCTGTATCAAGCTTTGAGAAAATCTCTTTATAAACCAGCTGCATTCAACAAGGGTATACTGCTTCCTTTGTGCAAGGTATGCATTTCTATGGGAAGATTCTGTTCTATGAGTACCCCTTCTTTGATCAGCAGAGGTTGTGTTGTTCATATTGCTGTAGTATTAATTGTCTTTCCTACTGCCCCATTGTCAATATTTTTTATCCAAAGCAACTCCTTATATTTCTATTTGTGCATGTGTTATTAGTGCAAGACATGGTTACTAGTTTATAAGAACAACGATTCATGGTTTTACTTGCTTAACAATTGAAATTTAGTGTTTACCATCAATCATTGATGCAGAAGTAAACCTAGGAAGTGCATATGTAAGACGAATCTTAAAGATTAGGTTTTTTTACCATCAACATAGGGTTCCTTGAGATTTTCTGCGGTAATGATAACCTTATTGGTTACAATTTGAAGTGAACAAAATGATGATGTTTAAATTTTGTTACCTTTTAGAAAATTATCACTCCAGGATTTTCGTAAGTTTTAGTTTAGTACAGAAGTTGAATTTATCAGTAGCTTCAAGTAAGAGAGGGAAAGCTGCAAACAGATGATGAAGCCTAGTAGCATTCGGGTATTGATTAGAAAATACTTTAGAAGGTACAGAATGTGCTTATCAAACTTCATAATGCTTCCTGCTCCTTAAACTTCTTATTGTAGTTGCTACTGCTGAGTAATCATTTTTCTCTCTTTTATTGGCTTCGAAACTCTGTGCAAGTGTGATGCCTGAATGTAAACTTTGTAATCCTTAGTGCCTTTCTTGTTTATGTTTTAAACAAATTTACTTCATATCGTGTGTAGTCAGGGACATGCACTCTGAGGGAAGCTGTCATTGTTGGAAGTATTATTGAAAAGTACTCCATTCCTGTGCTTCATTCATGGTATGATTTATTTTGGAGGCTGTTGGCCTCTTATTCTGTATCGTTTATCTTAATTAGTGCTATAAACCATAGTCAATGTTTGATTATGCTGGCTTATTATTTGCAGAGTTCACGTACCTTTGTTTTAAAAAAATTATCTGAGAGCTCTACCTTGTATAAAATAGGATTTTTTGTCATTGTTCTGAATAGTTTTTTCTGATTTAAGATAAAATTATTTCCTTCAACTTGTGTCACATCGTCCTTGATAGAATCCACCTGTAATGGTCAGGAATCTGCTAATCCAAGGGCTGATTTATGGAACTTGGTTTTAGTATTTTTATTTTAGACAAAGAACTAAAAATTTGATCAGTTGTAAGTTGAGAAATCTGTCTTGAGTTTGAGCTCCGGAGTTTATGAAAAATGTGAGATGGTTGGCATCTTATCTGTAAGGGATGGGAAGCAACTTTCAGGATTTTTATCTGTTCAAAGCACATCATTTAAGGTTGCTCCCTTTAGTGGATGTTCCAATTTGACCACTCTTCAATAAAATCACAACAGAAAGTATGGAATTCCCATGCTATTGGTGATTAGCAACCTATATTGATTTGGTTTGGCTCTTTTGCCTTAACTAGTTCTGCTTGTTGGTTGTTCACTTTTTAGGTGACCTTGGATGTTGAATCCCCAAACTCTTGAAACAGAGGGTCTTGGTATAAACAAGACCTCTTAGATGGTTTGTGGTTGACATTAGGCTTGAAGTTACTACTTGCTCATGACATATTAGGCAGTAGTGATCCTTGCCAATCATTTCCCCAATCTCGAAATGGTAAAAGACATTCATGCACAATAGAGAAAGAGAAACGCTAGTGCAATCAAATCCATTGGGTTATTTTAATTGTTTTTCAGTTTTGCAGTTCAGGTGGCCATTCAGGCCGTTTTTCAGTGACCATTTGGTTCCCAATCTATAAATTGCTTTCTTTATAGTATATTGTTTTTTTTTTAATTGATATTAGGTACGTTCAACTATTCTCTAGTGAAAATATTTATATTCAACTTCTCACTATAGTTATAATTTTGGTGAAAATAATTCACTCAAATATAATTCAGGATGAACATGCAAAACATAGCCTAGATTCAGACACCTAGGATTTGAGCCTTTGTGGAGCTAGTGCACATGTTTACATAGAGACATTGTTTTGTAATACATGCTGATGGTATTTGTTTGTAGTTAATACCATAATGTTGATAAAAGTTAAGAATGTGTTTTAGATGTTAACTTTTTGATAACATTCACACTTTAAGATTTTTCATCTTTTCATACTCATTTATGTTTTAGAGGTTATATAATTTTTTTTTTCGATATAAGAGTTGCATGTGTTTGTATCTTTTGAGACTTTTTAAGTGATACGTGTTTTATGTGTGAGATTGCAGTAGCTTGAACTTTGTAATTTTACCTTTGATGTCTTCAATGTAAATGTGACGTTTAACTCAAAATGTTTCAATAAAATTGCAGTGTTGCATTATTGAAGCTTGCAGAGATGGAATATTGTGGCACAACAAGGTACTTTCGTTCTTAACCTATGAGAAAACCCGAAAAAAATGCCATGTGAATGTGTAAGCAGATTTCATGGTCCATCAAAATTCTAAAGTATATGCATGTTTAGATTTTCATAAGTAAGAACTGTGGTTGTAGTCTGTGTGTGCAAAGGCAATGTACCAAGCTTCACATATATGCTTTGATTTCATGAACTCAGGGTTTTTCCATTAATATTCTCATCTACCAATAATTGTGTGCTTGTTTGCCTGCTTGCTGATTGAAATGGAACTTTGTTTGTTTGGGTGCGTAAGTAGCTATCGTGGTTAAGTTCCAAGAAGTAAGTCAGCTACAGTGATTTAGTAATGAAGCCTCATAGAAAATGCAAGTTTTATGTGTTCAATGTAGAGCTTTAAGATAAGAGTTAGAAGATGCTGAAATATGATTTCCTTCACTTGGTCGTGTCGAGTCTATATGCAGCGTTGCCGTAACAAATTATTGATGTCTAAATTTCAGGAGATCTGACAAAATTTGTATTATTTGCATTCTTTCTATATCTGATTGAGAGTTTAAAGCATGAAGAATGTTTTACTTTCTCGGACTAATAATAGTTTATAGGGAAGCCAATAAACTATAAATTGGTATAAATGGAGTTTAATGACTAGTAATAGCTTATGCACTGCAGAATTATCTGAAATTTGTCTTACAATGAGTTTTTTGTGTGGACACTGCAGTTATTTTATCAAGCTTCTTTTGGACAAGAAATATTCATTGCCAATTCGGGTGATTGTTACTGTTGTTGCTCACTTTATGAGATTTCTTGAGGATCCCAGATTAATGCCTGTGATATGGCACCAATCACTTCTGACATTTGTACAGAGGTATGAAACATATTGGGTATCCATCATTCTCTTATGGTCTGAATTATATGTTGTAAATGCTGGACGAATTCATTATATAGGAAAACACAATATGAAAGCTGCAATGGTTCTGTTTCTTATCTGTTACATGTCTTCTGCCTTCCATTCTGTCAGTTGACACTATATTCTCCATGTCTCTCTTTCTATTTGCCTTGCTTCCCCTTCTGTTTGATATTTGCACGATTCCTGAAACATATATGGGTGAGGGGAAACTTATCCAGCATGGCCACTTTTCCTGGTAACTTAACCCTGAGAGGGGAGAGGTAGTGGGTAAGTGTCTAATAGATAAAGTTGCTCTTGCGACTCTTTTCTTTCTGTTGGATCACTCGATATAGCAGTAATATTTGAGCAATCTATTGCCCAGTCAAACAGGGTTGGAATTGTGGATTGACTCAATTGTTTTTCGATTTCACTGGTTTCTGTTAATTAATATGCCTTGGTGACAAAATATAGAGTCAGAGTCATCACAATCCCTTGAAAGTCTCTCCTTTTGTGAATGTTTTTCTGAGTTCCATGTAACAACATTTTAAGAAACTACAGTTTATCTTTATGGCAGACAGCAATTGTTTTCTAAACCATATCATATGACATTGCTTTGTTCGCTGTTATGCTATTGTGAGCAGGGGTACAAAACTGGTTGACACTGGTCTTTCCACTCATCCAATGCTGTGTGAAATTCTTTCAGGTACAAGAATGATCTGCTAAAGGAAGATAAAGAAAACCTCAGACGATTAGTGCAAAAGCAAAAGCATTACAAGGTGAGGCCATCATGCCAATGATTAGTTGCAGACTGGAAAATACAAATTCTACAAATGATTGGGGTGTAATTTCATGTACGCAATTGTTTTATGATGTTTGATCTTCTTGCCCATTGGTTATAGGTAACTCCTGAAATTATCAGAGAGCTTGACAGTAGTCGAAATCGCGGTGAGGAGGATGATCCCATGTCAACAGATATCCTTGTTAGCAGAAAGTTCTGAAATCTCATTACTTTATTAGCTTTTTTTACTTTATCTCTGGTATTTTAAAGACAGGATTGCATCAGAGTTTTCTACTCAGAAAGTTCTGAATTTTTTTTATGGTAATTAGCAGAGTATACACATATACATACAACACATATAAACTGCAGCAAATGTGTTTCTTTACTGTTATTGAAAATGAAAATGGTTCCCTTGAACATTTGTTCAAAAGAGCCTCTAGGGTTCATTATACTTTAATGTTTTTGAATGGCTAATTTTTTAATGATCTTTTGGTCTGTAAAAAACTATTCACAAGGAGATCTACAGTTTCCTCTATGGGATACCTGTTTCTTGATATCATAGTTGCTAAACTGCAGATCCATGTAATCTTAATGTTCTTTTATGGGTTTTAAAGAGTCCTTAGTTTTCTTTACTCTCTTATATGGGATAGCCATTTTAATATCGTCATTCTTATTTTTGCTAGTTTCATTGCATATCTAAGCTTTCCTTAAGTGTTGCTATGATATTTTCAACATTTAGGCCTTGCATAAATATTTCCATCTTGTAAATAGTTTTTATGCACCTGTTTATGGAGGCATTGATTTATAATAGAGTGGCATCTCTGCTCTGTGATATTCAGTGATTGGATTTTGAGTCCTTAACTTCCCATTACCATCAGTTTCTGTGATCAATAGAACAATTGAGGAAGACAGGTTCGACATTCCAGATGTTCCTATGGAGGAGGATTGAATTTTTACATTGGTACGGCGTTAATCATACTTTCTTAAGTGTATAGTTTGACATTATTTGAACAAGATTTATCATATGTTTACTTCCGTTGGCTGTTACCTCACGTAACTAACAATGGCATGCAAATTTTTTAGGGTTCATATATTCTGAAGTTGTTCTGGTGCCAATGTTCTTTCAGTTGTGTCGTGTGATGCAGCTTGACTAATCGAATAGTACCCTGTTTTGCAGGCTGCGGGAGTGATAAATGCAGTATTGCAGAGTGTTTTTTGACTGATAGGTATACCAGAGTTTGTCACTTCAGTGCAATTCCAGATAGTAATTGAGAATAGTTTCATATCAAAATTTGCTGTGCTTTGTAGTAGTAGAGTTGTAACTTAGAAATTGAATTACTTTCCCCGACTGGCCTTTCGCTTGCTGCTTCGCTGTAGGATATGGTTATTTATTGTACCGCATTTTTATACTACAAAATGTTGCTGCAGTCCCCATTTGCTCTTCATATATTAGAAAGGTGTTTCATCTCGTGTCATTGTTTGCGTTTGATGTGGTTGTGCATGTTAACCTTTTGATTCTTTACTCTGCCATCACAACGAGAAGTGGTTGTGAATATATTTTCCCGGCTACACTTCTCGTCATCTAAGCCCAAAATCCTGATGGGCTCCAATGCACAAGCCTTATTTCTTATTTCTCTACTTGTTTTGTCGTCAAGATTTGTTCACACTTAAACTCATCATGTTCGAATTGGAATAAAGTAGAAAATGTCCTCATTTTTAAAGTTTGATCATGTTGGAACAAGATTGGTCTCTCATCATTCGAACCGTCTTTCTTTTATTTTTTTATCCTGTCGGGCGAGGTCAGATTGGATTACATTGATGGAGAAGATCTTCCAGGTGTTGCATAGTTACAAAATTGCGGCGATTGATCAGCTGATGACGAATTCTTGAGTTTCTTGAATCTAAGTATTTATTTAGTAGATGTATCTTATCTCCAACAGACAAGTTGAATTTTTCGTTTGTTTATGAAAGATTTCTTTGTTTGGAAATTCCTCCTCCTGCATGATTAATTTTGTCCCTTCAGGGACCAAAATGCGAGTAAAATGCAGGTAATAATAATAATTATTATTATAAGGTGTGGATCCTCTCCATTCTTGTAATTTGCATTAATATTCAAATAAATGCGTGGCTCCAAATTATGCATCAGTATATATGATCTGTCTCGAAGATCGATGTAACTGGACATGTGGGTTGTCACACATTTTTCTATATATGTGTATGGTCTGGTGGTGACTGGTGTAGTGGTGGGTAAGCAGCTGCTCTGCAAATTTATATTGATCAGCAATTCTTGCTTTGGTTCTTTATGGTCTTTCCACTCGCCACGTACTTCTGCATCCACAAGCTTTACCATAATCAAAAGCCAGAAGAAATTCAGTCAGTTTTTATTTAATTATTTATATAAAATGCATCTCAATATAGGGAACTAAACCAATATCGCACAATATATATGGAATCAATCAGCTGCAGGTTTGTGCTGCAAATAATGTGAGCAGGTTACAGGTGATACACAACCTGATAGAGGTGCGGTACCTAGACTCGAGTGAGTGCTCATTGATATTTTGCTATCGATAGACAAGCACCGCAACTAATGAGGTGGTTCTCGAATTCAAATGCTGATATATTTTGCTACCAATATATATATATAACCAATGCAACTAATGAAACTCGAGTCGTTACTGATAATTTGTTACGAACGGACAGTAGGTAATGATTTTGAAGTGGTGTGGGGGGATGATGCATGAGGTGAAGTCATGAAAGATATCTATGACATGGATGGGCGCCTTAAAGGGAGGAAGACACATATAACATAACCCACCAAATGATCCAATACATGAAAATGAAAGTATATTCCCGCCTTTACACCTTTTTTGTTTCTTTCTTTTTTATGTCATTTGATGCAATTAGTGAGCCTTTTGTCTGTTGACACGTATGGATTATTAAGCCGTCTTTTCAAGCATTTATATTCGTGGACCATTTTAGAATCTTTATCAGCTCTACTATTCGTGGGTCTAAATGGCCCACCCAATGTATATCAACTATATTTTTCTATAAATATATAGTGTCGACACTAGATAATGTATTATAATGTTTTACACTTTGCTGTTTTTCGATAAAGGTACTACTGCTAATGCAGCTTATAACTCGTTCATGTGCAACAATTCGTGTCCCTTGGGTTTCAACGTCCTCTAGTTATATGCTCTGTCTGGATCGAAAAGGTCTGTCAAGTTTTCATCACTAAAAATAAACTGTCCATTTGTGACGGAAATTTCTGTCACAAATTGGAAATGTCAATTTCCGACGGAATGTCATCACTAAAGCTCCATCACATAATAGGTCATAAACGATCCAATTTTTTTGACCAAAAAAATGGTTGAAAAATATTTGTAACCGAAAAGCCATCGAAAAGAAAATCAGTCGAAAAATAATAGGAAATAGTGGAACACATTTCGACAAAAAATTCGGTCAAAAATATGAAGTCATTTTCGAACAAAAAAGTTGTAACAAAATATTTCCAACATAAAGACCATTGCAAATTTCAAGCTATCGCCGCGATATCTTTCGTCGCCATAAGCTTTCGACAAAAATTCGGTTGAAAATATCAAACTATCGTGACGATTTTTTTTCATCGTAAAAGCTTTTCGACAGAATTTTTGTCGAAAATTAAAACAGACACACTACAAGGATTGACACGTAGTACTTAGCACACTGTCTCCAGTAGTCTCGCCGCTAAACCGTTTGCACAAAATCACCAACTTCTAGCATCTCTTCTTAGCTGTTGTCATGTGACTGTTGTTATCTTTACCCACACATTTGGTTATGGTACTTATATTTTAAAAATTAGCATTTATGATTACAATATTACATGAAAACCTTGTACATTTCCTTACCCCCTCTCTCATTATTTTGTACGATTGGTCGAAATATATGTTATTTAATTTGTTTTAGATCAATAGAATGCGTTTCTTCAAAAACTAATTTTATGGGGAAGCGATCTACTTGACGTATAAAAATTATTCTCTTTTTTAAAGTGAAGATGAAATTCAATCCTGAATCTAAATATTTATTTATATATATATATTTTTTGATACTTTAATTAGAATAGAAGTACACGATTTCATCTGCGTTATTATCCTAAATAATCAAGACCCTTAGTACGATAAGATTATCAATGTGCATCAAAATGGGAGGTGGTGAGACTTGATTTTTTTTTTTTGTGGTGTTCATAATACAGGGGACCAAGCAAAGAAAGTTTTTGCTAGTAAGAATAATAATAGTAGTAATGTTTGGCCGCCTACCACCGAAGTTTAGGAGAATTCCACGCTCCAAAGTCGAAAAAAATTTGCGATCGAATATTTCGTCGGAAATGTACATTTATTTTTTTATATATCCAATATTTAGTAAAAAATATTTATTTAATTTTCTTAATTAACATTAAAATTAATATTTACTAATTATAATACTTATAATAATATTAATAATACTAATAATAATTCTTATAACATTAATAATAGTAATTAATATTAATAACACCAAATAATATTAATAACACTAATATTAATAATTAATACTAATTAAAATTTAAATATTTACAATGAATAATTATTTTAAATGCTAGAATACTAAAAACTAATTAATTAACTATACTAAAAAAGTACAAAAATTATTAATTTACATCACCTCAAATCTTCCTCCTCCTCTTCCTCTCCCTCTGGAGGTGGAGGTAATTGTTGGACTGCCATCATGTTCAACTCGTCCCGCAGCATCGTCATCTGGGCTGCCATATTCGCTTGCATTTGCTGCTGCATATTGGAGAGTTGCGCCTCCTATAGTGTCTTGACTTGCTCATCCCCTCATCTACTTGTTCTTTAGCTTGGTGTTCAAGTTGCTCCCATGTTGGCATCTAACTAGAAGTAGAACCCGGTCCTTTGTTTTAGAGAAGAAAGTATACGTCAGAGTTGTAATGCGTAAAAAAATATTAGTAATTAAGTATGTTTTATAATTAATGAAAAATACACCTAAAAATGAGCGTCTACTAGTGTTATAAAACTATGAAGTTGGCAAATGACTACCTAATCTAGACACCCAATTTCACGTGGGTTTGCCAAATGCATCCTGGTGCAAAGTAGGATCGACATAAGGTCTTTCAATACCCTGTGGGTACTGAGTTGCATACCGCTCCTTATACACTTTCTGAAACACACTCAATGAGTTAAAAATTGCATTAACAATATAATTATGGAAACACTATTGTAATGCAAACATTATAAATATTATTTGCATTTTAATAGAAATATAAATATTGTTAAAGTTATAATATTACTTATAATGTAAGCCTCACTTCTTGGGTTGACATATTTCTTATCGGGGTGTTTCTTCAGAATATGGGTGTGGTCGTAAACCTTGTCAAAAGTAACCGAATCACCCTGGAAGTCCTCCATATTTTTTTCCTACAACATTCCAAATAATGCATTAATAAGGGAAAAAATTAATTTATATGAATTATAGCAATAAAAATAATTTAAAATAAATGAGTTACAACACATTACCATATGCTTCGCAGTCTTGTTGAAGCCTCGGCTCCCGCCGTGTGAGTGCCAAATACATTTTTTTCCCTCTGCCCTAGTCCATCAATTTTTTTTATTCCGTTAAGATATGGCTTGGAACTCCTAGGTTGATTAATGATCAAACAAGTGACCCCAGACCTCTGCAGACACACCATCTGGAGGCTTGTGTTTCTTCGCCTCCTCAGATGTAACATATTCAGCGCCCTCTTTCGCCAATTGTACAACATATTTGCAAATCTATACACGGATATCTTCGCCCATAACGTTCGCACTTCATTTTCAATACTTGCGTCCCAACGATACTTTGACTGTCATAAAAGAAAATTATAAATTTTAATCAATACTACGTAATTACAATTTTTATACATATAATGAATAATAAGAAGATAAAAAAATAAACAAGTTAAAGAATGATGACCGTATTTCAAAATTAGGCCATAACTGCGAAATAGTGGGGTTGTTGAATTCACGCCAAGAGTTGATGGGTTGATTGAACCATCTCCTTGAGGACAGGCTGATCTCCTGCAAGCTGCTATTGCAAATGAGGGTGCACGTAGAACAATAACAACATAAAACATTTACTTAATAAGTTTCAAAACAACATATTAAAGTAAACATCATATTAAAATATTACAATGATTTTTTACCTGCCATTCCTGATCCAAATGATCAGGTGGTCTACAATATCAGAATGAGCGGTAGTGATTGGATCGTTAAATGTCTATTATTCATCATCTTTTTAGGTCTCTTTTGGAATGATGATACTTCTAAATGATGAGTTTTTCACTCCTTTTTACAGAGTCAGTGGCTGAGAAGAAGATTATTCAAAAGGAGATGGAAGCACCTGTTTAGAGCTATTTTGGTGAAAAGAGAGCATACTCTATCCTAGGCTTGGGATAAGGCAAGGATTCGCAGCGCGTTGACTAGAGTCAATTGAGTTAATGAGAAGCCGAGCTAGGCCTGGGCCGCGAGCTGGACGTTGGGCGCGAGCAGTCATCTTCTAAAAGGCTTGTCCTGAAGAAGTCCTTCAACACTTAGAACTCTTTCTTAAGCTGCACTTCTCCTATTATTTTCAGTTTAGGAGAATTAAAAATAATAGGATTTTATTCTTTTTATTTTATCCTTATCGTTTTAGAATTTTGAACACAATTAGATTTTTATTTTAAAAAGCCGAGAAGGAAAAGAGGTCCTTCTCTTCTTCCTCCGCTAATTTCTATTCTACTGCCATTGTTGCAGTCCGACTTGGGTTTTCTATTTTCTTCTTTAATTCAATTTCAGTTCATGCATATCTCTTTATCTTTATTATTATTATGTCTGTTCTAGGCTAAACGCCTTCTTCTTAGTAAGGATTCTCTGCCCATGATTCTTCGATTGTGAGATCGAATTGCCCTTCATACATTCCATACTTATATTTTTACCGTTTTTGATTACATGTTAATTGATACGGTTCAAGGGTCGCACCAAACTCTAGGGTGTGTTAATGAAGAGACGCGAGAAGAGCCTAAGACTGCGTCAGAGTACAGAGACGATTTGGTGGTCAAGATGAACTCCGAATTGACTAATTCCAAAAATACAAGATACCTGAAGATGTTAGGAAGATCTTGTCCAAAAATCAGGTCAATCGGACGAGGGAATCATAATGAAAGTCGAGTCAAGAAATCAGTGCGCAGTCTGGAAACGCAAGGAATGAAGTTCTACTCTACGAAGGAGTTCTAGAGTGATAATAATTGTAATTATTGTAATTATAATTAGTATTTATCTTAGATTAGAAGTTCTAGTTAAGATAGTATTAGTAGTTCTATTTGTAGTAAGACTTGTATTGTAATTTGCCTATTTAGTTCTTTTCCTATTTTAACTAGAAGTTGTAATTTGCCTATTTAAAGACTTGCTTATTATTAATAAAATTCAGATCAGAATTTCCATCAAACACCTTACCAAATCCCCGTTTACATTATTCTACCTTCTTACTTTCTTGATCTCCGGTGCAAGCCGTTCTTGTGTTTAACTTAGCCGTGGACTCGGTTAGGGCTAGTGAACTAGTGTGGCGTGAGCAAAGCGTGGCATTTGTGAAGTCAAGTGTGGAAGGAGCGTGAGCAAACGTGTTGGCGATTCGTGGATTCGATCATTGTGAAGATTGTGGATTCAATCTTTTTTTGCTAAAGGGTGGATTCTCTTTAGGGTGCGACTAGGGCGTACTTAGGCAAGTGGACTCTTACCAACAACCATCAACTCGAAGGTTGGATTCCTTTCAAGACAGCCAAGAACTTTCGTGGAGAACAAAAGGGAATTTTTGATCAATTCCGCGCATCAAACCTACAAGAGAACTAGATCGTCACTTATGCGAATCTTGGCCTAGCTAGGATCGTATCAGTTGGTAGCGGAGCTCAAGGGAGTTCTAGGTTTGGTAAGAAAATCCCATCTATCTTTTAAGTTTTGTTTTTATTTTGTTGAGTCAAAAAAATCACAAAATCAAAAAGTGTCATTGAATTTTTCTGTTTTGGAGGTATGTCTAATTAGGAGTTCTAATTCAAAATCGAGTTCTATGTCTAAGTCGGTTTAGGAGTTCTAAACCAAAGTGTGTTTGTTTTGAGTCTTAAGTCCTACTTCTAAACTGAGTTGGTTTAGTAGTTAGCGTCTGTTTTGTCTTTCAATTTAATTATTTAAGTTGAGAGGAGAGTCACAAAAGGGGATTTTCGATCAATTCCGCGCATCAAACCTACAAGAGAACTAGATCGTCACTTATGCGTCCCTCTCTCTGTACCATCGCTGAACACTCTGACATGTTTAGCGATTTCATCCCCTTTCTCTCTAATCATCGTTCGTTCTTTGCGTTCTCACCCAACACTATCAGCTTCAAAGTACATATAGGATCTTGTATATGCAGTAACAACATTTAGCTTTATAGTTAAATTGAAATCAACAACTTTTATATAACATCAATTATTGTCTCACAATAGCAATACAATTATTAGTTCTCATATTAATTAAAAGAAACAAGCTTAAAACTCAATTCAAACATTTATTTTTGGTATTAAAACATATATTTGTTTATTAAAACTTCGGCGTCGCAAACTTTTCGACGGAATTTCCTTGCACATAATTACTTTTTACTAAATGTTAGATACTATATAAAAAAACTATATTTGCACATTCGGAGTACTTTTTTGACGGAAATTCTGTCAGAAAGATATCGCGACGATTGTTTTTGTCGTGAAGTGTTTTCGACCAAAATTCCATCGAAAAAGTACTCCTTTGCTGATGGACTTTTCCTTAGGAAATGTGCATATATAATTTTTTTTATATTCTCAAATATATTAATTAATATTCTAATATATATTTACTAATTAATTATAATATTAATAATAATGTTTAGAATTCATATGTACTAATTAAAATGCTTATAATAATAATAATAAAACTAATAATATTAATTAATATTAATAATACTAATAATATATACTAATTAATATATAACACTAATAATAGAAATTAATATAAATAAAATTATTATTATTTTATATCCAAATTGCACAAGTACATGTACACGCATTATACATACATTATTTATATATATATATATATATATATATATATATATATATATATAGTAACACATAATTTCAAATTAATTACAACACTGATTATATGTATAATAGTAGTTAATTTTCGCCAGTATAATCTCTTAATTTTACTGAAGTTATTATACATTTTTTAAATAATATATATATTTTAACTTGTTCTTTTACATGCTATATTAAATTAATTGATATTATAATATATAAAAAATCTTAATTACAAAAGCAAAAGAAACAGGCTTAAAACTAATTAAAATATTTATTTTAGATGTAAAAGCTACTAATATATATATATATATATATACACAAACATTAAAATAAAATACAACTAACTAAAGACATATTTGCTGTATAAAATCAATTAAAATATATAGTACAACACATAAAAATTAAATAGAACTTAAACATGAAAAGAAATGTTTCACCTATTGCAATAGAAGCTTCTTCGCAATAAATTCGAACGTTTCGATGAAACGTGTGTCGAAAACTTATTTGCGATGGAGTTTTCGTCGCAAGTCTCTCTTTTTTTGGTGAATTTGCGACGAAACTTTCGTCGCAAATAATCATACATTTGCGATGGAATTTTTTTTATTAATTTTCATTTTTTTACAGTAATTCTGTCAAAAATATAAAAATATTTCATTGGCATATTCGGTCCAAATATTTTCGACGGATGTTTTGGTCAAAAACATGCAGCGAGAATGTGTGGCGCCATAATTACTACGCTGGCACCACAATTTTTCGACAAAATTTTCTGTCATTATATTATTAATTTTTGTGGATAATAAATTTTAAAAATAACAAATTGAAAAAAATATTTTCCAACAGTTTCTGTCATAAGTTGTCATATTTTCTGTTTATTAAATATGAGTTTTTACTAAAGTTGGATTCATTAATACAATTTTCTATATGTAAAAAAGAAAAAACAAATACAAAATAATTTCTTTCTCCTAATCTCTACTACTACAAGCCTTAGATTGTAAGTTAGCAACCACACACCATCGGCAAATAAAATCGGTAAACACATGTAAGTTAATTATTTCTATATTTAAACTTTGTTATTTCAACTATGTTATCATGGTTGTCATGTTTGAATTTTGAATCATGTCAACTATATTTTTTAAGTTTGTTAGTAAATTGATAAAATTGATAATTGTTAGTCAAAAAAGTGTAGGAAGAATTTTTAAAAAAAGGTCATAATTAGTAAAAAAAATATTATAAAATTATAAATTTTTAGGATTTACCGTTTCGATTTGACCTAAAAATTTTGTGACATGGTTATTAATAAAAATATATATCAAAAATTTAAAATTCTTACGATTTTACGTTCCGATTTTCGTATTCTAAACTCTCCGTGTTGAACCTAACTGTTTGCCCCGGCAGTGCTCTCTCAAAGGCCAAAGCTTTTCAAATATATATACTATGTCGTGTTATTAGATTCTCAAAATTACGTCATATATGTCAGCTTCATTAATATGCCTAATACGCAATAAATAAATAAAAGGTTTCTTTTTTCCATTTAATTAGCAACTTGAATTAAGAAAGTCATTTCATGGTTACATTTATTTCAGAAAAAAGAAAAAAATAAAGCATGAGTTCAAGAGCATAGTATGAATAAAAAATAAGGTGCAAAATAAATTAAAGTATAAAACGACTGACAGAATTATTGGAGGAGGCAGCAGAAATCGTATTCTTTAATGTATAAATAGTACTCCTTTCGTTTTTATTTAGATGACGTGGGACTACTTTTCACATAAATTAAAATAGATGGGGTCCGCGTTAGAAAATAAGTAGGCCCGCGTTAGAAAATTAAAAAAATAACTTTATTAGTAGAACCTTGTCAGGAAATTATATTAAAAAATTAAAAAAATGTACGATGCTCGAAAGCGTCAATTAAAATCAGTGGTTGGTTTTTACTCAGCTCGCGTTAATTAATATATGAGGGAGGGAGTATAACAAATCGTATTCATGCTATATGGTCACCATGTATGTAGACTGTAGTACAAGTACAACAGACACACTACAAGGATTGACACGTAGTACTTAACACACTGTCTCCAGTAGACTCGCCGCTATACCACGTTTGCACAAAATCACCAACTTCTAGCATTTCTTCTTAGCTGTGACTGTTGTATCTTTACCCACACATTTGGTTATGGTACTTATATTTTAAAATTTAGCATTTATGATTAAAATATTACATGAAAACCTCTCATTATTTTGTACGATTGGCCAAAAAATATATATTATTTAATTTGTTTTAGATCAATAGAATGCGTTTCTTCAAAAACTATTTTTACGGGGAAGCGATTTATTTGATATATAAAAATGAAGATAAAATTCAATCCTAAATCTGAATATAAATATATACTATATATTTAGATTGGAATAGAATTACACGAATTCATCTGCGTTATTATCCTAAATAATCAAGACCCCTAGTACGATAAGATTATCAATGTGCATCAAAATGGGAGGTGGTGAGACTTGAATTTTTTTTTTTTTGGTGATCATAATACAGGAGAACAAGCAAAGAAAGTTTTTGCTAGTAAGAATAATAATAGTAGTAATGTTTGGCCGCCTACCACCGAAGTTGAGGAGAATTCCACGCTCCAAAATCGAAGAAAACTTGGATGAGCCAGTCTTGGCCAACAAAATTACTAACCAAATACTCATTAATTCCCGTGTTGGAAACAACTTATTACTACTATAATTAAAATGCATTTTCTTCTTCTTCGTGTTCCTCATAATAACATTTTTACTTTTATGATTGAAAGCTACACACCCCTCTACAATTTTTTCTCGATAAAAATTATAAATTAAGATACTCGAACTTTAAATCTAACTCTTTCATACACGAACACAAGAACATATAAACTTATAGATATAATTAAGGTTTAATTTGAGAGAACCACTATTTCCACACCACAAAATTTGATATGTTTCTATTTTTTTCTTAAATTAATATTTTTTATTGTAGTATTTTTTTTTATAAAAAATGTGGGATAAAAGAACAAAAATTAATAAAAATATGAATTTACTCATTCAAATTTATGAGTGAAAATGACAAAAAAATTAAATTAAATTTATAGTGAGACGTATTTTAATTAGAAGTGATATATTTATATTTGTAATTTGCCTCTTCGTGAAATAAAGGATAAATATATTGTTATCTTATCACCACTAATTATATTTCAAATGTGATTTGGTACGTAGAATTCTTTTCATGATTGTGATAGAAATGATGGGTTGTCCTCTTTTGATTTTTCAATTACGACCGTGAGAATTCGTCATTTCCTAATTCATATTAATATTGTAATTAATTATTCAAGTTCTTGCATCATCATCTATTCTATTCAGAGTTTCAAACTTCTTAAATTTCCAAGAACTTAGTCACAATATATTTATTTATTTTTCCTTTTTAATATAATTAAACTTCTCGATGTTTCCAAAATGTATTTGGATGGAAAAAAAAAACCAAAAAACCAAAATAGCTGTATATGTCAACATAAACACGACAATTTTTGTTTTGACATGTCTAATACTTGTACACTTCCCGATGGTTCTGGGGCTCTTGCACGTTTCGCCAAATTCACCTTTTTATGGGAATGAGAATCATGTTATAGGTTAGTAATATGGAAAAACTTGACTGATAAGATCAGTAGCTTTCTTTGATTAGTAAAAAGCCTCCTCAAAGCTGTGGTCTGCATTCATTCTGCGGCGAATGTAATATCTACATCAACGACCGCATTTGCTTAAAAGTTTAACTTTAATACATTCGGTATACCAAGTTACATGCTGGTGTTGGTACACCGGCAGATTTAGAATTTTTAATTTTAAAAATACTATGCACTTTTTTTTTATAGGTGCAGTTAGAATTCGATGTACATTTATCACCAGTTAAATAATTAATTATGAACTGTATGCCTAAGTGGGATACACCTCAAAAGAAACCGGAGTACTCATAGTCGTAATTCCGGTTCAAACAGTCGAGTATTCTTTAAAATAAAGCATTAATCACGAGCAAATCACTAATTAGCGAGTGAATCGAGCTCATTTCCTAAGGTAAGCTACCTTGTGCGATGATGAGGCCATCACCCCCAAAATATTAAAAACATCCATTTCGGTTCTTATATTTTTCTAATTTTCAAAAATACATACATATAGTCCCTCAAAAACTAAGGGTTTGTTTACATACGGAAAATGGTTTCTGTTTTCTATTTCTGTTTTTTAAAAATATCTCTGATTTTAGAAAACATTAGAAAAGAGGATATGGTGTTTACTTTGTACTAAATATGAAAATTTTCAGGTTTAGAAAACTCGAAATCGTATTCACCTAACAATTATTTCTTCGTTTTTAAAAAAATAAAAATTACTTAGAAAACTCGAAATCGTGTTCACCTAATAATTATTTCTTCATTTTTTTTAAAACGAAAATTACTTTAGAAAACTCAAAATCGTGTTCACCTAACAATTATTTCTTCTTTTTTTGAAAAACAAAAATTACTTAGAAAACTCAAAATCGTGTTGACCTAACAACTATTTATTTATTTTTTTAAAAAACAAAAATTGATAATTTTGTTCAATCAATTTGATTTTAATTAAAAAAATATGCTATCATTTATTTCTTTTTTAGAAGATTAATAAACTAAATGGTAGCCCATTTTAATTTTGTTAAAGATCAAATATAAATATTTTAATTCTATTCATGTTAAAGTTCAAATATAAATATAATAATTTCGTTCATGAAAATAATATACATATAAAATAGCCTTGAATTATTTGTTCATTACGTGAATACTACAAATATGAACATTAAAAACAAACTTAATTTAACTTGTTACTTCATATTCTAACACTATTATAATTAGCCCATAATTGATCTGCAATATTTTCTCTAATCGCATTCATTTGTTGTTGTTGGGACATATCCACTTGAATACCTTCTTGCGTCACATTAGCTTCGTCCTAGTTAAAATTTTGCAGACCTTTTGTACCATATTCGGTGAATAGTTGATCAGCTCTATCTTCCATTCGAATAAAATTGTGTAGTGCACAACAAGTTAGAGGTATTTACCTTTGACGACGAAGAGGATAATTTGGATGGAATGAACTTTAAGATTGAAAATCTAGCCGAAAGCCCTTTCAATCACATTTCTCAATGATGAATATCTATAGTTAAACAATGCATATTTTCTTGTTATCCTTCCCCGTCTACGAAAATCATTTAAATGATACTGTTCACCACGATAAGAAGCTAAAAATCCAGGAATATTTGTATATGTTTAAGAGAAATTACAATTAATAAAATTACTCATTTTATTTTGCTAGACATAGTACTCTTTGGGTAAAAAATATTTATGGTTAAATTGTATAATTGGTCCCTCTATTTTACTTTGGCCACATTTTATCATCTATTTTTATTTTCTACACATTAAATCAAATTTTGACAAATTTTATTTTTTACAATTTGTATCTAATAGTTTTGTCCACTTAAAAAATAAACCTTATTCAAAACTATGAGCATGATTAAAAAAAAAAAATTGGTATTGGAAAATTTGGAAAACTTAATTTTGGGCGTTTTTAATTCTCAGTGTTAATTTAGAAAATTTGTAGAAAATTAAAAAAACTAGAGAATTTTTTGAAAAAATTTCAGTTTGGAAAAAACAGATACGTAAACACGTTTTTAGAAATATCTTCAATTTTTAAAAAATTCAAAAAATTCAGAAAAGTTTCAAAAAATTCTTCATAAGTAAACAACTCTTAGCATTTTCTTTTTTACAACCCCAATTAGTGTGGGAATGGGCCGAATGGCAACTAGCAAGTAGCAACAACACTTAACGCATGCAACCCAAAACACTGACTTGATGTGACTGAGTGAGTGGTTGATCAAGTTGCAAACTTTCCCATCTTTTCGGTGCTAGCTCCAGTTATGGATCCATAACAACATTTACTCCTAAGAGCAAACAAGCGTCAACAGGCACATAACCATTAATTATTTATTGGTGACAATATATCAACGGAAATTCAAATTTACGTTCAAATCGTCTGTCAAAAAAGAAAAAAACAACAAACAAGCATTTTTATAGTAAGTTAGAAACTTAGAATTTAAAGCAACTACATAATGCAAATACTCCCTCCGGTCCGAAATGTATGACGTTTTAGCATTTGTTTTTACTGTTCCGGAACGTATCTTAAGACGGCCGGAACAGTCACTATTTGAGACAATTTTGCCCCAAATTTTTTCTCGGAAGTACGTTAAGGATTAACGTACGTTCAAAAAAAAGTACGGAATTTTTTGGGGTCAAACAGTGCCTCATCCGGCCTCTTCGATATGCATTCCCTACTGAATATTAGGATGCGAGGAAGTCATACATTTCGGACCAGAGGGAGTACTTGAGTACTTAATCAAAAAAGTTGGAGACTTTCTCTTGATAATCAAGAAATTTTTTGTTGGTTTAGTAATTAACTTCAGAAACTTGAAGATCATGGACAAAAACTAGGCAAGTAGCGGGATGGGACATGGATATGGTGGAGTTTGGCCATGTGTTTGATTTCATCCTCACAAATCACAATGCAAATAGCTCATGGATCGCTTGATTTATTCTACTGGAAGATTAATCTGAATTGAAATTTTGTAGGTCCCTTTCAGGAGTTGATTAAAGCAATTACCTTTTCAAAATTTAAATTCGAGATTTTGGTTAAATTAAAAAAATAAATTATCAACTCATTTGCATTCATCGGTTGACTCGTCAAATATTAATACCATTAAAAAACAAAAGAGGGCCATGACTTATGGATGACATTAAGAACCTGAAGATTGAACCATTGAACCAAAAGAGGACACTTTTTCCTATACACATGGCTCTAACTCAATTTTACCAGAGTTGCCCACATTCCCTTCATTAATGCACACCTCTGATCTACACTCTATTAGTGGGCATGCATGGGCTACACAATTAATTCCTAATTGCAATCAAAATGTTAATTATATGGATTGGACTTTAGACCACCCATCCAATTAAGCACTCACACATCGTGGGAGAAGATTTATCTTCTCTAGTAGTAGAGTTTCATTTCTTTCATGGACAACCCACATTGTGTTTGTTTGTTGGCTAAAATTATCAATTAATACCCACAATCGTGTAGATTAGTTGGTAGATGGTTGCTTTAATTTAAAAAAATATTTCAGATATGAATTTTGGGTATGCAATTGCGTTAAAATTTGTAAGAGAATTTTTTCTCTCTTGAGATCCTACCTAATTAGAATTCGAAATATGCGGCATCTAATAAAAATGTAATCATAATAATTTTTTATTTTCCTTTCTATCTTCTAATTCCTTAATTAGATTGGATAAAAAACCCAAATTAATGACACGATCCATTGTTGTGTGATTTGATGTAATTTTTTTGAAAGTTGATGGGTGCCCTTTTCTTTTCGAGCATTGATATTGCAATATTTGCAGTTGACATTTTACGTGTCGCAACAACATTATTGCTTATTGCACTCAATTTTGCATAAAAGGAAAACTCCATTCACATACTCAACGCTTGAAATGCTACGCAAAGTTGACTTGATCAACTTATCCTCTCTTTCCCTTTCCACGTAGAGTGGTAAACTGTTATGGAGTCATCCAAGTCACATTTTGCAAGCCACTTTGAGGATAGAGTTCTTCTTTTTTATTATATATTTTAGGATGAAGTTAATTGTATTAACAAATTTATATTGAAATCTTGGTACCAACTCATGCATTAAGCACGAAATGGTTCTCTTGTATTGCCAACAATATCATCAGTACCAACCGGTTGGTAGCATTGGTTAATTTTGCACTCTTACCACAAGGTCCCTGGTTCGATCAGTCCCAATTAGGGGTACGTGTTTATCGGAAGAACTAGTAGAACTTCCGATATTTTTTATGTTACACTTATAATTAATATATGTCATATATGTTCGGAAGGAACAGAAGTTCCGAATCACCTTCATCATATTCTGTTTCATACCGTACTAAATTTTCCGAAAAGAAAAAAAGTGAAAAATTTCTAGTCTAATCTATACTATATAAAAAACACGAAGGAGCTTATTTCTTTAAATTACTATTATACCCTTAATCTATTAAAAAATTTAAGGGTGTAATAGACTTTTAATTTTTAAAATTACCTATTTATTAAAATTAAATAAATCTATTATTCAACCATTTATTTAATTAATTAACCTACCTATTAAACCCTAAACTACAAATCATCTATTTAGGGATTCTCCTGCATTCAATGACCAACAACTTTAATCGAAATCCAACGACTTTACACTAAAGATACCAGGTATTTTCAATTTCACTTCATTAATTATCGATTTAATTAAAGATTTTAACAATTATTATGGATGCAACTGGATTTTTTTGATCCTTCCGTGGGGCTGTGCAAGTTACCATCATCTTTGTTTTCATTTGAACATCTGCGGCACTTGAGTGTAGGCTGGTGTATATTGAAAATTCCACCCATATTTGCGGGGTTTCCTTTACTGATTGATCTTCAGTTTTTTTTTAAATAATTTATTTTATTGTTTGTGTTTAATAATTAATATCAATTGATTTTTTTATTTACATTAAGTAATTCCTCGATCATAAACCAATATACATTCAACTTCTCCATTATATTTCTTAGTGGTAATTAGATTTGGTATTGCTTAATTTTTAATTTTTCTCCATAGCTAGCCTAACCTAATTAACATATAGTCATATACAACGTTTTATTCAATTTATTTTTAAAAAACAAAGCATGTACAACTCCTTGAGGAAATCCATGTTCAAGTTAATTTTTATAAACTAATTTTGAATATCGGATTGATTTTAAGGTTTTTTTCTCTAGTTGATAAAAAAGAACAGATGTTCCAATTGGAAGTTCGGAAACAGAATTGGGTGTGCAGCCCTCAACTCGAATCAAATCTCTTTAGAAAAAGGATTGTTCATATAATCTCGCTAAAGAAAGAGCCATTTTCATAATTATTATGTCAACGGTTGAAATCAGGTCCATGATTCTAGAAGCTAAAAAAGAGTATCTCGAGCAATTTCAATAATCACCCTTAATTTTAAGGTTGGTATGTCATCCTAAAATGTTACTAAATGGAAAAATCTTGGCAACGTTTAGATCTAATTATTTCTCAGTACAAACACTATTAAACTTCAAATTCTTTCGTTGATTCCTAGTTTTTTTTCTCTATCGTGTGCGCGCATGTTGTATATGTGGTAGTATATTGGTAATCTTACTCGGGCACTTGAAATATCTTACTGGGTGAGTCAACCTCTAAAAGGGGGTTTGAATTGTCGGGTCTGGTTTTCCCCAATTAATGGGTACCATGATGTTTCTTCCTGTGATTGGGTGGGGGATGAGCCTAATAGAGCTCTCTCACCGACCAATACCAACCTGCCATTGGTAAAACAAAATATAAATACTATCGCAATTCTCGCATAGTTGATTGGCACTGGAGAGCGATCTGCTTTGTCACACACACCCATCATTATTAACATTATTATTTTATACTATTGTTTTGAACCAAAATTTCGTCATGCATTCACAATTTCACAGTTTCTTCAACGTTTTTTTTATTTTAATCTTGATGGATGACTTCTTTACTCATTTCGAGCAATGGATTAATTTCGTTCAAAAATTATTAAGATTCGTTTCTTTAAGAAGTATCAATAAGCTGTTTTTAGAAAAAATAACTCTCTTAATATAATTTTTTATATTCGAATTGATGCTTTTTACCGTTTAACCACAGCAAATAGAATTTCCACACTTTCTTTTTGTAAAATAGACTAACTGTCAAACATCTGCCTAACTATGCCGATTTCCTTCGATCTCTTACTCAATTCCTATTGCTGTTTGAATGCTTTGCTGTTCCCCTTTCGATTGGTTCATTTTGATACGAAATTAGTAAGGTGAAAAAGAAATCCTACCATCTTTCACACGCTTTCAATATCATATTAACAAGTCAAAAAGGATGCTATAGTTGTTGTTATAAAGGGACAGAAGGATATTTTTTTGTATAAATTTGCAGAATTTACAGGTAGAAACAGAGGAATACAGGGGAAAACAGAGAGACCCAAGTCAAGGAATTCACATTACATACGCTGTAGTAATCATATATACTGCTTTTTCATGCACATAAAAAAGGTGAAAGAATAAGCAGAAAACCAGCTGAGCTACAAATCTATCTACCCAAAAGCTACAAGCTGGTCCCTCTCAAAACCTTTCACACCAATAATAATAATAACCTAAAAGCATGGTTTTTACTACTTGTAATTGAGAAAGAAGATTTCCGGGGACGAATCTGGAACCAAATCCCACTGGTAAAATCTGCTCTCTAATCTTCTAACGAAACTCGAATTAGGCCTGCTTCTCAAGATCTTTTGAGCTGACAAAAGTCCCATGAAACCCATATGGAACTCTAGATGGAAGCTTTACAGTAGCTTCTAACTTTAAGGTCATGGCATTCACAATTTGGAGCTCTGATTTCCATTCGTTCTCGTCGTGCACGAATGCTAAGATATACCCATCATCTTCACGTTCCGAATTGCGGCTATTGGGGAGAAACAAGGGCTCACCGCCGAATTTCTGATCTCCATAGATATACTTGCAAACCTCTCCAGTTGAGAGGTCTACCTTGGCAAAACCAGACACTTTAGGCCAAGGCTCAGCAAGAGCTAGATAAGCATACTTGGTCTTTCGACCCAGCATGTTCCGGTTCACCATTCCAGCTTCCAAATTGACTTGATCAGATTCAGACATAATGGGACGGCGAGTGGACGTGCCAGTCTTCAAATTGAGCCTAATTTCAGACAGAACACTCTCCAAACTCTCATCACATTCGTTGAAAATGGAGTCCGGTGGAGTCATGCAAGACCCGATAACCACAACCTCATCGGTCTCAGGCTCCTCCCATGCATTCCAGAGATGGAAACAGAAGCAATCTGGTGCATCAATCCACCGAATTTTGGACCCATCAGTGGCATTCTTGTCCAATATACCGAACCTGGACATCTTGTTCTTGTCATAAATCACAGGAGACCCACCAGAGATCATCTCAGGCAATTTGAACACAACTTGCTGATCAGGAACAACCACAAACCTCTCGGTGATTGCGAAATCGTGCATCATGGTTGGTTGATCAAGAGATATTTCAACATCAGGGGACTTAACACCATCTGGTGAGAATTTAAAATACTTGAGATAAGGCTTTTGGACCACATCATAACTGAGAGCAAACAATTCACCAGAGACAGGATCAACTTTAGGATGGGCAATCATGGTGGAATTCAACTGACCATTGAAATCAAAACGACCCTCCGTTTTGAGATCACCAGAAGGTAAAACACGGACATGGTAAGGCAAATCATCTTCAGACATAGCAAGAAGTTTTCCATCAAAATAAACAAGACCAGCGTTGGCGACACCAGTGCCATGGCTAGGATCAACAATTCCAAAAGCACCTCTAGCATAAAAAAGCATCAATCTTGCAATCCCAGAATGACCATGGAGCTCACCTATGGCTTTAGGGAAAACTGGGCGACCCAATTCACGCTCTTGAACAAGCCGGTGTGTCTCGGTGAACCGGGAAGCGTAGCTGACCGACCCATTTTCGAACCGTACCGCATGAACCATCCCATCCCCATCAAAGAAATGGTGACCGGCGACAGGCTCGTGAAGTGGGTTTGCTCCATTTCTGAGATAAACACCTTGAATGGTGTCTGGGATTTTTCCGGTGACCGGTAAGTTGTGGACGACTGGCTGTTCCGGTACAGGGGCGAAATTTCCGGAGATTTGGACTCTTGGGTCGGCTGTTTTCGGAAGAGGGTGCTTGTGTTCGTGAGAAATTAGAGAACTTTCTGCCGCATCCAAAACCATGGCAGCAAATTTTTGTAAGGGATTCCATTTTTGTTGCTGCTTTGGAGCTTCTTGTTTCAGTGGAGTGGTGGTGTGTTTAGGATTTTTGTGAGTGGAAATTGTAGATGGTGGGCAAGTAGTGGATTGTTTCTGTTTGGGGAAATGGAGAATGGAAGGATTGGAATTGGGTTTTATAGTTATACTACTTCTGGGCCTGTTTACAGAAATGGAAGAGCCCGTTCTAGTGGAAGAAGCTGCTGCTGCTGCTGCTGCCATTTTTGATCTATTTTGAGTACAGAAAGTTGAAGTGTAGCAGACACTGTAGTAGCAGAGGAGAGTGTATGAAAAAGGGTTTTTAATTTGATTTTGATTTTGATTTTGGTGAGATGGGTTTTTGTTTGTTGTGACTTGTGAGAGTTTTTAAAGTATTAGAAGGAGGAGAGCGTGGGTTTTGTGTTGTTTTTGTTTTTGTTTTGGGGAGTGAAAAGGAGTGAGTGATTTTGTTGAGTGGGAGGTAAATGAGGTTGTGGGGTTTATATAGGGGAGAGGAGGTGTGGGGGAGGGAGCGGCGAGGGAAGGCCACGTGCTATACTACTAGAAACAAGAAAGAAAGGAGTAGAGAGAGAAGAGGAAGAGAGAGAGGATTGACAATGTTGACATCAACGAAGGCGTGGGATTAGCGGGACATGCCTCCTTCATTCTTTGACACGACCACCCCCCGCCCCGCCCCCCCACCCCCCCCTTCTCCTTTTCTCCCTCTTTCTCCATTTTCTATTTGTACATGAAATACATGGATTATATCCCCACTCTTTGAATAATTAAAGACTATATGCATATTCGCTAGCAAAAATTTAGATTCTGAAGTTTTCATCTTTGTTTAATAGTTTATTATATTTGATTCCATCATGTTCGATTCGAGTTTAAATAGTTAATTAAGTACTTTTTGGGTTAATTCACACGATTTTTTTTACAAATTTGAGATGCGTGATTAATTAACCATCACTTGCCATCCAAACATGCATGCTAGGTATTTTCATACTCATTTACTAACTCCATTACATTTAATTATTCTGATTAGTGAAAAAATATTATAGAATAAAATTCACCAATTTTATTTACAAATGTTGTATCGTAAAGAAATAACTCTCTAGGTGGATTGAGCTTTACCTAAAAATTATTAACTCCAAATTCTTAAATCATTATCTTAAGTTTGAGTTTGAGATAATAATCAAGTTGAGCTTCTGATTAAAAGGTTAGACCTATCGTTAGGTTTATTAGGCTCCGGTCGAATTCAAACAAAGTAGACTTTAACACAATATATGATCAAGTCTAGTTAAACCATTAAAATTTTAAACACTAATTGTACTAAAAGTTTGGTAAGAGAAAAATATGCTACTTAATCCTAACCCTTGCCCTACCCGACAATAACACTATCTAATAAAAAAGGAAAACAAATTAAATGAGGATACGGGGTCAAAGATTATATAAAAGGTAGGCAGAGACTAGAGAGGGAGGGTTATTATAATATAATAATATAATAAACAGGTAATAATAATAGAAGTAGTAATAATTAATAATAGCAATAATAGTATAAGGAAGTGGGGATGAGGTATATATCTCCATGTTAGCCCATTTTGGAAATGGAAAAATAGGATTGGTAGTAGAAATAGAAAGAGAAAGGGATAGGGATAGAGATAGAGATAGAGATAGAGATAGAGAGAGAAAGTAGGGTCCTATAATTAATGAGCAAAGGGTTTGGATTGGGGCATCGGGGTAGGTTGAGGATGCTAATGCTTATTGGTCCCTTTGAACATTCTAACCCCGCGTCCTTTCCTCTTGTGAGAGTACCTCTCCTACACGTGCCACGTGCCATCCTCCTCTCATTCGTTTTCTAATTTCTTTTCAGTTTTCTCGGCTGTCCTCTCTATACTTACGGTAGGAAATGAATTTTATTTGAGCATGATAAGACATGAAAGGGATAGCGATTCTTCGGCATAATTTTTTCATTTGAAGGGTCAAATCTAAATTCTAAATTAAGGTGGTGACAAGTATTCTCTTACCACTTCGTTACTATATATATATTGATCTTTATTTTCTAATTGAACAATATGCTAATTAGAGTGATCACTCATTGCAATATATCAATGTCCACATCTCAATTCACCAACAAAAGAAAGAAAAAAAAGAGAGGAAAATGTCCACATCTCATATTAGACTCATGCCCCACACGCCTTGCCTCGCCAAGTTCCCAACACTACTCTCTGCCTCTTTTTTCCCCATTATTTTGGTTCGTGAGTACTGTAGATGCCAATGCCTTGGCTGCTATGCTTTTATGCATTGCAAAATTTGACTAATACCCTAAATATATACACATTTACTATAAAACCCAAATTTAATTTGTAGTTTGTAAGATATTTAAAAAAAATCAATTATCAATCTCTGGATATTTTCCTTATCTTAGAGATTAGTTTCGTATGTTTCTTTCAATTTAGTTTGCTTCATTTTTCCACTCAAACTCAAAATATAAGTTAAAATAGATAAGACTTTTACCATTCCACTATAAGTATAGTTGTTGTTTGTTGGTATGTTTTTGGAGATTCAAAGAAATGCGTTAGAATAACTAGGCTTAGGAACAAAACAAATTGTTATGAATAATCAAGTTTTAAGGTGTGTATACTCATTATCCTTAAAGTAATTATTGTCTCCACTGTAACCCGTAACTCGTAATTCTACGAGTTATAACAATTACATTTTCAGCCTTTCAGGATACAACAAAATCATTACAAGTTAATGCAATTTATGTGTTAGAATTTGATGTCAACCAAAATGTCCCTCTGTATATGGGCGATTGGGATTCGCGGAGGTGTAGTCCAACTCAAGAACTAGAAGTGAGCCTAACTACTACACCTTCATATCTTGGGATCATTTTCCATTTCATAATCAAATCTTAGTTTTGTTTTTCGCAATTCAGTTTCTTCATGTTTACTAGTTTTCTTTAAAGAACCACACATTTATATGCTACTATTAAAATGAAGTCACTTCACTCAATTTATAGTCGTTTACCTAAATTTTAGACCCACCTCTCAAGTTTTTTCTTTTTTCTTTCTGAAGAAATACACCATTCATTTCTTTGTATGAGTTTTAAGCTTGCACTCCTGATTAGGTTTTAAAAAAAAGAAAATCAATCGGAAAAAAATACACTACTTATAAATTAGTAGGTTTTTCTTAAAAAACTTTATATCTTAAATGCTTATTTTTTAAAAATTACTTCGTTAAAAAATTATTTGCTTTGGATGTAACTGTTTTCTCAATAATTAATACTTTCTTCGTTCATAAATACAGTATTAGTCTTTTACAGATAAGGGTGAGATTCTCAAATGCTTCTCATTTTTACATTAATTATCTAAGTGATTTTTATTTTTTTCAATATTATGTCTTTATTTGTTGTCTTGTTTAAAGGTTATTTTAAAATAAATAGAGGGAGTATATTGTTTTATAACAAAAGTAACTACATAAAAATCCTAATCCATTTGTTAGATTTAATTTCTAAAACATTGAGAGTTCCAAAATCAAAATTCATTTTAGTAGTTAATTAGTCTTTTTTTTCCGAATATAATATGTAAATTCTTTTTTTTTTATATAGCGAGAGATAGAATCATATAATATGTAAATGAAGTATTACACTATGGTTGAAATTTTTTATTAAATCAAATTAAACATTCCTTACTCTGGTTTATTAGTTCATAAAATTGTAAGAAAGAAACAATTTGCGCTTTTAGTAGAAAGTATCATTTGTCACGCCTCGCACAAATGGGCCCGCTAGTGTGCCGAGAGCGTACGCATGTAGCTCGGTAAAATGGGTCAAGGGACCCGTGGAAGGCACGTGACGTAAAATATGAACTCCGAGATAGGTTTATCAAGCAAGTTTGAAAATGTTTGAAGGATCAGGAGACTTCCAGAAGAGCCTAGCACACTGTGAAGATATGTGTGAAGTCTTCCGGTAAGATTCTAAAAAGGTTCTAGAAGGGGAGATATGTGTGGAACCTAGCTCCGCGACCACTTGTTACGGGTTGAATATTTTGCGCAGCGGTTGACCCGTGCGGCACCTAGCTAGCTCGCATTTTAGCTTGTTAAGTCAACCTAACCACCAAAAATATAAAGGTTAAGATAATGTTAACACAAAAAAAACTTAGAAAAAAAAGCATAGAAGATAGCTTGAAGAAGAATACTGATGTATTAACAATTGCACTAATATATTACTGATGAAAGAGGACGAAAACACACTTTATGGATTTAATGGAGTCTCTGAAATGAATTCTTCGGAATTGATTTGAAGATCCGACAGATATCCTGTCGTGGAATTGGTTTTCAGAATCTCATGGAGGTGTTTGAGAATGATCAGGTATTAAAAGAATTCTAATATTAAAACTAATTATTAATTAATTAAATCTGATCACAAATCGTTTATCAATTCTCATCGTTCTGATCATGTTACGTACTAGGAATCAATTTCAGAACACAATTAATTAACTTGAATGTGATTAATGGACATTGAAAGAGAGAGCACGTTGTGACTCGAAAAGAGAAGAAGACTGGTGATTGATCATCATGTCCTTCGAGCATTGTCATTACTAGACGTCGATGCATACCTTTCTGCTTTCATGTGACTTACTACTCCATAGCCTCTTGGAACTTGTTCACTTACTTCTCCAGAACTTCTTGATGACGATCCTCATTCTAAATTTCAATCTCTTTGATTTGCTTGCGGTAATAAATTATTTGATTAATTTCTTTAAAATTATTATAGCAAGAGATTTAAAGTTTAGAAATCTATTTATAATATATGTAAAACCGATGAAAAATAAAGCTCAAGATGATTATTTTAAATGCTGACATGTGTCATATTATTTAATTTAATTGTGCCTTATAATTATTATTATTATTATTATTTAATTATTAACCAACAATATATAATTTAAATGAAATTAGCAGGATAAAATTAAAACCTGTCATTTGCAAAGATGATGATGATCAGTTGAGTATTTATGTGTAGTGCCAATCTTCGACTCGAGGGTTCGTTGTCGGACCACGTGCCTAACATATGTAAGTTTAATTGTCTAGTGGAAGCGGATGAAGAGGAACTTCATCTCGTTTGAAAGTCTAATCAACTCATTAACAAAATATCTCATCTAAACAAATACTACCAACTACCAAAGGAGAGTTGTCATCATATTATAATTTTTTGAAAAATATTATTTTATATTTATTACAACTTCCTCTAACGATTAAAATCACATAATTCTTAGAAGATATAATTTTATATTTAATTAGAACTTCATTGAATTATCAAAACAATTATTCTTTATATATATGCAGAGGTGAGATTCGAATTTATTTTTATATGTATAACATTCATCCATCGACCCTATATTTTACTCTTCATTTCAATATGATTAGTAGCGAGCCGAACGAAAAATTTAGAGGTTAAAATTAAGGGCGAAGCTAGATTATCTTTTTAAGAAACCACATGATACTATATAAAAAAATTATATAAACTTTTATTTTCTTTAAAAGAAATGACATATAAAGAATATTTAAGAACCATATCTTAAAAAATTATATAAAACATATTTAGGAAGTTTGTTTGATTAAACAATTCTTTAACAAAGTGATTTGAATGGATTTGCATATAATAGCGTAGGAAATGATTGGAAGAGGAATTCGAAGCCAGACGGGCACAAAATCTAGAACCTGCCGTTTGGTCAAAGTGGTGACAGTAGCAATAAAAATTACTTGTATAGTATAATCCCAGGCAACGGTGCCCTAGACGGCCAACACTACCCATTTAACAAACGCACGCAAAACTCCTATCTTTTTTTCAAAATAAAAATCAAACATTATTACAGTTATTACTATTATTTTTTATTACTATCGACTATGATGTGTTAGGTCTAGTGGGATTAGTGTAATTAATTAATTAATATCAATTGTCATGCATGACCGTAGTACGCAACCAAAAAGGCAAAATATAGTATTCACATTAATTAATGTGAAACATTAGTTTATAAACGAACTTTTTGTCATATATATGCATATATCATTACCTTTTTTTTCAATATTTTTTATGCTCTTTTCAAACAAATTAAAGATTATTAATCACATAATTAATGCTTGAAGGTCTCGAACGTGGGTAATTAATTTATTAGGATAATTAAGCATGCTCAATTAAAAATAACCTATGTAATTATAAGGTATCTAAAGTGTGGCTAATGACCATAATTATCATAACCGAACCAGAACGGACAGCGAACCGGAAATAAAAAAATTCTAGTTCGATCAGGTTTAACCGGATTGACCCATCGGATCGTTTTGAACCGTTCACATATCTAACCGTTCAATCTTAGATAATTGAACCGGTAAATTTTCATATTCTGATGGGTCGGCCCATCAAAATTTCCAAAAAAAAAAATCGAACTGATCGACCGGGTCACCGGTTGTGTAAAAATCAGTCGGGTCGATCGGTCGAATCCGGTTAACTATGCATATCCAGTTAGCTAGCTGAATCGAACCAAAAATCTAAAATTTCGCGGTTGAACTAATCAGACCGATCCGATTCGATTCGGTTCTAATAACATTGCTAATGACACTTGTTGTAGGGGTTTCTATTTCTTACTACCTAAAGAATATCTCTCTCTTTTTTCTTTTTTTATTGTTGAATTAAAAATTTTAATATAAAATACACTTCATTTTCAATTTCCATGAAATACATTATATAGGTTTTTAAGAAGAAATCAAATCATTGAGAAACTATATCTATTTAATTATCTTGCATCATTTATGGCGTAGCTTACCAACCTTAAGTTTGGCAAATTAGTAAAATAATAGTAGCGTGAATCTGATCAATAATGTTGAATTAAAAAAAAAAAAAAAAAAAAACAGCGTCGGCAGGTGTATTATACAGTATTATTATTAACGAAACACGTGTACATGCCAAGTGATGCGTTTCACTATCTAGTCCAACGCGTCCCTGGATAAACAGATTGTATACTTAAAGTTAGGTTCATCCTTTTTAATTTGCTCAGTAAGTGCTACGATTAATCTAATTAAACTTTTGCAAATCACACTCTTAAGAATAATAAATAGTTGATCTCATAAATTTCTCCATTTTATAAGTCATATATAGAATAATATTGTTTGCTAGTAAGCATTTTACTTATTAATGATTAACCTAATGCGAATATAAAAACTAAAAATTATTTCTTTTAATGGAATAATATTATACATTTCGGGTCTAAACTTTTATGGTTTTTTAAAATGCCGCATTCCATAAAGTTTTACTATTCATTTTTTTTAGTAGTTCACACTACCCAAATAAAGTACTACAAAACCCACCATTTGTGCCCAATAATTTCCTATTCAAAAATTTATCGTACTTCAAATTCGACCTTAAATTAAATAAAACTCATCATTTGGTCCATCAATTTTTAGTTCAGCTTATGATTCATTATGTACAGTAAGATTATCCAAGTTTATAGGCCATTGGACCCCTTGCACTAGGATTAGGAGTTAGGACATCATCCTCATACTCGTGTGCCTACACTCACATCAAAATTCATTCTACAAGCTCACCGAATTATCGATTCCGCTATCAATTGTTAATTGAATGATACTGTCTACTTAAGACCTAAGATACACAATATTTTTACAAAGAACCTCATTCCAGTAAAATATCAATTTTTTTAATATTTATTGTCTATTTTTCTTATATTTCCCAACACCTCCGCATTATGTCTTGCTAACCAATTACCCGGTGTGAATAAGCTTTGTCCTAACCGAGTAGGTTTTGGAATCCCTGCTAGCACTAACTTTATTGTTGTTGTTGGGCCTGGTTTACTTGTGTTTCCGTGTGCACTGCATTTTCACAACCTTTTTTGATGATGGGTACCTACGTTTCGGCGAGCACTGCATTTTCATAGCAATTAGCAATTAGCACATACATATATGGTAATATATGGCAATGCCGCGTACTAGACACATCTGGGAATTATATGGCTCCATGCGCCGACCCACTATACCTTAATTAGTTTGTCATATTTTGCACTTTCATTGAATTAGCTTCATCTCAACAACTACGCGGAAACTCTTTTTTTTTCTTCATATTTTTATTATCTACGGATATTTTTTAAATATTTCCCTGAATTTTTCTCAATTAAAATTAATGTTACTCGAGTTCTGTCGGGCTATGAAAAATGGTGACTAATCTTATATAATTCAGTATTTTTCTAAGAGGTGTTTTTAATTTCTACTTGATCAAATATAGTTTGCCTCCCCTAAATATAATCACTTAGGGGTGGATACTTCTGAATTAAGTAATATTAAATATGAATTCGAATTTCTATTAATAGTTTATCATCAATAGATAACTAATACTATAACTAATACTCCCTCCGTCATTAATTAAACGTCATTTTGGCTCCAATCACACAGATTAAGGAAAATTATAAAAAAATTAAAAAAGCAGCTTTTGGGCAGCTGGGCAACAAGGCAGAGCGAGCAAGCTCGGGCGGCCCGACTGAAAAAATAACTTTTTTAGCAAAGCGTCAATTAATTTTGGGCACACGTTTTTGGCCTAAAATTACGTTTAATTAATGACGGAGGGAGTATTAAACTATGTACTCATTGGCGGATTAGCCACGCACTTCTAACTTGGTCCAATTTTAAAATAATAAAGTGTCTTTTTTCATTGGTTATTGTAATAAGAATTTGTATAAAAGGTATGAATTTGCTTAATTAACTAAGAACAAAGCAAGGATGCTCATGTTTTTGTTTTTTAACACACTATTATAATGCAATGACTTTTTTGCCCTCTTCTTAATTATTATAAGTGGCTGGCTGCAGCTAAAATATAAGTTTTGGTCATCGGATTCGAAAATCCATGACCACTTTGAAAATTGATGGTTGTACCATAACACCATCGCACTTTTATGGTATTTGAAAAAAACACATTTAGTATATATAATTATATTTTTTTATGTAGATTTAAATTATGATGTTAAAAAAACACATTTAATATATATAATAATATTTATTTCTTTTTTTTTTTTAGGCGTCCTATTTAGATTTAACTTTATGAATGCTAAACTAAAATATTTAGAATAATTATTTTGAAATTATTTTTCTTGTTAAATTTGTTAATTATATAAATAAATTATTTAGGCATTTTAAATAAAATTTATAATTTATAAAGAATTATTGTAAAAATTAAGGAGACGTGGAAAAGGAAGTGCTAATTAATCACACTTAACACGAAGAGGTGTGAGTGTGACTTAGTAGCACACGTGAGACGTTCAACGGGCCACATAATTTTGATCGCAAAACGTGTAAGGTGGCAATTGATTCATTTTGATTGCCACGTTGCTCTAATCAATTATGTTACTTATTTAACTAAAAGATCAACAATGCATGCGGTATTGATTTTCTAACTAAATGGTTAGTAGATGTTTTCTAAAAAGCATCGGTAATGTTATCAATAAGTTATTGTTAAGTGAGACTGCTTCTTGAACATCTTAGCCTTGATTATTGGAGATTTTCTCTTAGCTACACAAGGTTGGTACTGGAGGAGGTGGCTAGGCTCGCGTCTTCTTTCACTAGTTGTTCGTTTTAGCACACAAAACGGACTATAAATATCCCGGCTCATGAGTTGGGACAATTTGCTTTAATTTTCGATTTAGAAAATGTTTGGATAGTGGAATGTTCCGAGACAATCGCGCATTTTATATTTGCTAATATTATTTAATCTACTTCCATTTTGGAAAAAAAAATAGTTCAGTACAATTCAAACTTTCTCGCATTTAATTAAATCTTTGATTGATCTTTTTGGTCTCCTCCTCCCATCACGCGTTCAACATTATATGTATTGCTATTTTTTGTTTAACTAATAATTTTTTTACTTATTTCCATTACCAATTTTTTACCTTATTCGAAGTATTTCAATTATCTAAAGTAACACTTATAATATATTTAAAAACAAATTACTACAATATATATATATATATATTGTAAATCCAAAATTAATTAACTAACTCAAAGTAATAGATAAATATATAATATAATGTATAATATTTTTCAAGGAAAAGTAGTTGGGATCCGAAACTTAAAATATTCATCAAAACCTCCCTTTTCTTTACTTCGTATGATCCGGAGATGTTTGAATAAACGCATCCCAACTATGATGTACACTAGAAACAAAACTTTGTTATTGTTAAATACCCATATACAACGTATTTTGCTAACAACTTGTTTAGTTAGATGTTCTTTTTTCTCTTAGTTAATTGAAGCTATGGTGTGCAAGTTGCTATTTCTTTATCTTACAAGTTATTGTATTTGAGGTATAAATGTAGAAAATATGTTTTTTTTTTTACTCAAATGGGTCACAACTATTATCTATGAGCCGCTAAATGAACTTATAACCTACAGATCATTATATACATTAAAAAAGGCTAGGCAGTGATTATCACCGTATTTTTGACAAAAAACCAAAGTGCATGAATGTATAGCTATAGCATGGAAGCATGGAATGTCAGTGTATCTGTCTGTTGCTAAAAGGTTATCCCAAATTAATAATTGAAGCATCGGTTGGGCCATGTTGACCAACCGACTTTACCAGGAAAAACTGCTAACTGCCAGGACCAACTAACCTGAGGGACCAATCAATTGATGAGATTAGGACTAATCTTTCAACTAATACTACTTCTTTTCCCTACATGGAGGCCTATTAATCTATTTTTAATGCCATTTCTTTTGCCTAAAAAGTAAGGCTACAATATTCAAGAGTGGATGCTCCTTTTTGGGTTATCCATGGATATTAAAATTATCAATGCACATAGATAAGGTTCATTAATGTCTTCTAGCTAGTGAAGATAACAATTGCTATATGATGATATAGTAATAGCAAAACAAGCTCTCTATACATTGGCTTGCTAGGGTCCAATTTACTAGTTATATTTTTCTATTTTGCGCTGGTCAATTTTGATAAGTTGGCTAGTAGATTGTTATGTGTAGAATAGCTCATATTTTTTGTTTCGTTTCTAATTATCTTGTATTACCTTCAACCATTTAATCTATAGTACTAGTTACATATTGAAAATATTTTAATTTTTTATTAAATAGTCTAATATAAATATAATTAATTTTCGTGCGGTCGCTAATAAAAATAGGAAGTGGGCTTAATTAAAATTTTTTTTTAAAAGAAAAAAAGAACACTAAAGATAACAAATATCTAGGGAAGAAAAATGGGAGATGAAATAAAAGAAGTAGCCAGGGAGGGACAATAATATAATAATAAAATGGTCTAAATGGTCTTAGGTGGATGGCCCATTTGAAAGGATTGTGTTGGGGGCAGGCACATGGAAGCACAATTACAAGAAACCAAACAGTGGAGTGAGGTGGTTGGATTTATAAAGAAACCAAAGTGGGGTCTTTTACTTATGCCCACATTATTTGCATTGTAACATTTTTTATTAAATTTGAAGTTGTATATATATATATTGCTTTTCTTTTTTTAAATAATAATCATAAGGTAAAATAATTAAGAGCAATTTAAAGAGTTATTGTAGAAATTTATAATATATATCATGCATATGTTAATAAATTATTTGAGTGGTACTCGACACTGTTTGAACTAGATTAGTCTCAAGTGACAGGATAAAAAAAAAAAAAAAGAAACAAAACTCCACCGCATATTATTTGCACCTACTGACAGAAAGTTTCCTTCAAATTCACGAAATCATATATGCCTTTAGCTCTGGTCATTCCACGTTTGGAATGAATTCATGAACAATGTGCATTTGTATGTTCATGTCATCTATATTTACAAATTATAATGGGGACACTACAAAACTCCGCCATGATTATCTGATCTTGTTCCCATTACACGAAGAAGAAGAAGAAACGCATTTGACTACGTTAAGAAAAATAGTTGAGTGGATTGTAATTGGGCCACGTACGCATCCACTATAGCTATGTGTAATTGCCATGTGTACATATAATTCTGATTCCAAGAGCATCAAGACATGTACAATTATACATACACGACGTACGTGGATGATAATGTTGCATAATACATATATGTTTAGATGATATACGTACAAAATTACATATAATGCCAATACGTTTTGTGACACTCCTACTTGGGAATATCCGGCCATCTCAAACGACAATTGTCAACAATTTTAAAGAGTTTAACGTTTGAAGTGTATTATGTTAGAACCAAAGGATATTCACTGTTATTCTTAACCTTATGAACAACAGTATAGGAACGAATCAATTCGATTAATACATGAATCAAATAACGGAATGCGGAAGCGTACCTGATGATAATGATGCCATGATCGATATAGAAATCCGGGAACAAAGGTCTTCTGGTGAATCGTTGCCTTGGGCGTATGGGTACCCTATGTTCTCTGCTTTTCTGATAACGCTCTGTTGTTTTTCTTTTCTAAAAGAAAACCCTACTTTTTCCTTATGCGTTAAAACAAAAAAACTTTTCCTTTTATATGGCAACTTCCACCAGGGACCAAATCCCAATTATATTTAACTTATGTTAATTACAAATTGACCCATCAACAATTGTAATTAACCCGGGACTCTGCACAAATACTGAATGTGCCCCCACACTGTATTAATTAGACGATTGGACCCCTTAACTTTATTAGATCATCAATTTGGTCCAATTAACTTTATGTTAACAATATTTTTTTTTTAATAAGCAGAAGAGATTTATAAGATTGCCATGAAGGGCATGACAAAGCCAGAAAAAGAGAGCAGACTGCTATAACCAGCAGCTGCTGAAATCCAGACCAAAATCCAAAAACCAGAAACTCCAAACCTCTATATTTTTCACACTCAAACCTTCTTTTTCTCTCGCAAGTTGTTTTGTAATCTCATATTCAGCATGTGACTTAGCAAGCCATTGCTGATCCGCAAACACTTCAGCTTGTGTTAACGGTGCTAAGGTGAATTTCTGACCATCCTTAACCAATTTGTAGAGGTTTCTCTTCCCATCATGATTTGCCTCTCGATCAAACTGCCATGGTCGTCCAAGAAGGATATGTTAACAATATATTATATGACGGTACACACATAACATATGCGTCCATATGTTCCAACGTGTACGAACGGTACTAACGCATTAGTCCCGTTGTCCAAATTCCAACAATCTCCCACTTGGACAACTACACAATATGCGTTCCTAATAGTACCACATTTTGTCATACAATCATATGTTAACCCCTGAATGCTAGCATATATCCGTCTAATTCAATCCGGTCGATTAGCTCCATTAATACAAGAACCAAAAGAGCAGTCGTCGCAGTCCAAGCAACTAAACTCATAATGATTACGAGTACTAACTAACTAACGACATGGATCCAGTGTGCATGTGCAGCATGGAAATTACAAGTGATCTATACTTGTCAAATTTCCAAATGATCCTCTTTACTTTATGAGATCAAAATCCAGAGCATATATTAAATAAAATCAATATCCACAAACTGCGAAATAACATAATACATAGTCATCGCATATATGAGTCACAAAAATGTACAAACCAAACTCCCACTAATCTCAAGCATTTAACTTAATGACACCCATACTCGATACATGGCCATGCAATGCTACAGGTGTCAATGCCTTAGTGAGCGGATCCGCAACCATATCATTTGTACCCAACAACTCTATGCTAACTTGATTGCTCTGAACCCTTTCTTTAACGGCAAGGAACTTTATATCAATGTGCTTCGATCTAGAAGAACTCCGATTATAGTTGGAGTACAGCACAGCAGCCCGGTTGTCACAAAAGATCCTCAATGGTCTCTCAATACCAGTGACAACTCGCAGTTCCTTAACCATGTTCCGCAGCCATATAGCAGGACTGGATGCCCCGTAGTAAGCTACGAATTCAGCCTCCATAGTGGAAGATGCAACAAGTGACTGTTTCGCACTCTTCCATGAAATGACTCCTTCAGCCAGAAGAAAGACATAACCTGAAGTCGATCTCCGGCTATCCTGGCATCCAGCGAAATCAGAATCAGTATACCCAATGATCTCGAGCTGATCTGATCTCCTGTATGTGAGCATATAGTTTTTCGTTTTCTGCAGGTATCGAAAGACCCTTTTGGCTGCAACCCAATGATCCCTTCCGGGATCGCTTTGGTATCTGCCTAACATACCAACAATAAATGCAAGGTCCGGACGGGTGCAAACCTGTGCATACATGATGCTTCCCACAGCCGAAGCATATGGTACACCCTCCATGAACTTGCGGTCCATGTCCGTCTTAGGACACTGATCAAGGCTAAACTTCTCACCTTTGGAAATAGGGGTATCATACGGCTTACAATCTTGCATGCTAAATCTCTTTAGTACTTTATCGATGTAACCCTTTTGTGATAGTCCAAGGGTACTCCGTGAACGATCACGGTGTATCTGAATCCCCAACACAAAAGATGCTTCCCCAAGGTCTTTCATCTCAAAGTTATCTGAGAGGAAAGCCTTAGTATCCTGAAGAAGCTTTACATCGTTAGTAGCAAGTAAAATATCATCCACATATAACAGTAGAAATACAAATCTACTCCCACTGAACTTATGGTACAGACAGTCCTCCACAATGTTTACTTCGAAACCGTATGAAGTAATAACACTATGGAACTTCAAGTACCATTGACGGGAAGCTTGCTTGAGCCCATAGATAGACTTCTTTAATCTACAAACCAATTCACTACCCTCGTTGAAGGATAGTCCTTCTGGTCGCCTCATGTAGATTTCTTCCTCAAGATCCCCATTGAGGAAAGCAGTCTTTACATCCATTTGGTGTAGCTCAAGATTGAAATGTGTCGTTAGTGCCATAATAGTCCTAAAAGAGTCCTTCGATGAAACTGGAGAGAAAGTCTCTTTATAGTCTATTCCTTCCTTTTGGGTGAACCCTTTCGCGACAAGACGTGCCTTGTACCTCTCAATATTGCCCTGAGAATCCCTTTTGGTTTTGAAAACCCATATGCAACCTATCGGTTTCTTCTTCTCAGGCAATGGTACAAGTTCCCAAACGTCGTTGTCTTTCATGGATTTGAGTTCATCCCCTATGGCTCTTATCCACTCTCGAGCATCAGAACGACTATTAGCCTCTTTAAAGGTGAGCGGGTCATCCTCCAAAAGGTCAATAGTATCCTCATGTTCTTACAGAAATACGATGTAATCATCCGGAATCGCATTTCTCCTCACTCTAGTGGATCTCCTTAACGACACATCTACCTCTACTTGGTTCTCAATGATTTAAGGTTGTTGAATTTGATCCGGTTGTGGACCCTCATGGACATCTTGATGATCCTCAAGTATAACCTGTGGATCTGGTCCTAGTCCTGCAGGAAGATTAATGACGTCGTTTCTTGCTCTCTGAGGAATAAGAGCAGGAATCGGAACAATAAGTTCATCCTGTCCCTCAGAAACTTCATGAGGATGAGGTATATCTGAATCCTCCTCAAAAATGGCATCTGACCTTTTATCTTCCCCCCCAAAATCAACATCGTCAAAGAACCTAGCATTTCCCGTCTCGAAAAAGGTTCGGGTAGTAGGGTTGTAAAACTTGTAACCCCTCGATCTCTCCGGATAACCAATAAAATAGCAACTAACTGTCCTTTAGTCCATCATCAGGCCTATAAGGCCTTGCCTCTGCTGGACATCCCCAAACCTTTAAGTGTTTTAAGACAGGCTTTCGGCCAGTCCATAACTCATATGGGGTTTTGTTAGTCGCTTTTGTTGGTATCCTATTGAGAATGCAGACTGCAGTTTTTAAGGCATCTCCCTAGAGTGATGTAGGTAAGGTAGTATTAACAATCATACTCTTTACCATATCCTTAAGGGTATGGTTCCTCCTTTCAGATACACCATTCATGGTCGGAGACCCCGGCATGGTGTACTGTGGAACTATCCCATACTCATCGAGAAATTGGGCAAATGGCCCAGGACGCTGTTCACCTGATCTATCATATCGACCGTAGTACTCACCACCACGATCCGATCTAACAACCTTAATAGTCTTGCCGAGTTGATTCTCAACTTCGGTCTTGAAAGACTTGAAAGCGTCTAATACCTCGGACTTTTCCTTTAAAAGGTATAGATATCCGTATCGAGAGAAATCATCTATAAAACTGATAAAGTATCGTTGACCATTCCAGGATGCCGTAGGGAATGGACCACAAATGTCTGTATGTACCAGTTTTAGAGTTTCCGAACTTCTCTCGGCCTCAAACCGTCTTTTGTTAGTTGTTTTTCCCTTTATGCACTCGATGCAAACCTGCTGGTCTGTACAATCGAGTTCACCAAGAATTCCATCTGACACAAGTCGGTCTATTCTCCTTGCGGAGATATGACCTTACCGTCTATGCCATAGCCTGAATGAATCCTCAGTTGGCAATTTACGCTTAATCCCTCTAGACTCGCTAGCATAACATTTATTATTGCTGTCAACTGAATGCAATAAATACAAGTTATGCTCTGTAACACTGCAAAGAAACACTTATATGTTTAATGGTTCCTGTATCTACCCACCAAGTGTTCTTAGGCACAGAAACTAAAAGGGATTCCGTACTAACAAGACACAAGGACATACCTTTCTTATCACACCAAGTTTTATACTTGGTGCAGTCCTTCTTAAAGTGGCCTACTTTCTCGCAGAAGAAGCATTTTGGTCCCTTATGCTCAATATCTGAGCCCTTATCCTTCTTTTGAGAACCAGACCCTACAGTCTCTTTACCTTTCCTCTTCTTAAAACCGGATGAAGAGGCTGTAGCTAGATAGGCACTATCCAATTGAGAGTGTCTCAACCTTTCCTGTTCCTGAACCAGATGAACAGTCAGCTGATCAATTGTCCACTTGTTTTCCTGACAATTGTAACTCAACTCAAAATGATTGTATTGAGGTGGAAGTGAAGCCAGCACATGATGTACCAGATAGTCATCTGGTAACTCAACTTTAAGTGCCTTCAGCTTCTCAGCTAGGTTGATGATCTCCTGGACATACTCCCGTATATCGCTCCTCCCTCTGTACTTTATGGTCAAAAATTTGCGAATAGTATCGCTAATTTCGGCCTTCTCTGTATGGGTATAGCGGCGAGCCAAGATCTCTAGGATCTTGCTGGCACTAGCTTCCTTATCCAGTGTGCTCTGAATGGACATAGGGACAACACTGAGTATGACCAAACGACAAGCTCTGTTCGATTGCTGCCAGTCCTCGAAAACATGGGGTTCCTTTTCAGAACTTTCGAGGTCTGGTTCCTCAGGACAATCCTTATAGAGTGCCAGATCCTTATTCATACAGCACAGTGCTGTCTCTACCTTTCTCTTCCATAACTTGAAGTTACTGGAAGACAACAGTGGTACACTGTTTAAATTGGCAGATACCGAGCTTGCTGAGTTCATATCCGAAAGAACACAACATTTAATCAGCTCACTTTACTGAAAATATGAAAGAAATAAACTTAATGAATAACACATTGATTAAATCAAAAGATTAATTATATGACATTGTGTCTAGTCTTTTGACTAAAGGCACAACTCACAGCTAATCAATCTGTCATAGTGTGAATTGTATAGCTTGATTTTGCCAATCATTCAATCTTCATTTTAGCCGATCAAACAATCGCATAAATCTCTTAATAGCTATAGGTCTTGAGATTCATCACTATCGTGTTTATAATTTCTGCCAAATAGTCACCTTCATTTTAGCCGACAACTATCCGCATGAAATTATCAACACCACACTTGAAATGTCTAACTCGGTAATATCCGCAGCAGAGGTCACTTTTGTGACTTTGCTACTTTTATTAATCGAGTTAGACAAAACAAGCTGAGCTTAAAAGCTTCCTTAGTGTTATTCTGTTTAGTGTGAATCGTATATCATGATTTTGCCAATCATTCAATCTTCATTTTAGCCGATCAAACAATCGCATAAATCTCTTAATAGCTATAGGTCTTGACTCTTGAGATTCATCACTATCGTGTTTATAATTTCCGCCAAATAGTCATCTTCATTTTAGCCGACAACTATCCGTATGAAATTATTAACACCACACTGTAAATCAATTATATAAACCCGACGAACATCTTAAACCTTATGATGTTCATGTTCAAATAATCGAATTAACTTTAAGTCCGGCAACCCGAACCAGTACTGATGAACAGTACCCAAACAGTACCGTGAACAGTACCAAACAGTGCAGTGAACAGTACCAACAAGTAGTGACAATACGTATCCATGCAGTATTAAAATACTGACCAAAGAATCACTATTCACGAATCACTATTCACATATCACCACTATTCACAAATCACTTCAATCATGGAGTTTCTGGATTCAATTCCCAGAAAATTAAATCCCATTTGCAATTCTTCCATTAATCAGCCAAATCAATTAAATCAATCCCATCATAATTAAGCAATTAATCAAAATCAATTAGCCAATCATGAATTGCAATTCCACCAACGGGATTGTGCAGCAAGGATTCAATCCACATAAAACACAATTATCCAAACAGTATACAAATACGAGCCAAATACCCGCCTAGCCGAGCCGAATTCAAGCCACATACAAGCCAGATTCAATCCAAAGACAAGCCACATTTAAGCCAAAGCCAAATGCAAGCCACATAAGCCAAATCAAGCCAACCACATAAATCAATTAATGGCAATTGCAGAGACGGGATGAACAACAATCAATTTAGTCCCCAGTTTCATGAAATTCAATTAATCAACAAAGGGGAGGAAATCAATTCCCGAACTCAATTACCCAATCAATTTCCGAATCAATTAATCAATCAATTCCCAAATCAATCATCAATCGATCAATTCCTAAATTTTCAGAATTAGGGTTCTTAAAATTAAAACCCAATTTTGCAATTAATACGGAAAACCATCACAGCATCATACAATTCATACATAACCGAAATTGATTGGCTCCGCTACCAATTGTTAGAACCAAAGGATATTCACTGTTGTTCTTAACCTTATGAACAACAGTATATGAACGAATCAATTCGATTAATACATGAATCAAATAACAGAATGCGGAAGCGTACCTGATGATAATGATGCCATGATCGATATAGAAATCTGGGAACAAAGGTCTTCTGGTGAATCGTTGCCTTGGGCGTATGGGTACTCTATGTTCTCTGCTTTTCTGATAACGCTCTGTTGTTTTTCTTTTCTAAAAGAAAACCCTACTTTTTCCTTATGCGTTAAAACAGAAAAAACTTTTCCTTTTATATGACAACTTCCACCAGGGACCAAATCCCAATTATATTTAACTTATGTTAATTACAAATTGACCCATCAACAATTGTAATTAACCCGGGACTCTGCACAAATACTGAATGTGCCCCCACACTGTATTAATTAGACGATTGGACCCCTTAATTTTATTAGATCATCAATTTGGTCAAATTAACTTTATGTTAACAATATATTATATGACGGTACACACATAACATATGCGTCCATATGTTCCAACGTGTACGAACGGTACTAACGCATTAGTCCCGTTGTCCAAATTCCAACATATTATGGATAAATAAATAAATTATTTCATATATATATAAAAGTTATGGTGTGGGGCAATAAAAGATTGCAATGTTTTTGTTGATAATATCATGGATTTTGAACTCGCGAAGACACAACCCGATGCATCACCATGGCCCAAAATGCCGCGCGAGACTCAATAGCCCAAAAAAGGAAACTAGTAAAGACACCAATCTAGAGAAATAAAGGCAAAAGATATTCCTGCACCTAAATTCTTATCAGATGATAATTTCACCACCCAACTATACATGTTGTCACTCAATTTATACACTTTGTAGACAAGTTTGGCACTGGTGTTAGAGATTTTGAATAAATTTGCCACTAGGTGTTTAGATTGGTAGTGATACAATCATGTGAAAACCGAATGGTATGAAACGATTGGAGGATTTAGATTTAGAGTTTGTGACTCACAAACACATGAAAAACAACAACATATATGGAGGAAATAAAGGATGGAGACACGCAGCGGAAAATACAAAGATAAATACCCGGATTGAATGGCGGAAGAGATTAGAGATGATTGTTGGAACAACGATCGATTGAACACTTGAGATATGCTTGATGAACGCTAGAATGCACGGGAAGAACACTCTCACAATCACAAACACAAACCGTCTACTAAATGGACACTCAAACCTCACTCAATCGCTCACAAATATGAGGTAGCAACGAACTACACAGTTGAAGATGGATTTACGTTTTATCCTTGCGAGGTATCAAAGCACCATCAAAGTTTAGAATCCCACAAGCATTGAGATTTAGACGAATAAGGAGGAGAAATTCACTCTATCAATATTCATCAATCAAAAGCTCCTTAAAATGTACAAGAAACTAGCTATTTATAGTAGGTTACAAAAATGGGCATTTTATGACAAGTATGCGCTTCTAAATAATTAAAAGTCTCATCTTTGTATTTCTGGTTCAGGACTAATGGTATGCTGTTAAGGCCTTAATGGCATGTCGTTGGTCTCGGCAAGAATAAACTCCAAAATTGTATTCAGCTATCGGTTTACCTATAGCTTTCTGATAGGGTGCTCGTGCCCGAAAAGCTCGGCCATACGAGGTGGCCTAAGACTGGGCCGATATACGGATGGGCGTCATCTCCTGGCAGCTTCCTGATCATTCCATGAGGTTCCCGTTAGACCTGGTAGTCGCACTTGGCCTTGCAACTGGTATGTGCCTTGCGCGGATGGCTGTTGGCTCCCGATATCTTCCCCTAAGCCTGATCGATACTGGCTCAACTGACGGCTCCTGATAACTTCCCGATAGGTTATCGTGCGAGGAAAGCTAGGCCACGCGGGTGGCCTAAGGCTGGACCGATGTGTAGATGACTGACGACTCCGGATAGTTTCCCTACAGGGTCCCGGTAGGTTGTCGCTTGGCTGTTGATTCTCGATAACTTTCCACAAGGTTTCTGGTTGGTGACCACTCCCGATAATGTACCTGTTTGGTGGCCGACACTAGATAGATGTGCGAGGTCTTGTAGTTGGATAGTGTTGCGTGGGTGGATGTCGGTTCCCGATAAGTTCCCTTAAGGTTACCGGTAAGTAGTCGCTCCCGATAAGGTGTACATGTAGCCCTTGGGTTCCGATATGATGCTCGGTCATCATTAAGGTTCGTCTCTCGGATTGGTTTCCGTTAATTCCCTTAAAGGGTTCCGATAGTTGATTGCTCTCGATAAAGGACGCATTTCCGATATCTCTCCTGAAGGCTACCGGTAGGTGGCCGTTTCCAGTAACTTCCATTAGGCTCCCAGTAGGTGGTCGACTCTCGCTATAGTACGTGAACATCCTCAAGATTGGGCTAGGTGTGATCACATCAGATAACTAACGGTGTTAATATGTTCAAACGTCACATAAATTGAAACTTATTTGTAATTGAATCAAGTCCACCATTATATTTGTCTAATTAACTTCTCTTTTTCCGCTTCTGAAGCACAATTATTTTTGAATTTATTGAGCCAAGATGAGTTGTGTTGATATTTATTTATTTTAGAAAAGAAGAAGAAATGAATAATGATGTTAGCTAGCTCATTATATAATTGGGGCAAAGGATAAAAGTCACGGGATTGCGCACCCGGGGTCCCTCCACTTATTATTTTCATTTTAGTCTGTCCCTAACGTTTGTTTTTGTTCGATTTGGTCCCACACGTTACCTCCGTTAGACCTACGGAGTCTCTCCTCCGATAACGAGGCAAACGGCCGTTAGTTTTGAATTTTTTATTATTAAATCTGATAAAAGTGATTGACCGCGGGACCCACATGTCGAGAAAATTAATTTGAATTTTAAAAACATTAGAAAAATATGGGAAAATTAGAAAAATTAAAAGGAAAATATTAGAAAAATACAGAAAAATTAGAAAAATTATTTTCTTTTCTTTTCTTCTCTGTTTTTCTCCCTTTTTTTTCCCTTTCCTAACTAATTTAAACTAACAAAATTAAAACTAATTTAACTAAACAAATTAAAAATAATTATTCCTTTCTTTTCTTTTCTTCTCTTCTCCATTTTTCTCATTTTTTTTCTCTTTCTTTCCTAATTTATTTAAATTAACAAAATTAAAACTAATTTAATTAAACAAATTAAAAATAATTATTCCTACTTTTTCTTTTTCTTTCCGGATCCAACCAGCACCTTTCTCCCTTTTTTTTCCTTTCTTTCCTAATTAATTTAAATTAACAAAATATGCAATGAATTAATACCCAATCTGCAATGAATTCATTGAAAATAGGAAATGAATTAATTGAAGACAATAATTGAATCAATTGGAAACGAGCAATTGAATTAATTGAACCCAAAATAATTGAATTAATCGAAAGTAACCCGTACCCGTTCATACAAACCCGTACCCGTTCATACCAACCCGTACCCGTTCATACAAATTCAAACCAAAACTCACCAACTCCGGCGACCCAAAACAACTACAAAAATCAGGCCAAAAACAGCCCAAAAAGTAGTAGCACAATTATGCAACAATTAATCCCCGCAATTAAATCCAACAACAATTGAACCAAATAAAAATTAAACCCAAACCAAAAATTAAACCATCTTCTTCCTCCAGCACCGGGGCCAAAATAAAACAAGCCAGATCTGGAAAAATATGACACAATCATATTGAATCCGAACCCGTCCAATCCATATCCTACGCCACAGATCTGGATCTGTGTAGCTCCGGTGATGGTTGGAAGAGAAATTGAGGAGAGATGATGGTGTGGCTGTATGGTAGTGCCGGCGGTGGTTGGTGACGGTGATGATGGTGTCAGTTTGGTTTTCCAATGGTTGAAAAAATAAAGAAATTTATGCAGTGGAGGATTGGAAGAGAAATGGAGGAGAGATAGTGTGGCTGTATGGTGGTGCCGGCGGTGGTTGGAAGAAAGAGTGGTTTATGCAATGGAGGATTGGAAGATAAATGGAGGAGAGAGAGGAGGAAGAGATATAGGAAATGAAATTTTGGAATTAAAATTCAAATTGATTTAGATTTTTAATTCTATTTTTGATTTTCAAAATTTTCATTTATTTCATTTTTAATTTTGTTAATTTAAATAAATTAGGAAAGAAAGAAAAAAAAAATGAGAAAAACGGAGAAGAAAAGAAAAGAAAGGAATAATTATTTTTAATTTGTTTAGTTAAATTAGTTTTAATTTTGTTAGTTTAAATTAGTTAGGAAAGGGAAAAAAAGGGAATAAAAACAGAGAAGAAAAGAAAAGAAAATAATTTTTCTAATTTTTTTGTATTTTTCTAATATTTTTCTTTTAATTTTTCTAATTTTTTCGTATTTTTCTAATATTTTTAAAATTCAAATTAATTTTCCCGACATGTGGGTCCCGCGGTCAGTCACTTTTATCAGATTTAATAATAAAAAAATCAAAACTAACGGCCGTTTGCCTCGTTATCGGAGGAGGGACTCCGCTGGTCTAACGGAGGTAACGTGTGGGACCAAATCGAACAAAAACAAATATTAAGGACTGACTAAAATGAAAATAATACTCCCTCTGTTCCTTTATATTGGACGTTCACTGTTCACGCACGGGTCCCTAGGTGGCCCGTGCGACGCACTATTTGACCCCGAAAAATTTCGTACTTTTTTTTAAACGTACGTTATTCCTTAACGTACGTTCGAGAAAAATTTCAGAATTTTTCGAGGTCAAATAGTACGTCGCACGGGCCGCCTAGGGACCCGTGCATGAACAGTGAACGTCCAATATAAAAGAACGGAGGGAGTAAGTGGAAGGACTCCGGCTGTGCAATCCCTAAAAGTCACATGCTGAAATTGGAGGTTGTCTAAATTATAAAGGGCCAGAAAATGGGCTTTGGAGAGAATGAGTGGGCCCCATCCCCGGTTTAGGAAATACTTGTCAGGGGGCCCACAACAACAAACAGAAAGGACTGGATTAGGTAAATTGGTGCCGCCAAGCCAATCGCATTTTAGAGAAGCTCCGACCTGGACAAACTTGGTTCCCCTGAGCTATTCATTCTTTTTCCCAATGGGGAGGGACATTACTTTTCCCCCTATCCCTCGCGTTTGCATCTCTGAATTTATTGGATCATTAGATTATTATTAGTTTTATTTGTATACAACAAATAATTTGTTTATACATAAAAAACGATTATGCGATTTTTAATCATTCACATAAACTATTTGTTGGTTTAAATGGGCAAATATTTTTCTTTATATTAGTTTAATTATTATTTATTTAAATAAATAATGGATATAAATCCTTGGTAATTAACGGATGTATATAGATCTACGTTTAAATTCCATCCGGTCAACAAATTATACTGCCAATCATTAAACAAAAAAACAAACACTCTATTCAAAGGATCCACAAAATCTTTATTCTAAACTATAAAATGATATACTAAGCAATTTAAAAGTATATTTTTGTTGCCTACAAAAATTTCATGTTAAAAAAATTGAAATATAATAACTAAATATGAGAGTGATAAAACTCATAATAATTTTTTTGTGTGAAAATAGTGACGATTTTGACCCAGAACAACTTTAAATTAAAAAAAAAAGAGTTATATATATAAATAAATAAGGGAAAATTATAAATCTAGGCACTTATTAGAAGAAAAAAGAACTAAACCTTTTTTTAAAAAAAATTAGAAACTAATCCAAGTAAATATATGTACTATGTTTTCTTCTTTTTTTACTATATATGAACATATAGTGAAAAAGAGATGCACCAATTATATATGCCTGGCTCGACGAACTTGTGTCACATCATTGCATGTACGAGTGACAGATGATGTGAAGTTGATACTCCAGAGAGTGCACGATAAGAAGGAAGCATGTACATGTTGATAGTGTGCTTCAATAATGGAACCATTTCAAGTGGTTTTCCCCATGCGTCGTTGCAGTATCTGATTCACTGGATATTCTTTCTTCTACAAATTCAATAAATTCATAAAAAAAACTTTGCAAAATCTTATATAATAATTATTTTGCAGCTCAATTTATAATACTTGTTCTAAAATAGAAAAGATAAGATCTCGAAGTCGAGGTTCTTTATCGATCTACATTCTGACTTATGCTAGAAAATAATAATCCCTCTTCTAAGATATAGAATAGAACACAAACATTAGAAATCTTTTAAATTTAGATTTGAATTTCATCTCCGTTTATATAAAAATAAAAATTTCGAATATCTATAATTAAGTTGAATTTGATGATTGGAGGAAATAAATACTCTCTCTGGACAGTATTAAATATCTTTTTAGCACAGTAACTTTCAGTAGGTTTTACACTAAAAAGTCAAGTAAAGTGTATAGTAATTTTCCGTAGGTTTTCGCCACTTAATCCGGACAGGGAGTATCACTTAATTATAGATATTTATCATTTTCTTCGATTTTTTTTCTCCAAATCATTAATTTAAACTTGAATTGTAATACTATAAAATAAAAATTAAGATTAAAAATTGTTAAATAATTAAACACCAGCACCATATCAGTCTGAACATTACAACAGTATTTATTTAGATATATATAAGCATTAAAAGAATGTTAATTAGAAGAATTTAATCACATATTCACTAAAGAAACCGCATTTGATTTAATTTGTTCATCAACATTGTCCTCCGCCTTCAAATCAACATGCCGCCAGAGCCTCGCCAGGGGCTGCTAACTAAGTCGCGTGAACGCACGCCCCGTCAATCTTAGATTCTCCGACAACAACTGGACACCTGGAAAATCGTGTTCCTTTTACATTGACATGGACTGCGCATGTCAAACGTGTCAGTACTTTTGGCATGAACCACCTATTCATTGACGCGTGTCTTCCAACTCAGCTAATTAATCAATTTGTTTTCACAGTCTTTGAATATTATTATTAGCGTCAGTCAAACACTCTAAAGTCGGACTTCGCTTTATAAGCCGACCACGCTTTAAGATCTTAACGATTAGGATTAGGATTTGACAAAAGAAAAATAATAAAAAGACTTATTAGGATTATACGCTAAACTAAATATAGGGAGTGGAAATCATCATATGATTGTTTTTTTGGAGATATTTTGAATCTTTTCTTACCGACCTTAATTTGCCGTGGTCAGCTTCTAGTAAGTGTATCATTATTTATTATCATGTGATGTGTACGGTATTCTCATGATCAAATCTTTGCGTTAACCACGTTATATACACACTTCTCTCTTTTTTATCGAGACAAATCAGTAATCCAATCGGTCACTACATTATAAATTAACTACTTTAAATTTAAACCGCGGTAAGATTATTCCTCATAAATTTTAATATAAATGCATACTCAAAGTTTGAACTTGAGACATTTAGTTAAATTAGAATATCTACTCACTATGGGTATTTATATAACTTTAATTTAGTAATTATTAAGTTTCTTGACTTGCCTAATTTAATTTAGTTACTTGGCATTGTTTTTTAATTAACTTTCTATCCACCTTTGGTATTGGTAAGAAGAATCCCCAAGTTTCTTTCTTCTATATTCTTACCTAAGATACGATGTGCTTTGATTGAAAATGTCGAAAATGAGGTTAATTGTACAATGTATTCATTTATGAAACTTAACCGGGCAGTTTGACTCACTAGAAACTATAATGGTTAAAGGATATAATTATTATTTTAAAATATTTTCTTCTTAATAAAAAAGAGTTGAGAATTTTCATGATATAATTATCCTAATATATAGTACTATAATAAAATTTTAATATTAATTAACATTTATATTAATATACAATACATAGAAATTTATTTTTTAGATAAATAATAGGAACTTAAAGTAGTTAGCTTTTTATACACTCAAGTTCCTAATTTCTCCCAAGTTGTTTTTTCAGCGCTATTTATTTTTATTTTTGGGTGCTAGCTAGCTAGCCTAGGCCCTAGACGTATCCAAGAAGCATTCCACAGAAAATGGTGGGAAATAAAGCCCAAAAGTTTAAAGTAAATTGTTAATAATTACGTGGAAGATAAGAAGTAGTGTTGAAGACATGGATTGACTTCCATCTAATTGAAGAATTCTTGTTTTGGATAAAAAGTCGTCTAATTAAGCATTATGTATTCTATATTAAGTAGTCGTCGTCGTCTTCCATGGACAAGCAATTGCAACAACGTAATGGAATTTGCCGTTAGAGACCAAAGCAAGCAAGCAATTGTTCGCACCAGAATTCAATTGACATATAATGTCCAGTGTCCATGAACTTAGTACTTTACATTGGAGGAAGCTGCTAAATTTGGTGGAACTTCCATTATTTCTTTTAGTGGATTTTTCATTCTCTTTTTTATTTTAATTAATATTCAACTCAAATAATTATAAGGTTTAAAAGAAAAGGTCCTTGTTTTTATTTTTAGAAGAGTTAATTAATTAATTCTTGTATTAATAAAAAAATAAAAAATAAAAAAAGGATATAAGTTGTTGAAAATCAATTTATAATTTGAGGATAACACAATTTGGGCTTCCTCTAAAATCCTTTATTAATTAAAATATGGGCTGAGCTTAACTAAAAATAAAGCCCAAGAAACTCCATCGAAAAGCCCAAAAGCACTAAAAATCGAAGAAAACGCTAGAAGGAGGGGTCGAACCTCCGACCTTGTGGTTAACAGCCACACGCTCTAACCAACTGAGCTATTCCAGCTACTTGGAATGCTTTTCTAATTCCTGTTTTATATAATCAGGAGTGGCAGTACCACTCCCGAAATATTAAACTATAAACCATAGTTTTTAAAACCGGACTAGACAGTGAACCGGAATGCCAAAATTACTGAACCAATCGGGTTTGACTGGATTGAATCGAATTGACTCATTGGATCGTTTTGAACTATTCACACATCAAACCGTTTAATCTTAGATAATTGAACCAGTACATTTTCATACTAACAGACGTACCATTTTATAATATATCATTACTTTATGAGCTTTCACATGGTCATCAGAACTAATCAGGACTAGGAATTTTCTTGCCTTCCACATCTCGAATTTCTCATCAACGTTTTCATTTTCCACATTTACTAAATGGTCCATAGCTCAAGATTGTGTTTTTGCTCTTTTGCTTCATTGCTCGATCACCAGCAAAGAGTATACTATTATAAGGCATGAGACAAGAATAAAGCAACCACAATAACAACTAAAACCAAGAAATGAAAAGAACACACAAGATTCTAATTCTCTCAAATCATCCCTTGCTTCGTAATGGAACATCCCAAGATTTTTTGTGAACAAGAAGAAATCAAACCACCATATGGGTTTAGCATAATCAATCTCTAGATAAACAACAAGAAACAAAAAAATCATGATTAGTTTTTCATTTTTCTTTTCTTTGGGGATTTTTATCAAACAGTTGTTGTGTGGTAAGCAAAATGTAAAATAAAAATTGAAGAGATTGGAAAAAGCAACATGCAGATTGGTAATAGAAGCGCACAAAGAAGAGGGCCAGGAGTACATGACATAGCCAGCAACTTCTACTAATTGAAAAAAATGAAAAATGGAAAGAATTAGAGGAAGAGTAATGCTACACAGGTTGATGAAACAACCTGATGAAACAGCCTGACGTCATTTGAAAATTACAAAAATACCATTAGTGAATAATTACGAAATTTCCATCTACCCTAATTCATACCAGACTCCCTCTTTGCCTCTAAACAAACCCGACAACTGCTTCTCCTCCTCCCTCCTAGCCATAGCTGCTTCTCCTCCTCCCTCCTAACCCGACATCTGCCATAATTTACAACGCTTCCTCTTTTATACTCAGCTTGTGATTCAAACCTCAGCCTCAGATCTAGACCTGGGTTTTGTTCCTTTGTTTCCTGAGTTCAGAAAGGAGGCGTCGAGGAGAAAATTATAAGTACTGTACACCCTTTTTTTTGCTATCTCTATAGAATGCTAATTGAGTTTGGAAACTAAATTTATGTGAAATTATTGTGTTTCAGTGGAAACGCTTTGAAATTTATGTGAAATTAAATTTATGAATTAGTTAGTACCTGTGATAAAGATTAGGAACATGAACAAAGGCTGCAGGTGCAGGTAGATAAATGGATTGCAAAATAATTGTATGAACATAAATTAGTTATTAATTTTATGGATTATAATATAATTGTAGAGAAATGGAATGTAGTTGAAGAACAAAGGTTGCAGGTGCAGGTAGACCAAACCAAACTTGGAAGAAATGGTTGCCATTTTTCTTCTTTTATTATAGTATATTTCTTTTATTATAGTATATGAATGTTTTTCTTTCTTAATTTAAATATTCATGAATGTTTAATAGTAATTGGATACTGAATTGGTAAATAAATGGTGCGTTGTAAAGAGTTGTTTAATGTAGTTTATAGTATGTAGACGTAGGCAGAAAACAATTTATAGTTATTTAATTGAGAATTTATAGTTATTTAATTGAGAGGATTGTACAGACACATGGTACAATGTGCACAATCTACCTATAATATGTGAGTTATGCACTGATTGTAATTAACTTGGTTATGTGCACAATGTGCTTAATCACATGTGGTTGTAATTAACTTGGTTATGTGATTTATGTTATCCTCTTAATAAAGAACTAGTTTTTGTTGCACGTTATGGTTCAGAAATTACAACAATCTTGTAACCTTTTGTTACAGGTAATGGAGTTTTTTCCTCAAATTGATGAGCCACGATGTGATGAGCCTCCATTGTCGGAACCTGATTGTGAATTGATTCCGAAGCCAGGTATGGTCTTTAAATTAGAAGAAAAAGTTTACAATTTTCATCTTCAGTATGCTTGTGAAATGGGATTCGGTATTAAGAGAAAAAGTGGGAAGAAAGATGATGATGGGAAGCTGAAGTATTATATTGTTACGTGTAGTAGAGAAGGTACGTATAAATCCGTAGGAAAAAATGCTTTTAATCCAAGGACATAAAAAAAAACTAATTGTAAGGCTAAAATCAATTGTATGGTTAATGCTGAAGGAGAGTTCACTATTTCATCTGTTAATCTTGAGCATAATCATACCTTGAGTCCTACAAAATTACGTTTTTTTCCAGTGTAATAAAAATATTGATGCGTATGTGAAGAGGAGGGTTGAAACAAATGACCAAGTAGGCATACGTGTGAGTAATAATTTTCATTCTTTGGCTATGGAATTAGGGGGGTATGAGAACTTGACCTTTACTGAGAAGCATTGTAGAAATCATATTCTTAAAGTAAGACAAATTAGACTTAGAGTTGGAGATGCAGCATCACTTAGCATATATTTTGCATGCATACAAAAAAAGAATCTTAATTTCTTCTATATGTTTGATATAGATGATGACAGTCGATTAAAAAAATGTATTTTAGGCAGATGCACGATCTATAGCAGCATATGAATCTTTTAGTGATGTTATATCGTTTGATACAACGTACTTAACTAATAGATATGACATGCCTTTTGCTCTATTTGTTGGTGTTAATCACCATGGGCAAACAATACTATTTGGTTGTACTTTATTCTCAAATGAAGAGGCAGATACATACATTTAGTTGTTTAAAGCTTGGTTGATGTGCATGTCAAAGGCTCCAAATGCAAGTCCATTCAAAAAGTTGTAAATTATATTTTTCCTAATTCTCACCATCGTCTTTGCCTGTGGCACATTATGAAGAAGTTCCCTGAAAAGCTTGGATCACGACATGATTACAAGCAAATTAAAAAAGTTATGAAAAAAGCTGTGTATGAGTCCATTGAGGTTCAAGAATTTGAGGAGATTTGGTGTAACATGATTAGTGATTTTGATCTCAACACAAATTCATGGTTAAGTGGTTTATATGAAGATCGTCATCGTTGGGTTCCAGTGTTTGTAAAAGGAACTTTTTGGGCTGGAATGTCTACAACCTAAAGAAGTGAAAGTATGAATGCATTCTTTGATGGGTATGTTGGTCCTAAGACGTCTTTAAAGCAGTTTGTAGAGCAGTATGATAATGCATTGAAGAGTAAGATTGAGAAAGAAAATAAAGTAGATTTTGCTTCGTTCTCTTCCCATATTCCTGTGATAACGGATTTTAACTTTGAGAAACAACTTTAAGATGCCTACACAAATGAAGTATTTTGGTTATTTTAGGATGAGTTGCGGGGTTTGGTGTACTGCAATCTTGCCTTCCTTGACAGGTACGAATCATTTTTGACATTTTATTGATTTTAACAAAAAAATACTATTTAGTATTTGATGCTAGTTTTCAAGTAGTATTTGAGTTGATTATAGTATTCGTACCTTCCTTGACAGGAACGAATCATTTTCAATATTTCAAATAACTGACATCTTGAGAAGCAAAGAGGGTGCATTAAGAAGACAAGTTACTTATGTTGTTTGTTATGATGAGGCAAATCTTGAATTTAAGTGTTCATGTCGTCTGTTTGAGTTTAAAGGAATAATTTGCAGACATATTGTGAAGATGTTTATTAATGAATATATATATAATGTTCCACCACAATATATCTTGCATCGTTGGAGGAAGGATGTTAGACACAGACATTCATTTGTGAAGAATTGTTATGATAACGACATGGATGATGAATGTAGAGTGAGGTACAATAATTTGAATGCACAATGTTCCAAGGCTATAGAGTTTGGAACTGAGTCTGTAGAGAATTATGAGTTTGTAATGAGATGCTTGGATGAGGCAACTTCAGAACTCTCACTCAGTAATTCCCCTAATTGGAACAAGCAGTCCGCAGGAGCCTCCTCAACAATCATGACAGAAGACTATCGATTTTTTTTGAGTCCTTTGAAGGTGAGAACAAAATGGCGTCCTCCATCCAAAAGAAAAGTGTCAACAGTAGAGCAAAAAATGAACAAAAAAATGTATAATGTTTTCAATAATGATTATGATATTTGTATATGATGTTTAACTGAACAATTATTATTTTCTGATAGAGTGTTCAATCAAGCAAGAAATATCAATCAATGTCACAAAATCAATTTAAAACTCAAGAGAGTCAATTTGGTGTATCTGAACCATCAACTGTGAATCAATTTGATACGTTTTGTGGTATTTGTGGGCAAAATTATGCATATGATGAATTATGGATTTATTGTGATATATGTGAGAAGTGGTTCCATGGGAAGTGTGTCAAGATCACTCCAGTTAGGGCAGAGCATATGAAGCATTACAAATGCCCCGCTTGCAGCATCAAGAGAGCACGACCTTGTTTTTAGTTAACTATGTATGATAATATTGTAGCTTGTTATGTGTTTTGAAGACTATATTGGTTTTATGTACTCCTGTCAAACAATGACTATATATTTTGTTATGCCTTTTCTGAATTATTTACGAAAAGTGAATGTTGAAAGAACCTTGATTTATTGAGGTTCAGTTTGCAAGTTGTTGCTACCCGAATTTTGACTTGCACTACAACTTTTTTTTTCCATTTTTATTGCTTGTCACACTAATAGCCCGCTTTCGTCAAAATTCAATCGAATTTTGATCATGGACTATTTATTTTAATATTTCACGTCTTTTGAATTTTTCGTATTTTTCTCGTATTTTCGACTAAACCGTATTTTTCAGTTTTCGTCAACGCATTTACGTATTTTTATGTTTACCGCATTTAATAGCTCGTCTAGGTCAAATTTCTGTCGATTATTGGTCCTAGGCTAGTTTGTTTAACATTTCGTGTCATTTCGTGCCTTCTCATTTTTTTCGTACTTTCGACTGTCTTTTCGCTCGAACTTTTCTCGGTCCCGAGTAAGTTTCCTCGGACCGTGGGTCAAACACGTTATTTCTTTAATTGATAATTACGTACTATTTTTCTCTTTCACGCCATCGAGTTTGGTTTCGTTCAATTCTTGTCGTAAGGACATTTATGAAAGAGAAAATAAATGCGTTAAATCAAACTTTCTATTTTTTCACTGTATGCTAGTTTTCATGTCTTATTTTTCTACACACCGTGGTTCCCTCGGTTCAGATTTATTTTCATTTTCGAGCGATTTCGCTTGTACCAAAAATATCCCGTTTGTACCCAAAAATGGGATTTACTCTACATAAATGCCATTTAATTCATCCTCACCCTCTAACTCGACGCCAACTCATTTAGATCACTACAACCTCCCATCTGCCTTGGCCACATACCAAACTAGCTAGCTCACTATTCCGGCCAAAAGATCATCATCGCCTTCTCCCTTTTCTTCCCGTCGGTTTGCAGCCACACATGCAAACCGACTCCAATTTTTTCTTCTCCTCTATAAATAGCAAGCTTCATACAACAAGAAAAGGGCACCAAAATCGCCTCTTAATCCCAATTTCTTGCACTACCTTCTTGGTTAAAAACTCTCCTGGAACAAGTAAGCTTTCTCACTCTAAACTCTCCTAGAACAAGTAAGCTTTCTCACTCTAAACTCTATTTAATTTTCGTTTTTGCTTATAATGCATGAATAAATTGCTAAAACTTGCCTCATATGCTTAGTTTTCATGCCAATTTCATTTCCCTTGGCTCAATTTGATTGTATGATGTCTTGACTAATTAATAGCCATATATGCATGTTAAATAGCTTGTTTTTCACTTGTTGAAAAAGCTATTGTTTTGATTTAAAATTCTTGCTGTGATTAATGGTTTGAGTTACTGGAGAGGTGAGTGATTTTTTGGGGCTGTTTTAAGAGAGTTTGGTGGCCGAAGTTGCCTTCCTTGTCGCCGACGACGTGAAGAGAGGAAGAAGAAAGGTAAGGGCGGGAAAGAAAAATGAGAAATATTTTGTTTTAAATTAAAATTTGGGTTTGGCTTGTGCCAAACCCATTTTTTAATGTCCAAAACTCCAAAATGTAGGGCCCGACCTATTTATTTTCGTCAAATCGCATGAAATGTTCGTATGCTTTTCATGACATGTTTAAATCGTATGAAATGTTCGTATATTTTTTATGACATGTTTAAATCATATGAAATATTTGCATGCTTCCTTTCGTAATTATGCCATGTTTTTATTATTCGTAAGATCTCTCGCATGAAATAAATTGCTTACTTGTTTAACGTGTTTATTTAATTGTTTGCTCGTCAAATTAAATAAATGTTTGCATGTGCTCTTTATTATTTATTTGTTTTCAAACCATCGCTAACACTTTCAATTTGCAAGGTAGATCAAGTTCACGCAACGCGAGTACGCTTTCTAGCATCTTCTATTTATTCAATGTTTTCCGTAAATATTACTTATATGCATGTTATTTAAAAAAATGTTAAAAAACTCATCATAATCGTATGCATGATAAAATCAACGCACATGCTTACTTGTTTGAAATCACTTACTTTGTTTATGCCATGAAATTAATTGCTATACATTGATACATGAGCATGGTATCTTCGATCCCACACGGTTATATGCATTCATTAAATCGGTATTATGTTAGTTTTATCCATGATAGGACCACGTAGTAATTAAGCAATCATGCATGGCCCGATGATAAAAAGGGGGGAACGTCCGCTCTAGCATACGAATAAACGGTAACCCCGTCCTTCGGTCCCGATCGGAAATAATAATGTCCCAACGAAAAATGCTAAGATGTAACGTCACCTTTGAGGGCCCAAATCACTTGTGAAAAATGTTTGAATAATCGAAAAGTGGCACAATTTTCGTAACAGGATTTCGGTTGACGCTCTATGATCGTTTACCTTGTCAATGATTGGAAAGTGGCCCGTTTCCGTGCGCGGGATTGGTTGACATGCTTCGATGGTTTATTCATTTTTCGTGTTAAAAATAATAAAAAAGTGGCCCAATTTTCGTAACAGGATTTCGGTTGACGCTCTACGATTGTTTACCTTGTAAATGATTGGAAAGTGGTCCGTTTCCATGCGCAGGATTGGTTGACATGCTGCGATTATTTATTTTCGTGTCAAAAATTAAGCATAGTAACACCTCTCAACTTTATAATCGGTATCCTTTTTAAGGATATGACTCGGGTGCCTACCACTTTCCCGAGTCCATAATACGACCTCAAACTTCCGTTCTTAGGTTTAGAACATATGCGCCTTAGTTTTTAATTTTTTTTATGCCATGACGCTTAGGTTCCCTAAACCTAGAAAATAAATAGGGTGGCGACTTCATTTGCATTATGCGAGGCATCCATCTATGCTCCGCATCCATCCCGAACCTAAACTCATTTTCAACGAAAAAGGGGGTGCGACAGTTTGGCGACTTCACTGGGGACTTTAGGGTCGAAGTCGGTTTTTTTAAAAGGTGTTTGTTTTTTTGATTTACTTGCTTTAATAAACTATTTTCGTGACTATTTGTTATACGCTTTGATCAACTGTCATACGCATTTCATGCATATGCCCTACATCCAAGGGTCGCCTACCAAATAAGTTTAGGAGGGGATTAGTGGCACCCTGGGACTCAAGTCTTGGGTAATGTTCATGAAACTCAACCCGCACAAACCCCTAAAGCTAGTCGAAAGCTTGTATGGTTCCGCAAGGAATAGGTTGACACTGGACGACACTTTAGGGACCATTATATGGTATTATCGGGAACCTTCAGGCTATTAGAAATTAGTCGACGTCAAAAGCCCTCATCATGTGCATCATATTTGTTTTGTCGTAACTTTGGTCGTCATATTTCTACGTTTTTTTTTTCTAAGTATAATTTTTATGATGCATGAAAAAAACCTTAGTAAAATGAATCATTTAATCTACTACCACCTAAACTCCATTTTCAATTTTCCCCAGGATCCCTCCTGCTTTGTTCAAATAACAATGCCTACGTTACTTTCACTTAATACTTTCGGGGGTAGAAGTTTTGATAACCAAGCCGCACGAGGAGATATGCTCAAACCTAGTTTCATCCCCGACATCACAACTAAGATAAAGGTGGAGGTTACGGACTTTGACGTAACCAAGATTAGGAAGTTAAGGAATGAAGAGGAGGCTCAGTTTGCACGCGACTATGGAAATTTATTGACAATGACTGATGTTAGGACCGATTGGGGTTGTATCCGAGCGACCCTAAAATTTTGGGATCCATACTACCGTTGCTTCTCTTTCAACGGAGGGGTAGACTTGACACCTACGTTAGAAGAGTATTTCACCTTGATGGGCTTCACCTCTCCTATTTCGGCCATCTATCGAAATGTTCACCTTGATTCTTCTAGCTTCAAGGCTAGGCTCGATCGCGGTTTGGGAATCGTCACTCATGTGATAGAAGAAAACTACGTGTGGTGTTGGTCGGACATCGAAAAACATTTTTGGAGGTCCAAAGGGCAAGATCGCTTAGGGATTCTAGCCTTTGCGATAGTGGGGCTCGTTTTGTTTCCCAAAATGAAGGACATGATTGACTTCGAAGCAGCCAACGTCTTCTTTGAAATGAAGGCCAACGCTATCAACCCTACAACGGCCATCCTAGCTGTTGCTACCCGATTTTGGATTTTTTTCTCGTCACAATTTTGCATATTTAGCGTTTACCGCATTTAATAGCTCATCTAGGTCAAATTTATGCCGATTCTTGGTCCTAGGCTAGTTTGTTTAATATTGCATGTCATTTCGTGCCTTTTAATTTTTTCGTACTTTTAACTGTCTTTTCGCGAACTTCTATCGGTCTCGAGTAAGTTTTCTCGGACCGAGGCTCTAACGCACTATTTCTTTAATTCATAAATACGTACTATTTTTCTCTTTCACGCCACTTCATTCAGTTTCATTCAATTTTTATCGTAAGGCCATTTATTTTACATCCGAACGTTGTGACACTTCCGAAAGAGAAAATAAATACGTTAAATCAACTTTCGCATTTCTTCACTGTATATTAGTTTTCTTGTCTTATTTTTCTGCACATTGTGGTTTCCTCGGCTCGGATTTATTTTCACTTTCGTACGAATTCGCTCGTACGAAAATATCCCGTTCGTGTCCAATTTCATGCATTAATGACAATTAATGCATGAAATATCCAATTGCCTCACTTTTCTTCCCAGTAGCCTTGCGGACTACAATTGATCATCACAAACTTCAACCCTTCCCATCCATTTAATGCAGCCATCAAAATATCCCTTACTCACGCCATCACCGACGTTCGTTTTCATCATCACGGGCCTCGTCATCAAGCCTCGTCGACAATCTCCAAACCGCCTCCATCTTGCCTATAAATAGAGGCCTTTAAGCAACAAGAAAAGGGGGACGAATCCGGCTCTAGTCCTCATCCTCCCTTTTATTTCATGCTCTCTACTTTCAATTTATTTTGCTTGCGTTTTAATTAATTAATTGCCTTGGTTTCATTTAATTAATTTGCTTTCTGTCTTTAATCATTTTACTTGCTGTTTTTGACTTAATTAATTTTGTTGGCTGCCTCTGTTTATTTTTATGTTTTTTTGCAGGTCACGTCCTCGCCGTTGCCGCTGCTGTTAGCCGGAGTTGCTGCGATGCCTCGCTGCTACTGCTTTGCCGCTGAAGTCGCTGCTGCCGCGCTGGAGCTGCTGCGGTTCTCTGCCGCCGGAGCTGGGCCCGCTGCTGTCTCCTTGCTGTCGCTGCGTGGCTGCTGTGCGGCTGCTGGTCCGTGGCCACTGCTGGAGGTTGAAGACGATGGAACAGGAGAGTTGGAGGGAAAGGTGGCCGGGCTGCTTTAATTAATTGGTTGGTTATGGGCTTGGATAAGCCAAGCCCAAATAGAGAAAGAAGAAGGAAAGGGCAGGTGCAGTGGGCTAGGCAAGGAAAATAAAATGGGCTGCTGGCCCACGCGTGGAAAAGAAAGAAAAAAAGGAAAGGCCTTGCTTGCTTGGCCCAATTGAAAGGAAAAGAAGGGTGAGCCCATCTGCCAAGCTGGGCTGGGCTGGTCAGAGGCAGGTGCAGTGGGCCCGGTCATCGAGGCCCGTGAATTTATTTTCGTCAACGGATCGTTGTAATAATCATTTACGTAATTATTTTAATTGTGGTTTGTAATAATTATTTAAGTAATTATTTTAATTGTGGTTTGTAATAATTAGTTAAGTAATTATTTTGATTATGGTTTGTAATAATTAATTAGATAAATAGTTAAAAAATCATGTATGTTTGTTTATACCTATTTTATTATCAATTGTGGTTAACCTCGGTTTTGAAGGGACGGATCGATCGGGGTTCGTCAAATCGGGTAAGTTTATCTTAAACCATTTTATTTATTCTTATGCTTTGAATGAATGTTTATTTATTACGCTTTGAATGAATATTTATCAAAGAGGTCAAAACCTCGATTACCTCGTATGCATGACCACTTAGAAAACGCTAGAACTACCCTACTCGTATACATGACGTATAGAATTGCTAAAAACAAATAAAAATCAAACTCACATGCACAACATGTTTATATCACTTGTCTTTTATGCCATGAGATCAATTATTTCTTTGTTAAATGATACGCATGATGGCTCCAAAGGCCATGCCAACATATATGCATACATTAATCGGTATCTTGTTAGTTTTTGCCATGATAGATCACGTAGTAACTAAGTCATGCATGACCCAATGATAAAGGGGGAACGTCCGCTATAGCATAGAGACAAAACGGTAACCCCGTTCCTCTGACCCAAACGGAAATAACAAGTCCCAAATGCTAAGATGTAACGTCACCTTCGAGGGCCCAAATTACATGTTTAAAACATATTTTTCTCAAAACACCTCGCATACCGGTAACCTTTTTTAAGGATGTGACTTGGGTGCCTAACACCTTCCCAAGTCCATAAATACGACCTCGAACCGTTGTTCTTTGGTTTAGACCATTGTACCTTAGTTTATTTATTTTTATGCCATGACGATTAGGTTCCCTAAACCTTAGAAAAATTAGGGTGGCGACTTCATTTTGCATGATGTTAAGACAAGTCCAATGCTTGTCTCGCATTGTGGCCCGTCCCGATCCTAAACTCGTTTTCAACGAAAAAGGGGGTGCGACAGTTTGGCGACTTCACTGGGGACTAGTAGGGTCGAAACCGGTTTTATGGTGTTTGCTTTTTTATTATTTACTTGCTTTAAATAAATGGTTTTCGTGATTGTATATGCTATTGGCTTTAATAAATTGTTCATATGCATCTCATGCATAAATGCCTATTGCCGGCCATAACACCAAATAGGATTAGGATTGGTAGTAGTGAAGTCCTGGGGTCCACGCCTTGGTAAGCTTTCATGAACCCTAACTCGGATGTTGAACCCTTTTATGGATTGAGCGCACAGAATCCTTTCATGATTCGGTCAACGCTCTCGTATCCGTTTATAGGGGACCCCTTTTAGGGTAACGTTCGGGAACTTTTTCAACCAGTTAGAAATAGTTGGAGGCACCCCAGCATCTGCAGCATGTTCATGCATCTATGTCATGTTTATGTGTTACGGTTTTACTTTATACTTGTATTTTCCTCATGTTGTATTTTTTTCTGCTAACGCAATAATTTTCTTTTCTTCTTGTAAAAAAACCCCACCTTTACTTGTTCGCTCAAATGGCAACACCCACGATACTTTCACTTAATACTTTCGGGATGTCAAGCTACAGCGATCAGTCGGAACAAGGGGACACGTTGAAATCTGAGTTTTATTCCTGATGTTACAACCAAGATTAGAGCAGAGATGATAGAGTGTGATGCTTCGGGACGTAAGGACAACTACTTCTTCTCGGTTTCAGCTGCGCGCCCTTCTTCCGGGGCCAATATCAATACGATATGCTCAGAGTTTCCACTCGGACAAAACACAAAAGACGTAGCCAACAGGTTGAAATATGCCCACGCCAAAATTCAGATTGTTCTTCTCTCACAAAAAATTGGGACGCAAGGACAGCTACTTCTTCTCGGTTTCAGTTGCGCGTTCTTTTGTTTTGGCCAATATGGACGTAATTGGCTCAGACTTTCTACTTGGTCAAAACATGAAAGACGTAGGCAACACGTTGAGTCATGCGCACGCCAAAATTAAGATTTTTCTGGGCAGCCAATCTCTCACGAAAAAATTCGGAACACAAGGGCAAGTTGCGCCTTCTCGGTCCCAGTTGCGCGTTCTTTTGTTTTGGCTACTATCAACGTGATTTACTCTGGTTTTCCTCTCGTCCAAAACATGAAAGATGTTCCCAACATGTTGAAGTTCGCCCATGCCAAATTTCAGAAAGTTCTGGGCGGCCAATCTCTGGAAAAAATTCTAAACTCGATGACAGCTGCTCTACTCAGCCCCAGCTACGCGTTCTTTTATTTTGGCTAATATCAATACGATGGAATCGGAACTTCCACTCAGACAAAACATGAAAGATGTTCATAACACATTGAATATTTCCCATGCCAAGAATGGGATTTTTCCGAGCAGCACATCACTCGCAAATAATTTGGGCGTAAGGAGGACAGTTTTCTCGGTCTCAGCCGCGCGATCTTTTACTTAGGCCAATATGGATACGATGGACTCAGAATTTCCACTCAGCCAAAGCACGAAATGTTGATAACGGATTGAGGTAGGCCCATGACAAAAATGGGATTTTTCTGGGTGGCTCATCTCTCACGAACGGTGAAGGCGCAAGGATAACTGAAGACACGCGATTTTGTCAAGAAAATGCGATTTGTTGCCTCTCCTCGCACTGTATCGGGTCTTTAGCCTCTAGAGATGATTTTGAAGCCATCATCAAGGCCCATCCTTCACCAAAAGATAGGCCTTCTCCCCTCATAACTCCAAGCCCATGGCGTAACTTTCATCGCCCTACTCCTCGAGCTAAGACCTTTCGACAGGAGGCCTCGCTCCTCAATTGATGGTATGCTCATAAACTCATCACGAAAGGAGAGTTCCAAGCATGATAAACACTAGCCACTCGCACGGGTTTATTTTGAGGGTTTCGTTGATGGCATCCAAGATCACATTGCGTCGTAGGAATGAATAAAAGCTTCCTTCGTATCTTCACCAAGAAAGCCAATTCGAAGTGTCGCCTTCTCATTCGTCCTAAAAGTATTAAGTGAAAGTGTGGCCGGAAGAATGAACAAGCAGCGTAGAGGCCTCGAGATTGCATCGCCCATACTTATTTCTTTTCACTTGTCTTTTTCAGGTTAATGATGGCTCCTAGGAAGCGAACTAACCCCCACTTTTTCATCAAATTTTGTGTGGCGGTTCACAACCCCACGTTCGTCAAAATTTCTAATTTTCAGTTTATTCTGAATTTAGGCACTACTAATTAGTTTCTTTTCTTTCCTACTTGCAGGACGGAGGTATGAAGGGAAGACATACACATTAGTCGAGCCTACGACTTTAAACAAGGGCGCTTCGTGGGAGGCAACCTACGTGTTCTTCTCAATATTTCTATTTTTCGTCAATATTAAATTCAACATCTTGGGATACATTTTTCCTATGAATTTATTATTTAATTATCTTTTACATTTCAGATGCAACGATACTTTCCAACTTGGGGGCAAGCAAGTGAAGTGACGACCAGAAGAAGGTGTCGAAAAATGTCAAAGCTCATTTTTCAGGGAAGTCGTCCTTTCACACTTCAACTATTTATGTTTATGCAATTTACATTTCCACAATTTTACCTTTCAGGTGCAACGAGGCTTGTGAACTTGGGGGCAAGCAGGTGAAGTGACGACCAAAAGAAGGCGTCGAAAAATGTCAAAGCTCATTTTTCAGGGAAGTTGTCCTTTCACACTTTTGCAATTTCCCCTTTCGCAATTTACGTTTTTGTAATTTATATTTTTGCAATTTACGTTTCTGCAAATTTACATTTCAGGTACAATAAGACTTGCAAACTTGGGGGCAAGCGAATGAAGTGACGACCAAAAGAAGGCATCGAAAAATGTCAAAGCCCATTTTTCAGGGAAGTTGTCCTTTACCTTTTTTGCAATTTCCCTTTCCGCAATTTACGTTTCCGTAATTTATGTTTTCGCAATTTACATTTCTGCAATTTACATTTCTGCAATTTACATTGTCCATAATTTTAGAAATTATTACGATTTATGTTGTTACAAACATGCGCGCATAAGGTTTGCTAAAATTCTCAGTTTTTCACGAAATTTTCCTTTAAACATTTACTATTTGGGCTAAAAAAAAGAGAGGGGAAAACAAAAAAAACTCACGTTTTGAACACTTTAAATCAAGCACATTCATCATTTTTAACTTGTACGTTCATTAGAAATTATATAAACATGCACGATATTGTCTGTTAACTCTTATGTCCGTGGCATATTTAGACGTAAGCGATCATAAAAATATCCATGTGAGTACTATGGGCCTTCACGCCTTATTTTCGTTCATGAGTGTAAATGCTAAACTAGGTGCTAGTTAGATTTGCATAATATCCTGGGTACATGAACTGTCAGACATGGGATAGCGGTAAGATGACATTGGACTTTGCTTTTGCTCTTCTTCCACATTTTTCTTTTTTTAACTTTTTTTACTCTCAAACACATATTTTGTACACCATGTACAACTCTATCAAACACTCAAAACCAAGCCTCTTATTTTCTCCTAACCAAGTGAGTAGTGCTCGACTGGGACCGCTAGACTGGAGCACACATCTAACAAGGGAATGACAAGAAGGAACCTTTAGAGGATCGCTGACAAAACAACGTCGGAAGAAGGCCAAGTAAAACAAGACTTGGAGGCTTCTGCCAAAGATAGAGAGGATGATAGACCAAACAAGAGATTGTACTTCCTTTGCCTACCCCCCCCCCCCCCCCCCCCCCCCCCAAAAAAAAAAAAAGAGAAAAAAAAAGAAAAAAAAGAGATCAAAAGAATCAAAATCAAAAAGAGAATGTTCAAGGAACACAAAACAACAGAAGAAGCAAGCACATATCAAAAGAATCTATCAAACATCAACAGCAAAATGATCTCAAAAGGAAAGGAGATCATTCCCTGCAAACATCACAGAACTTGGGCACAGGGCCCTAAAAACAATCAAGAAAGAAACATCTCCAGCAAAGATTCAAGAATTTGTGCACTTTGCTCTCACCACGATCAAATCGTCGAGCATCGTTCACCACAATTTGACTTCATCACAATCAGTCGTCGAGCACGAACCTTTGGCAAAAAGAGACTACAAACACAACACCTCTCTCTTCTTCTACAAATTCCTCCCTTTCTCCTCCCTTGCAAAGTCCTATTGATTATCAGCAGGCCCATGCATGTGCATCTTCATTTGAAGTCTATTCACTCGGATTGACATTGCAAATTTAATTTTTGTGCTATGTTTACTGCATTTTTAGGAGTGTAAACACATAGCTCTATTTTCTGAGCGTGAGCGCAAACACTAATATCTGGTGAGGATTGCTTATGGCTACATGTCATGGGAAAGTCTTGTTCTTGAGGTCGTTATTTCCTGAGCAAGACGTAGACGTTATCTAGACTTGAATCAACCATGTTCATATAACGAAAATTGGACGAACATTTTTCAAAAAAAAAAAATATGCTTGAATTTATTTCCTCTTAAACAAAGAGGTCATTTTCATTCCACAAAAAGACTTGGGGGCAAGCCATGGGTTAAATGTAGAAATATTTAATATTTCGCACATAGGTCATTTGCTCTCCCTTTTTCTATCTGTTGCTGCTTTGTGTTTGCTTCTTTCCTATTTGCAGGACACAGATACACTTCGTTGGAATCATGCCTCAAATTGGGTCTTCGATGAAGAAATCGTTGTAAAGCCCTCACCTTGGATTTTCATTAAATCCAATCAACAAACGAATGAAGAACGTTACCACTCCTCAATCATGGGTCTTCGATGAAGAAATCGTTGTAAAGCCCTCACCTTGGATTTTCATTAAAATCCAATCAACAAACGAATGGAGAACGTTACCACTCCTCAATCATGGGTCTTCGATGAAGAAATCGTTGTAAAGCCCTCACCTTGGATTTTCATTAAAATCCAATCAACAAACGAATGGAGAACGTTACCACTCCTCAATCATGGGTCTTCGATGAAGAAATCGTTGTAAAGCCCTCACCTTGGATTTTCATTAAAATCCAATCAACAAACGAATGGAGAACGTTACCACTCCTCAATCATGGGTCTTCGATGAAGGAATCGTTGTAAAACCCTCGTCATCTTAGATTTCCACTAAAATCCAACCAACTTCGAATGGAGAACGTTACCACTCCTTCAACAATGGGTCTTTGATCACAACATCGTTGTAAAGCCCTCGCCATCTTGGATTTTCGTCAAAATCCAATCAACATCGAATGGAGTACGTTACCACTCCCAAATCAAATTCATGTGGCGGATCACGCTCCCTCACGTTCAAATCAATTTCAATCCATACGGTAAGTTCAAGGTAAGACTTACTTTTCCTTTACACCATCTGTTTAGTGTTGTGATAGGTCACGTCCCCACATACACCTTGTCATTTAAAAAGTTGTGATTGGTCACGTCCCCACATCTTGTCTGTTTAGCGTTGTGTTCAGGTCACGTCCCCACATCGTTGTCTTTAAAAAGTTGTGATTGGTCACGTCCCCACATCTTGTCTGTTTAGTGTTGTGATAGGTCACGTCCCCACATACACCTTGTCATTTAAAATGTTGCGATTGGTCACGTCCCCGCATCTTGTCATTTAAAAAGTTGTGATTGGTCACGTCCCCACATCTTGTCTGTTTAGCGTTGTGTTCAGGTCACGTCCCCACATCGTGTCTTTAAAAAGTTGTGATTGGTCACGTCCCCACATCTTGTCTGTTTAGTGTTGTGATAGGTCACGTCCTCACATACACCTTGTCTATCTACTACTCCTCCTTGAGCGACTACTTTTCTGCATATCTAAATACTCCTCTTTGAGCGACTACTTTTCTGCATATCTATGTAACTCCTCCTTGAGCGACTATATTTTCAGCACCAGCGTCCGGAGAGCGATAGCCTCGCACGGACACACATTTACACCAACGCGGTGGCTTCCAACCACTCGACAAACGCAGTGGCTTTCAACCACTCGACAACGCATTGGCTTTCAACCACTCGACAAACGCAGTGGCTTTCAACCACTCGACAACGCATTGGCTTTCAACCACTCGACAAACGCAGTGGCTTTCAACCACTCGACAAACGCAGTGGCTTTCAACCACTCGACAAACGCATTGGCTTTCAACCACTCGAAAACGCATTGGCTTTCAACCACTCGACAAACGCAGTGGCTTTCAACCACTCGACAAACGCATTGGCTTTCAACCACTCGACAATGCAGCGGCTTTCAACCACTCGACAAACGCAGTGACTTTCAACCACTCGACAATGCAGCGGCTTCCAACCACTCGCCATCTTCCCCGCTTTTTGTAACACTTCCCTCAATATCCGACCAAAGGTACGTTGCTTTGAACTAAAGGTGCGTCCCAACTCTCATTTACAAAATTCTGTCATTTAAATTCATGTCTAATTACTACTCCTCCTTGAGCGACTATACCTTTCGATTCATGTCATTTAAATTCATGTCTAATTACTACTCCTCCTTGAGCGACTATATCTTTCAATTCCTGTCTTTGAAATCAAGTCATAACCAAAATCTCCTCCTTGAGCGACTACATTTATGCAAAACCTCCTCCTTGAGCGACTACCTTTTTGCCAACCAAAATCTCCTCCTTGAGCGACTACATTTCTGCATAATCTCCTCCTTGAGCAACTACATTTCTGCATAATCTCCTCTTTGAGCAACCATGTCTTTACATAATTCTACATTTCTGCATAATTATTACTCCTCCTTGAGCGACTATATTTTCAGCACCAGCGTCCGTGACTGCGATAGCCTCGCCCGGATATCTTTACCTTTCAGCATCGTCCGCGACTGCGATAGCCTCGCCCGGATATCTTTACCTTTCAGCATCGTCCGTGACTGCGATAGCCTCGCCCGGATATCCTTACCTTTCAGCATCGTCCGTGACTGCGATAGTCTCGCCCGGATATCTTTACCTTTCAACATCGTCCGAAGAGCAATAGCCTCGCACGGACACACATTTACATTTTCCGCAACAACGCCCGGAGAGCGATAGCCTCGCACGGACCTGCAATCTCATTTTATTCATGCCATCATCTGGCAATGTGATAGCCTCACCCATACCAGAATCTAAAGCTCACCCCACTCTCAGGTAAGTCTTCATCATTTCCAAAACGTGGTAAATACTTGGGGCAACCGTCTTTACTGCTAATCAAAAATTTCAGTTACACTGTATTTTTGATCAGACAGTAAAGAGGGGGCAACTGTTGCTACCCGATTTTGGATTTTTTTCTCGTCACAATTTTGCATATTTAGTGTTTACCGCATTTAATAGCTTGTCTAGGTCAAATTTATGCCGATTCTTGGTCCTAGGCTAGTTTGTTTAATATTGCATGTCATTTCGTGCCTTTTAATTTTTTCGTACTTTTAACTGTCTTTTCGCGAACTTCTATCGGTCTCGAGTAAGTTTTCTCGGACCGAGGCTCGAACGCACTATTTCTTTAACTGATAAATACATACTATTTTTCTCTTTCACGCCACTTCATTCAGTTTCGTTCAATTTTTATCGTAAGGGCATTTATTTTACGTCCGAACGTTTTGACACTTCCGAAAGAGAAAATAAATACGTTAAATCAACTTTCGCATTTCTTCACTGTATATTAGTTTTCTTGTCTTATTTTTCTGCACGTCGTGGTTTCCTCGGCTCGGATTTATTTTCACTTTCTTACGAATTCGTTCGTACGAAAATATCCCGTTCGTGTCCAATTTCATGCATTAATGACAATTAATGCATGAAATATCCAATTGCCTCACTTTTCTTCCCAGTAGCCTTGCGGACTACAATTGATCATCACAAACTTCAACCCTTCCCATCCATTTAATGCAGCCATCAAAATATCCCTTACTCACGCCATCACCGACGTTCGTTTTCATCATCACGGGCCTCGTCATCAAGCCTCGTCGACAATCTCCAAACCGCCTCCATCTTGCCTGTAAATAGAGGCCTTTAAGCAACAAGAAAAGGGGACGAATCCGGCTCTAGTCCTCCCCCTCCCTTTTATTTCATGCTCTCTACTTTCAATTTATTTTGCTTGCGTTTTAATTAATTAATTGCCTTGGTTTCATTTAATTAATTTGCTTTCTGTCTTTAATCATTTTACTTGCTGTTTTTGACTTAATTAATTTTGTTGGCTGCCTCTGTTTATTTTTATGTTTTTTTGCAGGTCACGTCCTCGCCGTTGCCGCTGCTGTTAGCCGGAGTTGCTGCGATGCCTCGCTGCTGCTGCTTTGCCGCTGAAGTCGCTGCTGCCGCGCTGGAGCTGCTGCGGTTCTCTGCCGCCGGAGCTGGGCCCGCTGCTGTCTCCTTGCTGTCGCTGCGTGGCTGCTGTGCGGCTGCTGGTCCGTGGCCACTGCTGGAGGTTGAAGACGATGGAACAGGAGAGTTGGAGGGAAAGGTGGCAGGGCTGCTTTAATTAATTGGTTGGTTATGAGCCAAGCCCAAATAGAGAAAGAAGAAGGAAAGGGCAGGTGCAGTGGGCTAGGCAAGGAAAATAAAATGGGCTGCTGGCCCACGCGTGGAAAAGAAAGAAAAAAAGGAAAGGCCTTGCTTGCTTGGCCCAATTGAAAGGAAAATAAGGGTGAGCCCATCTGCCAAGCTGGGCTGGGCTGGTCAGAGGCAGGTGTAGTGGGCCCGGTCATCGAGGCCCGTAAATTTATTTTCGTCAACGGATCGTTGTAATAATCATTTACGTAATTATTTTAATTGTGGTTTGTAATAATTATTTAAGTAATTATTTTAATTGTGGTTTGTAATAATTAGTTAATTAATTATTTTGATTATGGTTTGTAATAATTAATTAGATAAATAGTTAAAAAATCATGTATGTTTGTTTATACCTATTTTATTATCAATTGTCGTTAACCTCGGTTTTGAAGGGACGGATCGATCAGGGTTCGTCAAATCGGGTAAGTTTATCTTAAACCATTTTATTTATTTTTATGTTTTGAATGAATGTTTATTTATTACGCTTTGAATGAATATTTATCAAAGAGGTCAAAACCTTGATTACCTCGTATGCATGGCCACTTAGAAAACGCTAGAACTACCCTACTCGTATACATGAATATAGAATTGCTAAAAACAAATAAAAATCAAACTCACATGCACAACATGTTTATATCACTTGTCTTTTATGCCATGAGATCAATTATTTCTTTGTTAAATGATACGCATGATGGCTCCAAAGGCCATGCCAACATATATGCATACATTAATCGGTATCTTGTTAGTTTTTGCCATGATAGATCACGTAGTAACTAAGTCATGCATGACCCAATGATAAAGGGGGAACGTCCGCTCTAGCATAGAGATAAAACGGTAACCCCGTTCCTCTGACCCAAACGGAAATAACAAGTCCCAAATGCTAAGATGTAACGTCACCTTGAGGGCCCAAATTACATGTTTAAAACATATTTTTCTCAAAACACCTCGCATACCGGTAACCTTTTTTAAGGATGTGACTTGGGTGCCTAACACCTTCCCAAGTCCATAAATACGACCTCAAACCGTTGTTCTTTGGTTTAGACCATTGTACCTTAGTTTATTTATTTTTATGCCATGACGATTAGGTTCCCTAAACCTTAGAAAAATTAGGGTGGCGACTTCATTTTGCATGATGTTAAGACAAGTCCAACGCTTGTCTCGCATTGTGGCCCGTCCTGTTCCTAAACTCATTTTCAACGAAAAAGGGGGTGCGACACTAGCCGAGACCTTCCGTTCCTTGGACTTTTGCTGAAGGAAAGGCAAAGGGAAACTCACATGCTGCACTCAGTTGTTAACAGCTTGGCTACTCAGCCACTTCAAGCAAGCACCAAGTCGATCTCTCTTCCCGGCAATCCACTCCGGTTCGGGCCCCTTGATCGAAGTCATAACCGCAATAACCACCAACCATTGGGAGATGGAAGGCAAAAATGTTTGGGTTGATAGGTTCCAAAACCTCTCAGAAGAAGACTTCGATTGACATGCCAAGTGGCTATGAGCTACTAATCCTATAGTTTGCTGTGGGTCTTTACCATGGGTTCCTTTGATCGGAGCTCGAGGGTGTGTCCATTATTATCCCGCCCTCGCCTTGCGACAATTTTGCATCATGTAAATAATCCCCGCAACATTTGGCATGACAGAGTCAAGCCTATCACATGCAACGGAGAATCTGAATTGCCTCCAATACGCCCACGATTGGACTCATACTTTTTGCCTCGTTGGACACACCGTCCCCACCTTGCCGATGCTAGAATACCCACAATGGAGGAAGAATCGAGCCAATGACAATATTCTACCCCACCCCAAAAATCACAAACCTATGGAAGAAGAAGGCGAGTCCCACACCGGTAAAGTACTCGAGGTCATGGCCCACGCCCAGTTAATGAATCGGCTGCACATAGTAATAGAAGAAAGGAATCAGTTCGCCTTAGAAAAGAAAAGCTTGTTGGCAGAAAAAATGGACCTAGAGCTCAAGGTGTGCGAATGGGAAAGACGCCACCAACACAATATCCGGAGGGGCTTGGCCAATCAAAAATCGGCTTTCGACGACTTCGAGAAGTGCATGGGCGGGGAAGTGTGCAAGAGGGAAGCATCTAGCACATTAATCAAGGACAAAAATGCGGTGATAAAGGTTTTGACGACTCAGGCCAATGAGAAAAACGGGGAAAGCCAAACCTTATGAGCACGAGTGGCTGCGCTAGAAGCCGAAGTGATGATGCAAAGGGGAGAAATGACGTCATTAGAATACTTTTGGGGATGAACAAGCGGAGCCTAACTTCCGAGGATGGCGCCTTCAAGAGAAAGAACATGCACCCGACGCTTTCAAAATTTTGCCTTTTTGCCCATTGTAATTTCTAGACTTTGTCTACTAGCTTGTAGTTAAATATAGATGGTTGATCCAATATATATTGGTTGTGTCCTTTTTGAGAAAAAACATCAATGACAGCTCGTAAATTATTCGGATAAATTATATGAGTTTTTCTCTTCACTTTACAAAAAATATTAAAAGACCATTACCCACCAATATGTGACTCTCCTAAAAAATTAAAACGATATAGGAAGCCAAAAAAAAGCACCAATACAAAAGACTGACCTTGGAAATAAAAGCACACTCACCAAAAAAATTCAGAACGCAAGAGTAGTTGTTTTGAGTTCAGCCGCGCGCTCTTTTACCTTGGCCAATATGGATATGATTTACTTGGAATTCTCACTCGGCTAAAACACTAAAAACGTTGATAACGGATTGAATTGTCCACACCAAATTTAAGAATTTTCTAGGTGACACATCTCCCACAACAAATTTAGACGTGAAGATGGCTGTTTTCCTCGGTTTCAGCTGCGCTCTTTTATTTTGGCCAATATCAATATGATTGGCGTGGAATTCCCACTCCTCTAAAACACGAAAAACGTTGATAACGGATTGAAGTTTTCCAATACCAAATTTCACAATTTTTGGGGCGACAAATCTCCCACAAACAATTTAGACGTGAAGATGGCTATTTTCTTCGATCTCAGCTGCGCGCTCTTTTGTTTTGGCTAATATCAATACGATTGGTGTGGAATTACCACTCGGCTAAAACATAGGAAACGTTGATAACGGATTGAAGTGTTCCCACACCAAATTTCAGAATTTTCTGGGTGACACATCTCCCATAAACAATTTAGACGTGAAGATGGCTGTTTTCCTCCGTCTCAGCTGCGCGCTCTTGTGTTTTGGCCAATATCAATATGATTGGCACAGAATTACCACTCGGCTAAAACACAAAAAACATTAATAACGGATTGAAGTTTTCCCACACAAAATTTCAGAATTTTTTGGGAGACAAATCTCCCACAAAAAAATTTAGACGTGAAGATGGCTGTTTTCCTCTGTCTCAGCTGCGGCTCTTTTATTTTAGCCAATATTAATGCGATTGGTGTGGAATTCCCACTCGGCTAAAACATGAAAAATGTTGATAATGGGCTGAATATTTCCCACACCAAATTTCAGAATTTTCTGGCTGACACATCTCCCAAAAAAAATTTAGACGTAAAGATAGCTGTTTTCCTCGGTCTCAGCTGCGTGCTCTTTTGTTTTGGCCAATATCAATACGATTGGCACGAAATTCCTGCTCGGCTAAAACACAAAAAACATTGATAACAGGTTGAAGTTTACCCACACCAAATTTCATAATATTTTGGGCAGCTCATATCTCACAAAACCAATCGGAGTTCAAGAATCTTATGGTTATTACAAAACGAAGCTAAAAAAAATATAATATACTGATTTTTCGCGAAACTTCGGCGTCCTGACCACGGCGTTATTACGCCAACATCAGTAGCCTCGAGACAGCTCCCGACGTGATTATGCCTAACGCACGACGTGATTACGTCACAAACAGAAGCTCAAGCCTCTTCAAATCACTCCACGGCGTCATTACGCCCAACGCACGACGTGATTACGTCACAAATAGAAGCTCAAGCCTTTTCAGATCACTCCACGACGTCATTACGCCCAACGCACGACGTGATTACATCACAAACAGAAGCTCAAGCCTCTTCAGATCACTCCACGACGTCATTACGCCCAACGCAAGACGTGATTACGTCACAAACAGAAGCTCAAGCCTTTTCAAATCACTCCACGACGTCATTACTCCCAACGCATGACGTGATTACGTCACAAACAGAAGCTCAAGCCTCTTCAAATCACTCCACGACATCATTACGCCCAACGCACAACGTAATTATGTCACAAACAAAAGCTCAAGCCTCTTCAAATCACTCCACGACGTCATTACGCCCACAACCCAACGTAATTATGTCGCAAACAGAAGCTCAAGCCTCTTCAAATCACTCTGCGGTGTCATTACGTTCCGTTCGTGGCGTGATTACGAAGGACAACAGCTCCTTCTCGGTCTCAGCTGCGCGCTCTTTTACCTTGGCCAGTATGAATGCGATTGGCTCCAAGTTTCCACTCGGCCAAAACATGAAAGATGTTGATAACGGGCTGAATATTTCCCATACCAAAGATGGGATTTTTCTGGGCAGCGCATCACTCGCAAATAATTTGGACGTAAGGATGACAGTTTTTCTCGAGTTCAGCCGCGCGCTCTTTTTCCTTGGCCAATATGGATACGATTGGCTCAGAATTTCTACTCGGGAAAAACATGAAAGATGTTGATAACGGGCCAAAGATTTCCCATACCAAAGATCAGATTTTTCTGGGCAGCGTATCATTCACAAATAATTTGGACGTAAAGATAGTTGTTTCTTCTCCCTTTCAGCCGCACACACTTTTGTTTTGACCAATATGGATGCGATTTGCTAAAAATTTCCGCTCGGCTAAAACACGAAAGGCATTGATAACAGACAAAAGATAAATGAAAAGATTGAGAAGGAAGAGTCAGACGCGGCCGATTCATCGTGGACATGCACGGAATTTGAAGACCATAAAAAATCGCAAGACGCGCACACCTCATGCACAATGACATGTACAAGCCTTGGTTTCTTCAAAAAATGATAATGAAGAAAGAGTGATCTCGACTTAGCTCTTCATCCAAGACAAAGCTATCCATGGTTACCACGAGGAAAGGCTGACAAACCTTTTTTTTATAAAAAAACACTATTTGCGCGTGCCAACAATTTCTGGCGGCATCACGCCCTGGCTTTGGCATCATCACGCCACGCTCAGCGTCATTACATCTCACCATGGCGTCATCGCGCCACCCTCGACGTCATTACGTTGCACCATGGGCAGAAACAACCCAATTCACATATTATCCCTCTCTCAATCTCGAGCTCTCTCCAAACACTCAACAAGGGTAACTCAATCGACACCCATTCGCAAGTACACCTTTCTCGAAGGACCATGGCCGATCATTACAAATCATCTAATCAGGTGGTCCATTTTCACTTTGGAAGCTAGAGGAAAAATCTTGGAAAAGGAATTGCCTCCAGAAGATACCATCAACCTCCTCCAAGCTGGAGCTTTTTCAAATTAGGACGTGAGACAAAAAAAAATTCCCCCATGTTGCAAAAAAAAAAAATGCTGAAAAGGTCCACCACAAAAGATTCAAATTCACATTCTGCTTCCGATGCTGTTATTCGAGCTAATATGTGCATAGATGTCAAGTTGTCATATAGCCATAGTCGCGCTAACGTGTAGGATTTATTGAAGGAATTTCCACAAAATGCTTAAAGAAAGGTTGAGGGAAGATTCTTTAAAGCCAAGAGCCATAAAAAGGATGAGTGTGCTCATCAAGCTGACTATGACTATAATTAGAAGCAAGTCAGTGAACATGATGAAAACTCTAGGACATATTCCTGGAGTTCGTATCGAGGATGAATTAGAATTTCGAGCTGAGCTGTATTTGATCGGTCTTCATCTACAGTTCACCAAAGGCATCGATTTCTTGAAAGATAAGAATAATGTACTATTTGCCACGAGCATTGTGGCTACTAGCCGCGGATTTTATGACAATTCTATGGGCTTGTGTAATGGAGTTATCATTTATTCAGGTGAAAGTGGGAATCCGAATTGTGCACTGAAGGGTTCGGTTATGGATCAGAAACTTAGGTGTGGAAATCTTGGATTAAAGAAACAGTAAGGGGTATAGGAAACCGGTGAGGGTTGCTATTAAAAGAAGCCAAGGAAAGCAAGATCCTTACGTGGTGGAGGAGTATTGGAAAGTGAGGAAAGGAGATTGTGTTGGGCGTCTTGATCATGGCATAATCACGTCGCCCATGGCATCATTACGTTATAAACCCTGGCGTCATCATGCCCAAAATGCGCAGTCTTCATCAAAAATACGATTTATTACCTCTCCTCGCACCATATCGGTTCCCTTGCTTCTAACATGATCTGAAGCCATCATCAAGACCCATCTTTCATAAAGAGATAGGACCTTGCTCCTTGTGGTTCCAATCAATAGCGTAACTTTCATCTCTCTACTCCTCGAGCTAAGACCTTTTGACATGAGGCCTCGCTTCTCAATTGAGGATATGCTCATGAACCCATCATGAAAGGAGAGTTCCGAGCATGATAAACCCTAGCCACCCACAGGTGTTTGTTTCAAGGGTTTCGTTGATAACATCCAAGATCACATTACGTTGTTGGAAGGAATAAAAACTTCCTTCGCATCTCCACCGAAAACGCCAATCCAAGATGCATCGTCTTTTCATGTCCCCTAAAAGTATCAAGTGAAAGAGTGGCCGGAAGAGTGAATAAGCAGTGTAGAGGCCTTGGGATTGCATGTCATGTATGTTATCACTTATACTCACTATTATTTTCATTTTCAGGATAAACGATGACTCCTAAAAAAACGAGCTATCCCCCCACTTTCGCCAATTTTGATCGCATAACAAATGTGTATAAGGAAGCTTCGCCATAGTCGAGCCTACAACTTTAAACAAGGGCGCTTCATGGGAGGCAACCCATGTGTTCTTTTCAATATTTCTATGTTTTTCGTCAATTTTAAATTCAACATCTGGGGATACCTTTTCCCTATGAATTTACTATTTAATTGTCTCTTCATTTCAGGTGCAACGAGACTTGTAAACTTGGGGGCAAGCGAATGAAGTGACGACCAAAGGAAGGCGTTGAAAAATGTCAAAGCTCATTTTTCAAGGAAGTTGTCCTTTACATTTTTTACAATTTCCCCCTCCGCAATTTACGTTTCTGTAATTTATGTTTTCGTAATTTATATTTCCGCAGTTTTACATTTCAGGTGCAATGAGACTTGTAAACTTGGGGGCAAGCAAGTGAAGTGAGGACCAAAAGAAGGTGTCGAAAAATGTCAAAGCTCATTTTTCAGGGAAGTTGTCCATTACGTTTTTGCAATTTCCTTTTCCGCAATTTACGTCTCCGTAATTTATGTTTTCGCAATTTACATTTTCCTAATTTTAAATTCCCGCTATTTACATTATTGCAAGAGTGCGTGCGTAATGTTTGCAAAATTTCTTAGCTTTTGCCAAAAATACATATTGCTTGGTTTTTTTTTTTTTAAAAAAAAAATCCTATGTTTTTTAACATTCCTTAAATCAAGCATATTCATCATTTTATTAAGTCACGGTTAACTTGTGCGTTCATTAGAAATTGTATAAATATACATGATCTTGTTTGTTAACTCTTGTATCCATGACATGTTTAGACGTAAGCAATCACAAACATATCCCTGTGAGTATTTTGGGCCTTTATGCCTTGTTTCTTTCATGAGTGTAAATGCTAAACTAGGTGCTAGTTAGATTTGCATAATATCCAGGGTACATGAATCATCAGACATGGGATAACGGTAAGATGACATTGGACTTTGCTTTGCTCTTCTTCCACATTTTCATTTTTAACCTTTTTGCCCTCAAAACACATATTTTGTACACCATGTACAACTCTATCAAACACCCAAAAGCCTTTTAACCAAGTGAGTTAGTGCTCGATTGGGACCGCTAAATTGGAGTTACACGTCAAGCAAGGGAATGACAAGGGAGCCCTTAGAGGATTGCTGATAAATCAACGTTAAAAGAAGACCAAATAAAACAAGACTTGGAGGCCTCTACCAAAGACAGAGAGGATGACAAACCAAAAAAAAAAAAAAAACAACAAAAAAAAAGAGCACAAAAAAAAAAAAACAAATAAGAGTGTTCAAAGAACACAATCAACAAAACAACAGCAGAAGCAAACACTTACAAAGAAATGGTCAAACATCAACAGGAAAATAATCTCAAAAAGATCATCGCAACTTGGGCACGATGCCCTCAAAATAATCCAGAAGGAACATCTCAAGCAAGATTCAACAATTTGTGCACTTTGCCCTCGCCACAATCAAATCATCGAGCATCGTTCACGGCAATTTGTCTTCATCACAATCAGTCGTCGAGCACAAAACTCATTAAAACCTTTCGCCCAAAAAAAACACAATCCTTTCTTCTACAAATTCCTCATTTTTTCCTCCTTCGCAAAGTCCGCTCAATTATTAGCAGGCCCATGTATGTGCATCTTTCACTCGAATTGACATTGCAAATTTAATTTTTGTGTTATGTTAATTGCATTTTTAGGAGTGTAAACACAACCTTGTTTACTGAGCGTGAGCGTAAACACTAATATCTGGTGAGGATTGTTTACAGCTACATGTCATGGGAAAGTCTTGTTCTTAAGGTCGTTATTTCCTGAACAAGATGCAGACGTTATCTAGACTTGAATCAATCATGTTTATATAACGAAAAATTGGACGAACATTTTTATCAAAAAATAATAAATGCTTAAATTCATTTTCTTAAACAAATAAATCATCTTAAAAAAAATTTGGGGGCAAGCCATGGGTTAAATATAGGAATATTTGATATTTCTCACATAGGTCATTTGCTCTCTCTTTTTCTATCTGTTGCTGCTTCGTGTTTGCTTCCTTCCTATTTGCAGGACACAGATATGCTTCGTTGGAATCAACCATGGGTCTTCGATGAAGGAATCGTCGTAATGCCCACGCCTTGGATTTTTGGAAAAAATCCAATCAACTTCGAATGGAGCACGTTACCACTTGATTGCATTGCATTTCATCATATTTTATCGTCCATTTACTAGTTTAATTGGACAGTAAACCTACTGATTTATCCTTGATTTCCCCATTTCCTGGCAGTTCTGGTCTGTTGGCAGAATATTGAAGTTTCTGATTTGGAAAGCTGAAGCTGATTTTCCCAGTCTTGGCCAAGACTTCGGCCAAGACACATTCGCATCTAAAGCAGCGCACCAGTCAGATCGTCTTGGCCTAGACTTCGGCCAAGACTCTTTTTCGTGATTACAGATATTTGAGAAGTTGCGTTGGCATCCTTTTGGGCTTCGCTTCGCTTGGGCCTTGGCAGCTGGCAGACCGCTTCTGCTCGCAAATCAGGAGGGATCTGAATCTGATCTTTTGAAGAATCCTAAGGGATCTCCCTCCTTTTGTATTTGTGATTTTGTTTCCGAATTTTAAACAAATTCTATTGTTACAATCTTTTTAGAGATTTTCTAGGAAGTAGAGTTGAAGTAGGACAGAGGAGTTTTAGGGCTATTTAGCCAAACATTGTTCCTCCTCTGTCCGGATCGAATCCGACCCCTTCTTCTCTTTTCCCCTTCTTTGACATTGTTAAACTTTGCTCTGGATTTTATTTAAAATCTCGGATTTATTATTTATGCAAAAAAATATATTGTCTTGTTAATTATGAGTATGATTAACTAAACACCTATTCTTGGTAAGGGTTGATGAGCTGAAGTTCTTATGCATTCGTGAGATTAAACCGTGCTTTATAATCTCTTTACTTGTATTTATTTATTTCTTGAGCTTAATTCATTGCTTACTCACTAGAGACAAGGTTTGATCATCCTTGCACTCTAGTAGAGAAGAGTTGTAGCCGGTCTAGAAGGAAATGGAGCACCCGTCGGCTAGACAAAGTAGGCAACTAGTCTCGAGCTAGACTAGAAGAAATAAGTAATCTAGGCTAAGACCAGATTGACAACCTAGGATCTCCATAGGGAGATACCTTGGCCTAGGTACTGTCTTCCCCTATACCATTGAGGAAGCGAACAACCATTCAAGACAGCAGTCAAACGGATAAACCCTTTAACCAGCAAGGTGTCCCTTGGCTAGGATTATCAGGAAAGGGAGCACCCGCCAGGTAATTTGAAGAGGAGGGAAGACAGGAGTGAACAGAAGTACCTCCACTCTATAGCAGTACTATAAACAGAGACGAATATATTTGACTCCATGATCGAAGCATAAGAACAAAGCTCGCACATCGCCCTTACCTGGAATCTCCTTTTATCTGATTTACTTCAATCTTGACCCCTGTCTTGGCCAAGACTTTGGCCAATACTATTTTAAACTGTTTTCACTTCTTTCTGTTTTGTCTTCAGTTTCAGATTCTACCAAACCAAAACTCAGTGACGAGGAAGTCAACCCAAGAACTACATTTCCTAGAGATCTCTGTGGACGATCCTCTTACCATCATCTACAAACTCTTGTAGACAGTGATAAGTTGTATTTCTACCCCCAATTCCATACCTATTTCACTATTATATTTGACGCGCGATCAAATTTTGGCGCCGTTGCCGGGGATTTCTAACGGTATTTGTAGTTTTTGTTTTTATTTTATGACAGTTGATGACCAGGTCCTCAAGTAGAGAACAAGATTTGTTACCTTGCAATCCCAATCTCACCTGGACCGAAGCACAACTTAGGAGGCAAGCTCTACTAAGAGTAGCCCAAGAAGAGAGAGAATCAGAAGCCTCTAATTCCGGAACAGATCGCAGTCTTGACCATGATCTTGGCCTAGATTCAGACCAAGACGAACTCTTTGGTCTAGACATGGCAGAAAATCTACCAGAACCCACGATGAGGGAGCTGAACAAATCAGCAGAGCAGGAAACCTTTTCCTGCATAGCCTTGCCGCCAGTGGCAAATGATTGGTCGATCAAGACCAATATGGTGGCCAACCTTCCAAGGTTTTATGGTCATACAAACGAGAACCCATTCAAACACTTGAGGAATTTACATGTCCAGTGTGATATGATGAAGCCAGTAGGTGTGAGTATGGAGAGGGCAAAACTGAAATCTTTTCCATGCTCTCTTGAGGGGGCTGCCCAAAATTGGTTCTACAGCCTACCCCACAACACGGTTAACACATTGGCCGAGATGTCCACATTATTCCTCAACAAATACTGGAATGCAACAAAAGCAGGAGTGGCTAGAAAAAATATGGCTGCTATCCAGCAGAGGAATAATGAGGGACTGAGCGAATATCACCAACGGTTCAAAGAATTGCATGAAGTTTGTCCTACACATGGAGTTGCGGATCAGACTATGATCCAATACTTTTATGATGGAATGCTCCTACCTACCAAAGAGAAGGTTGATTCAGCAGCAGGTGGAGCACTGCAAGACTTGACCGTCACCAAAGCCAAGCTTTTACTTCAGACCATGGCAGACAACTGCCAAAATAATACTTCCTCTGAAAGAAACTCAACCCCTTCTAGTCTTTGTTCTATTGATGTCGAGCAAAAATTAGCTGAACTAACTGACATGGTAAAGAACATTTCTGTCAATATTTCAGGTGCAATGACCACAGGGAATCCTAGCCAAGAACAGGTAGCCTCTGTTTGTGGAATCTGCCAGCAGCAGGATCATCAAACGAACAATTGCTACATGGTGCAACACTCTCCTGATGAAGTAACACAAGTAAATGCGGTCTATGGGCAAAACCAAGGAAGTATGCAGAACTTCCCACAAGGGAGTAATCAGTACTCATGGAGAGCACATCCGAACTTTAGATGGAGAGTATACCCCAATCCCTCCAAACCAAAATCAAAATCAGAGTATACCCCAGCAACACCCTGGCCAACCTCCCGTTAACTTTCAAAATTTCGTACCTCGTCCTTCACACCTTAATCCTAGCCAACCTCCTGGCCAAGCCTCCGTGCCTCAACTGCCGCCAGCACCTCAGCCTTTGCAACTTACTGGGCCATCTATGGAGGATACCATCAAAGGTTTGATGGAAATGTAGGAAAACCTGATGCAATCAACTCAATCCACTTTGGCTGAAATGCAGAAGCAGATAAATCAGATGGCCAATCAAGGAAAATTACCATCTAAAACCATAGAAAATCCAAAACACAATGTCAGTGCCATTAGTTTGAGGAGTGGTGCTGTGTTACCAGAGAGGGAAGGAGCGAAAACAGATGAGGAGATGAGAAAAATTCAGTCGGAAGACGTGGATGATGATGAGGAAGAGGAAGTTGAAGCAGAAATAGTCTTGACCAAGACACAGGCCAATACGGAAGTTATCACGGAACCAAAAGAAAAAGAACCTGTCTTGACCAAGACGCATGCCAAGACTGACCTAAGAGAGGAAATCATAGAAATTCCTCCACCATTCCCTCCTAGATCATCGAAGGAGAAGAGGGAAGATGAAAAAAGAGACTTCATGGCTGTTTTCGGGAAAATAGCTGTTAATATTCCCATGTTAGATTTGATTGCAAAAGTCCCCTCTTATGCTAAATTTCTTATGGAACTATGCACTAATAAAAAGAAAATTGCAGGTGTAGAGAGGGTAAATTTAGCACACAACGTCTCGGCAGTACAACAGCTTCCAGAGAAGTGCAAGGATCAAGGGACCTTCACGATTCCGTGCCAAATAGGGAACAAAATCATTGAGAAAGCCCTTTGTGACTTAGGGGCTGGCATCAATGTGATGTCCCTAAGTGAGTTCGAGACTTTGAAGATAGGGACCATGAAGGAAACCGACTTGGTGATCCAGCTGGCTGATCGAACTATTATCAGACCTAAAGGAGTGGTTACAGACGTCTTGGTAATGGTAAATGATTTTATTTATCCAGTGGACTTTTATATAGTTGAAATGAATGTTCAACTGCCCTCTTGCACCACTGATATTTTGTTAGGAAGACCATTCCTAAGGACGTCTAAAGCAAAAATTGATTGCTATGAGGGAAGCATAATTCTAGAATTTTGTGGAAGAATAATTAAATTCAGCATTACTGAGGCCTTAAAACATCCTAATGATTTACATTGTGTTAATTTTCTTGATGTTTTAGACCCAATTACTGAAGAAATAGCTGACATATATATTAACGACCCCCTTGAGTATGTATTAAGCAGGGGAATTTCCACTCAAACACTGGAAGAATTAGAGGAAAGGACTGGAGATCAGAAGGAACTCCAAGAAATTTTGGACAGTTTGGCCGATCAGGAAGATACGGATTTGATCTTGGCCTCGACGTCGGCCAAGACTGCCAACAAAAGAAGGAAAATAGTTAGTTGTCAATATGTGCAGCCATCGGTTCCTAAATTTCTGCCTTCTATTGTGCAGGCACCACAGTTGGAACTGAAAGCTCTGCCAGACCATTTGAAGTACGTCTATCTAGGCCTAGACAACACCCTACCCGTCATAATTTCAGCCAAATTAACGGAGGATGAAGAAGAAAAATCGGTGGCAGTCTTGAAGATGTACAAAGAAGCAATTGGCTGGACCATGACAGATATCAAAGGGATATCAGCCAACATCTGTACCCACAAAATATATGTGGAAGAGGATAAAAAACCTATTCGGCAACCCCAGAGGAGATTAAACCCTCCGATGATGGAAGTAGTTAAAAAGGAAATAATTAAACTGCTTAATTCGGGTGTAATTTATCCTATTTCTGATAGTAATTGGGTGTCCCCTGTGCAGGTAGTCCCGAAGAAAACAGGGATTACAGTCATCGAAGGAGAAGATGGAGCCCAAAGGACAACAAGGATCCAAAACGGATGGAGGGTATGCATTGACTACCGAAGACTGAATCAAGTCACTCGGAAGGATCATTTCCCATTGCCGTTTATTGACCAAATGGTAGAGAGACTCACTGGAAAGTCTCACTACTGCTTCTTGGATGGATACTCGGGGTTTCACCAAATCCCCGTTGCACCCGAAGACCAAGAAAAGACGGCGTTCACTTGTCCATTTGGAACGTTCACCTACAAACGCATGCCATTTAGGCTGTGCAATGCGCCTGCCACCTTTCAAAGGTGCATGGTAAGTATATTTTCCGAATATGTAGAGAAGAGCATCGAGGTGTTCATGGATGATTTTACCGTTTACGGTAATAATTTCGAACAATGTCTACATAATTTAGAAAATATTTTAAAGAGATGTGTTGATACTTGTCTAGTCTTAAACTTTGAAAAATGCCATTTTATGGTAGACCAAGGAATTGTACTTGGCCATGTGATTTCGAAGAAAGGCATTGAAGTGGATCAAGCAAAAATTGACATTATCAAGAACTTGCCTTACCCCTCATGCTTGCGTGAGGTTAGAAGCTTTCTTGGACATGCAGGTTTCTATCGCATGTTCATAAAAGACTTCTCGAAGGTAGCTGAACCGATGTGTAAGTTGCTTCAAAAGGAGGTAGAGTTCGACTTCAATGAGGCATGTCAAAAGTCATTCGATGAGTTGAAGGAACGACTAACCTCAGCACCGATCATCCAAGCGCCAGACTGGAGCTTGCCATTCGAGCTGATGTGTGACGCAAGTGACGCTGCTGTGGGAGCCGTTCTTGGGCAAAAGAAAGGGAAAGATCCGCATGTGATCTATTATGCATCAAAAATGCTAGATGATGCCCAACGAAATTATACCGCTACTGAAAAAGAACTTTTTGCAATAGTTTTTGCCTTGGAGAAATTTAGATCTTACTTATTGGGGACTAAAATTATTGTATTTTCAGACCATGCGGCATTAAAATACGTCTTGGTCAAGCATGAGGCCAAGCCTAGACTAATCCGATGGATCCTTCTATTGCAGGAACACAATCTGGAAATTAAGGACAAGAGTGGCAGGGAAAACCTCGTGGCAGACCACCTTAGCCGCTGCCTAGCAGAAGGAGATCTGGAGCCAGTAAGAGCAGAATTTCCTGATGAAAACTCTTTTCAGTCTCACTGTCTAGCCCGGGGTCTAGGCCTAGACCTCAGCCAAACCCGAGACCATGGTATGCTGAAATTGCGAACTACCTTGCAACAGGTAAACACTATGGAGATATGACTACCTATGAGAGGGTAAAGGTCAAGCATGACAGTAAGTATTATGTCTGGGATGACCCTTATTTATGGAAAATAGGTACTGATCAATTACTAAGGAGGTGTGTCCCTCAAAATGAGACTTTATATATTTTGACTTTTTGTCATTCTCAAGCGTGTGGAGGCCATTTTGGAGCAAGAAGAACAGCTCTAAAAGTCTTAGAGGCCGGTTTTTATTGGCCTAATATTTTTCAGGACAGTTACTTGTTTTGTAAAACATGTCCTGCTTGTCAAAAAGTAGGGAATATTAGTTCCCGAAATGAAATGCCTATGAACTTTATCCTTTCTTGTGAAATCTTTGACTTATGGGGTATAGATTTTATGGGGCCTTTCCCTACTTCCTTTGGCAATAGATATATACTCTTGGCTGTAGATTATGTATCTAAGTGGATAGAGGCGAAAGCCACCAAGAATGATGATGCTAGGACTGTTATTTCCTTCATTAAATCTAACATCTTGAACAGATTTGGAATTCCTCGTGGGATCATTAGTGATCGAGGAACACACTTCTGCAATAAGATTTTGTCTTCCCTTTTCAGGAAATATGGCATCACACATAGGGTATCCACAGCCTATCATCCTCAATCGAACGGCCAAGCGGAAGTTTCGAATAGAGAGGTGAAATCTGTCTTGGCCAAGACAGTAGGCCTAGACAGGCGCGATTGGAGCCAGCGTTTAGATGACGCGTTGTGGGCCTGCAGAACAGCCTACAAAGGTCCAATTGGGATGACGCCTTACAAGTTAGTCTATGGCAAGGCGTGCCACTTACTAGTGGGGTTGCAACACAAGGCGTATTGGGCCATACGAAAGTGCAATTTGAGTTATGACCAAGCTGGGCAAGAGAGAAAGTTACAACTCCATGAGCTAGAGGAGTTGCGAGACCAAGCCTATGACAATCAGTTGATTGTCAAGATCAGAATGAAAGCTTACCACGACAAGAGAATTGTTGGGAAACCTCTCCACACAGGGGAGAAGGTTCTCCTTTATAATTTCCGTTTCAAATTATTTCCTGGAAAACTAAAAACAAAATGGGAAGGCCCTTTTGTTATTACTAATATTTACCCACATGGTGCAGTAGATATTAGAAATGAAAAAACAGGTGCCGAACTCAAAGTGAATGGGCAAAGATTGAAGCCATTCTTCGAAAGTTTCCAGGAAGGAAAGATTTCTGAAAAGGTGGATTTGCCACCAGTTGACACATGAGAAAAATTCTGAGTCAAGCCTAGGACTCTAAATAAGGGCGCTACAAGGGAGGCAACCCTTGCTTTCTCAACTTTTGTATATTTATTTATTTTCCCTTTATTTTTATTTTTATTTTTATTTTCTTTTATTTCCTATAACCCTTTGTTATCATCTTTATTCTTATTCTATTATCTAATTTCTTTTCATTTTATTTATCGAGAATTTTTGTTCCATTTGATTTCTTTGGGTTTCTGTTTTATTTCTGGTTATTTGCAGGAAATTAAGTGTGGGGAGTTTGATGAAGGTTGGCCAAGCTTTTGGGCTAGACTGTTATGCATCAAAGCTGAATTTTCTTAGTTAGTGGGACACGTGTCAGCGCAGTCTTTTTGAGGCTTTTAATTGCTTTTTGAACGGACAAATCCAAAAAGCAATTAAATGGAATTTATGGGAAACGTGGGAAAATCAAACCACCACCTCTGTGTATTCCCCTCTCACTCTGACACTACTTACCCACGTAAACCAACAAATCCGCCCACTCACCTGAGCTCAAAAAGCAATAGTCCCTTCTCCTTCTTCTTCCCCAAATCGCACGCACATCTCAGAAAACCTAAACTCTAAACCACCATGACTGCACCGAATCCGTCGTCACCATCCGACAACCAAGAGGGTAGCGACGACCTCCGTGGTGCTCCGCCGCCAGCTTTTCCGACCGACGGCATCTCAGCCGCGAGACGACTGCTCGAAGTACTGGAGAACACAGATTCAATGTCCTCAGAGGACGACTTGCCTGAGGAATCGAATGAGAGTGTCAAGGGAGTCGACCGAGCAGTGGTCGTGAGTGACGAGGACTCCGATGACGTCCCCCTTGCAAAAAGGATGCGTCCCTCTGCTCCCGCGTCAACTGGAGAGAGAGACAGCCGGCGAGAGAGCAGGCTGTTGAAGAAGATGGCAGCCGCCGGAGCATCAAACCCAGTTCCGACCACCATTGCAGCCCCAAAACCTAAGCCCGCCGCCGCCGCTGCTGTACCCACACCACCACCGCCACCTCCGGCGAAGAAACCTGCCACCACTGCACCACCAAAGAAATCCGGGCGCATCAAGCAGGTGGCCCACAAGAACACGCCGACAAAGAAGCCGGCGAAGATCCCAGATCGATCACCACCGCCGCCAAACCCTAAGAAGGGCAAAACCACTGCCGGTCCCTCTTCTGCCAAATGCAAAGGCAAGCAGCAGGTGATCGAGGAAGTTGCTGCTGAGGACGATGAAGACGTTTCAGTCTTGGCCAAGACTCTGGCCAATACTGCTAAGGTAACTTCTCTTCCTCCCCTGCACACACTCCGAGGCTGGTTGAAATTTGACACACCAGACCTCAAAGCCAAATTGCGTGATTTTCGTCCCTGTGACATTCCTGCGTTTGCTAGATTGGAGTTTGATTTTCTTGATGCTATGGGATTAGGAAATAAAATTAGGGAGTTTGTGTTTGCCATTGGTTGGGTCCCCTTTTTGTCTATTGACTGTGATGCCTATACTGAATTGTGCTTAGAGTTTCACACATCTTTCTGGTTTGACGAGGAAACCTTGTATGTTAGGGGTAGAGACAAACCTGACTTTGCTACTGATGATGTGATTAACTTTCGTTTATGTGATAAATGGAGTCACTTGTCTGTTAATGCTTTCAATTCATTGTTAGGATTTGCATATAGTGAAGAGGCCATTTTTGACTATCCCACCGATTGGGATAATAATACTGCCTTTAGAGAGATCACTGGTGATCCGGATGCTAAGTTCGATAGGAACTCCAAGGCATACGCTATTCTGAACACAGCCCTTAGGATGCTCCATAGAACCTTGTCTATCAACCTTTCGGGGAAGACAAAGGTTTCTGGGAATTTAGCCAAGTGTGAACTGTTTTTGCTTTGGTGTATTTTGCACTAGAAAAAAGTCAACTTAGGCTTATATTTGGTTCAAGTGTTGCATGCCCGTGAGTCTAAAACCAAACTTATTTTTGGGTCCTTGATTACTTGGCTTGCTATTCAAACTGCTAAGCTAGATCCTGCCACTACTGATTTGCATAAGTGTTGCTCCCCTAAAATTCTAGATTTTAGATCCTTCGACCAAATGGGACACTTCCATTTGGACGGAGAGTTTGTTGCTTGTAATACAAGTTTTACACCTGATAACAATCGAGACAACCCTCACGGTGCTACTACACTTGAGGCTCCTACCGGGACGGATTACTATAAGTCCCGTAGTATATCTTCATATCGCCCAGGGACCAGCGAAGGATTCCTAGGATGGTCGACATCAGCGGAGGGGGGACTCACGTGTCTCTATACGCACGGCGCTTTCCCATCCTAGGGAACTGCGAGGTTATCGCTCCCAGCAACCCTGTTAGATATCGCTCATGACGTCACTTACTGGCATCGCTCGTGACGTCATCACCAGATATCGCCTGGGTCGTTATCGCCAGGTATCGCCATCGAGGCCTATAAATATCCCTACTTTTTCGAACAGAAGGTAAGATCAGGCTGATCCAGCAGAACCTCTTGTTACTTTGTATACCTGAACTGATTTAAGCATCGGAGTGTCTACGCCGGAGCCCCCCTCCGGCGCTTTGCAGGTACATCCGACGACCGACCGTCGCCGTTCCGATCAGACACGACCTCGAATCTTATCAAATGGTGCTTTCATTGAGAGCTTTGGTATATTAAGTTAGAATCCTTAATAGCCAAGCTCCGTTTAGTTGGAAGATTGGAACGGTCATGACCGCAGGATCAGAGCCGATCCGATCATCATCCTCTAATATCCCTTTCTCAATCCGCAGACAGTTATTCCCTCTTGCTACTGCTGATCTCTCTATGACGATGCAACCAATTATTTCGGGATCTCTAGACCGTTCGGTCGGAATTGCAGGGGGACTTGTCTCCCCTCAAACAGTCGTTTCGTCATCTCAGACAGCGGGTTCCGATTTCTCTACTCCTCTTTCGGGGGGATCTATACTTAATCATGAACATCCCTTTGCGATGGAAATAGCGGCCCTTCATTCCCGATTGGAGTATTTGACTGAAATGGCCGCAAGAATCACGCCTGGTGCTTCTGGATCTAGTCTCCCTCCCCGCGTCATGTTCACACCATCTATTGTCGCTGATCGACCTTTATCACCGTTGTTTCTAGAAAACTTTCAGATGCCTTTGTCCGTGGGAGATCCTCCGGTTAGTGTTGTGCAGCTCACTCAAGGAAGAGTAGAGGCTTACGTACCACAGATGCCGCAAGGTATCCTCCCGCAGGGAGATAGGCAACTAGAGGGGGTTAGGAACCGGTGGGACGGACGGAGGGAAGGAGCCAACAGGAGTTTATCTCCCGAGTACAGTGAAAGATCTAGTAGTCGAAGGTATCAAAGTCGATCACCCAGGAGTCACAGTCGATCTCCTAGGTGACATCTTACGCCAGAACCGCGAAATAGGGGGCGTTAGGCTGAAATATCTCCCCCGCGTCATGCGCGTGAAATTCTTGATGATACATCGGGCCACCCGTTTAGCCGCCGTATAAGGCGTCACAGGGTCAGTCGACGCGTGAAGCTTCCCACTGATACTTAGGATGACACCAAGGATCCCATTTCGCATATCAATAAAGTGAAGGATTTTGTTCAGTTTCAGACCCACAGTGATGCGGCGTTATGCCAAATATTTGTTATGACATTGTCGGGTGTCGCGCGTCTCTGGTTTGAAGGTCTCCCTGGTGGATCCATTAATAACTTCTCACAGTTAGAATCTAAATTTCGGAGCAGATTTAGTACGGCGATTCCAATCAGGAAATCTGCCGCCGCGCTATTTGACATACAACGAATGCCTCAAGAAACCTTAAAGGAATTTCTCAGCTGCTTCGATTTGGAAATGTCATTAACGCCGGGCGTCACTATTGATTTTGCTATAGAAGCCCTAAAAAGGAATTGCCGCTACGGAAAATTGAAAGACGCACTCATGGTGGATCCTCCAGTGACTTTAGATGCGTTGAGACTTAAAGCCCATAATTATGCGAAAATGGAAGAAGAAGAAAATAGAGATAGGACGTATAACGTGCCGCACGGGACATCTCAAATTACCGCTACTCCCGCGAAGCCCTTTCTTGACGATCATTTTATCGACGATTACGCCAAGTGGAAGGATCATATCCCCAAAGCCTCTAATAGACAAAAGGGTCATCCTTCGAAGGGAAAGACTTCTGTATCCCCCACTCGACGTCAAGGGGATTCTTATAAAAATCGGACATACGACCCAGATTTTCCTTCCCTTAATGTACCAAGGGCAGAGATTTTAGCGATAGCAGAGCAGCGGAATCTTCCCATCCGTTACCCTACGCTTACAAAACCAGGAGTCCTTCTAGGGAGAAGGGAAAATGCTTATTGTAAATTCCACAAAGCCAGGGGACATTCCACAGAAGCGTACAGAGAATTAAAATTGGCGATAGAACGTCTGATGGAAGAAAGATATGTAGGAGAATTCGCCACCCAAGTAAGAGAAGACGCCAGAAATAAGCCCATGAAAAGGACGGCAGATGAACGACCAGTTCCTCCTTGTGTTTCGCAGAAGGATAATGCTCCCGGAGGAAAAGATAGAGAAACTCTTATGGTTGATGACGAGTACATCCCTATGATTAACATCATCGCGGGAGGAACCCCTTATATGGACGAATCAGAGCAACCGACAGTCGTGAAAGGAGAAAAATGTGCACGGGATGGCACGATAAAAAAAAGAGGCGCGATAGGCATTTTGGATCGAATGATATTATCCTTTTCCGAAGAAGATGAGAAAGACGTTGTCTATCCGCACAATGATGCACTGGTGGTTACACCCGTCATCGCCAGTCATGGAATCAGAAGAACCCTTATTGATAACGGGAGCGCGGTGAACCTCTTTTCGCTGGAAGCGTACAATCTCATGAAACACCCTGACAACGAGCTAACGCCTAGCAAACGGCCTATAGTCGGCGTTGATGGGGTTCCAATCCCTGTCACGGGAGTAATTACTTTGCCCATATATTTCCGAGAAGACACCTATAAACAATCAGGGAACTTGTTGTTCCTTGTCGTGGATTTAAATTTGCCCTACAATGTCGTACTAGGGCGACCTTTTCTCAACCGCTTCGGAGCGGTGATATCTCAGAAGTATCTAAAAATGAAGTACCCCTCCTGGGATGGGGTAGTATCCATAAAAGGGCGATCAAAAGCTGGCGGCGGAATGCTACTCGCTCATGACTCAAAGGAGCTGTGATAGGTATGTGTGTATAGCAGCGAACCCCTACGAGCAGGGTGATGAGAAGCGCGCTCAACCTCTGGACAAAATGGTACCCGTTCCAGTAATCGGCATAAAGGAAGCAAGCTTCCTAATCAGCGAAAAACTCAGCCCAGCGGAAAACCTCCAATTGGCCCGGTTACTGAACAAATGTCAAGGAGATTTCGCGTGGAAACCCGCAGACATGCCAGGTATATCGCGCGAAATAGCCAAGCATCGGCTCAATGTGGACCCAGATGCCCGACCGATTCAATAAAAGCGGCGTGCGTTCTCTAGTGAAAAGGCGTCGGTTGTAGACAAAGAGGTAACAAAACTTCTTAACGTAGGGTTCATCCGCGAAGTTCAATATCCCACCTGGATAGCGAACCCTGTCCTTGTTCCTAAGCCCAATGGGGATTGGCGCATGTGCATCGACTTCACCGATTTGAATGATGCCTGCCCTAAGGATTGCTACCCGCTCCCTCGTATAGATCAGTTAGTTGATTAGACCGCCGGGTACGCTTATTTAAGTTCACTGGACGCCAACTCTGGGTACCATCAGATCCCCATGGCCTTGGAAGATGAAGAAAAGACTACGTTCCTCACTCCAAAGGCCACGTACTGTTATACGGCGATGCCGTTTGGGCTGAAGAACGCTGGGGCGATGTTCCAACGTATGGCAAACAAGATATTCGAAGAACAAATAGGGAGGAATGTGGAAGCATACGTTGACGACATATTGGTAAAAAGCGCGAACTTTCAAGATCACCTGCGGGACTTAAAGGAAGTCTTTGACGTAATGAAAAAGTATCGCATGAAGCTAAATCCTCAAAAATGCATGTTCGCATTTCAGACGGGAAAATTCTTGGGCTACGTGGTCAGCCAAAAAGGTATCCAACCTAACCCTTCAAAGGTTAAGGCCATACAAGACATGATATCGCCAAGAACCATCAAAGAGGTACAAAGGTTAACTGGGCGAGTTATCGCCCTCGGGCGATTCATTTCCAAGCAAGGAGAGAAGTGTTTCCCTTTTTTCAAAGTCATACGAAAGAAAGCCTTGTTCGGGTAGACCCCGGAATGTGAGGAGGCATTTATCGGCCTGAAGGATTATCTATCGTCTGACCTACTGCTGACAAGACCCGAGGCAGGGGATACCTTATATTTGTATCTTGGCGCTGCGGACGAAGTGGTCAGTGCCGTCCTCATTCGCGACGATAACCACGCACATCGCCCGGTCTATTTTGTGAGTCACGTTTTGAAAGATGCGGAGTTACGATACGCTCGAATTGAAAAAATAGCGTTCGCTCTTATTCAGGCTACCCGCAAAATGGACCGATATTTCCAGTCCTATTCTGTTATCATGCTTACGGACCAACCTCTGAAAAGAATATTTCGAAAGCCTGAATCTTCAGGAAGAATGTTGATCTGGGCGCTTGAACTAGAACAGTATGGATTGAGGTATCAGTCTCGACCGTCCGTAAAGGCTCAGATCCTGGCTGATTTCATAGCGGAATGTACCTTTACAGAGGATCCTTTGGCCGGCATACCTGAAGCAGAATGGGGCGATATGGATCTCCCATTTCCGGAAACCTATACAGACCTTTGGATCATCCATGTGGATGGAGCCAAAAACCAAGAGCTGGCGGGAGCTGGAATCTTCATAAATGGGCCGCACGACATGCAAATACGATACGCCATTCGAATCCTACAGCCGTTATCTAATAACGCGACAGAGTATGAGGCGTTGCTAGCCGGGCTCAGAATAGGGAAAGGACTTTCTTCTAAAGGGAGGCACGATACTGGAAGAACAGGAGACCTGCGTCTAAAGATCTGTGGTGATTCCAAGTTAATAATTGACCAGGTCTTAGGGCACTCTTAGGCTCGGGAACCCGTCATGATTCAATATCTCGCCAAAGTAAAGCGAGAATTATTGGAGATAAAGAAAGAGGGCATGCAAGTCAGCTTTGAGCATGTTCCCAGGGAGGAAAATGCTGAAGCTGACAATCTAGCCAAATTGGCCGCGAATCAGGAAGCATCCCTACCCAAAGGCATGTATTATCGTGAGCTATCGGTACCATCCTTCATGGAAGAGCAAGCATCTTTATGTGTGGAAGAGCATGAGAGCGACTGGTGAATTCCCATAATCAAATACTTGAAACATGAGGAACTGCCGGAGGACACCGTTGAAAAGAAGAAGGTGCTGAAACAGGCAGCTCGCTGTACGTACTATGACGGGGATTTGATTCGGAGATGTTTTTCTCACCCAGCTGCCAAATGTATAACTGAACAAGAGGGTCTTCACACCTTGCGCGAAATCTATGAAGGGGTATGTGGTATGCACGTATCAGGTGGCACTCTAGCGGCACAAGTCTTCAGATCTGGATTCTACTGGCCCACCATCCGGAGAGATTGCCACAACTATGTACAAACTTGCCCTAAGTGCCAGGAGTTTGCCAAAATTCCTCGGCGACCTGCTGCTGAAATATCTGAAATTATCGCCCCTTGTCCTTTTGCTAAATGGGGGATCGATATCCTAGGCCCATTCCCAAAGGTAAGGTCCCAACTGAAGTTTGTGATAGTGGCGGTAGACTATTTCACTAAGTGGGCGGAAGCAGAAGAGGTCGCCGCAATCACGGCAGAAAACACTTGGCGTTCCTTCAAACATCAAGTTATCATGAGGTTTGGCGTACCTCGCGTCCTTGTCAGCGATAACGGAACGCAGTTCACCAGCCAATTCTTCAAAGACCAGTGCTCAGAGTTCGGGATCGAGCAACGATTTTCCTCCGTGGCTCATCCGCAAACTAATGGACAGGCGGAAGTAACCAATCGGAGTATCCTCAGCGGTATCAAGAAAAACTTAGAAGGGTCTAAAAAGAAGTGGGCTGATGAGCTGCCATACGTAATGTGGGCGTACCGCATGACTGTTAAGACTAGCATCGGAGAAACACCCTTCACGTTGGCCTTCGGAACCGAAGCTGTTACACCGGTGGAAATTGGAACCATGAGCCTACGGGTGGCTCACTTTCGAGAGGAAAATAATGAGAAAAGGTTGCGAGCTAACCTGGACGCGTTACCAGAAGTCCGAGAAGAAATCCTTCTGAAAATGCAGCATTATAAATAAAAGATGGCCCGTTATCATAACAGGCGCGTCAAGGAGCGATTGCTGAAAGCCGGTGATCTGGTGCTCAGAGACAAGCGAGGGGCAGGATAACGTATGGGAAAACTCAGTCCAAACTGGGATGGACCATATCGCGTCACCCACGTTGTCGGGAAATGAGCCTATCATCTGGAGACACTCGATGGTACACCCTTATCCAACTCTTGGAATATCGCTCGTTTGAAATTATATTACCCAAGAATTTAACTTTATCTGCACCTTTGATTTATGTCAACCCTAACTATGACTAACGCTCGATGAGAGAGCTTTTGTGGGTGTTTGTGGTTGCCTTTGTGCAGATAAAAAAAGGGGTATCTTGGGAGGTGAAAAGTCCTATCCTTGTGATGGTCGGTCTTGATCAGATGACCCACTAAGTGAGGGCACAACCCGACATACCTTGAATTAGCGTCGGATTGAAAGATCCTGGACGCCCTCGGGGGTGAAAAGTCCTATCCTTGTGATGACCGATCTTGATCAGATGGCTCATTAAGTGAGGGCACTACCCGGTATCTTTGGGAGTGAAAAGTCCTTCTCTTGTACTGACCGTTCTCGTGGAGACGGCCCATCAAGATGAGGCACGCCCCAAAGAAATAGAAACTCCGTCTAGAAACAAGAATCATATCTTAACGGCTGGGCTGCTGCAACCCGGCCATTAAGTGAGGACACGGTTCTAGACGCGAGGACAACGCCCAAAAGTGAAAATTCCCCAGCCTTGTGATAGCCGTCCCGATCCGACAGCTCACTAAGATGAGGCACTTTTCGGGCCGATCGCGAAAGGAAGGAAACGCGGAGAATCACGAAATCCCAGCTAGTAACCAGATGTGTAATCCCTGGTGAAGTATAGAGCTGATAGTGAAAGCGATTCATGCGGGTTCCATGGTAACGCCCTATGATGGCAGTGGAAAGGCTCCTACGGGTAATTACTATCCCTCGTAACGTGTTTTTGTTACTGATGGTTTATAATTAGGAATGTGCAGAATACTTTTTCGGGTAGCGGGAGGAGCGATGATCTCGTAAGCATTGATATCGTAAGGCTTACCAGGAAAGCTAATTCGATACCAACTTTAGCAATTTTGATGGGATTGCTAAGGCTCTGCTCGAAAAAGTAAACGCATCGTGATAAAAGGGCGAAGTTAACGCCAAAAGAGTTCGTAAGGAGACGACTAAATGAAAGGAAAGATAGCGATAGAAGTTGTCTGAATACATCAAAATGTTTTAATAGGCTACAAACTTCAGTGGTCAAATAAGGGCAAAAATCTAGTAACGCTCGATTGCTGAGGAAAGAGCGGCAAAGCCTTGAGGCATGTCAACCTTCAGGGTTCCTCCGTTTCTAGCCTGCCGCTTTAGCTTGGCGAAAACCCTCCTCATTAAGATGGGCAGATTTTCGCTTGAAAGCTGCCGTGACCTCATCGGGTTTGTACGCATCGACCCCATGGACTTCCTCAAAGCAATCGACTAAAATAGCGACAGTCTGCTCGACATGCCACAGACTCCTATCGGCCGACTCTTCTTCCAGGGCAGCTTTCTCTTTGGCCAAGGATGATTTCTCATTCTCCAAGACAATATTTTTGGCCCTTTCCGCTGCCAAGACCTCAGAATGTTCTTTCTTCAGCTCCTGATGAGCCAGTATTAGTTGCGTGCGCTCCTCCAGCAACTTCTTCTTCTCATTCCGCTCTCGTGATAATTCCTCCAAGGAGGAGGAAAGAGAGGCAGCCTGACGCTGTACCTCCTCCGCCCAATAATGGAATTTCATCATATTAGTAAAAAGATTGAAGCGTAATGAGCTCACTCTATCAACCTCGGTCTTGGAAAGGAAAGCCTCCCGTTCTGCCGCAGACGCCAATATCTGGGAAGCCAGCAAAGCCGAAACTTCATCCGAGCCATCACCCCCCAATGCCGCCAAACCAGTATTACGGAGATCGTACAGTCCAACTTGATGGGTCACAGCGCCACCCCCACTTATCGGACTAAGATCCGCCGCAAAGTTGAAGGTGGCACCTCCTTCGCCATAACGGTGCAACAGGGGGATGCTCGAAGGAACAAACGCCAGAGGAATAGGAGGGTGAACCTGTGTGGACGAACCCCCTGGAGCAAGATAACCACCATGAGGCTGATAGCCAGAAAAATCCGGCAAGCCCTCTTAATATCCCAGATTGGAGGAATATGCATGAACAAGACCTCCGAAAGAATTGGGCGAAACCTCAAAAGTCTCGCTTGTTCCCAAGTTCGCCAAAAATTCCGAGGAATGTCCTCCCTGGGGAACAACCGTGGAGTCGAAAACGTCCTCAGTTCTGTTCTCCATCCCAGTGGTAGAGGAAGATGGATTTCCCCCCTCACCTTCCGGCCGCTGTCTCTTCTTAGAACCAGTCAGCATGTAACCCAAATTCATATCGCCTGAGGGAGGAGCGGAGGTAGCAACAGCGGTAGTGTCCTGCCAAGAACGCAATATGAAATATAGAAAAGAGAAGCCAAACGACGACAAACATTGAAATGTAGCATATCGTGACTAAAAGGCACCCTTACTGTAACAGTAGTGGAAGGAGGTGCTTCTGAAGAACCTGCCGCGTCTTGTTTTTCTCTTCTTTTTTCCTCTGGCAATGGCCTTAGGAGCCTGGGAAGAAGAAGGCTGGGCAGGAGGAGCAGCAACGGTCATGATAGGAACGCCTGAAGGAATATCAGTATCCCCCTCACCAGCTGAAGAAGAGGATACTTGAGCAAGACTCGCGGAAGTAGCCGGCAGTTCCGTGGGTTTAATAGTAGCTTCCGTGGAGGTAGTTTTCTCCTTTTCTTCTCTTTCTTGAGCCCTTTTCAGGCGTCTCCTTACGCTTTCAGGCTTATAGTTGGGATCCGTCGCTGCGAGATCACAAAGTAACGTCAGCATTAGTATCAACGATAACAAAAAAGGGAGTAACGCAACACTCACGTTTAACACAAGAACGAATGTCCATTCTACAAGCCACTTGACGAATGTGAACGCTGATTTCCAGTTTGAGCAATTTGTTTAACCAGTTTTGTTCACATTGAGGAAGGGTCCCTGGTCGGCTCCAGACGTGATCATCGATGTTTTGGTTAAACCCAGATCGCCACCAGGAACCAGGATCTTCAGGAAGATCTATCACAAAGAACTCCTTTTTCCAAGCATCAACGGAAGACTCGACGTGGAGGAGTTTCCAAGTAAAGGACTTGAGAGAGTCATCGTCGAAGCGGGGCGATATCGTTATCACTCCCCGGCACTTCATCAGCTTAAACAGAGATTTGAGAAGCAGAAGGGAAGGGGAAGTGATCCCTTTGTATTTACAAAGTTCCAGAAAAGCATAAACACAACAATACGCATTTGGGGATAATTGGGCCGGATTCAGATTGCCGGCAACAAGCAAGTCTTTTACAAAAGAGTCGATGGGAAGCCGGAAACCATAACGGAACATTTGTGCATACAAGACCCTACGATTGCCGGTCAAAACGCTGTTCAAACGCATTGACTCAGGGGCAACAATGGCCTTATAATCGTCAGGGATAACAGTATTATAGGCGGCCAAATGCTCATGGAGAGCGGCCTCAGATGTGATAACACTAGCAGTAATATCCATCCTTTTCTCATCGGCAGATTTCGACTCAGAACGGCGAGTCTTAGCCATGGCAGAATTAAAGAAGTAAAAATGAAGAAGACGATGGAGGAAAAAGGAAATACCTTTAGAGAAAAAGCACTTCAAAGAACCTTGAATAGTGGGAAGAAAACAAGACGGCTAAAAGAAAATATGAGAAGGTGGGATGATAAAAGAAAAGGAAAAGAATAAATATTGGTTTTTATAACCCTAGTAATCGAATGAAACGGCGGATGCCACAGTCGTTGCGTGGAAGCGACACGAGGAACAGACTCAGGCAATGAGTGCAATTCTAGAAAAGCGCTACAACGCTTCGATTTCAATAAAGTTCTCGAGCACGCTAGCCCACAGCGCAGGAAGAAATGGACACGTGTGCCTGCACAATCGCGACTTTTCTAATAAGAAGATAGCAAGCATTAAATGCTCTGAAAGCAGGTACCATTTCTTGGAGAAAACAAGAGCGATATCGCAAGAAAGGAGATAACGCAAGATGGCGTTAATTAAAAAGGCAGCTTTTGAGCTATCGCGAAAAAGCGGAATAAAAAATCAAATAGCAGTAAAATACGGATACTGTCGCACAACAAGGCGTTATTACAAGACAAAGAAACAAATAAGCAGAAGAATCCTCTAAATGGAACAACTTCGATTAATCATGGGCCATCGCAGTCACTATTCCCCCGCTCTTCTCCAGAAGAAGGAAGATCTCCCTCACCTTCGCCCAGATCCTTCATTCTCTTGGAAGCGTAATCAGCCAACACTGACGAGTTGACAGTTCCCTGGCGATGGAGACTCATAAATTCAGCGATACAAACCTCCATGGTCTTGTTCTTCCACCAGGCTATCTTTGAAGGTACTTTGGCCAAATCCACATCACGAGATGCTATCTCTTCGCCAAGGAAGATATTCTTTTTGTCAGCCACCACCAATTCCGCCTCCAGAAGTTCTATCTTAGCCTTCCCCTTCGACTTTTCTCGAGCAAGCTCAGCACGACAGTCGTTCAACTCCACCCGAGTTCGCTCCTGAAGCTGCGACAGCTCTGTTACCTTCCCTAAGGCAGCGCTTAGTTCTCCCTTCAAATCAAGAGAAGGCTGAACCTTGTCACGCTGATCTTCGAAAAAGTAATTTAGCTCGCAGAAACTGACCAGCATGTCAGTCAGAAGGCGTGAATGTCGTGCTTCAGGAGGATGCCGTAAGAACTCTTCTTTGTCCTTCGAAGAAGTAAACATTTGCCCCACTATTGGGCCCACCGACTCTTCTCGCGATAGGGGGTCCGATATCCCTAGAGCGCGAAGACCGTCGGTACCAAGGGAAGACAAGTCCAGTTGATATGTGGTGGGACCTTGAAGACTTTGAGAGGAAAGCTTGGCGATATAAGGAGGAGAAAAACTTTTTGCGGAATCACCAATGCCTGAAATCGAAGAAAGAAACAAAGGCTGAGGTTTCTGTGGAGGAGGGTTAAGAGGAGCGATCGGATTCAAAACCGATAAGTTCACATCCGGAATAAAGGAGTGGATAGGAGAGATAGGACCGCCAGACGACAGGGGAGAGCCCACCGCTGCTGAAGCCTCGTTAACTTTGGGAGGAATGGCAGAGGGCACCTTGACCACTTCCGTCACCGGCAAGGCACTCGCGACGTGTGAAGTGTTAACTCCCTCGGAGGGAACAACGTTGACTTCCTCCACGGGAGGAATTAGTGGGTCAGACTTCTCTTTACAAACTCTCTTTACGAGACGCTCCGTCTCGGCGGCCATTTCGTCGCTATCGTCCTCGGTTGACTCCGCTGCGGGTACGCTCTTTCTCGACCTAAGTTTCATCCGTTGGGTAAGGGTGGCATGGCGCAGCTCGGAACCGGTATCCATGCTTTCGCTATCGCTGTCAACCTTTTCAATCACAGGGTTACTCGGAGCCACTCCCTTACCGCGAGATGATAGCCAATTCTCAACGGGAAGGACGAGCGGACGCGCTGCGTGTCGCGACGGTTTTGTTTCTCTTTCCTCGCGGCGGAATAGGCGGACGACTTGAGCCTTCAGGCGGAGGAGAAGGAGGTAACGTCTGAAGTGGCACCACGTTCAGAGGAGCGTCACTTTCCCCGGAGGAGCGACCCTCAGTGTTACCTGCCAATAAAGTATTTTAGTATGGCAAGAAAATCTAAGCGATAAGGTGACAAAAGAAAAACTCACCAACGACACACTCTGGCAAAGGCCTGAACCGAGCAAATTCCCGAATGAGGAAGGGCCCTTCTATTTCTAACAGGGCGGTAACATGAGACACATCCATACTAGATAGCACATCTGGTTTTCGCCAAGTGGCACTGGTAATCTCTCGGTTGAAACAACCGCGCCAGTACCGAGAGGGCAAGCGAAGGGTGAAGAAGCCATTTTTCCAGTTGTCCACGTTCTCTTCGAAACCTTGAAAGTTCCGCCAGAAGAACCGAACAAGGGTATCATTCCAACTTGGGGTAATATCCACCAAGCAGCTGCGACACCTCATGGTGAAAAATGTACGGAACAGATCGAGCGATGGAGCAAAAATATGCTTCATCTCGCACGAACGAAGAAAGTCGTAAAGCCCACACCAGGAAAGTGGAGTTATTTGAACAGGATTGAGATCGTAATGGTTCAGCAGTTTCATCAGAGAAGTATGCAGTGGGAAACGAAATCTGTAGGTAAACATCTTGAAATAAACTAGCCGGAACGTCCCCCACATGGCATTAGTGAGCCGAGTATCCTTCAAAGGGACAAAGGGGCGGTATCCCGTGGGAAAAGTGATACCGTTCTCCTCTAACTCAGCCCTCAAAACCTTATTACAATCAAAAACACTACGAGCTCTCCTAACTTCGGGATCTAGGGGATTTTTGATAAATGCAGAGGATCTAGCGCGAGACATAATGAACTGGAAAAGTAAAGCTATGGCGGTAGAGAAACAAAATACTTGGAGCAAAGAGCCAGTAAACAGGCCGTCGGCACCGGCGAGCAATTGCAGCAAAACTCTCGGGAAGAAAGAAGCACAGAAGAGAGAAAATACGAAGAATTTCGAAGTATTAGCAAAAATACTAAAAGAGAAAAGAGAATTCCTTATAAAGGTTAAACCTAAAAAAGAAACAGCCTGTAAAAATAAAACACGTGCAGAGTGGAAAAGGACGCGTGGGCAGTCACCAGGGTCTTTTAAAGAAGACAGTTACTGATTGAAAACCGAAAGGCAGTTGCACCCACCGAAAGGCACACTTCCACGATAACCCTGGAAACCTGGAAAAAAAATATAAAGGGAGGAAAGCGGCAGGAGAGCGAAAAGAAAATAAAGCGTCATTTTATTATTTTAGGAAAGCCATACGGCATCTACAAAGAGGCATGATATGCACAGCTATTCGCCGTCAGACCAGGAGATGCCATAGCAGTAGACCACGTCATCATCATCATCACCTAAAAACGATGGATCCTCGCCAGCGAGAGGGAAAGGTTCCTCAATCCTCCCCCTGCACGAATTGACGATTGATCTGACTCCTCCTTAATAGCTGGCGATACCGTTCCAATGGCCGAGCAGGCAGAGGGAGCCCTTTGTGGTGACTCGCTAGGAAGGAAAGACGTTCCTTCCCTCTTCGTAGAGAGAGAAGCAAGAGAATCAAAGAATGATCTAGATGCCTTCGCAGCATCCTTCCTCCGCCTCTTGCGGCACCGTCGGCGAACAGGCGGCCTCCAAGGAGGTGACGGAGGAGGATTATCTGAATCAAGAGAAGTCGGAGGAGTTGGGGGAGAATCTCGTGCGGTCGTATCTAAAAAATGAGAATCAACCATGAGATCGCAGATTACTTATCAAAGGAAAAATGAACAAGGAGGTAAATAAAAATGAGGGAAAGAGGATCCCTTTAAATAGCCAGAAAATTGGGAAAAAAGGATCTTCGATCTTCCAACCCGACCCTTGAAGGTGGACACGTGTACAGCCTGAAGTATAAGTAAGGATTTGAAGTCACGCCTGTTGAAATCTTACTTGAATCAAGGAAAACCGCAAAATCGCCCAATCAGTTGCCAGGACAACAGCGGCGTGGATTTAATGCAGAGTAGCCAACCAGAAAACCACTCAGTAGCTGAATCGTTTTCAGTTGGACTAAGAATACCCCCAATGGAAAAAAGATAAAGGGCGCATTAAAGAAGAAGAACAGTTGCAAGGTGGCATAATAAAAATAGTTTATTTATTATGGCCTAATGGCCAAAAAGTACAGTGGCGTGACAAGAGGAAAAGTAAAAAGGGCTCAAAGGGAGCCACTGATATCAGGCGTCAGAGCCAGCGTCTTCAGGTACTTCGGGAAGGTCTCTCAGGGAATCCATGACCAAAATTAAATCATGGGAGGTGGCTCTCATCCCCTTTAGGCAGCACCCCAGCATATCCTTGCGCTGCTGCAGCATGGCGATCACCACTTGAATCCGAGCGATGGAGGCAGCCAGCTTCGACACGCTCTCCAAAGGACTAAAATCCTCCAGAGACGTGGCTCCCAGCCTGGAATGGAGTGGGGTCAGCATCCCCTGCAGCTCCAGGATGTCCTCAGAAGTCTTGACCAGCATGTTCTCTAGGAACCCAACGTCACCATCATTGAGGTTCTTGAGAGAGTGGCCCTTGGAAAGGAGAAATTTTTTAGTCAAATGATCCATAATGCAAGTTGCTAAAGATGATGAGAACGTGGGGGGAAAAAGCTCCCCGATTTATAGGCTCCGAAAGAAGGGCCTTGGAAAAGAAAAGGAGGTCCTCAAAAGGCGAGCCGTCCCGTTACCCTCGAGGGCAGATGGACCTGAAGTTAAAGCAAAAGTCAGTGTTCATGAACTATCCGCGATACAGATGCTCGGAGGGGTACGAGATAGGATATGGAAAAGCGACGAAGGGCACGATATTAAGGGTAGTCATGACGTAAAAGCCATACGGTTACGGGTATCCATAGTGTAAAGCCGCGTTGACGTCGCAGGTAGCCCTAGATGCATAAAACCTCGCCGACCTCACAGGTCTCTAGTGGTATAAAGCCACGTTAATCAGAGGCAGCTGATGGCGTAAAACCGCGTCAATATCGTTGTTCCCTTAAGTGGAAAAGAAAGACAGGACCTGTGTGATCTCAAAATCCCTGTAAGTACAAAGTTTGCTAATTTCTCCATAAGTACCTATCTCCTCTATGTGTTTGCAGTACACTCGAAAGGATGACGGACCGGAACATAGGCGAGCCTACGAAATGACTCGGCTGCAGTCCTTGGCGACATCGCAACTGGCCTGTCTGCAGCTCTCCTGCGACAGGAGTGAAGTTGCAATTTTCTAAGTCCTGCCCAAGGGATCAGGCTGAATAATATCGCTAGGTAAAAGCAATCCCCTAAGAATTACGAACAAGACGGCGGCGTCTCCTGTGGATTTCTTAACGCCTCCAGAGGACGAGGCATGAGACAAAAATGAAGGCCGGGATCTGTTTGCTCGGAGGAAAGCTTCAAATCTGAGCCCTAGCCTGTCGTTTAGACCAACCTGTATCGAGCTAAAGGAGACGAGAAAGCTCGGATATCCTAGGAGCCTATCGCCTTATGAAAGAACAAATCATCACCTAAGATTCCAGACATGGACAGGGAGCGACAACCCTTGGTAAACACTCGAGCTCGTTTTCAGTTGGGCTTATGATAACAATCGAGACAACCCTCACGGTGCTACTACACTTGAGGCTCCTGCCGGGATGGATTCCTATAAGTCTCGTAGTATATCTTCATATCGCCCAGGGACCAGCGAAGGATTCCTAGGATGGTCGACATCAGCGGAGGGGGGACTCACACGTCTCTATACGCACGACGCTTTCCCATCCTAGGAAACTGCGAGGTTATCGCTCCCTGCAGCCCTGTTAGATATCGCTCATGACGTCACTTACTGGCATCGCTCGTGACGTCATCACCAGACATCGCCTGGGTCGTTATCGCCAGGTATCGCCATCGAGGCCTATAAATATCCCTACTTTTTCGAACAGAAGGTAAGATCAGGCTGATCCAGCAGAACCTCTTGTTACTTTGTATCCCTAAACTGACTTAAGCATCGGAGTGTCTACGCCGGAGCCCCCCTCCGGCGCTTTGCAGGTACATCCGACGACCAACCGCCGCCGTTCCTATCAGACACGACCTCGAATCTTATCAACACCAGTTTCGGAGCACATTTTCTCGAAGAAAAATGTAGGGAAGTACAAGTTGCGTCCAGTATAAATCCCTAGAGAAGAAGCAGAGGGCCATATTGCCCAGGATCTAGGCCAAGATGCCGGCCAAGACGTAGGCCAAGATCCTCCTGCCAGTAACACCAATGAACCTCCAGCGTGGGCCAGGAAATTTCAAGCTCGCCAGCTGCTCATCCTTAAGCAGCAGAAGATTATCCTTGATCGTCTAGGCCAAGACAAGCCCCAAGACGCATCGCAAGACCCTTCATCCGCATCCACCAGTGCAGAGGTGCCTCGTTGGGCCAAAATACTTAATGACCGACAAGATGTCCTCCTTGAGCAAATGAAGCTCACCAGGACCAACGTCCTCCATGTGTACCAACATCTTCAAGTCCACCTCAAGTACCTCAGAGCCCTGTACGACAATTTGAGCTCCGACAGTGAGTCCTCTGATGAGGAGGATGCTCCCGAACCATCAGCACCGCCAGCTAAGACACCGCATCCATCTATGCCTCCTCCTGCTCCACGCGAGCCGACAGACCTTCTAGACCAGAGTCTAGGCCAAGCGTCTGGCCAAGACACCCAGCCTCTAGCGGCTTAAGCTGTTTTTACCCCCAGGTCGTGTTTTTTCCTCTCTTTTTAAATTTCTGTCTTTTATTTTCCTTCTCTCCACATAATGAGGACATTGTGTCTTTTAAGTGTGGGGAGGGTGTTTTAATTTCTAGATTTAATTTCTGTTTTGTGATTGTTGTGAGTATTAACTGATGTGTGTTATTTTGAGTCAATTTTTTGTGTTTTAAGTTTTCTTTTTGCATCAGTTTGCCCAGTTTTGAGCCCCCTGTTTGCATGATTTTTATTTTTTTCTTGCATGTTTGAATCTGTTTTGTTGAGTGCACACCAGGAAATCCAGATTTTTACCTAGGCTGTCTAGTGTACAACCGAAACCACATCTAGACACTTGTTTAGGCGAAATAATGTTATAGTAACAGGGAAGCGAATGAGCGCAACTAGATCAATGCCTAAGGGTCATATACTCTAATGGTTCCCAAACATTAGCTATCCACATGGTCGCAAGGACATTTAGCTAAAACTTCAACTCTAATTAGGGTGACTAGGCTAATTGCTAAATGATTTGAGTGTGCTGTTCTATCTAATCTGAGTGTGAGACAGTAAAAAGGTGTTGGAAAGTCATAGGATAGACATAGCAAAGGTGGAAGTTCCCGCAGAAAAGAACAAGCTCTGTCTATGTACTGTGTCTGTAAAAATACAAAGGACACTTAGTATGCCTAAATAAAACAAATAAAAAAGTTATCGCGAGGGCATAGAAAAATTTTGAGAAAAATCTGTCAAAGTGATTCAAATGGCACCAGTCTTTAGGCACTTTTGGATAGATGTCACATGGTGGGACTCAAATCAGTGGTAAGCCTTGTTGCCTTACACTTTATCATAATATCTTGCGAGGTGTCTTGATACCATGTGGATGGGGTATGTTTAGGGCATTGATCTGTCCTTGTTAGTCTAGCATTAGGTCGGCTAGACAAGTGCCTTGGTGATTTTAGTTGTACAGTGAGCAGCCGAAAGAGGAAGTCTGGATATCCTGGTGTCGTTTGTGTTCTTGATGTGTTTTTAATTTTCTTTTCTTTTGAGTCTTTGAGTCTGTATGCTTAGGGGCAAGCATAGTTTAAGTGTGGGGAATTTGATTGCATTGCATTTCATCATGTTTTATCGTCCATTTACTAGTTTAATTGGACAGTAAACCTACTGATTTATCCTTGATTTCCCCTTTTCCTGGCAGTTCTGGTCTGTTGGCAGAATATTGAAGTTTCTGATTTGGAAAGCTGAAGCTGATTTTCCCAGTCTTGGCCAAGACTTCGGCCAAGACACATTCGCATCTAAAGCAGCGCACCAGTTAGATCGTCTTAGCCTAGACTTCGGCCAAGACTCTTTTTCGCGATTAAAGATATTTGAGAAGTTGCGTTGGCATCCTTTTGGGCTTCGCTTTGCTTGGACCTTGGTAGCTGGTAGGCCGCTTCTGTTCGCAAATCAGGAAGGATCTGAATCCGATCTTTTGAAGAATCTTAAGGGATCTCCCTCCTTTTGTATTTGCGATTTTGTTTCCGAATTTCAAACAAATTCTATTGTTACAATCTTTTTAGAGATTTTCTAGGAAGTAGAGTTGAAGTAGGACAGAGGAGTTTTAGGGCTATTTAGCCAAACATTGTTCCTCCTCTGTCCGGATCGAATCCGACCCCTTCTTCTCTTTTCCCCTTCTTTGACATTGTTAAACTTTGCTCTGGATTTTATTTAAAATCTCGGATTTATTATTTATGCAAAAATATATATTGTCTGGTTAATTATGAGTATGATTAACTAAACACCTATTCTTGGTAAGGGTTGATGAGCTGAAGTTCTTATGCATTCGTGAGATTAAACCGTGCTTTATAATCTCTTTACTTGTATTTATTTATTTCTTGAGCTTAATTCATCGCTTACTCACTAGAGACAAGGTTTGATCATCCTTGCACTCTAGTAGAGAAGAGTTGTAGCCGGTCTAGAAGGAAAGGGAGCACCCGTCGGCTAGACAAAGTAGGCAACTAGTCTCGAGCTAGACTAGAAGAAATAAGTAATCAAGGCTAAGACCAGATTGACAACCTAGGATCTCCATAGGGAGATACCTTGGCCTAGGTACTGTCTTCCCCTATACCATTGAGGAAGCGAACAACCATTCAAGACAGCAGTCAAACGGATAAACCCTTTAACCAGCAAGGTGTCCCTTGGCTAGGATTATCAGAAAAGGGAGCACCCGCCAGGTAATTTGAAGAGGAGGGAAGACAGGAGTGAACAGGAGTACCTCCACTCTATAGCAGTACTATAAACAAAGAGACGAATATATTTGGATCCATGATCGAAGCATAAGAACAAAGCTCGCACATCGCCCTTACCTGGAATCTCCTTTTATCGGATTTACTTCAATCTTGACCCCTGTCTTGGCCAAGACTTTGGCCAATACTATTTATAAACTGTTTTCACTTCTTTGAGTTTTGTCTTCAGTTTCAGATTCTACCAAACCAAAACTCAGTGACGAGGAAGTCAACCCAAGAACTACATTTCCTAGAGATCTCTGTGGACGATCCTCTTACCATCATCTACAAACTCTTGTAGACAGTGATAAGTTATATTTCTACCCCCAATTCCATACCTATTTCACTATTATATTTGACGTGTTCGACGCGCGATCACCACTCCTCAACCATGGGTCTTCGATGAAGGAATCGTCGTAATGCCCACGCCTTAGATTTTTGGGAAAAATCCAATCAACATCGAATGGAGCACGTTACCACTCCTCAACCATGGGTCTTCGATGGAAAATGTTGTAATGCCCTCGCCATGGATTTCGTCAAACGAATCCAATCAAGTTGTGAAGAGTGGAATGGCAGTCCAAGATCACCATTCACAAATTCACGTTGAGCCGTCAGAATGCTCAAGCAAAGGTACGTTGCTTTGACCCAAAGGTACGTTCCAACTCTCATTTACTTTTCTGTCAAAACATATGAAGTGTGAGTGTTACCCTCACTTTGCATAATTCTACATTTCTGCATAATTATTATCTCCTCCTTGAGCGACTACTTTTCCGCATATTATATCTAAATACTCCTCCTTGAGCGACTACTTTCCTGTCTATCTAAATACTCCTCCTTGAGCGACTACTTTTCTGCATATTATATCTAAATACTCCTCCTTGAGCGACAACTTTCCTGTCTATCTAAATACTCCTCCTTGAGCGACTACTTTTCTGCATATTATATCTAAATACTCCTCCTTGAGCGACAACTTTCCTGTCTATCTAAATACTCATCTTTGAGCGACTACTTTTCCGCATATTATATCTAAATACTCCTCCTTGAGCAACTACTTTTCCGCATACTATATCTAAATACTCCTCCTTGAGCGACTACTTTTCTGTCTATCTAAATACTCCTCATTGAGCAACTACTTTTCCGCATATTATATCTAAATACTCCTCCTTGAGCGACTACTTTTCTGCATAATTTTTACTCCTCCCTGAGCGACTACATCTTTCAATTCATGCATAATCCCACATCTCAACCCGTTATGATGTATTCAAAACATGGTAAATACTTGGGGCAACCGTCTTTACTGCTTATCAAAAATTTCAGTTACATTGTATTTTTGATCAGACAGTAAAGAGGGGGCAACTGTTGCTACCCGAATTTTCACTTACGTCACAACTTTTTTTTTCATTTTTATTACTTGTCACACTAATAGCCCGCTTTCGTCAAAATTCAATCGATTTTTTATCATGGACTATTTGTTTTAATATTTCGCGTCATTTGAATTTTTCGTATTTTTCTCGTATTTTCGACTAAACCGTATTTTTCGGTTTGCGCAACGCATTTACATATTTTTATGTTTACCGCATTTAATAGCTCATCTAGGTCAAATTCTGCCGATTCTTAGTACTAGGCTAGTTTTTTTAATATTCCGTGTCATTTCGTGCCTTCTCATTTTTTTCGTACTTTCGACTGTCTTTTCGCTAGAACTTTTCTCGGTCCCGAGTAAGTTTCCTCGGATCGTTTCTTTAACTGATAATTACATACTATTTTTCTCTTTCACGCCATCGAGTTTGGTTTCGTTCAATTTTTGTCGTAAGGATATTTATTTTACGTCCGAACTTTTGACATTTTTGAAAGAGAAAATAAATGCATTAAATCAAACTTTCTATTTTTTCACTGTATGCTAGTTTTCGTGTCTTATTATTCTATACATTGTGGTTCCCTTGGTTCGGATTTATTTTCATTTTCGAGCGATTTCGCTCGTACCAAAAATATCCCGTTCGTACCAAAAAATGGGATTTACTCTACATAAATTCCATTTAATTCATCCTCACCCTCTAAATCGACGCCAACTCATTTAGATCACTACAACCTCCCATCTGATCATCCTTGGACACATACCAAAGTAGCTAGCTCACTATTCCGGCTAAAAGATCATCATCACCTTCTCCATTTTCTTCCCGTCGGTTTGCAGCCACACATGCAAACCGACTCCAATTTTTTCTTCTCCTCTATAAATAGCAAGCTTCATACAACAAGAAAAGGGCACCAAAATCTCCTCTTAATCCCAATTTCTTGCACTACCTTCTTGGTTAAAAACTCTCCTGGAACAAGTAAGCTTTCTCCCTCTAAACTCTCTTTAATTTTTGTTTTTGCATATAATGCATGAATAAATTGCTAAAACTTACCTCACATGATTATTTTTCATGCCAATTTCATTTCCCTTGCCGCAATTTGATTGTATGATGTCTTGACTAATTAATAGCCATATATGCATGTTAAATAGCTTATTTTTCACTTGTTAAAAAAACTACTGTTTTGATTTAAAATTCTTGTTGTGATTAATGGTTTGAGTTACTAGAGAGGTGAGTGATTTTTTGGGGATGTTTTAAGAGAGTTTGGTGGCCGGAGTTGCCTTCCTTGTCGCCGACAGTGGCGCCTGCGACGTGAAGAGAGGAAGAAGAAAGGTAAGGGCGGGAAAGAAAAATGAGAAAGGTGATGGGCTTGGCTTGTACCAAGCCCATTTTGTTTTGAATTAAAATTTGGGCTTGGCTTGTGCCAAACCCATTTTTTTATGTCCAAAAATCCAAAATGTGGGGCCCGACCCATTTATTTTCGTCAAATCGCATGAAATGTTCGTATGCTTTTCATGACATGTTTAAATCATATGAAATGTTCGTATGATTTTTATGACATGTTTAAATCATATGAAATATTCGCATGCTTCCATTAGTAATTATGCCATGCTTTTCATTTGCATTATGCGAGGCATCCATCTATGCTCCGTATCCATCCCGAACCTAAACTCATTTTCAACGAAAAAGGGGGTGCGACACAAGTATATTTCAAACATCGGCTTGCTTCTGTTTATGATCCATTATCCTTTAAAGTTTAAACATCTTGCTCACCATCTTTCCCATTAATTTAACTTGGTTATTTTTAAGTGAATGAACCACTTGGAAGTTTAGTTGTTGTATTGCACATGGCCATGATCCAAATAGATTGTACTTTAATAATGCACATGGGATGCATAAGGTGATAAGTTCATCTGCAAAATAGTTTGGTTAAACCTTGATTTGATTTTCTTGTGGTACATGGGTACTTCTTTTTGTTTGCTAAATTGCAATGTGCAAAATTAGTGCCCTTTTTGTCGGTTAGCATTAGGATCATGCAGCATCTTCTTGCAGTTTGCTCACTTTCATTTTATTGAAGCTTGCATGTATAGTATATGTGCATCCATAAATCGAGCTAACATGAATGACCCTTTTGCTTGTCTGATTATCAAACAATTTCTGGTCCAAGATAAACAAAATGATCCAAGTTTAACCAGTTCTGCAGTTTCAGTTTGTATAAATTAAACACAACACTTAATTAAACAAAAGCATCATTCTGATTCAATCCATCAGTTGCAACCCCTTACAAATCATCAAACCAATTGGCTTAAAATTATACAAGCTATACATATCATAACACACAAAAGAAAACCTACTTTTATTCCCTTCACAAAAGCACCAGACTTCTCCAATCTTTCCCTGTCTCTATCATATTGCAAACAGGAAACCGTTTCCATGTGTGCATTCTGCAAACGATCTACTCTTTTATTCAAACATCTAACTTCTCCTTTAAGACTCTCTTCACTATCTAAGAGCATATGGACAACCTCTCTAGCCCTATTTGACAATCGTTCACTGTCATGCCAATTAAAAAATTTACATTTATGATGTCGACAAAAACCTCGCTGGTCCTTCATAGTTCCTATCTCCGAATTGAGTATTCCTCCTCCATGTGCGCGATGAAGACACAGAGATTTCTGACATCTCACTATAGAATTTTTACAAAGGCTGCGGCTAGAAAATTTGATTAAAATAAGAAACATGAAAGGTGAATATATAGTAGATGTACACATAAAATAACCATTTAATAACAACATTTGATTGATACAAGTGAACATGATACAATAATGGAGTGAGCCTTCTTTTCTGGATTGTAAAATACTTGCAACAAAAGTAAAAACATATCCAAAAGTGCAACCCGTAAAAGAGAGTCCTATACCAAGCTGAAGCTTTTATGAGACAAATGTTAGTTAGTCAATTTGGAACCCAAGACAAATGTTTATTCATCATGACGTTATAAGCTCTAGTTTGTCTTGCAAAAGTTCAAGACCAATTTAGCGATTTTCCAATGCACTCAATACAATATTGGTAACATCAATTATGACATTAGTACAAAATAAATTAGCTTCCAACATTTCACACAGTTCAACAGAGTGTTCTCTCTTCTGCACCCTATTGATCTCTCTTTCAAGCAAGCTTCAATTTCATTTGTTCACCAATAAATAAGCATATTCAGTTACCCTAGAAGCTAAACCAGGCAGTTATCAATGTGCAACACGTAATATTTTATTTCTTTCCTTTTGGTGGGTATTAGGGAAAGAACCCACATCCTACCATCAGTGCATAGCTCACATATTATAGGTAGATTGTGCACATTGTACCATGTGTCTGTACAATCCTCTCAATTAAATAACTATAAATTCTCAATTAAATAGCTATAAATTGTTTTCTGCCTATGTCTACATACTGCAAACTACATTAAACAGCTCTTTACAACGCAACATTAATTTACCAATTTAGTTTCTAATTACTATTAAACATTCATGAATATTTAAATTAAGAAAGAAAAATATTCATATACTATAATAAAAGAATAAAAAGTGGCAACCATTTCTTCCAAGTTTGGTTTGGTCTACCTGGACCTGCAACCTTTGTTCTTCAACTACATTCCATTTCTCTACAATTATATTATAATCCATAAATTTAATAACTAATATATGTTCATACAATTATTTTGCAATCCATTTCTCTACCTGCACCTGCAGCCTTTGTTCATGTTCCTAATCTTCATCACAGGTACTAACTAATTCATAAATTTAATTTCACATAAATTTCAAAGCGTTTCCATTGAAACGCAATAATTTCACATAAATTTAGTTTCCAAACTCAATTAGCATTCTATAGAGACAACAAAAAAAGGTGTACAATACTTACAATTTTCTCCTCGACGTCTCCTTTCTGAACTCAGGGAACAGAGGAACAAAACCTAGGTGAGAGGTCATGCCCTCAAATTTTGTCTTTAAAATTGTTAAAATTTATTGAACTTTATAATTGTGAATAAGATTTTTGATAAAATCCACATGACCTTTGAATTTTTTTCAAACCTCCCACAGATTGAGCATGTTCAACATGTTACTGCATCATGGATAACTTGTACATCCATCATATGACATGCATGATCTCGCCTGCTTGCTCTTATATCTGCAATATGCTTTAGATGTAAGCAGTTGATAAGATTCGGACTTCTGGAGAATCAGGGGTGAGGATTATGGCCGCTTGGAGTTACTGTAGTCGCCGTCGGGTATACCTGCAAAGCGCCGGAGCCCCCCCTCTGGCGTAGACACTCCGATGCTTAAGTTAGTAAGGCTGTTCCAAATGGCATGGGTTCGAGGAGCGATCTTAGGCTTACCTCTCATCTTGAGTGGTGGGGTATTTATAGGCAGAGCGTGGGCGTTACCTCTAGGGGGTAAGCGTTATCTTCCCAAGAAAACTCCTCGAGTGATGTCCTAGCTGACCTGGGATGGGATGACGTCGTGCGTATGAGTAGATAACGCTTGAGACCCCCCCCCCCCTGCGTTGATGTCCACTATCCCAGGGTTCTTCTCTTCTTGAGGGGGCGGCAACTTCCACGGCTGGTGCCCAGTAGGTACTGTAGTGTTCCAGTCTTGACACTGGTGTGAAGACGGCAATACCCTTGGAATTGCCTTAATTGTTATCACAAGCCAACTGAAAATGAGCCCGAGTGTTTACCAAGGGCTAACGCTTCTTCTCGTTCCCGCGTCATGCTTAATGGTTCTCGAGATAACGGGGTGGCGCGGCTTTCGAGGGACACGTGTCCTCAACTGCCTTTTAATTGGGCCTATAAATTTGAACTTTCACCACGCAAATTTCTCATCTTTTTTAGCACTTCCTTTGGAATTTTTATCATGGATGAACTAACCAGAAACTTCTTAATCTCCAAAGCCTACACTCTGAAGAATCTGACTGAAGCCGATGGTAAGGATGACCTCCGAGGATATCATGGAGCTTCAGGGGATGATGACCTCTCTCCTATCCAGGCAGCTCGTGACTTCCCTAGAAGACTTCAGCCCCTTGGAGAGCGTGACGAAGATGGCTGCCACCGTCTCCCACATCGAGGTGGTGACCACCATGCTGCGGTGCAGGAAGGACTTGCTGGGGTATTGCTTGAAGGGAATGAGGGTCTGTTCCTCCGAACTGACCTTTGTTGCGGATGCACTGAGGGAGATTCCCACTGTACCGGGGGAGGACGATGTCGGGTCCAATGCTTGATCGCTCGCTGCTGTCGTCGCTTTCCCTTTATTTTCTTTTGTATGTTTTCGATGTGTAAGCGGATATATGCTTCGGGCCGTTAGGCCATAAATAAAGTATCTTTTCATTATCTTGCATTTTTCTTCTTTCTTTTCGCAACGTGCCAGTTAACGTTTCAGTTGAGTGCCACATCAGCCCAACTGAAAATGAGTCCGCCATTGGTTGGACTTCTGTAACGTTTCAGGTGGTGACGGTTACTCTCTCGAACCGTTCTGTATTAATTTCGCGCCGCCTCTTTAGTATCAACTGATTGGGCGGTTTTTTGGTGTCTCTCGATCAGTGAGAAATTCCAACATGCGTGATCACAGGATCCGATTCTGCAATTAAGATCGTTCTTCTCGAAGCGCATTGATTTCTCTCAAAGGTCGTGCGAGAAGATGGGAAGGCCTCTTCGCTTCGACTATTTAATGGGATTTTTTCTCCTTTTTTCTGTTCATCTTCTTCTTCGCATTTCTCCATTGAGATTGCTTAAGATTCCAAGGCTGATTCATATTTCATGGATGTCATTGAGCTTGAGCCTCCACCGACTCCTCCGACTTCGCCAGATTCCGACGATCCTCCTTCGCCATGTCTGAAAAGGCGACTTGCCTGACGCAAGGGTCGTAAGAGGCCGAAGAGGAAGGTATTTGAGGCAGCCAGCGCGCCTTTTGACCTCTATGTCCCTACTGTTCGGAGGGGCGATGAACTATTTTCTCACATCAGTCGTTTCATGGAAAGGGGTTCCTCCAGCGACGTCGGTGTCGAGGTAGTGGCTCCCGCCACTAAGAGGGAGTCAAGTCCACCAAAGCCCGATCGAGAGAAAGGGGCTGACGAGCCTTTCCCTTTCACTGACGAGGAGTTTCCGTCCTCGGATGGAAATAACTCCTACTGGGCTTCTTACTGGCCCGACGAGGATTAATCTTTACACACCATGCATATTGTAGATGCCATACGGCTCTTTATGAATGAAATGAGGCTCTCTATTTTTGTTATCTTGTCGTTCAAATTCCTGCGTTAACTCTGCAAATATCGGACAGTTAACGCTGAGCGGTTAGTTATAGCTCGATGCAATCGTTCTTTATTTTCCAATCGCTAACCGCCTTCCTTCAAGGATATAGATGCTTAGCCATAAATATTCCTCTGAGGCCTTTCCACGTGTCATTTTCTGCTTTGCGCGTGTCTTGTTCTCACAGGTCGCTCAGTCACTTTTATTCTTTCTTTCTGCTTCTTCTTTTGCTCAAGGAAAATTCTTTCAACCGTTCGTCGGCGCCGGCGGTCTATTCGTTGCTTTCTTCTTCAAGGTATTTTGCTCATCTTTCGTTCTGGTTTTTCTTTTACTAGTTCGCTATGCGCCATACTAGAGCTACCAGGGGTTTTCAGAGACCTTTAGATCTAGAAATCGAAAGAACGCATAGTATTTTTTTGTGCAAGACAATTCTGAGGGGTGAGGTAGAGAATCATGGTATCACCTTTCCCCCCGACCATATCCCTCTCATTCCTGAGGACGTTTTTCGGCTTCACGATCCGTTGTGGGGGAAGTATTGGCTGGTTTACTTCAAAATGTTCCTCTATGGCTTCCATTTTCCAGTTCATGCTTCTGTAGAGAAATTATTGCGCCAATATGATCTTAATCCCGCCTAGATAACTCCTTCTTCTTGGTGTGGGATTTATGCTTTTCTTCGCGCTTGCGAGATGAAGGGTATCTTCACTCCATCCGTCAATTTAATCTGCAAGTTCTTTAGCCTGAGTTGTCGTAACTGCCTGATCGATATCGCCCCGAGGGGGAATGACGCGTTAGTGCAGTTGTTCTGGCAGAAGTTTCAGGGCTTCGAGGAGGTTGTGGCCGATTGGAAGAGCGGTTTCTTCATCCTTGAACTGCCTTTTCGTCCGTGGCGCGGGGGCTTTAATCGAGAAATTACTAGTGCCGCCTGGGCAAACCCAGTAGTGTTGTCTAGGGGTGAGTTGGCTGAGGCTAACGCCTTGCTAGAGATAAATACGTCTTTCCGTATTCGAGATTTTGCCTTGTACAGGCGTTTGGAAGAGTGCGTTATAGGTAAGATTTTCATCTTCCGCATTATCACTTAAATTTGCTTGCCGTTCTAACACGTTTCATTGGCAGAAAACGCTGAGGTTCAATCGTCTGGGGGGGATGACACTCCTTTGAATGTGGTGCCGCTCCAAACGCTACCAGCTTCTCCTCCACCAGGGAATTCCAGCCGTCAAAGTGCTCAGCCAGAAAAGAAGAGAACTAAGACAGTCGCAGGGGGAGGGCGCGACATCTCTGCTCGAGCCTCTCGTTTCCTTGATAATTGGATACCGACTCGGGGTAGAGGAGTAAATTCAAGTTGACCCGTAACTAGGATAGCTGACAACGATAGCGAGGATATGGATATCGTAACAAAGCTTCGTCATGCTTCCTCGACTCAACGGAAGAAACTCAAAGTGGAGAAAGACAACCTGGCTACTGGGATTTCTTCTAAAAGGGTTGACGAAGTCCCTACCGTGGGGATTGACGTGTCTACTGTGGCGAGTACTTCCGAAATAGCAAAGGTTGCTGAAGCGTCAACTGGCGTTCCTCCCAAGGTTACTGAGGTTCCGCCAGCAACAGACTCGGTTCTTTCGGCTAACGTCCCCGACTCTCCTATTTCCTCCTATATTTCTGACGTGGCGGTGTCGGCTCCTAGCTCGAGCACTCTTCCTGACCCACCGACGGGGGTCCCAGCCGTTGTTCTCTACTTCCATTTCGGGTATTGACGGTTCCGCTAAAGGTTCCGCTCCCTCTGTTATCACCAATCTTTCCCCAGGGTCCTCAATGGGTTCCTTCTTACCGGTTGGATTTATCGACCTTTGGCACCAGCAGGCTTCGTGCCTTAGGGATATCGGACCCGTTGTTGCGAGATCAGCCGACGGCCTTCCTGGCAGGTGAGATATTTGGTTTGCCTAAGGATAAAGAAGTGTTGCTGCGACTTCCCCCCGATATTCAGCACGCACGTGTTCTGAATGACGCACTGGCCGGCTTCCGCCAAGTGCATTACTTTCTTGAGGCTCATGGTGAGAAGTTTCGAGGTTCGCCTGACTCGAAGGGGTGGTTGGATGGCGCCTTGACTAAAGTGAAGGAGTTGACGCGACTTCAGACTCGTACCCTGGTGGAGCTGAATGATTGTCGCGCCGAACTTGCAAGGGAGAAGTCTAAGGGGAAAGCCAAAGTTGAGTTGCTAGAGGCAGAGCTGGTTAAGGGGAAGGCCAAAGTTGGGTTGTTGGAGGCAGAGTTGGTGTCGGCTGACAAGTAAATTCTCTTCTCCGTGAAGAGATATTGGCTTATAACGCGAATCTGGCAAAGGTGCCCTCAAAGATAAACTGGTGGAAGAAGAGAGCCATGCGGGCCTTTACCGCGGGATTCGCGGATTACTATCGCAGTGGGTCTTTCGATCCTACTAAGATAGCCAATTATGCCTCTAAAAAAATGAACAAAATAGACGTGAGCGAAGAAGGTTTTCTTTCTTCGGGAGAGGAGGAGGGAGGCGACAGGGGCGATGCCGGGGCGCTCCTGTAATTGGACGGTGCTGATACCGCGGGGGACGTCAAGAGCTCCTCTCATCTCTATTAATTATTATCTCTTTTTTATTCCGAACATTGATCCCATTCAGTTTGTAATAATTAATAACGCCTGGCTTGTGACAACGTTTAGAATTCTCCTTTGAATAATGATTGATCTTTGTAGCGTTATCTCTTTCTTTTGCGTTATCTCGACAACTGCCCATGGAGTTAACGCTGCGCCGCATTATCTTGGTCTTCGCGTTATTGCACTTGTCTTGATTTGAAAATCGATTCCACTTTCAGAGCATTTAATGCTCGGGATTCCCTCATTAATGCGAGAGAGAAGTCATGATGGCTAAAATACACGTGTCTGTTCGTGGAGACACTAGGGGTTGACGTGCCCTAGGAACTGACGAGATCGAAGTGTCTTCTCGCTTTTCTAGTATCGTACTCATTGCTCGCGTCTTTCCCTTGCAACGCGTCGCACACACGACGACAATTACAACAATCATTTTGGCTGACTGCTAGGGTTTTAAAACCCAATACATGTTTATTTTTCCCTCTTTTTTTATTTCATTTTCGCTTCTCCCTCTCGAGCCGACTTGTGTTTTTTCTTTCCATCGTCTGGGCGTTCTGAGTTTCTCCTCTAAAAAGGTATTTCTATCCTCATCTGTCATCTTCTTCATCTTTTTCTTTATTTTTGCCATGGCTAGAACTCGTACCAAGTCTGTTGATAAGGAAAAAATTGAGAGTACTGCCACCACCATCACCTCCTCATCCATACTTCAAGATCATTTATCTAAACACAATGCCCATATCCCTGAGGATTATAAGGCTTCTATTGCTTCCGATTCACTCCACCACAATAGTGTGATGCCTGGCAACAGCAGGCTCTTGTATTCCAAGATGTTTGGCTATGGCTTCAAGTTCCCTCTTGATCCTTTCATCGAAAGGCTGTTAGTTGCTCTGGATGTGAATCCGGTTCAGTTAGCTCCTAACGCGTACTGTTGCGTTTACGCGTTTCTAGAACTCTGCAAGTACAAATGGATTACCCTCTCCTTCCCTTTTGTTTCTTAAGTCACTTTTTCAACTGTATAGCCGTAGGGGTGTGTTAGCGATATGACCCCGTTATGACGATGACTCGCTCAAACCCTTCACTTGGAAGCTCCTGCACCTCGAGTCTTCCATTGAAGATTGGAAAGAGGAATTTTTTGTCGTTGAATTGCCAAGCCCCTGGTGGCGGACTGGGTTTAACCATAGTATCAAGGATAGCGCCTGGGGTCGACGGATGACTCTTCCTTTACCCGAGCAGAACTGGTTCAACAAACTGCTCGAGTTGGACATCAGTGTTCATACTCACAATTTGACGTTCGGGACTGATATTCGAGCTTGTATTGAGAGTGAGTGTTGTGCCATTTTCTTGGTTATTTCAGGCAATAATAACGCTAACGTTATGTCGTGGTTGTACAGCTCCTGATCCTGGTTGGAAGCCGGAAAGCGTTAGAAGACGGGAACGGAGGGCTTTGAAAAGGAGAGAGGAAGCTGCCGCTACCGCTGCCAATCCAGTTGTGCCATCTACTGTGACTATAAACCCCATCCAAGCGCCTTCTTCTGCGGTTGGTGAGGAATCTACCACCATTCCAATTTCTATTCCGGTTGTATCCGTTGCCGTTGCTTCTCTTCAAGCATCTTCTTCCCGGGCTCCCCCAAAGAAGAGAAAGAAAAAGACAATACGCATTGCCGCCCTTACCCTTTTTTCAGACGCGGCAACTTCTTCTAAGGTGATAGTTAGCGACACTGTCACTGTATGTGTTTCTTTTATACTCGCATTATCTCAGTCATTGCTTCTTAACGCTCTTTGATGTTTTCTTTTGTTTTCTTATCCTTCTTAACATTTTTCTCAACAGGATACCGCTATCGCCTCTACCCAGTTACCGTCACCGGACGACATGGACCTAGGCCATATACTTCGACATTCCGGTAAGAGGCAACGGCTTGATGGGGATAACACGAGCTTGCCTGCAGGTTCCGTTATCCATGAAGGGGACAATGCTACCATTTTTGCTTCGATGTTACCTCTTGGCGGTCAATCTTCTGACCCTTTAGGGACTATGGGTGTTTCTGGGTCTTTTGACGCTTCACCCAATTCCCTTAACTCCTCACTTCCTCCTTCCTATTCCACTGTCCTGGGCTTCACTGAGGACTTTACGGGGGTCAGTTTTCCTCTTTCCTGGCCACTCATGTGTTAACGTCCCCCGAGGAGAAGGGGCGCTTCTTTCTCGGCCTGCTGACGAGCAGGTGGCCTTTCTGCGTTCCACATTGTTCTCTGGTTTCTCCCAGTTTCATTACTAGTCCCAATATATATCGCAGAAGGTCGCCTCTCTTACTTCCACCTCAGATGGGCTTACTGCCGCCCACCGTGATCTTTCTGATGAGCTCGCTGGGGAGCGAGAAGAAAGGAAGAAACTGTCGGGGGAATGTCAAAGGTTGGTGGTAACCTTGGCGATGGGCAAGAAAGATTTGAAGGTGGCCAGGGAGCAAGAGGCCGCTAAGGTGTCTGATCTTGAGGATGCTCTAACGGCAGAGAGAGCTGCAAAGGCGGCATTACAAGAGGAAAAAGCTGTGTTAGAGAAGGAGTCATCTGAAAAGGGCAAGTGGTACATGGAGGAGACGGCCCGCATCATGTCTGACTGCTTCGTGGATATTCACAGGGAAGATGTGTACAACGCTGAGGCCCTCATTGGCACTTTTCGGAAGGGATCAGGGGATCTTATAGATGACCGCTTTCACCGAGAGAGGATGGGGGGTAATGAAGGGCAAGGGGACAGCGAGGCTGCCGCGCGATAGGCGCTTTTATCACCCTTTTGGATATTGGGTACCACCCGTTTTTGCTTTTTACTCGAGAGGGTTTATCACCCTTGTGTAGCCCTTTAAGGGTTTTTTGAACGATTATCGCATATATATATATATTCTGCTTATTACTTCTTTTTGAGCTCCTATGATAAGATAGTTGTCGTGGCGGGATAACGCAATTCCGCCAGAAAATGAGATAACCATGGCATCGCCATATAATCTGTAGAATCACAAACATCGATAATGAATGCCATGCCAGATATCGCGACATGACTTAACCATGCGCATTTCAATATCGGTGGAGAATAACGCTGCTTAGCAGATAGCTTTAGAAGTAGAACTCATAGGAATGACTTATAATCAATATTATCCACGACGCGTGGCGTATACCCGTGTGCGCCTTCGAAGCGGCAGTATCCTTCCGGAGGCGTTACACCGCTGAAGCGATAACTCAATCGATAAGACTTCGTCTAGGATGAGATTTTCATAACGATATCGTGCTGACGCAGATATTCTCGACCAGCAATGAAAAATTCCCTATAGATGAAGAATTCCATATAGATAAGCGCGGACTTATCCCTTCCACAAGAATAGATATCCAAGGGGGGCCAAACGCGTGCGTTCCCCTGACTGTATTTCCCGAACCGAGGTGACAGGGATGCTGGCCATCGATCATGTACCCGTCGCAAATAACAGGCCACATGACGCTATCGCTTACGCGGTCGCCAATCTCCCCCTCATTTCCACAATGTCTTGCACATTCTCAGTCGATGCTTTAAAGTATTAGTCAAAATATTGTGCGATAATTAAACGTTGATTACCGTTTAGGAGCCGTCGCGCCTCTATATCCAAGCGTTGTTAGCATTATCCGTGTCCCTTTCTCAACCAGCCATCTTCACCAGGCATTTCCCATCTGGTTACTCGTTGGGATTTCGCGACATATCGCTTTCTCAACCAGCCATCTTCGCTAGGGATTTCCCATCTGGTTACTCGCTAGGATTTCGCGATTTCTTTCCGTATTTCTAAATTTCCACAGTCGGCCCAAACAGTGCCTCGTCTTAGTGAGCTGTCTGATCAAGACCAGCCATCACAAGGATATGACTTTTCACATCCAGGCGTTGACCTCGCATCCTGGAGTCGTGCCTCGTCTCACTGAGTCGTCTGTATTAGCCCGGTTATCACAAGGATAGGACTTTTCACTTCCAGGATGGAGTTACTATCTCTCTGGGGCGTGCCACGTCTTTGTGAACCGTCTGTGTTAGCCCAGTTACAAGGATAGAGCTTTTCACTCCCAGAGAAGCGGGGACGTGCCTCATCTTGGTGGGCCGCCTGTGTTAGCACGGTTGCCACAAGGATAGGACTTTGCACTCCCGGGGGTATCGGAACGTGCCTCCTCTTAGCGGCCCGCCTGTGTTAGCGTCGTTGCCCCCAAGGATAGGACTTTTCACTTCCGACACTTATTTTTAGGTATGCCAGGGCGTGCCCTCACTTAGTGAGTCGTCTGATCAGGACCGATCGTCACAAGGATAGGACTTTTCACTCCTGGCACCCTTCTTCATTTATCATCTGCACATAGTCAACAGCCACAAAACACACAAGAATATTCTATATTCAAGCGTTAGCGCACGTTAGGGCTGGCGTTAGCAAAAAGGTACAGAGATATATCGAAATCTAGCATGGTATAATTTCAAACGAGCAATATTCCAAGAGTTAGGTAAGGGAGTACTGTCAAGTGTTTCCAGATCATACGCTCCCTTTTCGATAACGCGGGTAACGCGGTATGGGCCATCCCAGTTCGGACTAAGTTTCCCCATGCACTATCTGGCGGCTCGTTTGTCTCTGAGTACCAAATCGCCTGCTTTCAGTAGTCGTTCTTTGACGCACCTATTGTGATAACGCGTCATTTTTTGTTTATAATGGAGCATTTTCAGAAGAGCTTCCTCATGCCATTCTGGTAACGCGTCGAGGTTTGCTCGCAACTTCTCCTCGTTTAGTTCCTCCCTGAAGTACGCCACTCGCAGGCTTATAGTACCGATCTCAACCGGTGTGACGGCCTCAGTGCCGAAGACCAATGCGAAAGGCATTTCTCCAGTGCTGGTTTTAACGGTCATGTGGTACGTCCACATCACGTACGACAACTCGTCTGCCCATTTCTTTTTGGATCCTTCCAAGTTTTTCTTTATGCCGCTGAGAATGCTTCGATTTGTCACCTCCGCTTGACCGTTGGTCTGCAGGTGAGCCACGGAAGAGAACCTTTGTTCGATCTAGAATTCCGCGCATTGGTCTTTAAAGAATTGGCTGGTGAATTGCGTCCCGTTGTCGCTAACTAGGACACGGGGTACACCAAACCTCATAATAACTTGGTGTTTAAAGAAACGTCAAATTCTCTCCGTTGTGATGTTGGCAACCGCTTCCGCTTCTGCCCATTTTGTGAAGTAATCTACCACCATGACCACAAATTTTAATTGAGACCTTGCCTTTGGAAACGGACCTAGGATATCGATCCCCCATTTCACGAAAGGGCAAGGGGCCATAATTTCAGAGATTTCCGTGGCGGGCTGTTGAGGAATCTTGGAGAACTCCTGACATTTCTGACAAGTCTGTACATAATTGTGGCAATCTCTTTGAATAGTAGGCCAATAGAATCCCGACCTGAAAACTTGCGTGGCCAAGGTACTGCCTGATGCGTGTATGTCGCATATTCTTTCATGGATTTCTCGCAAGGTATGAAGACCTTCTTGTTCTGTTATACACTTGGTGGCTGGGTGAGAAAAGCATCTTCGAACCAATTCCTCGTCATAGTATGTACACCGTGCCACTTGTTTCAGCACATTCTTTTTCTCGGCGTTATCCGCAGGTAACTCCTCATGTTTCAAGTATTTTATTACGGGGATTCGCCAGTCATTTTTGATTTCTTCAACGCAAAGCGACGCTTGCTCTTCCATGAAGGAAGGTACTGATATTTCTCAGTAGTATACGCTCTTAGGTATGGATGCTTCCGGATTTACGGTGAGTTTGGCCAGGCTGTCTACCTCAGCGTTATCCTCTCGATGAATGTGCTCAAAGCTGACCTGCATGCCACTTTTCTTTATTTCCAACAACTCGCGTTTCACTTTAGCGAGGTACTGAACCATGATAGGCTCTCTGGCCTGAGAGTGTCCCAAGACTTGGTCTATTATCAATTTGGAATCTCCACAAATCTTTAGTCTCAAGTCTCCCATCATTCCCATATCGTGTATGGCCTTGGTGGAAAAGCTTCTTCCTATCCTGAGTCCAGCCAGTAACGCCTCATACTCCGCTGCGTTATTGGATAACGACTGTAGTATTCTGATGACGTATCGTATCTGTATGTCGTGTGGCCCAATTATGAAGATTCCAGCTCCGACTAGTTCTTGATTCTTGGCTCTATCCACATGAATGACCCACAAGTCAGTGTAGGTTTCGGGGAACGGGAGATCCAAGTCATCTTTTTCCTCTTCCGGTAGATCCGTTAACGGGTCCTCTATGAAGGTGCACTCGACTATGAAGTCTGCTAGGACTTGGGCTTTCACGGAGGGTCAGTTTTTATACCGCAACCCATATTGCTCAAGTTCGATGGCTCAAATCAGCATTCTTCTCGAAGACTCAGGTTTCCGAAATATCCTTTTCAAAGGCTGGTCAGTAAGTACGATGATGGGATGGGATTGGAAATATCTGTCCATTTTCCGCGTGGCTTGGATTAGCGCAAATGCTATTTTCTCAATGAGAGCGTATCGCAGCTCGGCATCTTTCAAGACATGACTTACGAAGTAGACATAGTGGTGTAGATGGTTGTCGTCTCGAACGAGGACAACACTAACCACTTCGTCGACAACCCCGAGGTATAAGTTTAGGGTGTCGCCCGGTTCTGGCCTTGTCAACACCAGGTCGGATGATAAATAGGCTTTCAGGCTTGTAAAAGCCTCTTCACATTTCGATGTCCACCCAAAAGGGGCTTTCTTGCGTATGACCTTGAAAAAAGGAAGGCATCTTTCGCCCCACTTGGAGATAAACCGTCCTAGGGTGATAGCACGCCCTGTTAATTTTTGTACCTCCTTGACAGTTCGAGGAGATATCATGTCCTGGATAGCTTGGACTTTCGAGGGGTTGGGTTGGATACCTTTCTGACTGACCACGTAACCCAAAAATTTACCCGTTTGGAATGCGAACATGCATTTACGGGGGTTCAACTTCATCTGGTATTCTCTCATCACATCAAAAACTTCTTTCAAATCTAGCAAGTGGTCCTGGAAGCTTCGGCTTTTGACCAGTGTGTCATCAACGTAGACTTCCACGTTCTTTCCAATCTGCTTTTCAAATATTTTATTCGCCATACGTTGGAAAGTTGCTCCAGCGTTTTTCAGCCCAAACGACATCGCCGTGTAGCAGTAAGTGGCTTTTGGAGTGATGAAGGCGGTCTTTTCTTCATCCTCAACGGCCATAGGGATTTGATCATATCCGGAGTTGGCGTCTAACGAGCTCGGATACGCGTACCCGGCGGTCTTATAGACTAGCTGGTCGATTCGAGGGAGTGGGTAGCAATATTTGGGACAAGCATCATTCAGGTCGGGGAAGTCGATGCATATACGCCAGTGTCCATTGGGCTTCGGAACAAGAACTGGGTTACCTAACCAGGTTGGATATTGGACTTCACGGATGAAGCCTGCGTCTAGGAGTTTCGTCACCTCCTTGTCAACAGCTAACACCTTCTCCGTGGAGAACGCTCGTCGCTTCTGTTGGACCGGCTTGACACAGGGGTCGACATTAAGTCGGTGTTCCGCCACTTCTCGCGAAATACCAAGCATATCCGCAGGCTTCCACGCGAACTCTCCTTTATATTTGTTCAATAGTCGAGCTAATTGGAGGTTTTCCTCCGAGCTGAGCTTTTCGCTAACTAGGAAATTTGCCTCAGTGATCCCATAAACTGGTACGGGCACCATCTTATCCACAGGTTGAGTGCGCTTCTCATTATTCTGCCTATATGGATCTGCCGTGACACACATACCTATCACAATTCTTTTGAGTCATGAGTAGGTAACATTCAGCCGCCAATTTCTGATCGCCTTTGATTGAGACCACTCTATCCCAGAAGGGATACTTCATCCTCAAATGTTTTTAAGATATCGCTGCCCCGAAACGGTTGAGGAACGGTCGCCCAAGTATGGCATTGTAGGGCAGGGTGAGGTCAACGACTAAGAATAACAGCTCCTCTGACCGCTTGGACGTGTCTTCTCTAAAGTGCACTGGCAGCATTGTAACTCCAGTCACTAGGATTGGGACTCCATCTACCCCAATTATCGGCTTCTTGCACGGTGCTAGTTCACCATTAGGGCATTTTATGAGGTTATATGCCTCTGACGAAAATAGATTCACCGCGCTTCCATTATCAACAGGAGTTCTTCTAACCCCATGGTTGCCGATAACGGGTGTGACTACTAACGCATCGTTATGTGGAAACACGACGCCTTTCTTGTCTTCCTCGGAGAAGGATAACACCATTCGATCCAACGCAATTATTGCTTCACTTTTTATTAACGCGCCCCCACGCTTCTGCTTGTCTCCGGCTGTGAGTGTCAATTGTATAGGCTCGTCAAGGTACGGCGTGCTCCCAGCGATAATATTGATGATGGGAAAATCATCTTCGTCAATCGCAAGCGTTTCCCTACCTCTCCCAGTGGGTGTGTTATTATTTCCCGGAGCGCGAGGAGGTGGCTGTCTGTTGTCAGGTGTCCTGTTTGCTGGGTTATTCCTGACTTCTTCTCTTGCCTTAGTGGCAAATTCCTCGAGGCATCCCTCTTCTACCAAACGCTCTATTGCCAGCTTTAATTCTATGCACGCGTCTGTAGAGTGCCCTTTGACTTTATGAAATTTGCAGAAAGTATTTTCCCTTCCTCCTATGACTACTCCTGGCTTTACGGGAGCTGGAAAATGGATGGGGAGATTTCGCTGTTCCACAATTGCTAAGATTTCCGCCCTTGGCAATATAAGGGAAGGAAGTTTGGGTCATAAATCCGGCCCTTGGGAGGATCTGCCTGCCGGAGAGTAGGGGAGTTACCAGATCTTCCCCTTGAAGAGTTGCCTCTGCGTCTATTAGAGGTTTTTGGGATATGATCTTTTCGTTGGGCGTAATTGTCTACAAAATGACCGTCAGGGATCGCGTTACTAGGAACGTTAGGAGCCTGAGGTACGCTTTGTGGCACGTTTTGGGTTTTGTCTCTGTTTTCTTCCTCCATTCTTGTGTAATTATGAGCTTTCAGTCTCAACGCGTCCAAGGTCACCGGGGGGTCCACCATTAACGTGTCTTGCAATTTCTCATAACGACAATTCCGCTTCAAGGCTTCCATGGCGAAATCAATGGTAACGCCTGGCGTTAACAACATCTCCAGGTCGAAACGACTGAGAAAATCTTTCAAAGACTCCTGAGGTTTCCTATGTATGTCGAATAACGCTGCAGTGGATTTTTTGATGGGGACTGCGGTACTGAACTGGCTTCAAAACTTAGACTCCAGCTGCGAGAAGCTGTTAATGGATTTTGCTGGATGACCCTCGAACCAGAGGCGTGCAAGTCCTGCATATGTCATGACAAATATTTGGCACAAAGTCGTATCACTGTGGGTTTGGAATTGCACGATGTCTTTCACCTTGTTAAGGTGAGAAATGGGATCTTTAATGCCGTCATAGGACTCCGTGGGGAGCTTCACATGTCGACTAACCCTATGGCGCCTTATGCGATGACTGAAGGGGTGGCCCGAGGTGTCGTCCAGGATTTCGCGGGTGTTGCGAGACGGTGACGCTTCCAGGTGACGCCTGCGGTTCGGCGGATCGGGAGTATGATGACGCCTTGGAGATTGGCTACGACTCCTTGGCGAACAAGTTTGGTATCTTAGGCTACTCGATCTCTTACTGCACTCGGGGGATACATCTCTATCGATTTCCTCCCGCCGGCTGTCCCAACGATCTCTATACTCGTCAAGTCGTCGCTCCTCTTGAGAGACTGGAATTTTTAGCGTGTGGGGCACGTAAGGCTCTACTCGCCCATGAGCGAGTTGCACAAAGCTGATTGGTATAGCTGTCGCGGGCAAGGTCAACGGAATGTTCCTGTGTTGTGGAGGCGATAAGGGTCGTTCAGTGACAATAGACGATGTAAAAATAGCCTAGGAAGGAACACTCGACCTAGAAACATCAGGCGTCGGGTATACCTGCAAAGCGCCGGAGGGGGGCTCCGGCGTAGACACTCCGATGCTTAAGTTAGTAAGGCTGTTCCAAATGGCATGCGTTCGAGTAGTGATCTTAGGCTTACCTCTCATCTTGAGTGGTGGGGTATTTATAGGCAGAGCGTGGGCGTTATCTTGGGAAGATAACACCTAGAGTGACGTCCTGGCTGACCTGGGATGGGATGACGTCGTACGTATGAGTCGATAACGCGTGAGACCACCCCCCGCTGATGTCGACCATCCCAGGGTTCTTCTCTTCTTGAGGGGGCGACAACCTCCACGGCTGGCGCCCGGCAGGTACTGTAGTGTTCCGGTCTTGACACTGGTGTGAAGACGGCAATACCCTTGGAATTGCCTTAATTGTTATCAACAATCTCAAACATATCCCTGTGAGCATTTTGGGCCTTCACGCCTTATTCTTGAGTACAAATGCCAAACTAAGTGCTAGTTAGATTTGCATAATATCCAGGGTACATGCACCATTAGACATGGGATAGCAGTAAGATGACATTGGACTTTGCTCTTTCTTCCATTTTTTTAATTTTTCCCATTAAGACAATGAGCAGTGCTCGACTGAGGTAGTCAACAGGAGGTAAGGTGCACAATGAGTATGAAAGAAAAAGAAATCCTCGAAGATTGTTGATGGCTAGTGTTGGAAGAAGACCAAAAGACTTGGGCACTTCTGGTTTTCGTGTCTATATATATGCATGTGTTGTATGAATTTTTTTCATTTTAGAAGTCTTGACCACTGTCTTTGCCAAGATAGTCTTTTGCATGATTTTCTGTTCAGTTTTCTTTGTGTGTTTAGGAAAATTGCGTGCTCTGTGTGTTATTCTTAAAATCAGAATACTCTTTGCTTGAAACCTTGTCATCTCACTCACATAAGATGTAAAAATGCTTCAATTTTGACTCCATACCATACTACGGGGGCAAATTAATTGGGTTAACATGATCAATATTTGCAAGAGTACGATGCTGGTACTCTTTAAACATCCAATCTTTTATAAACCTAAAGTTCTGGTGCTTAATGTCAGAATTTGCAAGTGGAGTATTCACCTCTGTGTTCTTGAAACATTCTTGGATTCGTGAAAAGAAGAAGAAGAAAAAAGGGGAAAAGAAAAATGGTGCTTGCAATGCTTTGGTATTTTTGCCTCAGCAAGTGAAAATATCCAAAGAACTATCTCTGAATAAAACCAACCAAATGGACAAAACATGTATTGATATTTTTACCTCATCAAGCAAAAATATTCAAGAAACTACATGTTAACAGACAACACACGTCTTGATATTTTTGCCTCAGCATGCGAAAATATTCAAGAAACTACATGTTAACAGACAACACACGTCTTGATATTTTTGCCTCAGCAAGCGAAAATATTCAGGAAACTACATGTCCAAATGCTGGTATAATAAATGGGCGGAAATAAATAAGAAATAGGCAGTCGATGAATCAAAAGAATGAAAAGTAAACGGTTGCTGTTCTATTTCTGTTTGCATGATTCTGTCATGAAGCACCTGAATTTTTTGTTTATGTAAGCTTGGATATTTGGGGTATTGGTTAGGCCTCAATAGTAAGGATTTGGAGTTATAAGTTGAATCATTTGAAACACTCTGTGTGATGGGGATAATTAGTTTCCTTGCAAGTATTCTCTGATTTTTCCTTTTCTGTGTGTTTTGTTATGTCTTGAGTTAGTATATTTGATTGACCATTTGTTTCTCATGTTTCACCATCTAAATATTTTTACCTGGCCAATGATCAAGAAGAAGCATCCCCAACGAAGATTCAAGAATCTAAGCGTTGCGCCCCTAAAATGATTAAGAAGAAGAGCATCTCCAATGAAGACTGAAGAACCTGTGCACTTTGCCCTCACCGCGGCCAATCAATGAGCACTGTTCATTGAAAAAAAGAAAAAGAAGAAAAGAAAAAATAAAGATCAACTTCACTTCTTTTCTCTCGCAAAGTCCTTTCGATTATTAGAAGGCCCATGCATGTGCATCTTTATTGAAGTTTATTCACTCGGATTGACATTGCAAATCTGATTTTTGTGTTGTGTTTCTATGAGTGTAAACACTTAACATTGTTTCTGAGTGTAAGCGCAAATACCAATATCCGGTGAGGATTACTTACGTCTAGATGATGTGGGAAAGTCTTGTCCATGAGGTCGTTATCTACTGGGCAAGATGTAGATGCTTTTCTAGGCTTGTATCAAGCATGCTTGCATGACAAAAATTGGATGACATGTTATCCAAAAAATGCATAAACTTGTTGAACCTTCTCTTGATAGGGAAGTTGTTTTCATCTTGATAAAATGTTGGGGGAAAACCTTAGGGTAGTGTGGGAATACTTTCATATATAACATATATGATTTGATCTCATTGTTTCCCATTTATCAATTGCTTTCTCTTTTTCCATCCACTGTTGCTTCGTGTTTGTTTCCTCCCTCGTTACAGGATACAGATGCTTCAGTGGAATCTCCACCAATAAATCCGTCCACGACATCCGAATGGGGTACGTTACCACTTCCCAATCAATTTCATGTGGCGGTCCATGCCCCCCACCATCCAGTCAATATTCAAATGAAGGTCCGTTATCACTTACTTCCAGTGTCGTGCGAGGACGTGGTCGTCCACATCCAATCATGTTGTGTAGTGACGTGGTCACTCACTTCCAGTATTGTGCGACGACATGGTCGTCCACATCTAATCCTGTTGTGTTGTGACATGGTCACTTACTTCCAGTGTTGTGTGACGACGTGGTCATCCACATCCAATCGTGTTGTGTAGTGACGTGGTCACTCACTTCCAGTGTTGTGCGACGACGTGGTCATCCACATTCAATTGTGTTGTGTAGTGACGTGGTCACTCACATCCAATGTTGTGCGACGACGTGGTCATCCACATTCAATTGTGTTGTGTAGTGACATGGTCACTCACTTCCAGTGTTGTGCGACGACGTGATCGTCCACATCTAATCGTGTTGTGTTGTGTTGTGACGTGGTCACTTACTACCAGTGTTGTGCGATGACGTGGTCATCCACATCTAATCGTGTTGTGTAGTGACGTGGTCACTCACTTCCAGTGTCGTGCGACGACGTGGTCGTCCACATCCAATCATGTTATGTAGTGACGTTGTCACTCACTTCCAGTGTTGTGCGACGATGTGGTCGTCCACATCCAATCGTGTTATGTAGTTACGTGGTCACTCACTTCCAGTGTTGTGCGACGACGTGGTCGTCCACATCCAATCATGTTGTGTAGTGGCGTGGTCACTCACTTCCAGTGTCATGCGACGACATGGTCGTCCACATCCAATCATATTGTGTAGTGACGTGGTCACTCACTTCGAGTTGTGTTGTGCGGCGACGTGGTTGTCCAGATCTTCCCTCACATCATGTCTTTTTAAACGTTGTGAAGGTCACGTCCCACAGCATGTCATTTTTTAACATTTAAATTTGCATAGTTGAGTCAGAGTTACATCAACCTCAGACAACAGTTAAGCATCAACAGCAATGGACTACGAGTGCTACCCTCGACGCTGCTGATTTACTTTTCTGCACAAACAGCAACGGACTACGAATGCTACCCTCGACGCTGCTGGATTTACTTTTTTGCACAAACATCACCGGACTACGAGTGCTACCCTCGACGCTGGTGGATTTACTTTTCTGCACAAACAGCAACGGACTACGAGTGCTACCCTCGACACTGCTGGATTTACTTTTCTGCACAAACAGCAACGGACTACGAGTGTTACCCTCGACGCTGCTGAATTTACTTTTCTGCATAAACAGCAACGGACTACGAGTGCTACCCTCGACGCTACTGGATTTACTTTCCTGCATAAACAGTGACGGACTACGAGTGCTACCCTCGACGAAGCTGAATTTACTTTTCTGCACCAGCGTATGGACTGCGAGTACTACCCTCGCCCTACCTGATTTCCATTTCTGCACCAGTGTATGGACTGCGAGTACTACCCTCGCCCTACCTGATTTCCATTTCTGCACCAGCGTATGGACTGCGAGTACTACCCTCGCCCTACCTGATTTACATTTCTGCAATCAAAATATTTTCTCAAAATCAGAGAAGATTACTTTTCTCAATATCCGAGAAGACATTCACCCCATTATCAAGGAAGTCATCATGCATTCACCCCATTATCAGGGAGGTCATAATGGAAGTCATCATGCATTCACCCCATTATCGGGGAGGTCATCAGACATTAACCCCATTATCAGGGAAGTCATCATGCATTCACCCCATTATCAGGGAAGTCATCGTGTATTCATCCCATTATCAGGGAGGTTGTCGTTTAAGTTTTTCCTCATTATCCGAGTGGAGCTGCATTTTTACTCTCAACGCATTTTCAAAACCATTGCTGGTTCGTCTTTACTGCTCATCAAAAATCTCGGTTACACCAAATTTTTGATAAGACAGTAAAAAGGGGGCAACTGTTGCTACCCGATTTTTGACGCGTTTTTTGCACTTTTTGTTTATTGCATTATTAGCCCATTTAAATCAAAATTCTATCGATTTTCGATCTTAGGCCATTTATTTTAATATTTCGTACCATTTCGTGTCATTTTAGTTTTTTCATATTTTTACTATCTTTTCGTTCGAACTTCTATCGGTCCTGAATAAATTTCCTCGGACCGTGGATTGAACGCATTCTTTCTTTAATTGATAATTATCTACTATTATTTTCATTCGCGTCATCTCATTTTATTTTATCCAATTTACTTTGCTATAGCATTTATTTTTCGTTCGGACTTTTAAGGATTTCGAGCGAGTAAATTCGGACCTTAAATCGAATTTTTCTTTATTTACTGATTACTATTTATTTTGTTGCATGTTTTAGAATTTTTGGTTCTGGATTTTATTCATTTCAAACGAGATTCCTCGTGTTGATAGTCCGAACCAATTAAATAAATATTAAATATTTTCAAAAGTCAACCTATCTCAACCATTGATCATCTTGAGATAGGTTGACTTTTGAAAATATTTAATATTTATTTTCTCCTCATCCAACGGCCAAGGATTTAAGCACCTTGGTGCATGCATAGCTCTGACACCAAATGCATTTTGCAAATCCGTTTTGCAACTTTGCAACATGCCACTCCATTTTGCGTTTTTTCTGCTGCTCTTCATCTGGACAATTGTTTTTTCCCTTGCTCATCACTGACTTAACTCCCTATAAATAGCAAACAAGCTTCTTCATTTCTCTGCACCAACACAGAGACGAATACACACAACAAAAATTCTCATGCTCTCTCTTTCTCTGTCGGCAACCACCAAGCACCAAGGCAAGAAAATCCTTATCCCTTCTATTCTTCTCATTTAACTAATTAATTTCTTGCTCTAACATTATTTATTTTTCTGCATATTTATTGCCTTATCGCTGCCACTCTTCGATCGTATCGCAGCTACTGCTGAGCCGCTACTGGGCTGCTACCTCGTCACAGCCTAGCTGCTGCTGGGCTGCCACCATCTCCTGTCACGTCACTGCTGCCTGTCACGTCGCCGTTTGCTTGTTGTTCTTACTTGCTGGAACGACACGGACGAAGGGAGGGAGATGATGAATAGGAGGCTTGGCCTCATTTTAATTGGTTAGCCAAGCCCAAACGGGAAAGGAAAGAAGAGAAGATGGGTTGGTCGTTTTAATTGATCATGGGCTTGGCAAAGGCCAAGCCCAAATGGAAAATAAAAGGGGTTGGGCCCAACTAATGGGCCCAATTTCTAAGCCCAGTGGGCCTAGTCCAATTTTTCGGTCCATCGCATTTATTTTTCGTAACATTTTTTTGTATGCCTGTACTATTTATTTATTTTCACACTTGTACTGTTTATTTATTTTTGCATGTTTGCATGTTTAATTATTTTTGTATGTTTGCATGTTTAATTATTTTCGTATGCTGGCATGTTTAATTATTTATTTTCGTATGCTTTTGCATGTTTAATTATTCCGCTTGCATTTAATCGTTGAATTAATCGTGTCGCTTGCATGTCGGTTAATTACATGCTCGTATTATTTAATTGCTCGTGTTTGTATGATATCGCATGTTTAATTATTCCGCCCGTATTTAATCACTAAAATTAATTATTTCACTCCCGATAAGTCATTAAATATTCATCTATTTTTCGACTATCATTTTCCGAACTAATAATTTCGTCTTTGTAGGGTAAATCAACCGCCCATACCCTTCACAAGTAAACATTTCCTACCCTTTTATTTATTCCACGTTTTTTGCATATACGCTCGTATGCATGACAATTTAAAATTATTAAAATTTAATTTATCCGTTGGGCATGATCACTAAATTAGGACTTTTTATTTCAAACACAATTTTAAACACCTTTTATCCGGTAGCCTTTTTAGGATGTGACTCGGGTGCCTAACACCTTCCCGAATCCATAAATCGACCCCAAATCCCAGTTCTTGTGTTTAGACCCTTTTTGCCTTAGCTTTTTATTTTATTTTCTGCCATGATTCATGACTTTAGGTTCCCTAAACCTAGAAACAAAATAGGGTGGCGACTTCATTTGCATTATGTGAGACGAGTCTGATTTCATCTCACATCTCATACCAATCCCACGTCGCATTAGGAAAAATACAAAAAGGGGATGCGACAGGGATGTTTAGTGGGACGTAGTGTCATGGGATGGGTTTTAAAGGGAGGTGTAGGTTCTGTTGTGTTTGTGGGTGTAGTGAGGTGATCTGTGGATGGACCAAGAGTGTTGCCGGACTGAGTAGACATACATGGCATTGGTTGACATTCTAGAGGAGTTGAACATGGAGTGGAGGATAGAGTGGGCTGAACGACTGAGTGAGTAGTGGATGATTGTCCTTGATTTGGATGGGTGGAGTGGGTGATTGGATTTGGTTGGGTGGAAGGAATGATTGCGGTGGATAAGAATGGGTTTGGTACAGGAACAGTAGTGTGATTTTTGGAAGAAGATGCGAGAGAGGGATTTGTTTGTATAAAAGGGTATGTATTCTCATCAAAGGTGACATGACGAGCCACATAGATTCTACCAGTGCATTTGTCTAGACATCGATACCCAAGGTGGATAGGACTGTAACCTAGAAAGACACACGGGTGAGACCGATAATCAAATTTGTGGGTATTGTATGGTCTAAGATATGGGAAGCATAGACAACCAAAGATTTTGAGGAATTTATAATTTGGAATTTGGTGAAATAATTTTTGATATGGGGATTGATTTTTGAGAACAGATGTAGGTAGATGATTGATGAGATAAACAGTTGTTTCCATGGCAAAGGTCCAGAATTTTAGGGGAAGATTTGCATTAGCAAGAAGTGAGAGACTAGTATCGACAATGTGTCTATGTTTGCGTTCAACTTGGCATTGTTGTTCATGGGTATATGTGCACATTATATGATGGTGAATGCCCATGGAAGAGAAATATTGATTTAGTTGACGATACTCCCCACCCCAATCAGTTTGGACTGATTTTAATTGTTTTTGAAATTGACGCTCAACAAAGGTTTGAAAGGTAGGGAATATATCATATTTTTTAGTGAGGGGATAATACCATGTGAATTTGGAATAATCATCTACAAAGATAACATAGTATTTATGACCAGTGGTTGACACACATGGAGATGGTCTATAGTCACTACGACCATCTCGGTTGCTATAACGGCCACGGCCACGGCCATGACTAAAATTGCGGCCACCTCGGCCATAAGATGATGGAGGAGAATAGTTCGTGGTGTGTTGAGTATTGTTGGCAAAATAAGGGGTGGTTATAGGAAACATAGGAGGATTTATGGTTGTTTGGGGAGTAGGAGTAGTGACTGGTTTGTTGAGGAATTCCTGGGATAGACAGAGGCTGATGAGATCATTGAATTCGATAGGCTCGACTCGAGCATTGAGCGTGGTGACAAGAGACTTGTAATCATCATGTTTGTTGAGTGCCCGAAAGATATGCACATTAAGGTCGGCAGTGGAAATGGGTCTACCAGCTACCATTAATTCATCTGCAATGGCCTTAACTCGGTGAAGAAACACTGAAATCGATTCACTTAAGTCGAACAAGAGCTCATGTAGACCTTGATGCAAGGTTGAGATCCGGGTGTTAGAAGGAGATGTAAGTGAGGAGGCTAGGGTCTGCCATATCTGATGCGAAGTTCTCATGCCACTGAGAAGGCCCATTGTTTCTTCTGAAAGAGAAGATCGGAGAGTGCTGATGATAAGGCTCTCTTGTTGGATCTATAGCTGATAAGCAGGATTTACAATAGGTGGTTGTGATCCCTCGCCAAGAATGTGAGAAGGTGGGCAAGCAACTGCACCATTGACATAACCGAGCAGGCCTAACCCAGTTAGGTAAGGTTCGACAATATCTCACCAGAAGAGATAATTTCGATTTGTCAATTTGAGAGAGATAAAATGGGTTGGATTTGTGATGTTTATGATGGTTGAGGTGTTTGTGGAAGTTGTGGAGGTAGGAGTGGCCATGATGATAGGAATTAAACCAATTTAACTCGATAACTCAAAAGAAAAGTAAGTGATCAAACCGAATTTTTAGAGATGGAATTTGGACAAATGGACCTCAAATTCTGAAAGAGAACCCTCGAAAATGATAGAAACCGGTTGGAGTGTCAAAAAAACCGGTCGGGATGATATTGACCTGGCTGGTCAAAGAGTTGAACCGGTTTGGTCAAAGTCAACAGATGAGAAGTCAACAAGATAGCATGATACAATCGCGAAGAGCCACGTGGACCTGTCAAAGGAAGACACATGTACTAGTAGATGTTGACACATAGACCAATAGGAAGAGAACGCATGTACCAATGGACGCCACGTGTCTTGATATGTGGTAGAGGACAACTAATGGATGCGTGACACGTGGTTACTGCTGACTTGTGCGCGTGAGACTGAAGCGCGTGAGGAACAGGATGGTGGGTTGCGGGTATAGCGTGTGAGGGTGCGTGCGGTGGTTTATTGGCACGAAATTTTGTCTGTCGATGAAGTGGACGACGGTACGCCATTTTAGGTGGCGCGTGGATACTAAATGTGTCCGAAACTGGCTTTAAAATGACGATTACAGTCGGCCTGAATCGTACAAGCTTGGCGGTACGTGCGGTGGTTGAAGGCCGTGAAAAAATGCAGATCGGAGGAAGAGACACCGGAGATTATGATGGTGTATGAATTTCTAGGCTTTGAGTAGTTGCAGAGAGCTCGTTAGAGATATCGCTCCGCTACCATATAGAAAAATGAGAAATGTATAGAAAAGAGATGTGTTTGATATTGATTATTTTTTGATGATCTGATTACAAGTTCCTACTCTTCTATTTATACACACATAAAGGATGTAAGTAATTAATGATGGTAGAAGGTGGTTGTGTGGTAGATGAATTAAATGAGGTGGTTGTGCGGAGGTGGTTGTCGTCACTGATGCTGGGCTGGGCTGACTGATTGGAGCGTTAAATATCTTAATTTCATCATCCTTTCCACCCTTTTTAGGATGATGATACTGCTAACTTCATGCTTTTTCACTCCTTTCTTGCAAAACATGTTGCTGAGAAGCAATTCATCCATTTGGAGCTGAAAATGCCTGTTAAAGAGCTAAATCTGGTGGATCAGAGTTCAGAAGCAGTCCTTATCCCAGGCCTGGGATAAGGCGAGTCAGATACAAGTGATTTAGGCATGGGACGTGTCTGTCAGCTGTCTCTTCTAGAAGAAACTTTCTTGCGAAATCCTACTGAAGATAGAAGTCTTGTTCACAGTAGAACTCCTACTTTTCTGTTAGGAGATTTAAACAATTATTATTATTATTTAGATTTTATCCTTTTGGTATTTTTGAATTTCGAAAAATAATGAGGATTATTATTAAGGAAAAACGATTGGGAGAGAGGGATGTCTCTTCTTTCCCGTTTTTCATCTTCTTCCTCGCTGGAGTAGGCGGTTATGGGAGCTTGAAAACTCTGTTTGTTTTCTTTCCTTTAATTAATAAATTCAGTTTTATGCCTTTAATTATTTGTGCTTTCATTATGTCGATAGTGGGCTAATTCCCTTCTTCCCTGTAAAGATTCTGCCATGCTTAAACTGATTGTGAGATCAAATCATTCTTATTAAATTGCAATCTTATATCTCTATTCATTTTATTTAAATGTCAAGTTATTCTTATTTCGATTGAAGCCTGATCAACTCCATTAGATTTCGAATAGCTATTGTCTTCTCTCAATACATTGGAGTCTACATTGTAGAGGGAGATACGAAGGCAACTACCTGATCGACGGATCAGAATAGAAAACGAATAGAGTCTGCTTTATAGGAGTAGACACATCTCTCTCCCAGACCTGGGATAAGGTTTCTCACAGCGTATTAATCAGCCCACTGTCTTAGACCTGATAGAGTAACCTCTTCAGGCCAGAAAGTAGGCCAAAGATTTTTAATAGGTGAAAACCTTTATTAATCTCGTATAGGTAGAGAGTAGGAGATCTAGGTGAAAACCTGGTCTCTATAGCCACCTATAAGTTTAGGTAGGTTTTGAAAATACTTGAATCAATGATCAATCGGTTTGAAGCATGAGCTTAATAGAATCTTTACTGGGAATTTGTCACATCTAAACACACACAATTATTCTCTGTTTATTGCTTTATGTTATTTCTATTCCTTTACTTTAATTGCGTCAAAACCCCCATTTATTGGTATTTACCACGGTTGCAAGAATTGGTCATTTAGCGAGAATTAATTTAGTCCTGAAATCTCTGTGGAACGATCCTTTTACCACTTGCTACAGTTTTAATCAAATTCGTGCATGGTAAATTATACTTATTTATTTTTGACGATTTCGGCAACCATCAATGACTTTACTTGATGGGCTCAATAATCCTCGTCTCCCCACTGTTAGAAATGTGTGTTCTAAGTTCTAACCTTAGCTTTGTAACCAGAGTTTTATCATTTTAAAATCTTCAGGTAGCAATGGATTTCTGGAGAAATTGTTCTTTGTAGTCTGTTGTGTAGGTACATTCCATTTGCAGTCGGAAAAAAATTGATATTTTACGTTCTGTTGTCCATTTTCACTTTAAGAGTCTTACATTTCGAATATGAAAAGAACCGACACAATCTCCATAAACTAATGAGATTTTTCATGGCAACGAAGTGCATCATTGGAAGGGTCGAACGTGAGGTTTGTTAACCTGTTTGCAACCATATCGGCCCATGATAAACCTGTCGAATAATGTGACGAATAATGTCCATGTTTGCGAAAAAGGAAAGACCTCTTGAGAAAGGGAACGACACTTGCATTATCCACTTGAACTTGAAGTTTGCACCAACCCAACCGACGAGCTGCCTGTAATCCATGAAGGACTCCTCAAAGCTCGGCCTGATAAATGTTACAAGATCCCAAGTAGGAGTATAAATTCTGTGATCCTTACAATCTTTTTTCAATGCAATTAAGGGCTACCGTAACTTTCTAGTATTTCATCCTTGACTTAATTTAATAGATTTTTTTTCGATTGTTATTTACTAAACATAATAAATTGAATGATGCACTTAAAGAACAAGTAAATAAAAAAAATGTTTTTGATGATGAAATAACTTATGAGAAGCACACGTAAATTATAGTCCAACTGGTTAGTGTATGTCGTATTTACGACGTAAGTTATTAGTTCGACTCCTAATATCGTAATGAAATAACTTTTGAGAAATATTATGAGAAGTCATAAAATATTTTTGCACTTTTAATTAAATAATATATATTAAAAATATTTGTAATACATTAAAAAACCACAGAGAAACAATAAATTTCTCCATCTCATTATTCATAAAAAGGAACACTTCCATATATGTACACTTGTTAATTATTTTTAATGGTAAGAAACCATGTGAAAAAAAGAGAGGATGAATAGACAAAATTTTAATGGTATAAATGAAAGAATTAATGTATTAATGGTTAGAGAAAATGAAAAGATGTTAGTTACACCCTAATAATTAAGTTCATGAATATTACATTAATCTATGATTTTATATATTGATTAATAGAAAACTTAAATTATCATCATTATTAGAGAAGATGAATAGATATAATCGGTTACATTATAAAAATTTATAATGTAATTATTTATATTACACCCTAATAAAAATTTAAGTATTTATTTTATAATTTAATTAATTTGTTACTTAAAATATTTATTTTACTTATTGGTTAATTAATATAGAATATTAATTTTATTATTATTTTTATGTATCACACTATAATCACTTCTTAATCTCAATGTATAATGTGACATCATCCGAACCGATTCTTTTATTCATAATAACACTTATGATTTTTATTTTATTTTAATTACTATATGATTGTGGAGGGCCTAAATCAAATATGGGTCCCTGCAGTCTAATTGATTGTCTTATTTCAGCCCTCTGTGTTATTTTTGATTTAAAATCTCCCTCCACTTAAGTCGAATGATTTATTTCATCCCTCTGCCTAACGCTATCCACTTTTTCCATCTGTTTGCTTACGTGTCGTGCCACGTCAATCGCCACATCACTGACTGCTGACATGTCACGCCACGTCAATTGACACGTCATTCTTTTCACCAATCACCATTTTCATTTCCAGAATTTCAAATTTTAAAAAAAATAAAAAAAATCTTAATGAAAATTAAACATAAAATGTCATAAACTGAAACGTTGCTTTTTTATTTTCTTTTTCCTTTTCTCCCTTCCCTTTATCTTTCTCTTTTATTTCCTGCAAGCGAAAACATTCCAACTTTCTCAACATAAAAATCCATCTGTTGAGTTTGGCGAAAGAAGAAGAGGGCGGTGTGTTGTGGTGGTGATTACGGGAAGATGAGGAAGACGTTCCATCAATTCCATCTTTTCTACAAAATTCAGATCCAGATTTGACGGAAGAAACATATCCAGATCTGTGGCTCAAAGGAAGCGAGGATGGAGAAGACCTTTAGGCTGGTTTTAGGTAGATCTAAGAGGTGGGAGACTTTGAACGGTGTCAAACGAACCGAGAGGATGACCGTGTGTACTCTACGCGCCGCCTTGTACAGTGTTGAGACTTGAGTTTTGAGTCTATTAGAGTAATTTTTGGGTAATTTACAGGGCATTTTTTTGTTAGAACATGGTGAAAATAAAATTTTCAGGTTCATTAGATGTTAAGAAAGGTGCGGGGACGGCTTGCAGGTGGTGGCTGGTAGTGGCAGCCATGGGAACGAGAGATGTTTGTTTCTTTATTTTTATTAATTTTTTTATAGAAAAAATTATGTCTTTCCATATATATATATATATATTTCGTTCTAATTTCCCTTTTTTTCCAAAGTTGTTTCTAATTTCTTTTAAAAACATTGCCCAGACAATTTAGTGCCAATATCACAAATGCATCTATTGTGGTTCTTGCTGATGGTCAGATGGCAGTTTGTTGAGTTGATGAAGATGGATCCATTGCCTAGACGATTTGGCGTTGGAAAAGTTTAGATCTAGATATATTAATTTTTGGGCAGCAAAGAATTAAAAGGATATAATCAATTTTGGGCCGAGAGGGTGGTGACGGTTGATGATGATTATTTGATAGCATGTTTTTATGCATGATTTTCCCTCAATTTTCTCACTCATTTAAGGCATGATTCTGCTAATTTACCCTTGTTTTCATTACTATTGCAGATCTAGGCCTAAAAAGGGAGTTTATGCAAAAACATGCATTTTTTGTGCATTTTGAGTGAATTTGAGCTTCAAGACCAAAGTCGAGGTCCCGAGTCCAAACCAGCGTTCAAGGTCCCGAATCGGATTCTCCATTCGGGCCCCCGAAGGGCAAAGAGCGGCAATTCCACGTGTCTTCTCGCCAAAGCTTCCACGTGACCCCCCCTGACACTGTTCTGACGCTCTACACTGATCACCAAATACCTACCGCTCTGACCATTTTAGCCCTTGAGCCCACTCCAGACCTGCCAAAGCTGGGAAAACCAGACAACTTTATGCTTTTTCAGCTTTGTGCTTTAAGGAGCATGGATCCATTTTTATAGGCTTTCAATTAATGCATTTTGTCCCTAGTTTTAGGCTGAAGATATTTTGTGCTTGGAGCTCTAGTATATAAGGAGCATCCAAGAGTAGTTTAGATCATCTCTCACTTCATAATATAATTTTAGAATCATTAGAACTAGTTTTTCCTTAGACTTCTCTCTAGTTTCTCTCTCTAGTTCTTGTTAGCATCTTCAACCTTGCCGTCGGGCTTCAAACGGATTTTTAGTAACAAAGTCTTCTTCCCTTAATCTATTTACTTACTTGTTATGCTTTCTTTAATTATTATTCGTTCATCTTCAAGCATGAGTAGCTAAATCTTTAGTTCTTAGCAAGGGTAATTCAAGGGTTGCAAAGGCAGATTCGAGGCCTTAATGTGCTTAATATATTCTCGACGCCATATTCAATTACTTATCATTTTAATTACATCTTTGCATGAAATAATTTGAGGCTTGATCATCTGATTATTATTTTGTGTGAATGCTGCCATCTTTGTAATGAATACGGAATGAAAATTGCATGGAACAAGTAGGCATCTGCTTAGTCTTGACTGCGCCGAAGTGGTCTCGAATAGATAGGGTGAGTAATTGATTAGAGCGAGGTCACGAGCCTGACAAACTGAGGGACTTTTAGCTATAGATCTGTCTTTTCTTATCTTCATGGGCGGTTTGAGTATTGATAACAATTGGAGCGCTCCTGACGGCTACACGGCAACTATGGTATCTATCTTGGACGAAGTTCTATAAGCTTCTCGGAGACATCTGCCTATCGCCCTTGCCAGCGGAAGTCTCCTAGGATGGTCGACTTCAGCGGGGGGGGATCTCATGCACCTTTATGCGTACGGCGTCATCCCATCCTAGGGGACCAAGGAGGATATCGCTCCCGATAGACCCTACATGATTATCGCCCCAATGACGGAACTGATATCGCCCGAAGCGATGGTTACAAACGTTGCCTACCCCTATCGCTGTAAGGAATCGCCATCTTAAGCCTATAAATACCCCCACGAATTCCAAACAGAAGGTAAGATCGAGATCATCTTGGAGAACCTCTACCATTCTGAAAACTCGAACTGACTTAAGCATCGGAGTGTCTACGCCGGAGTCCCCCTCCGGCGCTTTGCAGGTACCTCCGACGCCGATCGCTTCCCATCCGACTAGCTGCTGCAGCCGTTGCCGACCAGAAGAGATCTCGGATCTTATCAAATGGTGCTTTCATTGAGAGCTTTGGTGTATTAAGTGAGCGTCCTTAATAGCCAAGCTCCGTTTAGTTGGGAGATCGGAACGGTTATGACAGCCAGATCGGAGCCAGACCGGTCTACATTTTCTAATATTCCTTTCTCAACTCGCAGGCGGTTATTTCCTTTTGCTACTGCTGATCTCTCTATGACGACGCAATCGACTATCTCGGGACCTCTGGACCTCTCGGTCGGGATCGCCGGAGGATCTATCTCCTCACAGACGGTCATTTCTTCATCACAGACGGTGGGATCTGATCTTTGCACTCCTCTTTTAGAAGGATCTGTGCTTAACAATGAAAATCCCTTTGCTATGGAAATAGCGGCCCTTCGTTCCCGCTTGGAATATTTGACTGAAATGGCCACTAGAGTCACGCCTGGTGCTTCTGGATCTAGCGTTCCTCCTCGCGTCATGTTCACACCATCTATTGTTGCTGATCGACCTCTGCCCCCGTTGTTTCCAGAGAACCCCCAAGTGCCTTTATCCGCAGGAAATCCCCCGGTTGGTCATGTACAGCTCACTCAAGGAGGAGTAGAGGCTTATGTACCACAAATGCCGCAAAGACTTCTTCTGCAGGAAGACAGGCAGCTTGAGGCGTTGAGGAACCGTTGGGCCGGACGGAGGGAAGGAACAAACAGGAGTTTATCTCCCGTGTACAGTGAAAGATCCAGTAGCAGAAGATATCAAAGTCGTTCTCCCAGGAGTCGCAGTCGGTCTCCCAGGCGACATCATATACCTGAACCAAGGGAAGGAGGGCGACAAGGAGACATATCTCCCCCACGTCATGCGCGTGAGATTCTTGATGATACCTCAGGTCACCCTTTCAGTCGTCGTGTAAGACGTCACAGGGTCAGCAGGCGAGTGAAGCTTCCCGCTGATACTTATGATGGTACTAAAGATCCTATTTCGCACATCAACAAAGTGAAGGATTTCGTCCAGTTTCAAACCCACAGTGATGCGGCTTTATGTCAGATATTTGTTATGACCTTATCGGGAGTTGCTCGTCTTTGGTTTGAAGGTCTTCCTGGCGGATCCATTAGTAATTTCGCACAGTTGGAATCCAAATTTCGGAGCAGATTTAGTACAGCAATTCCAATTCGGAAATCTGCCGCAGCGTTATTTGACATACAGCGGAAGCCCCAAGAGACATTGAAAGAATTTCTCAGCCGATTCGATCTGGAAATGTCATTAACGCCGGGCGTTACTATTGATTTCGCCATAGAAGCTCTGAAAAGAAACTGCCACTATGGAAAACTGAAAGATGCATTGATGGTGGATCCTCCAATATCCTTGGACGCACTAAGACTTAAAGCCCATAATTATGCGAAAATGGAAGAAGAAGAAAATAGAAATAGAACATTTAATATGCCGCCTGGGGCACCTCACATCCCTGCCGCTCCCGCAAATCCTCTGGTTGACGATCATTACACTGATGATTACGCTCGACGGAAAGATTACATCCCAAAGACCTACGATAAGCAAAAAGGAAATTCCTCGAAAGGAAAACAAGGTAGTTCCCCTCATCAGCGTCAAGGGAACGCTAACAAAAATCGGGCGTATGATCCGGATTTTCCCTCCTTGAATGTACCAAGAGCGGAGATCTTGGCGATAGCGGAACAGCGAAATCTTCCTATCCGTTATCCTGCACCCCCGAAACCTGGAGTGCTTTTAGGCAAAAGAGAAAACGCTTACTGTAAATTCCATAAAGCCAGAGGACATTCCACAGAGGCTTGCAGAGAATTAAAGTGGGCGATAGAACGCTTGGTGGAGGAAGGATATCTGGGAGAATTTGCGACTCAAGTAAGGGAAGATGCCCGAAACAATCCGATAAGAAGAGCGGCAGACGAACGACCAAGGCCCCCTCCAGTCCCACAGCCGGATAACGCTCCCAAAGGAAAGGGTGGGGAAACCTTCGCGATAGATGGCGACGACATCCCCATAATCAATATCATAGCGGGAGGGATCCCCTACGCAGATGAATCAGAACAGTCGATGGTGGCGAAAGGGGAAAAGCGTACGCGAGACGGCATGACAAAGAAAGGTGGAGCGATAGACATACTTGATCGCATGATCTTATCCTTTTCAGAAAAGGATGAAAAAGGCGTTATCTATCCCCATAATGACGCCTTGGTAGTCACACCTGTCATCGCCAGTCATGGTATAAGAAGGACTCTTGTGGACAACGGGAGTGCCGTGAACCTTTTTTCGCTGGAAGCTTACAATCTCATGAAACGCCCCCACGATGAGTTAACGCCTAGTAAGAGACCCATAGTCGGAGTGGATGGGACCCCTATCCCTGTTACGGGAGTAATCACCTTACCCGTATACTTCCGAGAAGACACTTACAAACGGTCAGAGAATTTGTTGTTCCTTGTTGTGGATCTGAATCTGCCCTATAACGTCATACTCGGACGACCTTTCCTCAATCGCTTCGGAGCGGCGATATCACAAAAACATCTAAAGATGAAATACCCCTCTTGGGACGGGGTGGTATCGATAAAAGGTGATCAGAAACTGGCGGCAGAATGCTATTCGCTCATGACTCAGACAAGCTGCGATAGATACGTGTGTATATCGGCAGACCCCTACGAGCAGGGTGATGAAAAGCGCGCTCAACCCCTTGACAAGATGGTACCCGTATCAGTGATAGGCAAAGAGGGAGCCAGCTTCCTGGTCAGCGATAAGCTCAGCCCAGCGGAAAATCTTCAACTGGCACGGCTGCTGAACAAATGCCAAGGAAATTTCGCATGGAAGCCCGCCGATATGCCAGGTATATCACGAGAAATAGCCGAGCACAGGCTTAACGTTGACCCTGACGCCAAGCCAGTTCAGGAAAAACGACGAGCGTTCTCCACCAAAAAAGCGTCGGCTGTGGAAAAGGAGGTTGTAAAGCTCCTTGACGCGGGTTTCATTCGCGAAGTACAGTATCCCACTTGGTTAGCCAACCCGGTTCTTGTTCCTAAACCCAATGGAGACTGGCGTATGTGCATTGACTTCACCGATTTGAACGATGCTTGTCCTAAGGATTGCTACCCGCTTCCTCGCATAGATCAGTTGGTTGATCAAACCGCTGGGTACGCATATCTAAGCTCATTGGACGCCAATTCCGGATATCATCAAATCCCTATGGCCCTAGAGGATGAGGAGAAGACCGCCTTCCTTACTCCTAAAGCCACGTATTGTTACACAGCGATGCCATTTGGACTAAAGAACGCGGGGGCCACGTTTCAGCGAATGGCAAATAAGATTTTTGAGGAACAAATAGGGAGAAATGTGGAAGCATATGTTGACGACATACTAGTGAAGAGTGCGAATTTTCATGATCACCTGCAGGACCTAAAGGAAGTTTTTGATGTGATGAAAAGGTATCGCATGAAGCTAAACCCCCGGAAGTGCATGTTTGCATTTCAGACGGGTAAGTTCTTGGGCTATGTAGTTAGCCAGAAAGGTATCCAGCCTAATCCTTCCAAGGTTAAAGCTATACATGATATGATATCGCCGAGAACCGTTAAGGAAGTGCAAAGGCTAACGGGGCGCGTTATCGCTCTGGGACGATTCGTCTCCAAGCAAGGAGAAAAGTGCCTCCCTTTTTTCAAAGTCATACGACGGAAAGCCACGTTCGGGTGGACCCCAGAATGTGAGCAAGCATTTGTGGACTTAAAGGACTATTTATCATCCGATTTATTATTGACAAGGCCCGAGTCCGGCGATACCCTGTATTTGTACTTGGGCGCGGCGGACGAAGTGGTCAGCGCCGTCCTTGTTCGTGACGATAACCACACTCATCGCCCAGTTTACTTCGTGAGTCATGTCTTAAAGGACGCGGAACTGCGATATGCTCGTATTGAGAAAATAGCGTTCGCCCTTATACAAGCCGCCCGCAAGATGGATCGATACTTCCAGTCTTATCCTATCGTTGTACTTACAGACCAACCCTTGAAGAGGATATTTCGAAAGCCTGAATCTTCAGGAAGAATGCTGATCTGGGCCCTAGAACTCGAACAATATGGTTTGAGGTACCAGTCCCGGCCATCCGTAAAGGCTCAGGTCCTTGCTGATTTTATAGCGGAGTGTACTTTCACAGAGGACCCTTTGAGTGGTGTACCTGAAGCGGAATGGAACGATATGGATCTCCCATTCCCAGAAACATATACGGATCTTTGGATCGTTCATGTGGACGGAGCCAAAAACCAAGAACTGGCGGGGGCCGGAGTCTTCATAAATGGGCCGCACGATATGCATATACGGTATGCTATTCGAATCTTGCAGCCTTTGTCCAATAACGCAGCCGAATATGAGGCGTTGCTAGCTGGACTCAGAATAGGAAGAGAGTTTTCTTCCAAGGGAAGGCGCGATACAGGCCAAACAGGAGATCTGCGTCTAAAAATTTGTGGAGAATCCAAACTGATAATTGACCAGGTCTCAGGACACTCTCAGGCTCGAGAACCTATTATGGTGCAGTACCTCTCTAAGGTAACGCGAGAACTAGTGGAAATAAAGAAAGAGGGCATGCAAGTCAGCTTCGAGCACGTTCCCCGAGAGGAAAATGCTGAAGCCGATTACCTTGTCAAGCTGGCCGCGAATCCTGAAGCATCTATACCTAAAGATGTGTATTATCGTGAGCTATCGGTGCCGTCCTTTATGGAGGAACAAGCCTCTTTGTGTGTGAATGAGCTCGAGAATGATTGGCGGATTCCGGTAATAAAATACCTGATGCACGAAGAGCTGCCTGACGGTAACGCTGAAAAGATGAAAGTGCTAAGACAGGCTGCTCGTTGCACGTACTATAACGGGGATCTAATTCGAAGATGTTTTTCTCACCCCGCCGCCAAATGTATAACCGAACAAGAGGGCCTTCACACCTTACGCGAAATCCATGAAGGGATATGCGGAATGCACGCGTCAGGCGGCACCATGGCGGCACAAGTTTTCAGATCAGGATTCTACTGGCCCACCATACAAAGGGATTGCCACGATTATGTACAAGCTTGCCCCAAATGTCAGGAATTTGCTAGAATTCCTCGACGTCCAGCCACGGAAATATCGGAAATCATCGCCCCTTGTCCTTTTGCCAAATGGGGGATTGACATCCTGGGTCCATTTCCAAAGGCAAGGTCCCAACTGAAATTTGTGATAGTGGCTGTGGACTATTTTACGAAGTGGGCGGAAGCTGAAGCGGTTGCCACAATCACGGCAGAAAAAACATGGCGTTTTTTCAAACATCAAGTTATCATGAGATTCGGGGTGCCTCGTATCCTTGTCACCGATAACGGGACCCAGTTCACCAGCCAATTCTTCAAAGACCAATGCTCAGAATTCGGGATTGAGCAGAGATTCTCTTCCGTGGCTCACCCACAAACCAACGGACAGGCAGAGGTAACTAATAGGAGCATCCTCAGCGGTATTAAGAAAAACCTAGAGGGGTCTAAGAAGAAGTGGGCTGATGAATTGCCATACGTGATGTGGGCATACCGCATGACCGTAAAAGTTAGCACTGGAGAAACGCCTTTCGCTTTGGCTTTTGGAACTGAAGCCGTTACGCCAGTGGAAATTTGGGCCATGAGCCTACGGGTGGCACACTTTCGTGAGGAACTGAACGAGGAACGGTTACGTGCTAACCTGGACGCGTTACCAGAGGTACGAGAAGAAGTCCTACTGAAAGCGCAACACTACAAAAGAAAAATGACCTGTTATCATAACAGGCAGGTCAAAGAGCGATTGTTGAAAAACGGTGACCTGGTGCTCCGAGACAGGCGAGCAACCGGACAACGTATGGGAAAGCTTAGTCCTAACTGGGAAGGACCGTATCGCGTAACCCACGTTGTCGGAAGAGGGGCCTATCGCCTGGAGACACTTGACGGTACGCCCTTATCCAACTCCTGGAATATCGCTCGTTTGAAGTTATATTATCCTAGAGTTTAATTTTATCTGCACTATTTGGATTATAACGACCCTAACCGTGGCTAACGCTCAATAGGAGAGTTTTCGTGGGTTTGTGGTTGCCTTTGTGCAGGTAAAAAGGGGGGTACCTTGGGAGTGAAAAGTCCTATCCTTGTGATGGTCGGTCTTGATCAGATGGCCCACTAAGTGAGGGCACGACCCCAGTGTATCCTTGATTAGCGTCGGATTGAAAGATCCTTGACGCCCCCGGGGGTGAAAAGTCCTATCCTTGTGATGACCGATCTTGATCAGATGGCTCACTAAGTGAGGGCACTGCCCGGTATCTTTGGGAGTGAAAAGTTCTTTAATGATAACCGATCTTGTGGAGACGGTACATCAAGACAAGACACGCCCCAAAGAGTTAGAAACTCTGTTTAGAAACAAGAATCCTATCTTAACGGTCGGGCTGGTGCAGCTAAACCATTAAGTAAGGACACAGTTCTAAACGAGAGGACAACGCCTATAAAAGTGAAAATTCCCTAGCCTTGTGATAGCCGTCCCGATCCGACAGCTCACGAGATGAGGCACTTAGAAAGGCCGAACGAGAGATAAGGAAAACGCGATTCGAAACGGGTTCCGTGATAAAGCCTAATGATGGCAGCGAACAGGCTCCTACAGGTAATCACTATCTCTCAAATCTCGTTTTGTTACTGATGATCTACAATTAGAAATGTGCAGAATACTTCTGAGCAGCGGAAGGAGCGGTGGTCATGATACCGATAGGCTTATCGAAAGGCCAACCCGACATAGATCTTGGTCATCTTGGTATAAATACCAAGGATCTGCTCAAGAAAGTAAACGCACCGTGAGGATAAGGCAACCCCAGTGACGAGAGAAGTCTCGCGATGAGAAAAATAAAAGAGGAATATCGATAAAGGGATTGTCTAGAAATATTAAAGGCATCTCAAGGATTTACAAAGATTCAATGTTCAAAATAATTATGCCGCAAAGACAAAAGACAAAAGCCAAGCGATATTTGATCGCTGGAGGGAACGGCAAAATATCGCGACATATCAGCTCTCGGGGTCTTTTCGTTTCCAGCCCGCTGCCTTGGCCTGGCGATAGCCTGCCTCGTTGATATGGGCAGAACTCTGTAGAAAGGCTTTCGCGACATCTTCACCCTTGTACGCATCCACCCCATGAATTTCTTCGAAACACTTAACTAGAACACGGGCGGTTTGTTCAGCATGCCACCAGCCCATATCGACTGACTCTTCCGCCAAAGCTGCCTTCTCCTTTTCTAAAGAGGACTTCTCATTCTCCAAAGCAGTCACTTTGGCCTGTTCCTCTGACAAAGCTGTTTCCAGAGCGGAATGTTGTTTCTGTAAATCGTGGTGAGCCAGCAGTATCTTGGAACGATCTGCCAACACCTTTTTCCTTTCATCTTGCTCCTTGGACAGCTCCGCCGAAACAGAACGGAGGGAAACAGTCTGATGCTTCACCTCCTCCGCCCAGTAGTGAAATTTCATCATATTGGAGAAAAGGCTAGCACGGAAGGAGTTCACTTTGTCATCTTCCGCCTGGGAAAGGAAAGTTTCCCGTTCTGCAGATGAGGCCAGAATTTGAGAAGCCAGCAGGGCAGAAACCTCATCTGAACCATCGCCCCCGATGGCTGCCAAACCACGGGCACGGAAGTCGAACAACTCAACCTGATGGGTCACTTCGCCGAGCCCGTTTAATGGACAAAGATCCGCCACAAAATTGAAAGAGGTTCCGACTTCATTATAGCGTTGCCGCCAAGGAACGCTGGAGGGAACGAAAGCCAGAGGACCAGGGGCGCGAACCTGTGAAGAAGAACTGCCCGGGGGCAGGAAGGTACCATGAGGCTGATAGCCCGAAAGGTCCTGCAAGACGTCTTGATAGCCTAAAGAAGAGGAATAATGATGCACAGGCCCACCAAAGGAACTGGGCGAAGCACCAAAGGGGTCCGCACCTCCTAGGTTCCCCAAAACTTCCGCGGAATGTCCACCTGGAGGAACCACTGCGGAATTAGGAACGTTAACGGAACCACCTTCCCCCGCGATGTTAGAGGAGGGTATGTTCTCATCCTCGCCTTCTATCCGGGCCCTCTTCGCGGAACCCCTCAGCACATAAGTGAGATTCATATCGCCTGAAGGAGCGGAAGCAGTAACTACAACGGTCTCCTGCAAGGAGTACAAATTGAGAAAAAAGAAAAATAGATCAAATGACGACAGATATTGAGGCACAATATATCGCGAAAAAAAAAAAAAAAAAAAAAAACACGCTTACGGTAGCGGTGTTGAGGGAAGGTGGTGCCTCAGAAGAACCCGCAGCGTCGGGAGAAGGAGTAAGAGTGGCGATACTCCGTGTTCTTTTCTTCTTTTTTCCTCTGGCAATGGCCTTAGGGGCCTGAGAAGACGAGGGAGCAGCAACGGTCACGATGGGAACACCTTCAGGGATGTCAGTATCCCCTTCGCCAACTGAGGAGGAGGATACTTGAGCGAGATTCGCGGAAGTAGCCGGAAGCTCAGAAGGATTATCAGTGGCCTCTGAATCGAGCTTTTCCCTTTCTTCTCTATTCTGAGCTCTCCTTAAGCGTCTTCTTACGCTTTCGGGTTTATAATCAGGATCCGTCGCTGCAAAATCACAAAATAATATCAGCGTTAGTATCAGTGATGAAAGGGAAAGGTAGCGCGATACTCACATCTAACGCACTCCTGAATGGCCATTCTACAGGCCGTGAGTCGAATATGAACGCTGATATCCAGTTGGAGTAAGGTGTTTAACCATCCTTGTTCACGAGCGGGAAGTGTCCCTGGTCGACTCCAAACGCCATCTTGGACGTCCTGGTTGAACCCAGAACGCCACTCGGGACCAGGAGCGTCAGGAAGATTTATCAGAAAGAACTCCTTTTTCCAAGCCTCAACAGAAGACTCAATATGGAGCAACTTCCAAGTAAAAGACTTGAGAGAATCATCGTCAAAGCGAGGCGATATGGTTATCACACCCCGGCACTTCATCAATTTAAAAAGGGATCTAAGCAACAAAAGAGAAGGGGAAGTGATCCCCTTATATCTACAGAGTTCCAAAAAAACATAAACACAACAATATGCATTTGGGGCTAACTGGGCAGGATTGAAATTGCCAGCAATAAGCAAACCCTTGACGAAAGAATCGATAGGGAGCCGGAAACCGTAGCGAAACATCTGGGCATATAAGACCCTTTGATTGCCGGTCAGAACGCTGTTTAAACGAACTGACCCAGGGGCAACAACAGCTTGGTAATCGTCAGGAATAACGGCACCGTGAGTAGCCAAATGCTCCTGGAGAATGGCCTCCGTGGTAATAACACTGACCGTGGTATCCATTTTCTTCTCATCGATGGATTTTGACTCAGAACGGCGAGTCTTTGCCATGGCAGGACTAAGGAAATAGAAATGAAGAAGACGAGGGAAAAGAAGGGAAATACCTTTGAAAGGAAAGAACTTTGAAAGCCTTGAATGGAGGTGAGAAGGACAAGACGGCCGAGAGATAATATGAAAAAGTGGAGTGAAAAAGAAAAGGGAAGAAATAAAGAGGGTTTATAACCCTAGTAATTAAAAGGAAACGACGGATGCTGCAGTCGTTGTGTCGAAGCGGCATGAGGGATAAGACTCAAGCAATGAGTACGACTCTAGAAGAAGCGCGACAAACGCTTCGATCTTGTTAAAATTTCTAAACACGCTAAGGTGAAGCGGCAGAAGAAACGAACACGTGTGTCTGCACCATCATGACTTTTCCCGCGCACCGACGGAAGGGTCGCGAGCATTAAATGCTCTGAAAAGTAGATGTGACTTTTTGATAAAAAGCAAAAGCGATATCACAAGAAAGGAAATGATGCAAATCGGCGTTGAATAAAAGAACAGTTCTCAAGACAGTACAAGAGAGCGAAATAAAATAAGATATCGCCCGAAGAGCAAGGTACCGATATCGCCGCGAGATAGGACGTTATTACAAGACATGGAAAACAAATAGCAATGTTCTTCAATGGATCAATTAAGAGTCATCGCATGCCTCGCCGTCATCATTCCCTTGCTTTTCTCCAGAAGAAGGAAAACCCCTTTCGCCTTCACTAAGATCTTTAATTTTTTGGGAAGCGTAATCGGCCAGCATGGATGAATCGACGGCGCCTCGGATATGGAGATCCATAAATCCTGTGATACAAACCTCGATGGTCTTATTCTTCCACCAGGCTATCCTCGAAGGAACTTTGGCCAAATCGGCATCACGAGATGACAACTCTTCACGGAGGAAGACGTTCTTTTTATCAGCCACCACCAGTTCCGCCTCCATTAGCTCTGCTCTCGCTTTCCCCTTCGACTTCTCCCGAGAAAGTTCAGCGCGACAATCCTCCAACTCCGCCCGAGTTTGTTCTTGCAACTGCGATAGCTCCTTCGCCTTCGCCAAGGCCGCGTCTAATTGTTCCTGCAAATCCGAAGAGGGTCGAGTTTTGTTACGCTGATCTCTAAGAAAATAATGAAATTTTCGAAAGCTAGCCAGCATGTCGTTCATGATGTGTGACTGTCGTATCTCGGGAGCATGCTGTAAAAACTCTTCCCTGTCCTTGGAAGAAGTAAACATCTGTCCCACTATGGGACCCACGGGCTCTTCTCGCGATAACGGATCCGATATTCCTAAGGCACGAAGCCCGTCAGTGCCGAAAGAGGACAAATCCAGCTGATATCCAGTGGGGCCCTGGGACCTCTGAGGAGAAAGGTTGGCGATATAAGGAGGGGAACAACTTTTTGCGCAATCACCAACGCCCGAAATTGAAGACAGAAACAAAAGATGAGGCTTCCGTGGGAGAAATTCAGGAGGAACGCTTAAATTCGAAACCGGTAGGGTTGCCTCTGGGATAAAAGAACCTATCGGGGAAGCAGGATGGCCCAACGACAAAGGAGAGGTCGCGGCTGCCGAGGTCTCATTGTTTTCGATAGAAACGGCGGAAGGCACCCTGATAGCTTTGATATCTTTCACCACTTGCGAAGTACTCGCGGCATGAGAAGCGTTAATATTCTCGAGGGGGACCGCGTTAACTCCCTTCAAAGGGGGAACTAGGGGGTTAGTTTTCTCTGTGCGAACCTTCTTTACGAGACGCTCCGTCTCTTCTGCAATTTCTTCGCTATCGTCCTCAGCCGATTCCGCCGTGTCATCATTCCTCCTCGACCTAAGTTTCATCCTTTGGGCAATAGTAGCATGACGTAATTCAGGACCAGTGTCCATGCTCTCGCTATCGCTGTCGATTTTCTCAAACACAGGATCGCCTTGAGCTACCCTCTTGCCACGGGACGGAAGCCAATTTTCAAGGAAACAAGAAGGTCGAGTGGAGGCTCTGCGAGTTGTGACGGTTTTAGTCCCTTCCCTTCCAGGCGGAATGGGTGGGCGGCGGGAATTTTCAGGCGAAGGAGAAGGAGGCAGCGACTGGAGAGGTGTTACGTTCAAAGGGGCGTCACTTTCCCCAGAAGAACTACTCTCAGCGTTACCTGCCAACAAAACATATTAGCAAATTAAGAAGATTGAAGCGATAAAGAAGAAAAAGGGAACTCACCCACAACGCACTCTGACAAGGGCCTGAACCGAGCAAACTCCCGGATACGGAAAGACCCTTCTATTTCTAACAAGGCGCTAACGTTGGAAACATCCTGGCTTGACAGCGCGTCCGGTCTTTTCCAAACGCCACTATTGATTTTTCGATTGAAACCCCGGCGCCAGAGTCGTGACGGCAAACGGAGGGTGAAAAATCCAGACTTCCAGTCATCTACGTGTTCCTCAAAACCTTGAAAGTTCCGCCAGAACAGTTGCACAATGACATCATCCCATCTGGGGGTAATATCTACCAGGCAGTTGCGACAACTCAAGACAAAGAACGTGCAGAATAGATCAAGCGATGGAGCAAATATACGCTTCATCTCGCACGAACGAAGGAAAGCGTAAATACCACACCAAGAGGGTGGAGTAATCTGGACGGGATTAAGGTCATAACGATCTAGCAGTTTCAACAGAGAAGTATGGAGTGGGAAACAGAATCCGTAAGTAAACATCTTGAAATAAACTAACCGGAATGTTCCCCACATGGCGTCAGGCAGCCGAGTGTCCTTCAGAGAGACAAAAGGGCGATAGCCCGTGGGAAAAGTAATACCACTCTCCTCTAATTCAACCCTCAAAACCTCATTACAATTGAATATGCTGCGAGTTCTCCTAACTTCGGGATCTATGGGGTTTTCAACAGTTGAAGACATAAGGGACAGGGAAAGTAAATCTACGGCGGTAGAAGGAGTAAATGCCTGGAGCAAAAAGCCAGTGAGCCGGTCGCCGGCACCAGTGAGCGGTCGCGGTAAAACCTCTCGAAGAAAAGAAGTGCAGAAGAGAGAGAAAATGTGCAAAAACTCAAAATATTAGCAAAAGCAGTAAAAGAGAGAGATGATTTCCTTATAAAGGAAAAGCCTAAAGAAGAGACAGCCTGTAAAAATGAAACACGTGCAGAACAGAAAAAGACACGTGGATAGTCATTTGTGCCTTCTGAAAGAAGACAGTTACCGATTAGAAGTTGAAGGCAGTTACCCGTAGCGAAAGGGACGCTTCCGCGATAACCCGGAACGCTCAGAAAGAAACAATAAGTAAGCGATGAGAAGCGAAAAGGAAGTAAAACCATCATTCATTATTATGAGGAAGGTCATACGGCATCTACAAAAAGAAGGGTTAGGCCCTACTCTTCACCGTCGGACCAAGTAATGCCGTAGCAGTAGACCACGTCGTCTCCATGATCGCCACCCCAGAATGAAAGTTCACCGACCTCCTTTCCAGCGGCAGAAGTCAACTTGGGTGACTCCTCCTTAACGCCTGGCGATACTGCCCCGGCGGCCGAACAAGCAGAGGGAGCCCACGGAGGCGATTCCTGCGGAGGGGGAGACGGTTTGTTCTCCTCTCGAGTCGAAGAAGCCAGAGAGTCGAAAAATGACTTAGAAGCCTTGGCAGCCCTTTTCCTTTGCCTAGCAGCTTCTTTTCTCCGCCTCTTGCGACTCCGCCGGCGGACGACCGGTCTCCAAGGGGGTGTGGCAGGAGGATTATCCGTATCAGGAGTAGTCGGGGGAGTTGGTGGCGAGTCCCTCGAAGCCGTATCTAACAAATAAGAATCAGCCATGAGATCGTTGCGAAGAAAAATGAAGGAGAAAAAAATAGACGAAAATGAAAAAAGAATCGTCCCATTAAATAGCGAGGAAAAGAGTAGGAGGGACTCTTCGATCACCCAACCCGACTCTTGAGGATTGGCACGTGTACAGTCTGAAGTGCAAGCATAGATTTACAGTCACGCCTGTTGAAATCTCGCGCTAATCAAGAATATATCCCCCAATCAGTTGTTACAATGGGGACGGCGCTGAGTTAATATAGAACGACCAACAGAAAACCGCCCAGTAGCCAGACAGTTTTCAGTTGGGCTAAGAATATCTTCATTGGAAAACGACGAAGGGCGCAGCAAAGAGGAAGAACAGTTACAAGGCGGAATGATTGAAACGATTTATTTATTATGGCCTACCGGCCGAAAGATACATTTACAAGGCAAGAGGAAAAGAAAAAGGCCCAAAGGGAGCCACCGTTATCGGGCGTCAGAACCAGCATCCTCGGGCACCTCAGGAAGGTCCCTCAAGGAATCCATGACCAGGACAAGATCATGGGAAGTGGCCCTCATCCCCTTCAAGCAGCACCCCAACATGTCCTTGCGCTGTTGTAGCACGGCAATCACCACCTGGATCCGAGCGATGGAGGCGGTCAGCTTCGACACGCTCTCCAAGGGACTGAAATCCTCCAGGGAGATAGCTCCCAGCCTAGAATGAAGCGGGGTCAGCATCCCTTGCAGCTCCAGGATATCCTCAGAGGTCTTGACTATCATATTCTCCAGGAACCCGATGTCACCATCATTGAGATTCTTAAGAGAGTGGCCCTTAGAAAGAAGAAAATTCTTGGTCAAGTGATCCATAATACTGACTGATAAAGATGAGGAGAACGTGGGTGGAGAAAGCTCTTCGATTTATAGGCTCCAACGGAGGGAGGCCATGGAAAAAGAGAAGAAAATAAGGTCCTTAAAAGACGAGCCATCCCGATAAGCCTCAAGGACCGATAGGCCTGAAACGGAAGGAAAAGGTGACGATCGTACGCTGTCTGCGATATGTATATGGGAAGGAGTACGAAACAGAGTCTGGAAAAACGCCGACAAACACGATATCACTGGTAATCCTGACGCTAAAACCATAAGGTTACCGGTATCCACAGTATAAGGCCGCGTTGATGTCACAGGTGGCCCTAGATGCGTAAAACCGCGCTGGCATCACAGGCGTCTGGTGGTGTGAAGCCGCGCTAATCATAAGGAAGCTGATGGCGTAAAGCCGCGTCGATATCGCTGTTTTCTCGGATGTGAAGCATAAAGGGGGCTCACGTGACTTCGAACCTCTGTAAGTATGAAGTTTGCTAACTTCTATATAGATATCTATCTCCTCTGTGTCTTTGCAGTACACTTAAAAGGATAGCAGACCTGGAATATACTCCGCTCCCTGGCATGATCTAGTTGAATACCCTTGACGGTGTCGCGAGTAACCCGTCAACGGTCCTTCTATGACTCGAACGAAGCTAAAGCTTCACAAGCCTTGTCAAAGAAGCCAAGTAGACTAATATCGCCGAGCGAAAGAAACGACCTCTGAACCATGAAAGCGATAGCGGTTTCTTAGTAAGAATTCTTAACGTCTCAGGGAGACGGATCTTAAACAAAGGATGAGGTTAATCTGAGCGATGGAAATTTACGGATCCAAGTTCGGACTCGACACTAAAATTGAGCAGCGCTGAGCAACGGGGGGGCTCAGACGCCCTGTGGAGATATCACCTCACGAAGGAATCTACTCATATCTAAGATGGCAGACATGGATAGCCCTTGGTGAACACCCGGGCTAGTTTTCAGTTGGGCTTATGATAACAATTGGAGCGCTCCTGACGGCTACACGGCAACTATGGTATCTATCTTGGACGAAGTTCTATAAGCTTCTCGGAGACATCTGCCTATCGCCCTTGCCAGCGGAAGTCTCCTAGGATGGTCGACTTCAGCGGGGGGGGGATCTCATGCACCTTTATGCGCACGGCGTCATCCCATCCTAGGGGACCAAGGAGGATATCGCTCCCGATAGACCCTACATGATTATCGCCCCAATTACGGAACTGATATCGCCCGAAGCGATGGTTACAAACGTTGCCTACCCCTATCGCTGTAAGGAATCGCCATCTTAAGCCTATAAATACCCCCACGAATTCCAAACAGAAGGTAAGATCGAGATCATCTTGGAGAACCTCTACCATTCTGAAAACTCGAACTGACTTAAGCATCGGAGTGTCTACGCCGGAGTCCCCCTCCGGCGCTTTGCAGGTACCTCCGACGCCGATCGCTTCCCATCCGACTAGCTGCTGCAGCCGTTGCCGACCAGAAGAGATCTCGGATCTTATCAAGTATGGCCCTCCCGCATTCGTGCCTGGAGGGATGGCAGACTTTCAAGACTACCTCATATGTGGAAACGGGGGGTAGTTTCTCTTAAGAGAAAAGTAGGGGATATCCGAGGAATCTGGTCCCTATGTCATTTCTATGATGTCTTGAATAGAATATCCTTGCGCTGATGACGATCAGGCCCCCGAATGCAACCCAAGAATGCCTTTGCTAAGATCCTTCTCTATCTGATTATTTGCGTTTATTTCACTCTCCGTTTTGTTATCTTGACTTGTTCGTTGATTTGCTATATTTTTCCTTTCGGGACCCCGAATTGACAACTCAAGGTCCCGAATACTGCTTTCGTAGGTAGAAATTGTTAGCTCCCAATCTCTCTTGGCTGACTCGTTCAGCCAAGTAAACCCCCCCCCCCCCCGAGTGTTACTTACGTCTTTTTGTCCTGTGATTTCATTCAAGACCTTGAATCAGTCTCTCTCAATCTCTGTGTTCGACCCTGACTGCCACTGTACACTTTATCCCTTGTGCACACACGTTTTTAGGCATTATAAATCTCTATTTGACTGACGATCAGTTGATGATGGCCGGTTGGTGACGGAGGAGGAAGAAGAAAAAGAAAAAAAAGAAAAAAAAGAAAGAAAAGGAAAAGAAAAAAAAGAATGACATGTCAAATGACGTGGCGTGGCACGTCAGCAGTCAGTGACGTGGTGATTGACGTGGCACGACACGTAAGCAAACAGACGGAAAAAGTGGATGGCGTTAGGCGGAGGGATGAAAAAAATCATTCGACTTAAGTGGAGGGAGGTTTTAAATAAAAAATAACACAGAGGGCTGAAATAAGACAATCAATTAGACAGCAGGGACCCATATTTGATTTAGGCCATTGTGGAGAACACATTATATGCTTTTGATAAATAATACTCCCTCCGAACTCCAATGATTGACTTTTTGAAATAATAAATTTTGTAGAACAATGATCTTTGATCTTATTTTATTCCACATTGTTTCATTTTTACTCATAATTTTCACTCAAATTACCACACCATCATCAAATTGGGTTGATGCATAAATATTTTTTTTTGTCATTTGCATAAAATATATGTTTCGGAATGCATAAAATGACAAGTATTATGAACAGTAACAATCCGTAAGAAAATGACAATTATTGGAGTCCAGAGGGAGTAATTTTGTGACAAAGACACAAGTTCATTAGAATGAATGAGGGAAATATAAACTAGATAAATAACTCTATAGTTTATAAAATGTTCCACTTAATTTTTTTTTTATCCAAAATATGATAACATAAGTTTAATTGAAATTATAACATTGTAAGGCCTTTTCACTCTATCAATTAGTTAATGTATAAACTGCAAAAGTAATAAATCATTGGACAAAATCATCATATATAATGACATTAGCGCTTAAACAATTTATGAATTGAATTATTGAATTTGACTGACGAATTTTATTAGCTCCGGAGCAAATCATTCCTCCCTCCTCAACACCAACACACAGAGACATAACACCATACAAATCAGAAAGCACTAACATCAGGTCGACACATCTGATTGAAATCAGTAGACACTGACATTCAACTTCTTCTGTCACCTCCTCTTCCAGTTCCAAGAATTTTGCCTCTTATTGAAATCAACTGAGTCGTAACCTCATCCATTCTCAACCTTTCCCCTGGAGTTTCAACAGAACAAGCAACTCCAATCTTCAATATTGAAACCACCAACTCTTCTATTCTTTGAGTATTGCTTGTCATGCTTCTTTGGTTCTTACTTGTCTCCTCTATTTCCTGATGCAGAACCGGATCCAAAATTCTTGTAACTTGTTCGGGCAAAAAGGATTGGACAAAGTTGTGCAGGTTTAAGCCGTCAGTGAATATGTCATCCACAGGTCTCTTTCCTGTAAACATTTCCAGCAGAAGAATGCCATAGCTATACACATCACCACATATTGCCACCTCATTCCCCATTCCATACTCTGCCATGTATCCATAGAAGAGCCATTTGTTAGAAACTTTTATGTACATAAATTTATGAGATAGGTAAGTAAGTATGGACAAAGATTACCTGGAGGAGCATAGCCAACTGTTCCTCTTACTCCCATTGAACTTGATTGATTGCCATTAAACGCGTTGAGTGGTGCTTCTAGAAGGAATCTAGCCAATCGAAAATCACCTACATGCGCTGTCATCTCTTCGTCAAGAAGTATATTACTTGGTTTGAGATCACAGTGAGCAATAGGTGTTTCATTTTGATGATGGAGGTAATCAAGGGCACAAGCAACATCAATTACGATTTGTAGCCTCTGAAGAAGATTTGCGCGAACAGGATAATGATGCAGCCACTCCTCAAGGCTTCCGTTGAACATGAACTTGTAGACCAAAACCTTGAAGTCATTTCCTTGGGAATCAATACTTGAACAAACAGTTAGCAGCCTGATAAGATTCCGATGCCTGATGTTCTTTAGAGCTTCACATTCGGCTTTAAAACTCTTGAAAGCCCCAAAGCGTATAAGGTTCAACACTTTAACTGCAACTAAAGTTCTTCCCGCCTCAATCGCCCCCTTGTACACAGACCCGAAACTACCCTCACTAATCAAATTAGCTGAGGAGAATCCTTCAGTAGCCTCATACAAATTGTGATAAGATAATTGCATGATCGTGTTGGCTTGATTATTCAAGACTGGTGCTTTTCTACTTTTTAGCAGCCACAACGAAAACAACATAGATATGACTCCTAAAATCCTAGCAACAATGCCAATTATTAACTTTATCTGTGTCCCCAACCCCTTCTTGTTGGGCCTATTAGAACTGCATATCAGCAACTGGAATTCAGGTAAGCCTCCACAAAGTTTACTATTTCCTACAACAAAAGTAGCACTGACATTCTGGAAGATGCCACCTGTAGGCAAACTGCGTTCTAAATAATTGAAGGATAGGTTTAAATATTTTAACGCGTCGAGATGAGGTAAAAAAATTTGGTATTTCTCCTGAAAATCTGTTACGAGACAAATCCAAATATTCAATAGCCTTTAGTGAACTCAAAGAGGAAGGAATAGAGCCTTCAAATAAATTGTTGTCTAAACCTAAGATTTGAAGGCTTATGCAACTGCTCCGAGTTAGACCTGTCAATCCGGGTCTGCGGGTCGGACCCGACCCGAGACCCGGAAGACCCGTGAAAAATCGGGTCGGGACTGGACCCGGCCCGGAAGAAATACGGGACCAAAAATTGGTCCCGGTCTCGGCCCGGGTAAATGGCTCGGGTCCGGGACTGGACCCGACCCGGCCTGGCGATTTTTTTTTATTTTTTGTTTTTATTTTTAAATTCAATTTGATCCTTTTTAATTATGAGTTTTCAATTAAGTCCTCCTTATTTCGTAATCATCAATTTTCAATTAGGTCCTTTCATTAAAATTTAAACTAATGCTTATTTAGTTAATTAATTACTATAAATTATAACAATCAATACTTTAAAAAAATAAAAAATCAATCAAACATTAAAAATTAAAATCAATCAAATTTAATTTAAAAAATGAGTCAAATGTAAGAAATATCATTCATGCATTATGCATAAATGACATTAGCCACTTTCTTCTTTTGTTCATTATTAAAGCTCCCTTATGACCGTTATTCAATTGAAAATAACCAAATTAAAATAATTAAAATAATAAATATAATAAATATACTAAATATACATGTCAGTTTAAAAAAAAAGGAAAGAGTGCATTTAATAATTGCATGAAAATCAAAGAATTAAATTGAATTGGGAAATGGCAGGTAATAATTGTCATTCAATTCAATTCCTTGATTTTTATGCAATTAAATGACACCATCACTTCTTACCAAATCCACCTCCCCTAACCCATTCCATTACGGTATTACCACTCTTCTTCCATTACGGGAAATTGAATTGAATTGAATTGGGAAATGGCAGGTAATAATTGTCATTCAATTCAATTCCTTGATTTTCATGCAATTAAATGACACCATCACTTCTTACCAAATCCACCTCCCCTACCTTAGCAATAGCATATTAGAAAATAGAAACTTCGGATTTTTTTTTTTTTTTTTTTTTTAGGAAAGGTTGTTGTCGGGTCTCGGGTCTGACCCGATGGTCCCGAAAATTTTCGGGACCAATTTTTGGACCCGACCCGGCCCGATTTCCCGGGTCTCGGGACCGGGTCCATTCTTGACAGGTCTACTCAGAGTGCTAGGAATCACACCTGACAACATGTTACTAGAAAGATTCAAGGTTCCTAACTGTTTCATGTTTCTGATTTCCAAGGGAACGACCCCACTCAAACGGTTATTAGACAAGTCAAGCGATATGGATAATGATGGTAAGCCAATAACTTGTGAGGGTATGGTGCCGGTGAGATTGTTGTGGGATAAATCCAAGAATAACAAATTTTGGCACTTTCCTAAACTTGAAGGAATGCTACCACTGAGATTATTTCTGTTTATTCTGAGCTCAATTAACTGGCAAATATTTCCAAGAGATGGTGGAATACTTCCCGAGAACATATTATCAAACAAGTTCAAGATTTTTAATTTCTGAAGCTTCCCAATAGTGGAGGGAATGATACCTGAAAGTTGGTTACGGTCCGCCTCAAATGATTCCAAATTGATGAGATTACCGATTTCAAATGGGATTTTCCCTTGTATTTGATTACTCCACAGATAAAACCCCTGAAATTTAGCTTAGAAGTTGCCAATTGTTTGTGGTAGTACCCCTTTGAATGAATTGTTACCTATGTTCAACTCCTCTAACATTGTGGCATTTGAGAAAGAGGCGAGGAAACTCAAGTCATTTGGTCCTCCACTGCCAAGATTGTTGCTGGAGATAAAAAAATACTGAAGCTTCTGAACCTTATGGAGAAAGGGCACCCCTCCTATAAGTTGGTTACTTTGCAATTGAAGAATTTCCATATTTGACGAGTTGGATAAGGAAGCTGCAATGGGTCCAGAAATTCGATTGAAGCCGATGGAGAAATTTGTAATATTTGGAAGAGAGATGAACAAGTCCGGGCTAAGATTACCTGAGAGATCATTGAATCCCAAGTCTAATGTGGTGATAGAAGAAAGATTGGAAATGGAGGTAGAGATAGTACCTGATAGCCTGTTTGAAAAAAGAATCAAGGACTTAAGATTGGCTAGTTGGCCCAAAGAATCAAGTGTACTCCCAACTAAAAGATTTTCACTAAGGTCCAGTGCCACAAGATGATTAATATGTTAACTTACGACGCAATTATCTAACAGAAACCATCCCTCATTCTCTCGAAAAGTAATAAATCATCGAACAAAATCATCATATATAATGACATTAGCGCTTAAACAATTTATGAATTGAATTATTGAATTTGACTGACGAATTTTATTAGCTCCGGAGCAAAGCATTCCTCACTCCTCAACACCAACACACAGAGACATAACACCATACAAATCAGAAAGCACTAACATCAAGTCGACACATCTGATTGAAATCAGTAGACACTGACATTCAACTTCTTCTGTCACCTCCTCTTCCAGTTCCAAGAATTTTGCCTCTGATTGAAATCAACTGAGTCGTAACCTCATCCATTCTCAACCTTTCCCCTGGAGTTTCAACAGAACAAGCAACTCCAATCTTCAATATTGAAACCAGCAACTCTTCTATTCTTTGAGTACTGCTTGTCATGCTTCTTTGGTTCTTACTTGTCTCCTCTATTTCCTGATGCAGAACCGGATCCAAAATTCTTGTAACTTGTTCGGGCAAAAAGGATTGGACAAAGTTGTGCAGGTTTAAGCCGTCAGTGAATATGTCATCCACGGGTCTCTTTCCTGTAAACATTTCCAGCAGAAGAATGCCATAGCTATACACATCACCACATATTGCCACCTCATTCCCCATTCCATACTCTGCCATGTATCCATAGAAGAGGCATTTGTTAGAAACTTTTATGTACATAAATTTATGAGATAGGTAAGTAAGTATGGACAAAGATTACCTAGAGGAGCATAGCCAATTGTTCCTCTTGCTCCCATCGAACTTGATTGATTGCCATTAGACGCGTTGGGTGGTGCTTCTAGAAGGAATCTAGCCAATCCAAAATCACCTACATGCGCTGTCATCTCTTCGTCAAGAAGTATATTACTTGGTTTGAGATCACAGTGAGCAATAGGTGTTTCATTTTGATGATGGAGGTAATCAAGGGCACAAGCAACATCAATTGCGATTTGTAGCCTCTGAAGAAGATTTGTGCGAACAGGATGATGATGCAGCCACTCCTCAAGGCTTCCGTTGAACATGAACTCGTAGACCAAAACCTTGAAGTAATTTCCTTGGGAATCAATACTTGAACAAACAGTTAGCAGCCTGATAAGATTCCGATGCCTGATGTTCCTTAGAGCTTCACATTCGGCTTTAAAACTCTTGAAAGCCCCAAAGCGTATAAGGTTCAACACTTTAACTGCAACTAAAGTTCTTCCCGCCTCAATCGCCCCCTTGTACACAGACCCGAAACTACCCTCACTAATCAAATTAGCTGAGGAGAATCCTTCAGTAGCCTCATACAAATTGTGATAAGATAATTGCATGATCGTGTTGGCTTGATTATTCAAGACTGGTGCTTTTCTACTTTTTAGCAGCCACAACGAAAACAACATAGATATGAGTCCTAAAATCCCAGCAACAATGCCAATTATTAACTTTATCCGTGTCCCCAACCCCTTCTTGTTGGGCCTATTAGAACTGCATATCAGCAACTGGAATTCAGGTATGCCTCCACAAAGTTTACTATTTCCTACAACAAAAGTAGCACTGACATTCTGGAAGATGCCACCCGTAGGCAAACTGCGTTCTAAATAATTGAAGGATAGGTTTAAATATTTTAACGCATCGAGATGAGGTAAAAAATTTTGGTATTTCTCCTGAAAATCTGTTACGAGACAAATCCAAATATTCAATAGCCTTTAGTGAACTCAAAGAGGAAGGAATAGAGCCTTCAAATAAATTGTTGTCTAAACCTAAAATTTGAAGCTAGGAATCACACCTGATAATATGTTACTAGAAAGATTCAAGGTTCCTAACTGTTTCATGTTTCCGATTTCCAAGGGAACGGCCCCACTCAAACGGTTATTAGACAAGTCAAGCGATATGGATAATGATGGTAAGCCAATAACTTGTGAGGGTATGGTGCCGGTGAGATTGTTGTGGGATAAATCCAAGAATAACAAATTTTGGCACTTTCCTAAACTTGAAGGAATGCTGAGATTATTTCTGTTTATTCTGAGCTCAATTAACTGGCAAATATTTCCAAGAGATGGTGGAATACTTCCCGAGAACATATTATCAAACAAGTTCAAGATTTTTAATTTCTGAAGCTTCCCAATAGTAGAGGGAATGATACCTGAAAGTTGGTTACGGTCCGCCTCAAATGATTCCAAATTGATGAGATTACCGATTTCAAATGGGATTTTCCCTTGTATTTGATTACTCCACAGATAAAACCCCTGAAATTTAGCTTAGAAGTTGCCAATTGTTTGTGGTAGTACCCCTTTGAATGAATTGTTACCTATGTTCAACTCCTCTAACATTGTGGCATTTGAGAAAGAGGCGAGGAAACTCAAGTCATTTGCTTCTCCACTGCCAAGATTGTTGCTGGAGATAAAAAAAAACACTGAAGCTTCTGAACCTTATGGAGAAAGGGCACCCCTCCTATAAGTTGGTTACTTTGCAATTGAAGAATTTCCATATTTGACGAGTTGGATAAGGAAGTTGGAATGGGTCCAGAAATTCGATTGAAGCCGATGGAGAAATTTGTAATATTTGGAAGAGAGATGAACAAGTCCGGGCTAAGATTACCTGAGAAATTATTGAATCCCAAGTCTAATGTGGTGATAGAAGAAAGATTGGAAATGGAGGTAGAGGTGACAAGAGTCAAGAAGACGAGTAGACCGACTGACCCAAGTCTTCACAGAGTCTTTTTTGGTCATTTAATGACGGAGCGAGGCTAATTTTTTGCCCAAGAAAGAAGAGACAGGAAACTTTTTTGCCAAAGGATAACAAATCCATATCAGTGAACATGGATTGAACAAACTTCTTCCATTAAAAAAATGCAAAGAAATAATTATATTAAAAGTTTGAAGAGCTAAATAAATATTGTAAAGGGAAAATAAAAAGTCAAAATTTATAGTTTATTTTGTCTTTAAAAACTATAAAAAAAGATTATAAGTTTTAAAATTAATGAAAATCTATTTTGCCATTTTTTCTCTTAACAATAAAATTACTGTATGTATCACATCCAGATGATCCAATATCAATAGTGCTTCATATTGTGCAGTGGAAAAGTTGTCAAAAGACTTGGGGTCAGTCGGCCTACTTCTTTTTTTCTTTTTTTCTTTTCTTTTCTTTTCTTTTTTTAAATTAAAAAAAGAAAAAGAAGACTGACCGACTAAGTGATAGACTTAATATGTGGTCTTCTCAAAATCTAATTGGCTAGAGCTTATTAATCCCTTTCCAACCACAAGCGTACACTGATAGACATAATATGTGGTCTTCATTTACAGAACGAGCGAGGCCCAAATTTGCACAGATGGTAGTTGCCAATATGGTCTACTTCTTTTTTCTTTTCTTTTCTTTTCTTTTCTTTTTTTAATTTAATAGATTAATAGAAGAAATTCACCAAATCTTAATGTGCTCCACAACCTCTTCTTTCCCAATTTTGTGGTTGAAAAAATTCATTTAGTATTATCAACAACAATATTTAAATTTAAATTTTACTCCTATAATATTATAACAAAGAATAAGCCTTTAGGATTGGTCTAGTGATGTCATGATTCATCTTTATTCTATATTAATTTATTATTACATGAACGTCTATTAATAAACTTTATAAAAAGTATGAAAATAAAACAAAAGTTTTGGAATCTTATAAAAAAGCATAGGATCCTTATAAAATTAGGAAATGTAAAAATAATATAAAATCCTAATAAAATACGGATTCCTTAGAAAGTTACCGATGGTGTCTAAATTAATTATTCACATTTTATAAATAGTTCACATCGTAATTTTTTCATTATGATATTTATTCAAATACTTTAGGTATATTAAATTATATTTTGGAAATTTGATTCTACTAGAGCAATTTAATAATTTTAATTTTGATTTTTTGATGGTTTTATTATTAGTATGTTTTAATTTTCTATTGGTCTAAATTAGACCTGCTCTTTAGACGGGCCGGGTCGAGCTCGGGTCAATTTTCGATAAACCCTTTAAAGTATGAGGTAGTTCGGGCCCAGAGTCGGGCTTTAACTAGCCAAATTTTCATTGCCTAAGCTCGGCCCTCTTTCTAAACGGGTCGACCCACTTTTTCTTCCCAAAATAGTACAAAATAAGGGTGTACACATGCCAGTTCAGCCCGATTTTTGGGCTAAAATCGGATCGAACCGGAAATTTCTGGTTCTGATTGGGCTAGAACCGGACCTAACCAAAAAAAAATCCAGTTCTGGTTGGGCTAGAATCGGACCAAGCCAGAAATTTCGGTTCAATTCCAGTTTTTTTTTTTTTAAATTAATTTTTAAAATGACAACGTTTTGAAGGAAAAAAAAGGAATTTTGAGATAAGAGGATTCGAACCCCTTCACTTTAGAAAGGAAAATAAATATTTAACCACTAAAGTAAAACTAAACTTTGATATATGAATGCATATATACAGAACCGATTCTCCCGGTTCTACGGTTCGATTTAGGAGTTTTAGATTAGAAGAACGAGACCGAACCGAAAGTTACGGTTCAAGTTGGGATAGAACTGGACCGAGCCGAACTGGAAATTTACGGTTCAGTTCGATTCGGTTCAAGTTCGGTTTTTGGGTCGGACCGGTTTTTGTACACCCCTAGTGCAACATAATAATTTTTACAGTACAACACAAGAAAAATCAAAATCCCACTTTAAGTATCATTCAACTGTGCACAATCCGGAAGAACACTAGCAATGATAACAGCGTCCATAGTTGCGCCTATTAACCTCATCTCATCCATGACACCCAACACCCCTCTGTATCCTTCTATATTTGCTTCTCTTTCTCTTCAATTTTCCACCAACATAACCTCTCATCAACAAATTTCAAAATCAGGAACAACCCAACATTTTCTTTTAAGAGTAATGCTACACAGGTTGATGAAACAACCTGATGAAACAGCCTGAATGACGTGGCATTGCCACGTCATTCGAAAATTACAGAAATGCCATGAAGAAGAGAGCTGAAGATGTGCAGGGAAGGGCAACTGAACTTATTGAGACTTTAAAGAAAGTGAAAGGCCAAGCTCGAGTTTAGGCGTTGAAGGAGCTGCAACGAGTTGTGGCAGTACATGCCACGGCTAGAAAGGCAGTGATTGATGGTGGAGTGGTTGTGATTTCATCGTTGCTTGGCCCATTTACCACACATGTTATTGGTTCTAAGGTAATTGGGATTCTAGTGCATTTGTTGCTTGATTCTGAATCAATGTCTAATTTATTGCAAGCTCCAAAAATTTCATTAATAGTGGATATATTGAATGAAGGGTTAATTTAGACGAAAATTAATTGTACTAGATTGATTGAGAAACTGATGGAAGTGAAGGATTTTCGAGCTGAACTCGTTTCAAGTCATAGCCTATTAGTTGGATTGATGAGGGTTGTAAGGGACAAGAGGCACAACAATGGAGTTTTGCCAGGGCTCAGCCTCCTCAAATCAATATGCTTGCATAAGGAATAGAGGAACAAAACCTAGGTTTGGATCCGAGACTGAGGTTTGAATCACAAGCTGAATATAAAAGAGGAAGCGTTGTAAATTAGGGCAGATATCGGGTTAGGAGGGAGGAGGAGAAGCAACTATAGCTAGGAGGGAGGAGGAGAAACAACTTTCGGATTTGTTTGGAGGTGTCGCACCCCTTTTTCGATTTTGCGAAACGGATCAAGACAGGCAACAATGTGAGACAAGAGTTGGACTCGTCTCACATCATGCAAAAAAATGAAGTCGCCGCCCTATTCTCCTAGGTTTAGGGAACCTAATCTTCATGGTATAAAAATAAATAAATTAAGGCACAAAAGGTCTAAACCAAAGAACAAAGGTTATAGGTCGTATTATGGACTCGGGAAGGTGTTAGGTACCCGAGTCACATCCTAAAAAAGGGTTACCGGTAAACGAGGTGTTTTGAAAACATTTTTAAACACATAATTTTGGCCCTCATAGGAAACGTCACTTTAGTATTCTTAGGGTCGGGACAACTTCGAGACTACTTCAGGACTACTTCGGCACAAGTATTTCTGCTTAACGGAATGGTTACCATTTTTTACTAAAGTGAGCGATCTGTTATTATCATCGGGTCATGCATGATTAATTAATTACTACGTGATTCTATCATGGATAACTAGCAAAGTACCATTTAAATGTATGCAACGAATAAATCGTGTGGGATCGAAGCTACCATACACATGTATCAATACAACAATTAATTTCATGGCATTTTAAAAATAAGTGATTTAAACACGTACTCATGTGCGTTGATTTTAATTTCTAATAATTTTATATGTCATGCATACGAGTGGGTAGGTTCTGACGCTTTCTAAGTGGTCATGCATATGATTCGGATCGGGTTTCTAACATTTCTAATAAACATTCATACAAGCATACGAAAAATAAATAAAAGAGTTTAAGATAAGCGTACCTGATTTGACGAGCCCCGATCGTTGGCGATGAACAATAATAATATAGGTATAACAAACATACACGATTTTTATCTAATTACTTAACTAATTATTACAAACCAATAGTCGAATAATAACTACTTATTACAACAGGTTAAAATAATTAATTAATAGTTCTACGAGTGAAGACTTGAATTTTAACCTACAAAGTAAAAGTGTTAGCGATAGTTCAAAAGATAATAAATGATAAAAGCGCATACAAACAGTTATTTAATTTTTAACAAGCAAGCAATTAATTAATAAGCATGGAAAATAAGCAAGCAAATTATTTATTAGCATACGAGAAATTTACGATATAATTTGACATGGCATGAAGTAAGTAAAACATCATGTGAAACATACGAGAATTTTGCAATAATTAAACATGGCATAGAATAAGCAATTTATCACATACAATCATATAGACAATTATACGAAAATTAAGACACGAAAATAAAACAAGCAATTTATCGCATAAGAGCATGTGAACAATTACATACGATAATTAGACTCAAAAGCAAAATAAATAATTTATTGCATACGAAGCATGTGAACAATTGCATACAATAATTAAACACGAAAGCTTACAAAAAATAATTGGTGCGCATACGAAACATTATATGAAAATTAACACGAAAGTTTACGAAAAATAAATGGGTCGGGCCCATCACTCTTGCCAAAACAGCAGCTAGGCTTGGGATGAAATCAAGCCCAGCATTTCATTTAAAACAAGATGGGCTTGGGATGAAATCAAGCCCATCACCTTTCCTTTCTTTTCTTTCCCGCGTCAGACCATCTCTTTCTCATTTCTTCTTCCTTGCGTCGCCGGCACCATGGCCAGCGACCAAGGAAAAATAAATGGGTCGGGCCCATCACTCTTGCCAAAACAGCAGCTGGCCTTGGGATGAAATCAATCCCAGCATTTCATTTAAAACAAGATGGGCTTGGGATGAAATCAAGCCCATCACCTTTCCTTTCTTTTCTTTCCCGCGTCAGACCATCTCTTTCTCCTTTCTTCTTCCTTGCGACGCCGGCACCATGGCCGGCGACCAAGGAAGTTTCAATCCGGCCAAATGGCCCCTAAATCAGCTCAATAACACCCACACAACTCCAGCAACTCAAACAAACAAGCACAGCCCAAATATTTTTGGCAAAATAGTAGATAATTTCAATAAGTAAAAAAACATGCATTAAAGGGAAATTATGCAATTAATTAACCAAGATACTACACAATTAAATTGATGAAAGGGAAATGAAATTAGCATGAAAACAAAGCATGAAAAGCAAGTTTGAGCAATTTACGAGTTGATTAAGGCCATAAACGAAAATTAAAGGGAAAACTAGAGAAAGGAGCTTACCTTGCCGGGAGAGCTATACCAAGAAGGAAGTGCAAGAAATTGAGGGTGAGAGTTAAATTAGGTGTTTGTCCAAACAGCAAGCAAGTTGGTTAAAGATAGCAAGCAAATTAATTAATTGAAATGCAAGTAATTAAATTAATTGAAATGTAAGCAATTGAATTAATTGAAATCAAAGCAGAGGGAGAGAGCTTGCATAAAAAAGGGGGGACTAGAGCCTGAATTGGTCCCCCTTGATGCCTTGCCTGGAGCTGGGTATTTATAGGGAAAGATTTGGAGTCGGTTTGGGCATTGTGCGGCTAGAAACCGACGGGGGAGGTGGAAGGATAAGGTTGGCCGGAGTGGGGGACAAGTTTGGGTTTGTGTGGCCATTGATTGCTGATGGGAGGTTTGGTGATGATTACTCGTCGTCGGCGAGGCTAGCTAGGGGGAAAGGTAAGGTGATTTTGGATAAACATGCATGGATATTTTTTGTAAGAGCAAAATCGCTCGAAATGAAAATAAATCTGAACCGAGAGGAACAAAGTGTGCAGAAAAATAAGACAAAATGACTAGTATATAGTGAATAAAGACACAATTTAGTTTAACATACGCATTTTCTCTTTCGGAAATGTCAAAAGTTCGGACGCAAAATAAATGTCGTTACGACAAAAATTGAATGAAACCAAACTAGATGACTCGAAAAAGAAAAAATGTAGGTAATTATCAAATAAAGAAATAACGCGCTCGATCTATGGTCCGAGGAATCTTACTCAGGAACAATAGAAGTTCGAGCGGAAAGACAGTTAAAAATACAAAAAGCTTAAAATGACACGAAATGGCATGGAATATTAAACAAATAGCTCATGACCAAAAATCGACCGAAATTTGACGTAAACGGGCTATTAAACGTGATAAGTAATAAAAATACGGAAAAGTTGTGACGCAAGTCAAAATTCGGGTAGCAACAAGAGGCAATGAGGGAGTCTAGTATGAATTAGGACAGATGGCAATTTCGTAATTATTCACTAATGGAATTTTTTGTAATTTTTGAATGACGTGTCAATGCCACGTTATTCAGGCTGTTTCATCAGGTTATTTCATCAACCTGTGTAGCATTACTCTTCTTTTACTTATATCAGCCTTTTCTCTCTTAAAAAAGCAAAGTACTACTGATTGGAGAAAGTGATAGAGAGAGAGAAAGTAAACGGTAGATAAGTATGGGACTATTTGGCTTTTCATAATGACAACCAATTAACCAAATTCAACATCTATTATTGGTTTCTCTTTTTCAATTTTTGCCTCCTTTCATGAGGCATGAGACAAGATTAAATTAATGATGTGTTGTCGAGGCACATTAAAAAATAATATATAAAAACCTACAGTCAAGTGCACAATAAATTGTGTATAGTGGCAACAGGGTCGAACATAGGGACTAAGGGTAGACACTAACTTTCGTGTGTGACTAGGGCAAACAGACCGAAATAGTAACAAATTTGGGGGGGGGGGGGGGTTTGATAGTGTTGATTAATCTAATATAAACTAAGAAAGTAATAACAAACAGTAATAAAGCAAGTAAGAAATCAATAGAGAGAAAGGTTTCCTAGCAAAGACAAATATCCAGTTATGATTTCAATTCGACAAATCATAGATTCGACAATATTCAATTCCTGACTTATAGATGTGCTATGGGGACCAGGTACGTTTAGGTCCCCTACTTTCCTTCGTAAGAGAAGTTACCCCAAGGTACGTTTATGGGGTAGCCTTGACAATCCGCCGTCCTCCAAGGTACGTTTATGGAGACAATACTCAGATGCCCATTGATGCGACATCGAAACGCGCATCAAAAATAATATATTTAGATTCCGGATAGGCTAGATGCACAAATTAATGTATATAGCGGCAAGTCAGGGTCGAACCACAGGGAAAATGAAGAACCAGATTTAATCTTGCCCTAGATGTATGATGAGGATGAAAATGCAATAGACATAAAAGTAACACAGGGGGGTTTTGGTTAGTTTAGACGAATCTAACCAACGATGGCAGTTGATGTTGAGACAGCAAATAAGAATGCAAATAACAAGTAATAAAAGACACGCGGAATAATTAAATAAAACGGGAATGAAAATAAAGTAGGAGAATAACAATAAAAATGGTAAAGATAAACATGTGTAATAAAGGTGATAACGAAGTAAGTAAAGATAATAGATCAGGTAAAAGGAGAAATCTTAGTAGGGGGTAGACGGTGGATTGCGTCGAGGTCTAGTTGGTCATTGGTGCAAGGATAGACTGTTTTCACGCCATAGATGTGCTATAGGAATCCTATTTTCACGTGGCCTCCCTGCTTCTCTTCTCAAGAGAAGTTACTCCCAAGGTACGCTTATAGGAGTGGCCGTGACATTGCGCCTAAGGTACGCTTATGGATCATACACGCATGCCCGTGAAGTAGAGAGAAGACACGTCTAGGGCTAGACACTGAGAAGTCTGCCCTAACCAGTTTCTTGCCCTAGCCAGATTGGACCAAACAACATGGTGACTCTGGACTAGGTGCCTACTCTATTCCATGGCCTCACATTAGTTATTACCATGGAAATGACAATATTCATGAGAAACATGCAAATAGATGATCAAACTACCAACAAACCTCACACGAAATGACAATAAAATGGAAAGAAAGCGGATACAATAATGAAAACGTTTTAAGAACAATTTGACCTCCCAACTATCCTCTTGCAATCCTTAAAACACCCCTGCCAGGACTAAGAGACTTAGCCACTCATGCTGAAATTCATACACAAAATGGATGGAGAAAGCAACATAAACGGAGGAGAGGTGCAGATGAAAACGAGAGTCTGGATTAAAAACCAACCGGAGCTTAGGGCTCCGGTTTCTGGAAAAATAAACAAAGAATAGATCCCAATGTTAAAGAGGCGGTTACAATGATTGAAAACCCTAAAAATCTGGAAAATATTCTAAAGAAAAGTCTCTTTAACCCTAAGAGTTAAGGTCCTATATATAGCCTAACAACCCCACTAGGGGACAAAATGGCAGAGGGGAATATTCTCCGCTGAGCTGGATGAATTTTGCATGGAATCCCGCTAGAATCTTTTTGTCATCTTTGGTCAAGCGTCATCCTAGAAGAAACATGCACATGCGTCGTTTAGACCTGGACATAAGATATCTTCAGTAGCTCATCTAGGCCCTGACGGCAAAAGGGTGGATAGGCCTCGATGACAAAACTACGTCTAGGGCTCGACGATATAAGATCTGCAGAAATGCATCCAAAAGGCACGTTTTTTCTCAAGTTTCTCCCTTAAGTCCAAATCTAGAAAGTAGTTGGAAAACAAGCCAAATTAGTAGTATCAAGCATGAAATTGGACTTGAAAAGAAGGAAAAAAATGCATAAAAAGACACCATATCAAATTCCCCCACACTGCACATTGCTCGCCCTCGAGCAATCAAAATGGAAAACACACCCCAAGACATAGACAGGCACAACCAACCATAGCACAAGAGTTAACAAACCAAACAATCAGTCCTGACCATGCCAAGACATACTCTGCCTAGATAACTCTGCATCAAATCATTAGGATAACGACCCTAACAAAGAAACTTTACCACATCAGACTTGGCATCAGCAATCCTCACCGGGGAAAGTGTTTACACTCACACTCAACTAGGCTCGGTGTTTAATCACTCAAGTATGCAAATTAACAAGACACACAACATAGTTTGCACATCAACCCGAGTTAAAATCCACATGCTTAGGCAATCAACAATCAGAAATGAACTTTGCATCATAAAAAGGGAGTGAAAGGGAAGAGGTGTAAAGAGAAGATGGAGAACATGAAGAGAAAAGGGAAAGAAAGAAAATGGGAAGAGCAAGAGGAAAGATTATATACAAAGAGAGAAAGAGGAAGAAAAAGAAAAGGAGAATAGAACGAAAAAACTGGAAGGATTCCTTGGTGAGGAAGGAGACGACGAGGTGAGGCAGTATCCGTCAAGGGCAGACAGTCGAGGGCTAGACGAAAATTATTCTTTTAGGGGGGGGGGAGTTCTTCTCTTGTAAACCATGTTGACAATACTTCATTCTTTAGGTTCGTACTTTTACCTTCTCTCTTATTTTATTTTGAAACCAGATGAAATTTTCTTTTCTTTTCTTTTTCTAGTTTTGAAATTTCTTTTTTTTTTTTTTTTTTCATGATAACAAGGAGAGGCACAAATTTGACAACTACTTCAGCTGATGAAGATTGAATTAGCTTGAGGGTTTTGCCAACTTACTTCAGCTAAGACTTGATGAAAGTACTTTCGCTAGGGCTTGATTTCTTTTTGGATTAGCTTGATGATTTTGCCCTAGCTCTTTTTCGGCATCTACACCTTCTTGTCGGTCTCCCCCACACTTGGGCTTTGCTGATCATCTAGCCCGCTACCTCTGACAAATACCGCTCACCTGCCAAGGAAAAGGGATCAAAGAAAGTGAGAACAAGTGGTTAAAGAAGAGAAATGAGAAGGGAATGAGAATATGTCGGGGGCTACACGAAATAGGGTGTCAAGGGCGAGATGAAGAAAAAGAGAGGATAGAAAGAAAAAGAAAGAAAACAAAGATGCAAAGTTCATTTTTTCCGTCTTTTTGTTGCTTTCCTAAGACTGATGGTGCCCATACCCAGGGGTATCATGCAAACCTAGCTGAGTGCCTAGCTAAGCATTGAATCACACATGAAAAATATAACTGTTTAGTCTCAAATGCTCATAAGGTGCTATAAATGATTGCTGATGTTTAGTGCATGATGCAGGTTATAAGAGCTAACAGACAAAACATGCAAGATCTAGGGCAAGACCAATATGAAAGGCAGTTCATTTCTATATGCTCATAAGTCAAAAGTGTGTCCATACAAGGGGGGTTTTAAAACTGGGCAGTGCTAAAAAGTTAACAAAATCCTATAAAGTGAAAATCCGAAAATTTTTAAACTTTTGCACAAAGCATGCAGTCAAACATATATACTAAAATATCACACAAACACATAAATACTCCCCCACACTGAGGCTTCGCATTGTCCTCAATACGAGAGAGGTGCACAAAACAAACAAGAGAGTTCAGATAATAAAAAGAGTTCAAGGAGAAGGGGGACGAGATAGGAGAATGTTATGGAGTGCCTTAGGGCGATGGTGCACAGTCGGGGCCACTACAAAGGCGGAAGGTAGCGCCTTGTAACTTCCGTCGTCAGGTCTTGTAGTTGCTTCAGAATGGATCGAAGGAGGCTGTTGGTCTCTGCTGTGGCAGCAAGGAGGGCAGGATGAACATCCCGGGTGGCTGGAGCAGTAGGTGGATCGTCTTAGGTAGGATCGGTTGGAGCGTCTAGGGCAGAACTGGTTTGGCCTGGATGCTCGATTTGGGCAGGAGTCGGATAAGTGAAGTTTCCTCCATGCTTAGTGCCGAAAGCTTGCTCTTTCACCGGTGTACAACCTTCACTAAACCTCAAGACACGCTGTGAGACACACAAATGCCCCATCCCGTCAAGGGTTTTGGGGTCTAGCATTTTAAAGTCAAGTGGTGCAGACAGATTGCTGGAAGGTAAATCCAAATTATGCGAGTTTATGGCAATACGAGTGATTAACGACCCCATAACAGGACTACGAGATATGGCCTAGACAGTTGCAACAGTAGTAGCAAACCAAAACCCAAGATTAAGCCTAACCTCATGCATCATACACCACAAGAAAAACAGCTCTTGCATCAACAACTGGCCAAATGAATGGAACTTGCCTGAGAAGGTAAGGGCTAGAAATCGATGCAAGATCCTTAAGGCAGGGTCAGAAATCTCGTGCCCCTTGGAAAATTTAAGGTTGAACTCGGCATTTTCATCACCGGTCAACTCCTGAAAAGCAACATTAGCATCAAAATCACTAGGGTACACAGTATGGGTAGATCTATAAGCAGAGGACTCTAACTCATCGACACTCACAGCACCCAACACATAATTCAATTCATTGACAGATAGTTTAGACCATTTTCCTATCAGCCTAAAATTAACAACGTTGGGGGCTGATAGGCACGGACCAGTCTTGCCCTTAGGCTTGAATTGGTCCGATGCAAGCCAAAATGTGGAATAGAACTCAAGTGAGAGCTCGAAAAAAGTCGGGAGCTCCAGAAAGAACAAAGTTTCCCACCCAATACCTTTTAGAAGCTTTCTAACTTGAGAGCCTATACCCATTTGGTCCAAAAATGAAAGATCAAGGCGCGCACAAGGGCTAACACCTTTTGACTGAAAAACAACAAGTCTGTCTAGAGAGGGCTTATCATCAAAAGTAAGCCAACCTTTTAGGTCGGCGAGTTCATATGTCACCTGATTTGAAGCTGGTGTGGGCGAGGTGGCGAGAGATTTTGCAGATCTAGGCATTGGTAAAGATTCAACTTTTCGTTTAGACTTTCTGGGACTGGTGGCCTTTGCTTTTCCTTTCTCCTCTTCGGTGCTCTTTCTTTTCTTGCTTGCCGGCGTAGATAGTTCTCCGGCGGCCTCCTCTATCTTGACGGACAGAGGTGGTTTGGGCTTTCTCTTGCGCAAAACCACTTCTTCCTCCACTTCGTCGGTGTCTTCCTCTTCGACGGTGGTTGCTGGTTCATGGGTCAGCGCCGACGACTTGTAGATGTCGGTGTCCGGAGTTTTTTGGACCGACAGGCCAGATCTGGTGATGGTGTGGGTTAGCGGCTTAGATCTGGTGACTTATAGCTCTCCATCGGACGGCAGCTAAGAGTGAGAGGGTTCGTTGTAGGTCGTCGGACTATCGGCGGCTTCTTCGTCTTCTGGCCCTAGGTCGGTGTGGCGCAAGTGGGAGCCGGAATCGACGGCTGACGGCGAGGGCTATGTAGAGCAGGTGGGTGAGGGGTTTTTTCGGTAGGGAGTGGGGTGGCGGCTTGTGGGGCTAATTTTATGGGCCACCATTTTTATTTTGGTGGGTTTCTTTAGGGACATGGTGTTTGCTAAGTGTGTGGCTAGGGTTTCAAGGGAAGAAGATGGAGTGAGGGAGAAAGGTGAACGTTGGTTGAATGGGAGGAAAATAAAAAATAAAAGATGGATAAGTGATGAGGAGGGGAGTATTGGTTGAGGACACGTGGCGCGATGGGAGTGGGGGTGGGGATGTGGGGCACGAAACCCAATCTGTAAAAAGTGAACATCATTTTCAAAATTTGAAAAGGATGAGAGAGAAGAGGGATAAAAACAAAGGGAGGGAATAAAGGAAGTTAAGGAAATAATAAAAACCAAATAAAACAAAAGAAAGGAATAACGGAAATAATTATTAAAAGAAAGAGGTATGAGGAAAGAAAAAAATAAACGAGGCGCGTGGAATGCATCCTTGACCGGCTATATTTTTCGTCCAGGCCTGGACGATGTTAGGCGTCTAGGGCAAGACTGGTGGGTCTGCCACCCTCATTTCATTGGTCGTGAAGGGTTTGAAACCTTCATAGAATGGCTTCAAGTGATGACCGTTTACTTTGAAAGCGACGCTTGTGTCTAGGCTCTGGATCTCGACAGCTCCATGGTCATAAACCGTGGTAACCAGATAAGGACCTGTCCACTTGGATTTCAGTTTTCCTGCGAACAAACGCAAACGAGAGTTGTATAATAGGACTTTTTGTCCAACAGCAAAAGATTTGGGGACCAGAAGCTTATCGTGTTGAACTTTCGTCTTATTTTTGTAGATGAGGGCATTCTCGTAGGCGTCATCTCTTAATTCCTCTAGCTCTTGGATTTGCAAGCAACGGTTTTGGCCGACTTGTGATGTGAATCCTACCGCACCACATGTGCAAGGTGTACAACGACCACCTATCGAACCGAGGATGCGAGCGCGAGGAGAGGATGAACACGCAGGCGATGATCAGAGCATGGAGCTGTGGAGCCTTCTTGGGAAGATGAAGTTGAACAAAGATTCGAGGGTGAATCTTTCCGAAGAAGAAAGGAATGATACAATCCAGCCAAAGCCTTGGCATCATGACAATGAGCAAGCGGATTTGTGGAGCAAATCCCAGGATGTATCATGCACTTACATGGCACATCGTATGTGCGCAACAAGTCATGAAGAAGCTCAAGCAAATCCTGAAGAAACAGTGGTTAGTGTCATTGACTCTACCTTAGCGTCGATGACTCTAGTGACTATTTTCTAGAGGCATTTTCAGCTGCCAATTTGAGTCAAGGTTGCGTCAAAGATGGCACAAATGCTTCCAAGATGGAAATATGGCTTTCCTTGTTTTAATTACTTATTTTATTATTAATTAAATTAGTGGGATTTATTTTAATTAATTAGGAGTTCTATTAAGGAAATGATTGTTATTGTAAGGATTAGGGTTTCTCCTATTTAAAGGAGCTACCTCTTTCATTATCAGTAAGTTATTTTCAATCAATTAAAACAGAGAGGATTTTCTCAATTGTTCACGTGTGAACTTTGTTGCTTCTTAAGTCTGAACGCTTAAGTCGAATTGCAAGTAAAAGACCGAGAGTTCAAACCCCTATTGTTTCGTTTCATCCTAGGTTGGTATTCACAAGTTGAATACAGGGTTAGGGATTCGAGTCAATAACCTTTCTTCCTTGATTTAGGTTGGCTAGTACAGGTTATTAGCAGGGTCAAACGCTCAAGAGAGTTAATTATTCCGTATTCCAAAAATCCAATCCTTCGAACTAGATCAGAAAGTACTCGTTACGTATCCTACGCAACTAGGATCGTATCAGTTGGTAGCGGAGCTCAAGGCGTTCAAGGTTTGGTATCTATCTTTTAATTTTTAGTTTTCCTTGTTGAGATTGATTCTTATTCTTCCCGATCTATAATCAATCTCCTTGCGTCCTGTTGTGTTAGTTATTTGTGTGTCGAGTCGATCTAGGGTTCTAGATCTTGTTCTTTGATAAGATTCGAAGTTCTAGGTGCATCGAAAGTGGAGGTGGGGTTGATCAAAGTCACTGTAGCTACCGTCGAATGTACCTGCAAAGCGCCGGAGGGGGGGGGGGGGCTTCGGCGTAGACACTCCGATGCTTAAGTTAGTACAGCCGTTCAAAATAGCAAAGGTTCCAGTAGCGATCTCAGGCTTACCTTGCGTTTTAAATGGTGGGGTATTTATAGGCCGTGTGAGAGCGATACTTTTAGTAGGAGGCGTTATCGGGGGAGATAATGCCCCATATGACGTCATGGGCGACATCCTCTAGTGATGTCATGAGCGATAGCTTCAAGTGACGTCATGGTTGCCCTGGGATGGGATAATGTCGTGCGCGCGGATGGATGACGCGTGAGACCCCTCCCCCGCTGATGTCGACCATCAAAAGGTTCCTTGCTGGCTAAGGGGTGTCAACCTTCCTCGGCCGACCCCTGGCTGGCGTGGTAGGATTCCGGCCTTGGGACTGATACAAGGACGATAATACCCTTGGGGTTGCCTTAATTGTTATCATTCTTGTTAAACAAATCATTGTGCGATTTGTGTGTCACTAAATTAGTTTATTTCTTTCCACAAAAGAGTCACAAAATACCCAAAAAAAAAGTCTTTATTTGATTGTTATTCGTTCTTAGAGTAAAAAAAAAAGAAAAAAAAGAGAGAAAAGAAAAGAGTCTAAAAAATCAAAACAAAATGAAAATACAAAATACTACAGAATATTGAGAAGCTATTGCAAAAAGAATCATTGGATTTGGTGGTTAGAGTTGAGAGATATCAATTTTACAAGTTGCAAACCATAATTTCATAAATTTAATCAAAACGAAATTTTGTGATTTACTTGAGTCTTCTTGAAATTTTGAGCTTTCTTTGATCCTTATACATCTATATATCTTCTACTCCAGCCTAACAAGTATTTAGTTGATTGATCTTTGCAACTAATTTATTTGTTGAGCATCTAAATTCCTTTTCGAAGCTAGTTGTCTTTGTGTGTCTCTTTGGAAGCTTTCCCTTGAAATTCTTGAGTCATTGGCGTTTGCGCGTGAACAATTGCAGGAAGTGTGAGTGATTTTTGTGAGATCAATAGAGCGTTAAACATGAGAGAAAATGTGAGGGAGTGCTAGGTTTAGTGCAATTTTACGTTTTCTATTTGCTTATTGTGAGTTTTAGGAATGTCAATGGAAGGCGAGAAAGGTGCAGATGGAGTGGTAAGCCCCGGGCTTGCCGAGATGTTACAAAAAATTCTAGTGAGACTTGATCAGATGGATTGTTTCCATAAGGAGACCGCGAGCAAGGTTTATAGGTTGTCCGCAAGAGGAGAAACAAACGTTCCCAGTTTTTCCCAAGTTCTCAATCCGGGAAACGTGAAACATTTATATGACGGTGATCCTCCGAAGGGAGAAGTAGGAAAGGGGTTATTTGGGGGACTACCCGAAGGATATGTTGGCGGAGGAGAAGAGGGGACAAGGTTTGTGACTGGCCCCATTGAAGACGGCGAGAATGTGCCAATTACACCTAGACGTGAAGCCTATGTGCATGTTGCACGGGCTGAACGTTGAGCGCATCATGCGCCATGGAATGAGGAGCGTGAGTTTGAGTATGGTGATAGGCGTGACCGAGCTTATGAGCGGCAGCCTAGGATTGAAGAGAGAGTTGACTCCAATCTCGGGAGTATTAAGATGAAAATTCCACCTTTTGAAAGAAAGGATGATCCTGATGCTTACTTTGTGTGGGAGAGAAAGGTCGAATCAATTTTTCTCTATCACAACTACTCCGAGGATAAGAAGGTCAAGCTAGCAGCAGTGGAATTCAAGTATTATACGGTTCATTGGTGGGATCAAGTCAATAGTGATCGGATAAGACTTGCGGCCGGACCGGTTCGGAGTTGGGAAGAGATGAAAACACTTATGAAGCAACGCTTTGTTCCTAGTTACTTCATCAAAGGTTGCAGACCATGACACAAGGGAGTAAGAGCATCAGTGAATATTACAATGATATGGAGATGGCGCTAGCTAGAGCGCGAATAGTTGAGGATAGAGAGGCGACGATGGCGAGGTTCCTTAATGGCCTTAACCGGGAGATAGCTAACGCATTGGAGCTAACGCATTATACGAATTTGCAAGAGATGTTACACATGGCTATCAAGATTGAGAGACAGAGGAAGACTAAGTTTCCTTCTACTACTGTAGTTGCTACAGAGACCCTACCGTGGGAGAAGACGTTTCGGGGAAAGAGTGATGCAGTTGCGCCAATTCCACCTAAGGTTTTGCCACACACCTACGGTAATAAGAGCAATAACCCTTCATCTAATTCGGCGAATAAGGTACATACAAGGGATATTGTGTGCTTTAAGTGTTCAGGTAGAGGTCATATGAAGGCCGACTGTCCTAATAAGCGTGCCTTGATTATTCAGGACAATGGTTACATGGACTCGGATGACGAACAGACAAGTGAAGAGGCTGAGGATGTGGAGGAAAAGGTTGACAGTGATTTGGAAGTGATTGATATGAACAAGCATGGCTTAACACTCATTCTCAAGCGCAATCTTAGCGCCCAGGTCAAAGGAGAAGTATGCAAAGAGGGGCAACGGGAAAACTTATTTTATACACGTTGCTTGATTGAGGAGCGAAGGTGTTCGTTGGTAATCGACAATGGGAGCTGCACAAACTGTGTAAGTACGTTGTTGGTTCACAAGTTGGGTTTGCCGACGACAAAGCACCCAAAACCATATTCGCTACAGTGGCTGAACGAAGGGAGCGAAATTAAGGTACTAAAATAAGTATTAATTTTATTCTCCATTGGAAAGTATAGAGATGAGATCCTTTGTGACGTCGTACCAATGCATCTCGTCATCTTTTACTTGGTCGACCGTGGCACTATGATAGGAATGCCAAATGCGAAGGAAGGAGTAATCGGTGCACGTTGGAGAAGGATGGAGTAATGTTTACTCTTGCACCATTAACGCCAGATCAAGTTATGGAGGATCAAAACTGGTTACCAAAGTCTCATGTTACTTATGAGAACTTGAAAAAGCTTGAAAAGAAACAGTTGAGTGTTGAGGGAAAAGAAAGAGAGCAAAATAGCCCCCATGAAAAGAGTGAGCATGGGAAAAGAGATGCGAGAGAAAACAACTTCCATGAAAAGAGCGAGCATGGACTGAGAAGAGAGAATCAAAATAGCCCGCGTGAAAATAGAGAGCATGCGTTAGTTGGCATAAATACAAAAGGAGAGATCAAATATGCCATAGGAAAACAAGTGAGGAATGCACTTTGTGCACAAAAAATCTGTTTTGGCGCAAGCCACCAAAAACTCAGTTTTCGGCGATTGTGCCTTGATTTTCCTAACACTAACCCCTTTTGTTTCTCTTCTATGATTGTCTTTCCTACTTTACAGAATAAGAAGAAGTCACGGGCTGAGAAGAAACCTCCTACTGTGATGACAAGAAGGTGGAACGCATTTTGGGCGTTCATGGCGACTAGTTCGCTAAACCATTACCGAAAGAGTGAGGTACGGTTTTCTTCCCTAGGACTTAGTTCATGTAAGTATGTGAACACCAAGAACTTGTATGATGTTGATGTCAAGATTATAATTAATAATGGTGGTCCTAACTTGAGTCTAGGAGCTGTATATTATCCATTGGTTTGTAAGTTTGCGTTTATTAGCGATTTCTTACTTCTCTTCACTTGCAACAAATTTTCTTATGGATTTATACTTGTGGTGCCATTAACCCCTACTTCATTGAGTTATTATGCAAATTTGAGGAATGATAGAGAGTTAGTAATGGCGAAGATACCCCTTAAACAAGCCATGAGTCATATGGAACGCTTGGGTATCTCGCGAGAAGATGAGAGTTACCGAAGGAACTTGAAGTTGTTCCTCAAGGTTGTTGATTGGGACAGAATGTTCTTACACCTTCCAAGGTTGCCTACCCAAAGCAGCAAGATGATCACTATGAGAGATGATGGTTCTAACCACACCGTCGTCAAGCACATTGACACCACCGTTAGAGTGGATGTCTCGGGTAATCTCTATCCTATGTTCGTACCTTTAGTTCATACTAACTTGAGGTATTGTGGTGCAGATTTCAGTCCGGATTCAAGGACGAATCCTCTCGAGGGGGGAGGAGATGATGCGAATCCTACCACACCACATGTGCAAGGTGTACAACGACCACCTATCGAACCGAGGATGCGAGCACGAGGAGAGGATGAACACGCAGGTGATGATCAGAGCATGGAGCTGTGGAGCCTTCTTGGGAAGATGGAGTTGAACAAAGATTCGAGGGTGAATCTTTCCGAAGAAGAAGGGAATGATACGATCCAGCCAAAGCCTTGGCATCATGACAATGAGCAAGCGGATTTGTGGAGCAAATCCCAAGATGTATCATGCACTTACATGGCACAATGTATGTGCGCAACAAGTCATGAAGAAGCTCAAGCAAATCCTAAAGAAACAGTGGTTAATGTCATTGACTCTACCTTAGCGTCGATGACTCTAGTGACTATTTTCTGGAGGCGTTTTCAGCTGCCAATTTGAGTCAAGGTTGCGTCAAAGATGGCACAAATGCTTCCAAGATGGAAATATGGCTTTCCTTGTTTTAATTACTTATTTTATTATTAATTAAATTAGTGGGATTTATTTTAATTAATTAGGAGTTCTATTAAGGAAAGGATTGTTATTGTAAGGATTAGGGTTTCTCCTATTTAAAGGAGCCACCTCTTTCATTATCAGTAAGTTATTTTCAATCAATTAAAACAGAGAGGATTTTCTCAATTGTTCACGTGTGAACTTTGTTGCTTCTTAAGTCTGAACGCTTAAGTTGAATTGCAAGTAAAAGACCGAGAGTTCAAACCCCTATTGTTTCATTTCATCCTAGGTTGGTATTCACAAGTTGAATACAGGGTTAGGGATTCGAGTCAAGAACCTTTCTTGCTTGATTTAGGTTGGCTAGTACAGGTTATTAGCAGGGTCAAACACTCAAGAGAGTTAATTATTCCGCATTCCAAAAATCCAATCCTTCGAACTAGATCAGAAAGTACTCGTTACGTATCCTACGCAACTAGGATCGTATCAGCTTGCCCTAGATCTGTTCTGATCTGCTTGATAGCCCAGAAGGCTTTATGCTCAATCTCCACTGGCAAATGACATGGCTTGCCATAGACAAGTCGATAAGCAGTCATCCCGATTGGGGTTTTGAAGGCGGTCCGGTAAGCCCAAAGAGCATCTCCAAGTTTCGTGCTCCAATCGAATTGCTTTGATTTCTCGGTTGGCAATTTCAGCTTGCCCATTCGTCTGGGGGTGATAAGCGGTGGAGACGCGATGATTCACTCCGTACTTATGGAGGAGGGAGTAGACGATTCGGTTGCAAAAATGGGTGCCCCGGTCACTGATTAGGGCGCGTGGGGTACCGAATCGATTAAAGATATTGGAGCGTAGAAATTCGACAACTACCTTTAAGTCATCCGTTTTGGTTGCCTTGGCCTCGACCCACTTGGAAACGTAGTCGACGGCGAGGAGGATGTAGGTGTTGCCAAAAGAATTCGAGAATGGCCCCATAAAGTCAATACCCCATATATCGAAGATCTCGCAAGAGATGATACCTGTCAAGGGCATCTAGTTGCGTGCTCCAATATTCCCTGTACTTTGGCATCTAGGGCAAGACGCACAATACATATAACAATCACGGAATAGGGATGGCCAAAAGAATCCGGCTTTGAGAACTTTCATTGCGGTCTTCTTGGTACCAAAATGGCCTCCTCTACGGAAGAGTGACAAAACTTTAAGATTGGGGGCACTTCCTCAAGATTCACACAACGCCTAACCACTTGGTCGGAGTAATGTTTCCATAGGTAGGGGTTGTCCCAGATGTAGTATTTCGCTTGCTTTCGAATTCTGGTGCGTTCGTTGGGTGATGCATCCGTAGGGAAAGAGCATGTAGCACAAAATTTTGCAATATTCGTGAACCATGGAAACTAGATAGCTTAGGCAAGACAGAGACGCTCGTCAGGGAATACATCCCTGATTGGCACTAGTGAATTATCATCTTGGGCAGGAAGTCTACTCAAATGGTCCGCGACCACATTCTCTACTCCTTTCTTATCCTTGATGAGAAGATGGAACTCTTGGAGAAGCAAGATCCAACGGATAAGGCGTGGCTTAGCATCTACTTTCGTCAGGAGGCACCTAAGGGAAAAATGGTCGGTGTAGACGATGACGTGAGTGCCCAAGAGGTACTGACGAAACTTGTCTAGGGCGTAAACGACAGCCAGGAGTTCTCTTTCGGTGACTATGTAGTTTTACTGGGCAGGATCAAGTAATTTGGAAGCATAATAAATCACATAGTGTTCTTTGTCTTTCGTCTGCCCCAAGACGGCTCCAAGCGCATGATTGTTGGCATCGCACATGATTTCAAAGGGGAGGGACCAGTCGGGGGCTCTAATAATAGGTGCAGATAGGGGTGAGCATTCGGGTATTTCGGAAATACCCGAATTAAAAATTTCGGATATCGGGATTCCGAATTTGCAAAAATCCTTCCCGAACCCGAATTTGGTTTTTTGCTACCCGAACCCGAATTTCTGAAATTTGAATTTCGGAAATTCGGGGTGAAATTCGGGTATACAATACCCGAATTTCCGAATTCAAAAACCTACCAGCTGAAATTTAAATCCATTTTATCCAGCAGCCAATATTACCAACAAGCATTAGTAAATCAATTCATACCCGAATTTTCCATAAGAACAAGTTGGAAAACAACAAATCAATGATAGAAGATTGGTATGGATAGACTATAGAGTTAGAGAGCTCTTTTTCTTTTTTCCAATTCATGATCATCCACATATCATTCCATATCAATTCATACCAAGTACCAATACCACAAGCATCACGACGACGCAAATTCGAATTCACCAGTACCACAAGCATCACCGAAATTCACCAGTACCACAAGAATCACAAGAATCACAAGAATCACAATAATTACAAGAATCACAAGAATACAACCAAGTAACCATGCATCAATTCATCACCATCTACAGATCCAAAACAGAAGACGAAGAAGAAGAAGAGGATGCAGCCATACTGTTTCGCAGCCGCCGTTGCTGCCTCCCTGTCGCTCTGTTGCCGCCGCTGCTGCTCGGCTACTGCTCCGCCAACGCCGCTGCTGCTGCCTCCCTGTCGCTCTGTTGCCACCGCTGTCGATGTCAGTGTGAGACTGGTGAGAGAGAGAGAGAGGAGACTCAAGAGAGTGAGAGTCGTGTCTGTTTACTGGAGATCAATTTTGGGGGTTAGGGTTAGGGTTATTGGAGATCGACTTGGGGGTTAGGGTCGTGAATTGTGATGGGTGCTGGAGATGGTGAGGTGAGTCGGTGGCTGTGGCTAGGGCCAGCCGTTATGGGTACCGTTGGTGGCTGTGATATTGGCTGAAGATGGGTACTGGACTAGAGAGAGAGAGGAAAGAGAGAGAGAGTGCGTTTGTGTTCTGGGAAGGAAGGAAGGAATAATGGAAAATTGGAAACCACTTAAAGCATTTAATATTTCGGGAAATTCGGGTATCCGAATTTTCCCAAATGGATCCCGAACCGAACCTGAAATAATTTCGGGTATTACATACCCGAACCCGAATTTTCCGATACCCGAAATATCCGAACCAAATTTCGAAAATTTCGGGTCGGAAAATTCGGAATTCGGGTATTTCGGTTTTGTGCCCACCCCTAGGTGCAGATGTAAGCTTGGCTTTTAGAGTGGCGAACGCTGCCTTGCACTTGTCATCGAATACAAATTCAGTATCTTTTTACAATATACGACACATTGGCTGGGTGATTTTCGAGAAATCTTTAATGAACCTCCTGTAAAAGTCGGCATGCCCTAGAAAGGAACAGATGTCTCGGACGCATGTAGGATAGGGCAATGACTCAATTACTTTGATTTTTGCTTTGTCGACCTCGATGCCTTTGATGGAGACTATGTGGCCCAAGATGAGGTCGTGGTCCACCATAAAGTGGCATTTCTCGAAGTTAAGAACCAGATTGGTCTCGACACAACATTGAAGAATTTTTCGCAGGCTGGACAAGCATTCAGAGAAGGAATTTCCATAGACGGTGAAATCTTCCATGAAGACTTCAATGCATTCTTCGACGAATTCGGAGAAGATACTGATCATGCATCGCTGAAAAGTGGCAGGGACGTTGCAAAGGCCGAACGGCATTCTTCGATATGCAAAAGTGTCAAAAGGGCAGGTGAAGGTGGTCTTCTCCTGGTTATCTAGGGCAACTGGGATTTGGTGAAAACCAGAATATCCGTCTAGACATTAGTAATGGGTCTTTCCCATGAGGCACTCTAGCATCTGATCAATAAACGGTAGGGGGAAATGATCTTTCCGGGTAGCTGTATTCAAACGCCGATAATCAATACACACTCTCCAACCGTTCTGGATTCGGGTTGGAATCAACTCTCCGTCTTGGCCAGTTATAATGGAGATTCTGGATTTCTTTGGCACGACCTGGACGGGGCTTACCCAAGGGTTGTCCGAAATGGGGTAGATCACTCCTGCGTCTAAAAGTTTCAATATTTCTTTTTTCACAACCTCCATCATTGGAGGATTCAGGCGACGCTGTGGCTGTAGGACTGTTTTGCTTGCGTCCTCAAGATAGATCCGATGGGTGCATAGATCTAGAGATAAACCTTTGATATTGGCAATAGTCCACCCTATGGCTGACATGAACTCTTTGAGCAAGGAAGACAACTCAGCTTCTTCGGAATCGTCCAACCGATTGGAGATAATAACTGGGAGCTAGTCGTCTGCACCTAGATAGGCGTATTTGAGATGCGTTGGAAGAGCATTCAATTCGAGAATGATTGCCTGCACAAGGGATAGAGGAAGCTTGGTATGCTCCTCGTGATACGGGGAGATGGCAAGTTGAGTGGGGGCGTCAAGAGGCTTTTCCTCTAAGGCTGCAACGATGGTATGTAGCTCCGGAGGAATATTGATCGTCGAGGCCAAGACGTTCAATATTGCTGGCGTGATACTCCATTCCAGGGCAATCTGGTAGAATTTAAGTCAGCAACTTTATCGACTAGAGGGTCAATCAAATCAACAAAATTCACACAAGAGAGATCAGAGGCAAAATCGGAGGGGTATTGCATGGCATCCATCATTTTGAACTTGATGATTTCCTCATCAAATTCGAGAGAAATAGATGCATCGTGAACGTCTATCTTCGCCCTGGCTGTAGCTAGAAATGGTCGCCCTAGAAGCACATCTGTGGCTTTAGCGGATTCGTCGTTCTCCATTGCGATGACATAGAAGTCTGTGGGAAATAGGAAGTCGCCTATTTGGACCAAGACGTCCTTAATTACACCTTCAACGCAAATTATGGAACGATCGACCAGCTGGATAACAAGCGGGGTTGGCTCGAGGGGTCCTAGTCCAAGACTATTGAAGATAGTCAAGGGCATGACATTAATGTCGGCCCTTAGGTCACACATAGCTTTGCCTATGTTGACTATCCCAATGGTACAAGGGATAACAAACATACCCCAATCACTGCATTTTGGAGGGATCTTTTGCTAGATAAAAGCAGAGACATGGACTCTCACACTGATCTTGTTTACCTGGGTCAAGTTGCATTTGTTAGTGCAATGCATTTTCAGGAACTTGGCGTAGCGAGGTATATTTTTTATGGCCTGGAGAAGTGGGATATTGACGAGGACTTTGCTGAACATATCCAGGATTTCTCGATCCTCTTCCTTCTTCTTGGTCTTGATGAGCCTTTGAGGAAAGGGAGGCTCGAGGATCTTGTGTATATACTCCTGGGTGAATTCTTGTGGGTTTGTGTCACCTCGTGGAGTCATCCCTCGTGGAGATCTAATGCGGTCCTCCATCACTTCTGGAAGTTTAGGCCCAATGAACTTGGCTTTGGGTATTTTCTTGGAGATGATTTCGGTCTCAACTACTGGACCTTCGTCTAGGCAAGGATGTTCTAGAGTTGGTAGCTCGAGACCGCTATAGAGCGTCATAGCACACGCTTCGTGCTTTGGATTTACCTCGGTTTAGCCGAGCAATCTGCCCTTGTTTTTCAATTCTTTCATGTCCGCGGCCATGATACTCATTTGTTTTTGTAGATCAGTGATGATGTTCCTGTAGTGAGCTACCTCATCAGTTGGTGGGGCAGAAGAAGTGGAGGTCTGGCCCTTATTGGTTTGATAGAAAGATTGTTGGTTGTTGGGATGGGTAGGTCTAGGCTTGAAGTTTTGGACGTTGAAAGGTGGTTGGGCCTGATTCATGTACTGATTATGCTGTATCGGTTGTCCTGGGATAGACGCTTGCTGATGGCTGGCCCAACCGGAGTTTTGTGGTCTCCACACCTGATTGTAGTTCTGTCCATATGAGGCCTGATTATAATTACCAATGGCGTTGATACTCTGGATCTCATCAGGGATATGGGGGCACGCATCTGTCGAATGATCGGTCAAGTTGCAAATCTGACAGGCCTTGACCTGAACTGACTGTCCAGGGGCCATGTTCTGAAGCATGCCCATCATAGCAGTTAATTGGGTTTGCATTGCGGCCACTTGGGCATCTTGCCCTGGATGATTGCTTTCCTCGGGTATGCAATTTCTTGCCATTAACTCTATGGTGGCCTTTGCGGCAGCAGGGGTGAGTCTGGTGATAGCACCATTAGCAGCGGCGTTGAGCAATGCCTTATCGCGAGCTTTGAGACCTTCACAGAAATATTGGATGAGGGCGTGCTCGGTAAGGTTATGTGAGGGGCACATAGCTTGCATCTTTTTGTAGCGTTCGTGGTACTGGCCAAAATCTTCTTTCCTCTGGACTATAGACACCAACTGCTTGCGAGTTACATTAGCCATTTTCGTATTTTTCGGTGAAGGATTTGGACATTTCGGCCCAAGAATTAATGGAATTAGGGGGTAGATCATAGAACCAGTCTAGGGCATCATCTTTCAGAGACCACATGAAAGCTCGAAGCTTGGCGTGCTCAATACTGACATTGGTTGGCTATATGGCGTCGCAAATAGAGTGCAATTGCTGAAGATGGCGGTGAGAGTTTTCCTTTTGAACGCCACGGAAGAGGGGAAGATAGTGCATGACTGCGGATTTGAGCGTCCAATCATGGGGAACAGTAGGCCAAACGATACAGGTGTTGGGTGTTTCGGGGGCACCATTGAGGTCCTCGATAGTTTGCGGAGGATTGTCGATATGAGGAGGGTCTGCCATAATGAATGTCTCGGGGTAGACAACTGTTGGGTTGTCGAGGGTAGGATGAAGATGGGATGGATCTGGATGAAGATGATTGTTGGGATCGGTCTGACTAGAGGTTTGACTGTCGAGGGTAGGACGAGGAATTACTCTGCTAGAGGTTGCTCCTCTGACCTGTCTCTGAAATTCTCTCTCTGTCTTTGTGAGTTCGTGGTCAAGGGGTAGAAGGTCAGGTGCAGATCTCCTGGTCATACAAGTAAAAGAAAGAAATTAGTCAGTAAACACTTTCCCCGGCAACGGCGCCAAAATTTGATGCGTCGTCGAAATGCGCATCAAAAATAATATATTTAGATTCCTGATAGGCTAGATGCACAAATTAATGTATATAGCGGCAAGTCAGGGTCGAACCACAGGGAAAATGAAGAAGTAGATTTAATCTTGCTCTAGATGTATGATGAGGATGAAAATGCAATAGACATAAAAGTAACACAGGGTGAGGGGGGGTTTGGTTGGTTTAGACGAATCTAACCAACGATGGCAGTTGATGTTGAGACAACAAATAAGAATACAAATAACAAGTAATAAAAGACACATGGAATAATTAAATAAAACGGGAACGAAAATAAAGTAGGAGAATAACAATAAAAATGGTAAAGACAAACAGATGCAATAAAGGTGATAACGAAGTAAGTAAAGATAATAGATCAGGTAAAAGGAGAAATCTTAGTAGGGGGTAACTGGTGGATTGCGTCGAGGTCTAGTCGGTCATTGGTGCAAGGATAGACTGTTTTCACGCCATAGACGTGATATAGGAATCTTGTTTTCACGTGGACTCCCTGCTTCTCTTCTCAAGAGAAGTCACTCCCAAGGTACGCTTATGGGAGTGGTCGTGACACTGCGCCCAAGGTACGTTTATGGGTCATACATGCAGGCCCGTGAAGTGGAGAGAAGACACGTCTAGGGCTAGACACTGAGAAGTCTGCCCTAACCGATTTCTTGCCCTAGCCAGATTGGACCAAACGACATGGTGACTTTGGACTAGGTACCTACTCTATTCCATGGCCTCACATTAGTTATTACCATGGAAATGACAATATTCATGAGAAACATGCAAATAGATGATCAAACTACCAGCAAACCTCACACGAAATGATAATAAAATGGCAAGAAAGCGGATACAATAATGAAAACGTTTTAAGAATAATTTGACCTCCCAACTATCCTCTTGCAATCCTTAAAACACCCCTGCCAAGACTAAGAGACTTAGCCACTCATGCTGAAATTTATACACAAAATGGATGGAGAAAGCAACATAAACGGAGGAGGGGTCCTATATATAGCCTAACAACCCTACTATGGGACAAAATGGCAAAGGGGAATATTCTCTGCTGAGCTGGATGAATTTTGCATGGAATCCCGCTAGAATCTTTTTGGCATCTTTGGGCAAGCGTCATCCTAGAAGAAACATGCACGTGCGTTGTTTAGGCCTGGACATAAGATATCTTCAGTAGCTCATCTAGGCCCCGACGGCAAAAGGGTGGATAGGCCTCGACGACAAAACTGCGTCTAGGGCTCGACGATATAAGATCTGCAGAAATGCATCCAAAAGGCGCGCTTTTTCTCAAGTTTCTCCCTTAAGTCCAAATCTGCAAAGTAGTTGGAAAACAAGCCAAATTAGTAGTATCAAGCGTGAAATTGGACTTGAAAGGAAGGAAAAACATGCATAAAAAGACATCATATCACCCATGAAGAGGAGGAAAGACACACCTAGGACGAGACACTCAGTACATTCGAGGCACTACCCTAATTAGTTATTTATTCCAGCTAAATGAGACCAGGAACTTCCAGGCTGGTTGTCTACTTTACCCTACAACTTCGAGTTAGTTATAACCATAGAGATGACGGTAAACAGCAAGGGCGAGATGCAGACTGATCAGATCATAAATCAAGCACAAGCAATATTGACGTTTAAATAATAAATAAATAAATACAAGGAGTAACTAACTAGAGCAAACAACAAGAGACCAATATCAACACAAAAGTAGAGCCAGCCCAAGTGAACTTCCAAACTTGCAAGTTACCGCGAGATGGCGAGACGGAGCACATCGCTGTTGGAGTGAAAAGGTGAGGCGAGGCCAGACAGCGAGATAGAGAGAGCACATCGGAGAAGAAGGTGAGGTAGTCGATTTTTTAGGTTTTAGCTCTATCTAAATTTCGTTGTCTGAATGAAGAAAAGAAGAAACGTATATATATTTGAAACAAAACGACGTCGCTGGCATTGACCCAGCCGGTTTGATAGTGAACCAATCGGGTCACCGGTTATGTAAAAACCAGCTAGGTCGACCGATTTTTTGGATCAAGGTGCATATCCAGTCAGATAGCTGAACTGAACCAAAAACCTTAAGTCACCGGTTCATCGGATCAGTTCGATTTTTAAAACTATGCAATAAACTCCAATAGAACTCTCTAACAAACAAACTCATTTGTCAACACAACAGTACTATTCTTTCTCTCTAAAAGGCTCATTAGTGTTATGTTAAACACAACTTAAAAAGAAAACAAGATACAGTTTCTTACTGGCAGTGTCTTTTAAAACATCATAAACTACAATAATTAAGGGGACACAATTAATTTTAGCACATACTCCGCCGTTTTGAAAAAACTTATCGAAAGAAGGAATAAATAGAAATGATTATCATATTATCCACTATTTTTTTTCCTTTTAAATTGAGTGAGGAGGGTGTTATAAATTGCGTAATGGAAAATAAAATCATATTTTATTTTAAAAAATAAAAACATATCCACTTTTCACTTAGTTAATTTAAAAATGGCAAGCATTTTAGAACAAATTTTAACCTTAAACGACTTTCAGAACAAAGGGAGTAAGAATTACTTTCGTTTAAAAAAAAATGTCATTTTAGAAAAAAAATACATAAATTAAGGAAATGATTATCATATTATCCACTAATTCTCAATTTTTTTAAATTGACTAATAAGGGAGTGACTAATAAGGGAGACACTTTTTAAGAAACCGTAAAGGTAAATTATATAATGATTAATTAAAAAAATCACATCAATAAATTTATCTATCTGTTTAGTAAACAATTAGTTTTGAGTCTTCATTGAACAAATAGAAGGAATATAAAATTTATATTAAGGCAAAAATGGATGAGGGAAATCATTGTGATCATTTTTACCACATTTGACCATATATAAAAAAAAAACTCAAGTAATTAAATTAATAATCAATATTCACCAAATCATAAATTAGTAATTAATTAATAAAAGAAATACAAACCTTGAGTGTGACCGTCCAAGGACTCTTGTTAAAAAAAGAAAAAAAAAACCGCCCAAGGACTAAGGCCCAAGAGTGTTGTTGGGAGTTTGGCATTCTTTCTTTCCAGGCCCGTATGAGTTGCCAACTGCCAAGCCAATCCCCAACGTTTGGTCCATATGAATTTCCTTACTGTAAAAAAAAAAAAGTTGTGCGAAAATCTCACAAAAAGATTCGAGAGGTGAAATACACAGTGCACCAGCTAAGGTTGTAAGAGTAACGTCCAGACTTCGAAGATGGGATTCTTTCATTTGTAAGTCTCCCTTTCTTACATCATTCTGCTCGTTTCTGAAGTTGGGTTCCTTAAATTTATGTTCTTTTCCAGGTTTATGTCTTTTTTTCCTGGGAAGCTAACGATGAAGTGTACAATAATGAATGAAAATTTCAATTCGTTGAGCGTTCTGATATTGCTTTTTATCTGTAATGAGAACATTTCCAGAGTTGTCAGTAGCTTGTAATGCTTAGATGCCTCTGGGTTTGAGAATCTAATTTCTCAATTTCATCTTCAGTATTAGTATAATTTTGGTTTTTCGAATGAATGGGGAATTACGTCGCTCTTTGATCTGTAGAATAAGGCCTACAAGCTCTCTTTTTTAGTTTTTAAATATCTCCGCATCTTCAGCAAAGTTATTGGCTCTGGTTTCCAGTGCACTGAGTTAATATCTGATAAATTTTGAAACTAGCCAAATATGGGTTTGTCAATAACTTAGCTGTCATACAAGTTGGATAAGAGAAAAAAGGATGCTGCTTTATTGTATTAACTGGCAATGTATAGAATGTTTTGTCAGCACCACTAGAAAAAAATTGTAATTTTGGATATAATCATGCCGTATGAGTACCGTGAAGTTCCGTTTCAGTAAGTCATAGTTCAATAAGTGTGCTACAAATCATGTTCACCTGACTGATTGAGCATTCATGTTATATTATTTGATTGTTTTCCATTTTCTAAACGGACATCAATTTTTTGTGGAACTTGGTTGAAAAGCCTTTCACATTACTTCCAAAAGGAAAATGCTTTTGATGATGATTTTGACGCTTTAAAAAAAAATCATTTAAGCAAAGCTCTGGTTTTGATGTTAATGTGTTACAAGTGCTTGAAGTACAGTTTCCAGTGGACCTGGATTAGGTTGACATACAATATGGTTCTTGGGAGATGGCACACACATCTAGGTGCATTTGTCTTTATAGTCCATCCTTAATTTTGGTCTAAGTGAGAGTGTTAAGAGACTAGTATATCATCTATATTTGGTAAGGCAGCTTCAGTTGAATGACTTATCAAGTTTTTTCATATTTTTTTACAGCATCAATTGAAAGGTGTTGAGGATTAGTGATGAGTTTTTTATTGCCTATGCATTGTGATATAGATATTTTCAGCATGAACGTTTGAAATGAATGCTTCTAACTAAGCTGGGACTGTAGAATCTTGAAAATTCCTTATACTGTCTGCTGAAGTTTCCTTTTTACATGCATCAGGCAATTTTCGGTTCCTCATCTACCCTGCAACCGTGTTTCAAATGTACTTTTGTGGCCAAATCTGGGCTATGTGGTGGAATATACACGTTTTCAACCGAACACATTACTGTCAAATCATCATACATCAACCATGAAGAGAATTTGTCCCTCATACACTTATTTTAGTTCTCTCCCATGCCAAATTGATGTTGAGGTCAGAGATACAGAAAATTTTGGCAGATTTTCACTGTCAAAATTTTGCGTGGATTCCTCTGAGAACCAGACTTTTAATGGGGAGGTTGATCTAGGTGGTTCCCATAGCTCTCCTGAATGGAACAATGACCAGGGAAAGAGGCGGAGAGTCAGAAAGAGAAAACATGGTAATAAAGGAAGCATTCCATGGAACAAAGGCAAAAACCACACTGCAGGTTTGCTTCTTTTCTGAATATAAATTGAATAATTTATTAGCTTCTTTAACTTGATTAATTTTATAGTTTACAACTTCCTGTAGAGACTCGTGCATTGATCAGACAGAGAACAATAGAAGCCTTACGTGACCCCCAGGTGAAGTCATGTAAGAATTATTTAGTTTCGGCATAGTAGGTGAGGGTTCATCCCCTCACTGTTGTTTTCCAAATTCATGACTGTCTTCGCTGTAGATGATTGCACATTTATAGTGCAATGTAAATGGAACTGTGAAAGTTTGTATTGTATAGACAAATTTATCTATTTCACACTACACAAAACTATAAAACCTTCTTCACATTCCTTTTTCCTTCTTTATTTGATATGAAGCTTGGTATGAAACACACACACCAGTTTTTTGTTGTCCTAGTTGTATTTACAAGTAAATATTTTCTTCTTTTAGCTGCCATCCGCACTTCAACCATCTTCTTGGGTTTAAACTTTTCAGGTTCGGAAGAAGATGTCAGAACATCCTCGTGCTCATAGGTAACCATTTTTTTATCATGCCAGCAACATGCACAAAATATTACTCCCTCCATTTCACAATAGTGGTTGTTTAAGGTTCTTGCACACAAACCAAATAATCATTGAATAGCCTACTTTTGATGTCCCTTTTGATTTCTCGAAACAGGTATGTTATGTTGATGGTGTGATGTCTCACTAAGAATTTAAACATTGAGTCACAGTCAGGATTACCTATGCTGGAGTTTTACCCCCTGGCATAAATATCTTGAAAATTACATGACTTCTGGTTGCATACAGTTAAAGCATGATTGCTGTCAGTTTATAACTGTGTTTGAACACAACCCTAAGGAATTAGAAGAATAGTCCTCTCTCTTCTACTAGCCCCCTTCTATAAGCTAAGCTCTGTGATCAATCAAGTTTTATAGGGCTCTAATACCAAAATCCAAAACAAACTCTTTGCAGTGAGGAGAACAAGGCGAAGATAAAGTCTGCTCTGAGGAAACACTGGGCAAAGCGTTTGAAATTGGAGCGACTCAAAGAAAAGTTCTTCCTTTCATGGGCAAAAAGCATAGCGGGAGCAGCTAAGAAAGGAGGCAGTGACCAAGTAGTGCTTGATTGGGATAGCTATGATAAAATAAAAGAAGCACATGCTCTCAAGTATCTTAAGCTTAATATGAAAAAGGTGCGATCTAAGGAACTAAAAAAGAGAAAAGTAGAAAGAGCAGTGGAGGAAAAGGCAGAAAAGATGGTAAGGCTTGCTCTGAAGAGAAAAGAGACGGTAGAGAAAGCAGCAGAGAGAAAGGCAGAAAAGACGGCGATTGCTCGAAAGAGGAAAGAGCAGGAAGACAAAGCAAAAGAGCATGCAAGAGCAGAATCAACCGGAAAAGCCAAGAGAAATTCAAGAGAGTTTTCACTTCCAAGGGAATTGACACTTAAGCAGAGATTAACCAAGGTAACTTACAGGCACATGAGAATAAATTCCATACTGAATCTTGTTTTTTGCATATGTCCATGTGAACCATCACGATTGAAATGTTTTTTGGTTAATAACTAGGGTGATCAGGAAATGAGATTGAAAGCGGGCTTGTAGTTGGTTTATACACATATCTTCAATGCGCTTTCAGATTCCATAATGCTTTAGGAATGAGAGAAACTGGAGCTACTTGGTACAGTATTCAGTATCGAGGAAGCGTAGTCGGGGGGTGGGGCACTAAATATTACGCCATGATACAAGCTGTTTTTTTTAATCTTCAAACTAGTCTTCCAACAGTTTACTATCCTGGCACCCTCTTAGTCGCACTTAATTAAAATCTCTTACAGTAGGCAGCCAGTATCCCCTTGTCATCCATTCACCATGTTTTTTCAGGTTTTTCTTTTTTCTGCTTTCGCTGAATATTTCCTTGCTAAAACACTTGAAAGCTGCATTGGATTCCAATAGGAATAGAGACTATGGCCTTCTGCTTATCTTTTTTTCTTACAATAAGGTGCTGAAACACTATATTGCAGGATAACATTGAACATACAAGAATAATGTATCATATTGATGTGTTTCTTTGATGTTTTAAAGTTGTTTTTTTTCTGAACAAAAGGCATAACCCGTCTTCTTCTTAGATTCGCAAAAGGAAATCAATAGGTGGTCAAGTAATTCTTGAAGGAGCATCAACGATTTCCAGTGGCCCAGCTTGGGAGAAATTGGACATTGATCTTATAAGGAGAGAGAAAGTTCAAAGGGAAGTTTCACTTGCAGATCAGATCCAAGCTGCCAAAAACAAAAGAGTGGAATCCATCTCTATGGAAGCTTTGGCAACTCCATCGACAGTTCACTCGCTGGGTGAGAGATCACTACGGTGAGCATAGAATTGCATCATGTGTTACACAGAGGCAGTTAACCTGACTTCTCAATTCTAAATTAGTTACTTGTTAATCCTAATGCAATTGAAAATCTTGTTGCAGACAACAGTACTTATAAAGGATGAAGAATTGGACTTTACTCCAGTGACATGAACTCTATTCCATTCCGAATTCAGAGTAATTCGTCAATGTAATGTCAAAAATCCTCTTTTCCTGTACAGTAACGTTTTCTTCATTGGAGATGTATTTGTTTCTGTAAAACTATCGAATAGCTAGTTATTATGTCTTCCTGACTCTTGCTTTCCATTGACTTGTGGAATTTGACAGAGGTCAGCTTAGGATTCACCCTTCGGTGGGCGCATCAGGATGGAGGTGGAAGGCCAATTTTTAGTTGAGTTCGGAATGAGGAGTTATGCTCGAATAATCCATTGTAGTGGGGAGAGAAAAAAGGTGCATACAGAGAAACACTTCACCTTTGTTATATCTTCCGCCATCGTTCAGAAATCTGCTGCCGCGCGTATATCAATGTGTAATTGCAGTTTCCAGAGAAAATTTAGGAACTGCTTGCAATGAGCTATCAAGTTCTGTACGTTTGCATGATTCCGAAGCCTGGATGTTGTTCATATATATATGTATTGTTACATTTTGACTTGTTGGATGTTGAGAAAAAACACTGCCAATTGGCCAAAACGAGTGAGTTCACTTGGGAAAACCTTGTATGCTAAAATAAGAGATGACAATTGACAATACAGGAGTGAAACCTGTCCGATGCGGCTTAAGGCCTAAAGCATTTGCAGTTACCCTTATTTTCTCAAACTATACTCTTTTACGGATAATAAAATCGTTCTCAAACAACCTATTTTCCTAAATCAGATGTGCTCAGAGAGTTGAATTCAGCAAGGTGTGTTAAGTGTTGAAAAGCATACTTGCACCTTAAAATTAGAACAATAAAATTGTGTTAGATAACATAGTAGCAGTAGAAAGAAAAAGAGGTATTATAATCTCTCCTCATGTTTAACTCTTCGCTAAGAAATCTCATGTTGCGAACTACAAGCATCTTAGGATAATACAATACGACTATCAAGATTTGAGAGAACAGCCATAGTATCTCATGACTTTCAGCCAAACATCCAACCACACAGTACAGTGCAAGGAGCCAATTCAAAAAAACAAACTTGAAGATTAACCAACATAGCTACTACAGATTCCATATCATCCTCTTCCATATCTACATATCATACCTACCGCATCTGTTAAGTTGCTTACTTAAGCTGGATACCTGTTAGCACCAGATGGGGGTCCATCCCGGCCTTGGGAATAGCCATTCTGGTAGTCTTGTGGTGCACCTCCTCCATTAGCACTATTCTGGAAGTTCTGGACATTACCGGGCACATTATTTGACCATCCAGGATTTGATGGCGCACCACCAGCGCCCTGAGGCATTCCACCGTGGTTGTTCTGTGGTATTCCCGACCCACCCATGTAGTTGTTATGCTGAGGCCCACTGGTGCCGCCATATGGTGGCCCCCCTGGTCCGCCCATGCCGCTAGGTGGCGGCCCTCCTGGTCCGCCCATGCCGCCAGCTCGTGGCACGCCATATCCACTCATGCCACCACCAGGTGGCGGTGCACCATATCCACCCATGTTGCCAGGTGGTCCACCTGGTCCACCCAAACCACCAGGTGGTGGCGGGCCATATCCACCCATGTTTCCAGGAGGTCCACCTGGTCCACCCATGCCACCAGAAGGCGGTCCGCCTGGACCACCCATGCCACCAGGTGGCGGCGGGCCATATCCACCCATGTTTCCAGGAGGTCCACCTACACCACCCATGCCACCAGAAGACGGTCCCCCTGGACCACCCATGCCACCAGACGGCGGCCCACCCCCGTAGTTGTTGGGTGGTGGTCCACCAGGCCCAGGCCGACCCATGTAGTTGTTTGGCGGTGGTGCACCTGGGATGCTCGAGTTCTGCATACCCATGCCATCTCTACTCTGCATATTTTCACGGCGCCTCTCAAAGTTTCTTGATCTATCATTCTGCCGAGGTCTATCATTTCTTCTATTCCTCTCGTTTGCCTTAGCGTTGTTTCTTACCCATTCCTCGTGATATTTTGGGTCATACGGAACAGCTTGCCCATTAATGAATGGTTCTCCTAAAAGAAAAACAGGAACAGAACACAAAATCATTTAGTATGAACAAAGAATGGCCAACTAAATTAGCAAAGAACCACACCAAAATGCTGCTTAATAAAGCACAAGGAACAGACATTGATATCAGCATTTCTAAAACTAACATAAACAAGGTTGAATCAGGAAAAATGGTGGCCATAGACCTTAACATGTACAACAGCGCAGGAGTGCGCTATAAAAACTGCATCTCAAATACAAACAACTACCATGAGGACCAAGAGGCCAATTCAGCAGTGCAATACAGATTACTAGGTAAAAATTGATAAAAATATATACAAGCAAGCCTTTCAAAGTACTCCCTACAAAACCAAAAACGCACACAAGATCAATCAAGGGTACTGGTCTTTTTTGTTGCACTCTTTTTAAGTGATTCTCAACCTTGAACTAACTGGTCTCACTCTTTAATTTATTAAAGTAATTATGTAAATGTTACTCTCACACTATGTAGCAAATAACATGAATCGAAGCACTTCAATAACTACATTTCCAGAACAAGAAGACAACAAGCCAATATTGCATACTAAAACATGTTCAAGATAGGAATTAAAGCTTATTCTGACCTCCATAATCCTTGTTCTTCACATCCAAGTATGAATCAGGGAGAACCCATCTCACCCCGGGCAACTCTGAAAAAAAGACAACAAATCGATTAATTAACTAATAAAAAAGGCGTACATCCATCACTCATAAAGCAGAGGCTTATCTAATAACCTTTAATCTTGTTACTGAGCTCTTCCGAGACCAAAGCCCCAAATGCAAAGTAATGCTTTGTTGACACAGAATAAATCTTCATCCTTGCCTCCTCCTCGCTGCGAAATTTTAAACACAACAAACCAAAATTAAACCTCTATTAAAAAAACAAAAGTGGATTGAGCAAGGAATAATGTAAAATGAGTTTTTTTATTTTATTTTACCTTCCGATGACTTTGGCAAGAGTTTTGATATACGAATCAATGATGTCATCTCTTGTCATGTTCTCGTCGGGCTTTTCCAAAACCACTAGCCAGTGCTCAAAATCGCAGCCATCCAGCAAGATGGTCTCCTTTGGAGGTCTGTTAGACCAGTTAGGACTTGGGTCATTCAGAGTAGACGACGTCGCCCGGGTGGAGAAGGAGTGGGCGGTTGAGCTTCTGGAGACGGCGGAGGTTTTAGCGGTGGCGGCGACAGCGGAAGAGAGGGGGCGGAGAGCGGTTCGTAGGAGGGACAGAGGGCGATGAGATGGGGGGAGTGGGAAGGAAGAGAGACTGCGGGAGAGGAGCGATGAAATTAGGGTTTTGGTTAGGAGAGAGCGAGATGATAACTGCATCGCCATTTCCTGCTGTGATGAGAAACCCTAGAAAGTAGGGAAGGAGACTGAGGAGAGGTTTAACAAGAAGAGATGAGGGTTTTTGCGGGGTTTTAGAATATAAAACTAAGTTGTAAAATATCTTATCAATTAGTTTATTTATTTTATTTTAGTTTTATCAACAAAATGTGGGAAAACGCACCCACATTCACCGAAATTTTAATTTGAGAAGATGAACTTCAAAAATTCACCAAAAATTCCTACTCCCTCCGGAACTTATTAACGTATGTTCGAAAAAAAATACGAAATTTTTTGGGGTCAAATAGTGTATCATCCGGTCTCCTCGATATGTGCGAGAGACACTTAATAAGTTCCGGAGTGAGTATTATACATTGTTACAAAGATTAGAGGGTCTGATATTTTTTTTTTGCGCAAATTTCATATTTTTATGATTCATGTATTAGGTTATTTTGGCAAATGACGTGTGAAATTTATTTGAAAATATTAAAATATACTACTCCCTCCGTTTTCAATTAACTGTCATTTTCCTACTGAATGTTACTGTTTCAGAAAGTCAATTAATTGAAAACAGAGGGAGTAATATTTATATACAAAAAAGTATTTCATATAAATATATTTTAGTATAATATAAAATTTTTAATAATGTCTCAAAAAATAGGATTAACATAATTTTTTACTATGGTGCTTAAATTATATTGTAGGCAGTATATTAGTATTGTTATTGATGTTCTAATGCAAGTATCGAAAGAAAAATGTTGTATTAATTCTAAAATAATTAATTTTAATCTCTTAGAACTAAAACAATATTAACTCAATTAAGTAAATTACTTTTATAAATTAAAATTTAAATGTTTAAAATGATGTTTCATATAATTTTTATTTCAGTAATCCAAACATTGTAAATAATTATGTAATTATTTAAAAACAACAACTAATGAATTTTCTTTAAAGATTCAAACTCAATAAAAAAATTAAGTTTAATATTTAATTAAAAATTATGATTTAAGTAAATGTACAATCTATTTTTCTTCATGTTTATGTATGAAAAAAAATCACATATTTAGCTAAGGAAAAATAATTCCTTATCATTACAAATTTTACGAAATCAAACTTAAATAATTTAATATTTGTGTATATATATTTTTTAAGAATAATACGTTATAAAAAAGGATTTCATAGTTTTTTTTATTTTTTATTGAAAAATAGTTTATTGAGGCAAGTTTATTTTACATTTTTTTATAGATTTTTTATTTTTAACTAAAACAATTATCACTTTGTTTTTTGTTTTTTATTTTTTTTCTCTCTCATATTTCTTTCTTTTTAGTTCTTATTCTAACAATGGCAACACATGAAATAGAAAATAACAACAACAATAATAATAATTAAAAAATAGTCTAAAATAATTGTGATCATAATTTAATAAAGGGGAGAATTTTGTTACTGTCCTTTATTTTTTTCTCCTTTTTGTAATAATATTATGAACATGATTTCTTAATTATATCAACTTCATCAACATTCGTCACTCGCATTAAGGATCCATGAGTGAGATTTTCTGTGTACTTTTACATCTGTCTATTAGGTTACACAATTTACTCTCATCCATTTGTTATTAATTGAAAAACTAATTTAACTTTAAGGTTTTAAAGACTTTAAGTTTACGATAAATATTTATTTAATTATTTAGGTATAATGATAACTTCTAAATTAGTAACTACGTATTAATCAATTTATTTTTTTGTTATTTTTTTGTATATATGACTCATACATATTGAGTTGCATGTTTTTTTTTATAGATAGAGGTGGGATTCAGACTTGTGTCATTTAATTTTAATTTTTGATTTAAAGATTCAAAAGGTTACTCATCGTAATGATATCCTATCTCAAAGTTAATTTAACTTTAACGCTCTAACGACTTTAAGTTTACAATAAATATTTATTTAATATATTTTATGTACTTATCACATGTTATCTTAATGGCGTAGATCATGTGTTCGATCCGTGATATTATAATGATAACTAATAATATAACCAATTTTTTTGGAAAAAAAATTATTACTTTACGTAGGACATATTTTAGGGTAAACTACATAATTTTTTTTTTATAGTTTCAAAAATCTTTCACTTCGGACACTATAGTTTTAAGACTTACATTAGAAACCCTATAATATCCTAAAACGTTTTAATATAAACATTATAATTGGTTAAAAATTAAAATTAAATAGTAAAAAGTTGAAAAAAAATTATAAATATTGGAGGAAAATGTATAATATTTGATGATTAGATTATAAAATATTAATTTTCAATATCTCTTTTTAATTATCTAACTTAATCCTTTTATGTTTTTCAAACTCTTTAATCAACTTTTGTCACTGAATTAATTTTAGGAAAAGTTATAAATTCTCTTTTATTTGTCACTTATAGTTGTATTATGATTTTCATAACTTCAAAAATAATTTTTTTCTAAAACAAATAAACCATGCAAATTATAGTTAAATAATTAAAATAAAATAAATACTATTAACCCATGTAGAAAATATTTTATGTACAATATATAATATTTCTTTCATAAAATTAAAATTAATGTCAATTATTTTGATAATATATGGGTAATATTGTGAATACTTGTAAATAAACTCCTCAATTATTCTCATAAATATTGTTCTTTATTTTACCATATAATTTATGTTAGAAAAAGTATAAATATCACCTTTTATTTGTCACTTTTATCTAGTTTATGTTTCTTTAACTCTCTTAAAATCAATCCATTTACTAAATTAAAATAATAAAATAAAATAAAAAATATTAACTCGAATAAACAATATTATTTTTAAAATAATATAATAATAATTAAAATAATTTACATTTAAAAATAGATTAATATTTTTTTTTTATAATTAACAAGTAATTTATATTTAAAAATAGATTAACATATATTTTACTCATTTTGACTGTTTTCCAATTCCATACTTTTAAGTATATTTCTCCCATTGTAGCTCCAACATTACATAGATTGATCTGTCACAACCTCTTTGAACATAGTGAGGAACTTGTTGGTAATCAACTAAGGAAATATTTTTATCACCCATGTCAATTTAAGTAAAAAATGATAAATTTTAAAAATATATAAAAGTAAAAGTTCAAAAAAATAATTTCACAGGAAGATAGTTTTGGTATTTAACATATTTTGTATCAGAAATGTCTTAGTAAGTTTCTCTCTATTCTTCCTCCAATTTTTCGCATAAATATGATCTCATTTTTTTCTTACAATTTTAGTCTACTATTCTAACAAAATCATTCATGTCATCAAATAAACTAAAGTTTTCTTTGTTGTCAATAACGTGAGCTTAAATTATTATAAAATGAATTTAATTTTATTAATAGATTTATTAATAAATGACATTATTGATTATGTATTATCCTCTTATTTTTTAAAATAAATAAATACATGTCAAAATAATTTAATACCACATTATAAACATGCAAATGAACTTCAAATTTTTTTCGATAACTATAACTTATTTTGTCTATCTAAATAAATATAGTGGTTGATTTGAGCTAATTAAATCATAAAACTAATTCTGTATTTTATTTTGGTATCCTTAAATTTTGTGGATCAATACTAATTCTATTCGCACCTGACCTAGTATTTAAGTATTTTATTATCTATATATACTATATATATTTAATATATATTATCTAAATTAACTATCAACTGAATTAATATTAGTACTCCCACTGTTAAGAATTTCAATGCTCACAATTTTTTTAATAATAATTTTTAGAATTCAGCCCTTTCTTTTGTACCAAAAAGAAAGAAAGAAATATAATTTTGTAACTGTTATTATTATTGGATAATTTTTTTAATAGATTTATAAAAACTTAAAAGAAAATTAAGAGTATAATAGACTTTTAAACAATAAGACCCTTCGTGCTTTTTATATAGTATAGATAACGTTAAGTAGGGCATTATCGTTATAGAAAAAATTCTGCTAATTGCCTAAACTTCTAAAATTCACAACAAATACGATTCATTGAGGTAAAAACTATAGTGAAATTTTCTCTATTTTTTTGTTATTTTTTACCTGCGTAGGTTTTTCACGTTAAAAATAAAATATTTTTTCTCTATTTTTTTATTTCTTTACTTTCGTGTTCGTTATTGTATGTATTGATTCAAAGTTGAATATGGTCTATTATTCACAATAATTGTATTATACGTTGTTAGAAATCTTAGAGAGTCTTGTTTGTGTTGGCGAAAATGTCATAATTTTATAAATCTTACGAGATTTGTAATTTTAAGTAGAGAACTATCGTGACAGTAAAAATTATGCTTGTGTTTTGAACTTCAAAAATTCAACTAAAGTAGCTACAAAGAATAGTTGTAAAGCTTAGAGAGTCTAGTTTCTTTTGGCCCAAATTTCATAGTTTTATGACTCTCGTGTAATTTTTAATGTAATTTTAAATAGAGCATTATGGTGATAGTAAAAATTCCTCGTATTTTGAATTTCAATAATTCACCAAAAATTCAATTCCATGATATACAAAGCCTATTATAAAGCTTGTAGAGTCTAGTTTCTTTTGCGCAAATTTTATAATTTTATGACTCTTGCGTGATCTTTATTGTAACTAAGTTTACTTAATATTTTTTTGCGTTTTATATCTTTTTCAAAAAAAAATATGGAGGCAATAAAGGAAAAAAAAAGTCTGGAAATACAAAAAATAGAATTTGAGTAATTAAAGTAAGTAAAGTATTCGTAATGAGATCGAATATGTACACTTATCGTGGTAAATTACAATCATCCCTAAAGCTAAATACAGAAGAGTTTTACTAAGTTCAAGAATCTAGATTTAACCATGGCCACTTTATAATTCTCCAACCAAATTATTGAGCTGGCAAGTTTATGGTAGGGAAGATGGTGAGGCCACCAACACCAACCCTACACAGTCAATATTCAGCTCACCTGAAAATACCTTTCAAGAAACTCTTTCTTTATTTCCCCCCCTCATTTTCTTCCTTTCTTGGGCTTTCTTGCAACTCTCCAAACCCAACAGAAATCCGCTTCTCCTAACCAAAACAGATAGAGAGAAAAAAACAAAAAAAAGTCAAATAACTTAATAACCCCAAGTCAAGTATGCCTTAATGCATCTATATGCCTTTTCTAGCTTAACTTGCTATGTAACACCAAGTTTGGTAGCGTTAGCTCATCTCCTTCTTGTTTCCTTGACATGCCCCATTTTCCATATTGTCTACTTCTTGTACTCTATCCTTCTCTACAACTCAATTTTCACCATGGAAATATTATTGCCTGTAAAGGCTCCTGTTTCTAGTAGCAGAACAGCCTCATACAGACTAGAAACCAGAAACTTGTCCTACAATTTATGCAGTGAATTTGATCAGCTGACTAATTGGATTTTCTGTGGTTGGTCTCCAGGCCGAGCGCGTAAATCCATCCTGAAGAATGTAAACTGTGAGGCTAGGCCTGGAGAGATCACTGCAGTTGCCGGTCCGAGCGGAGCAGGAAAGACCACATTGTTGGAGATTCTTGCAGGGAAGATATCTCCAATACCTGAAGTTTCCAATCAAGTTCTGGTGAATAACCAGCCTATGGATGCAAAACTCTTCAGGAAACTGTCAGGATTTGTCTCTCAAGATGATGCCTTATTTGCATTACTTACAGTGCAGGAAACATTACTGTATAGTGCACTTCTGAGACTACCTGTAGGGAAAAAAGAGGCCGTAAACAGAGTTAGAAGGCTGATGAATGACCTTGGGTTGGATCATATTGCAGATTCCAGGATCGGTGACGGGTCAAGTTCGGGCATATCTGGTGGTGAAAGGAGGAGGGTTTCGATTGGAGTTGAGTTGGCACATGATCCCGCTGTTGTTTTTATTGACGAACCAACTTCAGGTCTGGATTCTGCATCAGCTCTTCATGTAGTGACTCTGCTGAAGTCAATGGTGGATAATCAAGGTAAGACAATTGTGATAACTATCCACCAACCTGGTTTTCGAATCCTCGAGATGATTGATCGAGTCGTTCTGCTTTCTAATGGATCTGTTGTGCATAATGGTTCATTGGATTGCGTTGAATATAGACTTAAGCTTGCTGGCCATAGAATTCCCCTCCATGTCAATGTTCTTGAATTTGCCATTGATGTTATAGAAACCTTAGGTCAGCAGCAAAATTCAGAATCCCCCAACAACCCTTCTCGCGAAATTAGAAACAATGAACATCTTGCGACGAGGAATCCAGAAAAGATATGCTGCTATGCTAATTCTGTACTCGAGGAGGTTTCAATACTTGGAAGAAGATTCTGCAGCAACATTTTCAGAACCAAGCAGCTCTTTGCCACCAGAATAATACAAGCCTCAGTGGTTGGATTTCTCCTCGGAAGTATATTCTTCAAGGTTGGCACCGAAACGGGACAGGCTGCATTACAAGCTCGAATCGGGTTTTTCGCATTCAGTCTCACATTCTTGTTATCCTCCACAACAGAAGGTCTACCGATTTTCTTGCAAGAGAGGAGAATACTCATGAGAGAAACATCAAGAGGAGCTTATAGAGTTTCTTCTTATGTTTTATCAAACACCCTCATCTTTCTTCCTTTCCTGTTAATGGTTGGTCTTCTCTTCTCCACCCCGGTTTACTGGCTAGTCGGTTTGCGGAGAGATGTGGACGGGTTCCTCTACTTTTCTCTGGTGGTGTGGATGGTTGTTTCCATGGCGAATTCTTTCGTAGCATGTTTCAGTGCCCTAGTCCCAAATTTCATCATGGGAAACTCAGTGATTGCAGGGATGATGGGATCTTTCTTTCTCTTCTCAGGTTACTTCTTGACCAAGAAAGACATACCTAATTACTGGATTTTCATGCACTATTTGAGCTTGTTTAAGTACCCATTTGAATGTTTCTTGATAAATGAGTATGGAGGAGCGAAAGGCAACAGGATTTGCTTAGAGTATGGTGAAGGGGAATGCAGTTTGGATGGAAGTGGGTTCTTGAGACAACAGGAGCTAGCAGAGTCACTAAAATGGAGCAATTTAGTTATAATGCTGGGTTTCATTGTTGGGTATAGAGTTCTATCTTTCTTGATTTTGTGGCTCAGATGTTACAAAAGTAGATAGAATTCTAGGAAAGTTGCATTTGCTAATTTCCATTCATTATTCATTGTTACTCATTGTTTTTATATATATATTACTTCAACATGTATTTATGGAAAAATACACACATTACAATAAGTTAAATCGTAGTTACCATAACCGATCGGGACACCAAACTGTTCTGCAGCATACCAATTACAACAAATAATTCTTTATTAGATCTGGAAAAACTTTACTCAACAGAGGATAATCTGAGATGAATAGAGAAACAAATATACATCTTTTTTCACAAAATTACATGTAAACTTTCACTAACATGTAACTAATCATAGTGGAGGCTACGCCCTGCAATTCAATTGATCGAAGAAAAACATTCAATAGCACAATGTGCACTGATAGTACAGAACATTCAGAAAGCTGTAACTTAATTGGTTCTATCATCTATTGAAGTGAATGTCATCGTAGCGTGTGAGGAAGAAGAAATTTCTAGATTGGCCGAATCAGAAGATCCTGTGTCAGATAAATTCCTCATACCAGACTTACCTTTCTGGTTGTTGCCGCCTCTGAGGCCCATGAATTCAGAAAGCAAACCGGGTCTTGATATCTTGTCATTCACACCCAGATCGCCCGTCAGCATCTTGACCACGGTAGACATGGAGGGCCGCAGCTTTGGCACATCTTGGGTGCAAAGAAGACCAATCTTCAGATATCTGCAAGCCTCTTCAACATTGTAATTGCCATTCATTGATGTGTCCACCAAACTCGCCAGCTCTCCTTTCTCATAAAAGTCCCATACCTGCAGATTGCATATTTCTTAGTAGGATTACTATGAGACCAAACACTTAGGAAGATGGCTTTAAAGACCGTTAATTTACACAATATACTGGAGAAAATGACATTATTACTCTATTTAATTGCATATTCTGTTGAACAGCTGAAACAATCTCAAATAAGAAATATTATTTCCGATGTAAAATTCTGGTTTTTCTCTCCTGTGAATGTTTAGTTTTTACTTCCAACCAAACTACAGACATCGGCACTGTTTGTACAAGAAGAAACAAAATTCATCCCAAAACTGCACATCAGGACCTCAATTAAGTACAATAAAAAAGTCCGTACCCTTTCAAGAAGATACTGTTCTTCAAGAGGTAGCCGCCTGTTTGTGTTTGACCTCCCACAAACAATTTCTAAAAGAAGAACACCAAAACTGTATATATCTGCTTTCCTTGTAACCTGACCTCAGAATTGCATACTCAGGTGCTAGATAACCACTGAATGCATCAATCCAACACATCATAAGATTTAATCCTTCCAAAAGAATTGTGGTATTTGCACCCAAGAAATTAAGAGAGCAACATCTCAAGCCTATCAAATATCATGGCACATGACCAAGTTATCATGGTGCTACAACTTGCTAGAGAGAAAGCATGCTAACAAAGGCTACATAGTGAATTTTAAGCCTCTATTGAAGGATGTTTATGATTGAAAGCAAGGTCACTGTGCTTATGCATGGAATGAAGAACTCATGATATGGTTAAAGAATGGGTTTCTCCCTTCAAAATAAGTTAATGGTCTCAATAACTTTAATGTTTCCAAGTATTAAAAGTATTTAGTGCTTGCAAACATCTGATAAGGAAATGTCAACCAATCATTGCTTCCTTCCTTCACAAACACTATGCGGGTTATAGATTAAAAAATAAGTCACGATAAACATGAGAAGATTGTAATATGACATGAATGTCCCTTATGTCTCAATGTATTGGTTACAATCTTAAGTCATCATGAAAATTTCAATGCGTTTATTGAACTTACGCTGTTCCAGCAACACGTGTACTAATATGAGTTAGGTTCGCCGGGAAAAGCTTTGCAAGACCAAAATCTGAGATTTTTGGCTCGAGCTTATCATCAAGGAGGATATTGCTTGCCTTAATGTCCCTATGAATAATATGTGGCTGGGATTCCTCATGAAGAAATGCAAGTCCCTGAGCAATTCCAATGCCTATTTTACACCTTGTAGGCCAACTAAACTGGATGCTGCTATGCCCCCCACCTTAAGAAGCAACAAGGAAATAATTATTGCTTCATCAGTTAGGTGAAGAAAAGTAGTAGTGAATGAAGAATGGAGTACCAAGAAGGGTTTGTGCAAGGCTGTTATTCTTCAGATAACCATAGACCAAAATTCTATGAGTTCCTTCTGCACAATAACCATACAATTTAACGAGGTTATCATGCTCTACATCTGCAATGACTTTTATTTCCTTCAGAAACTCCCGCAATCCTTGCCGTGACTCAGCTGACAGTACCTTTATAGCAGCCTCAGTGCCATCTTTGAGAATTCCGTCCATAAATGTCTGAGTCAACAAATTTGAATTGGAATATAGAAAGCAGTTTAAGATATTAAAGCATCATAAACTCTTCCAAATATGCAGATGCAATAAATAGATCATGCAAGCACCTTGTAGACAGAACCAAAACCGCCCTCTCCAATCTTATTAGCAGGACTAAACTTGTCAGTTGCCAATTGCAGTTCTTTATAAGAATATGGAATAACATTCTGGATGGTTGAAACCTCTGTACCATATTACACATTAGAAGATCTTTCTTATGCAAAAGAAATACGAGATAACAAATTTTCTACTTGAAAGTGCAGGTTTATTATTAGCAGGAACAAAAAGAATGAAGACAGATTCACTATGTAGGAAGCTTAGGGCGCTTATACACACCATCCAACTGAACAATACAAGTATTATTACTTGCTCCTGACTGAAATTACCAGTAAATTCTCACACAAGCATTCTTTTTTTGAAAATCTCACATAAACATGAGTCCATGTAAGGCCTTATTGACGGCTTACAGCTCCATAAGGGAGAGGAATAAATCAGCTCAAGTGCATACCTTCCTCAATTTCTGTATTATGTTTAGCTGATGAAGCTCGCTTCTTTCTAAAAAACGAAGAAAAACAAGTCACCATTAAATGGTTTGCAGGAACAATTCCCTCTACAGCAATCAACGTTTGACCTGTAAAAATGAAAAATACTAAACTTGTCATGAAACCCACCAAATGATCAGATGCTTGCCTTACCATAACTTGATTAGCCATCCAAACACTCGGAAACGGGAAAAGAAAAGAGAGTTTTTTACCCAAGTAAGATGGGTTTAGAGATGAAAATTCAAATGCTAACATTTTGTTTTCAATCTTTGTTCCCCTTTCTCTTAACTCGTTTTGCATACAAGTACAAATCAGTAGCACAAATGATGCTCACATCTCTCCATACTATAGAGGAGAAAAATATGAAATGCAACGACAATCTGAGTTAAAACAAGCCCTATCTTAACTTAACTAAGTCAGACTTTCTCACAAATAATTCAATAATCAGAAAAATTAGCATGCAAAACAAGACACTGTTCCAATAGCACATCCAATTTACGAGAAGAGTTTTCCAGGAATAAAAAATCCAAGACAGAAAAATACACACACTGCCTCTAGCACTTGACACACATCATACATCATCTAATCCCCCCTTGCTCCATTCAAGACCAGCAAGCAGGAATACTGATTGCATTCTTCAAAGGGATATGGATTTGATAAATGAAACAATCACATAACAACCATCAAGTCAAAATACAGAAACTTTGAAGCATCAACATCCCAAAATTAAGTTAAAATAAACGGGAAAAAAACAATACTTCCAAATGGATAAGCATTTTTGCAACAAATACAAAAAAAATCCATTATCTAATACCCAACAAGAAGCACTTCCATCGAAAGAAACTACATATAATACCAAACTGTAACTAATAGGAGGCAGAGATTTTGGCCGAACTGAACCAGAACCCTCCATTACTCTAGAAAATATGAAATTAACACAGGAAATTCAGTTCAAGAAAACAGAAATTGGGCAGAATTAGGTGAATAGAAAAGCTTGCTTCATTTCTTGGCAGCTCTTCACAGCCAAACCTAAATGCCACATGGCTTATGTAAATAATGGTAATGAGACTGAAAACAACCGAAACAGCAACCTTAAAGAAACAAACAAGAACAGAGAATTTATCTTTTTGTTGCTTTGAAGGTGAAGTTGTTGACTTATACCAAATAAAAGTCAAGACCCAGAAAAAAAAAACGGAAGAGAACACGGACATTGATGAAAGTTTAGAACTTTGACATAAAAACTACAAAGTGAGACCGCAAAGTTCAATTTTTCTAACTACTGGGTCTATTCATCTGTTGTATTGGCTACAATCGAGCAGGAATGGAAGTGAAAATGAAGCGTACCTTTGGTTGGTTGGCGCGGACAGTAGGTGATCATGGAACAGAATTGGAAACTGGTCGGAGGAGAAAGAGGAGAGGAATTGAGTCGTTTGTTAAATAATATACTTAATAATTAATAAAAGTTTGAAAGCAGCTGCACAGATGACACTGTAGGAACATGCAGTCTTCAAAATTCTTGCGTGCTTGCGTGTGGTGAAATAGCAACTAGCTATCAGGACACTTTAAAAATGGCTTCCTGTGTCACACTTAATTGACGTATATACCCATACCGATTCGCGATCATACTTATAAAAATAATAAATAAATAATTCTTTTTGGACGGATACTATATAAATATAAGTGACACCTTCGTAATACTTAAAGGACACCTAAATGTAATTTTTCTCTCAAAATGAAATTTCAATAATGATTTTAAAAAATAAAAATACTAAAATTAAAAAAGAATAAGCATAATAAGAGAAATTAGGAAAACTACAACTCTTTTTTTCGCTTCGTATGAATTTCACTAACAAAACATAAATGTTTAAAATTTCAAAAAATAAATAAAGCTATAGTATGGTGAATTTCTTTCAATTTCTCTAACAATAATTAATATATTCTTGGAGTTTTAAATTCAAAATTTTTTTTGATTGAAAATTTTAATATTAACTCTAGTATGAAATTGATAGTTACGATTTTAGAAAATTGAAGAAATTTGAGACCTAATTATACTTTTTAAAATTGTTTTAAATTTATTATGTAATGGTAATATAACTTTTGAATTTTTCTAATGTATATTTTTTTATGTATATCTATTACATTTCTAGAAGAAAAAAATAGCATCTAAAAACTATTACGATTGTAAGAATATATTCAACGAAGTGATATTTTAACTACTAAAATTATTTTATAGTAAAAACAATATAAATTATATTTTTAAAATATATAAAACCGACGTATTCCTAGCCTTGTGTTCTAATTTTTTAGAAATTATTGTATTAAAGTATCGTGTCATATTATGTTCATATTCGGTATCTGTATGGGCGCTTGTGCTTCATAGTCAACTCGTCATTCGCCGTTGTCAACGTTGGAGGGCAGAGATGACCAAGGGAAATCTTAGAAATACCAATAAGTAGTCGTACGACCAAAAAAAGAAAACATTAACATGAATGTTCCTTAAAAAAAGATAGTCGTAAGAATGTATTGTATTGGAAACATTATTAATTGTATCGGATTTGTGCCTTCAATCTTCTAATAATGTATAAAATCTATTATAAATTTTGGAGGATCCCAATTGAATGGTATATTCAACTTTTACGTATTTATCTCCTCCTATAAGGATAAAGAGAATACTCAGAAGTAAAAAGGTTGGAAAATCATAAAATTATTTTAAAAAAAATTAAGTCAACAATATAACACTAAATAAAAGTAAATTATTTTCAATTTTTATAAAGTATATGTTATCTTTATATTCTTTTCTGAGTTTCTCTCTCTTTTTTTAAATAAAAGTATTATTATGGGTTTTATAAGGTTAGCACTATTTTTAAACACCCCAATAAATTTCCCAATTTTTATTAATTTTTATTAATTTTTATATTTTATAATGATAATGATATCGTTATAATTTAAAGCATGTTTAAAAATAAAAGAATTTAGTGTTTTTTTTGGGTATAGTATAAGTGTTTTTAGTTTTTTATATAATTCAATTAATTTATAAATATAAAAAGTTAGCAAAACTTTTTTCATAATTTTTTATTTTAGTGTTGTAATATTTGTGAATCCTTTATGGCTAATTATATTTGGTTAGCCATCCAACTATAAATGTCTTAGCCAAACCCCTCCTCCCCAATTTTTAAAAAATATGAACTTTAGTCCTTATATTTATAATTTCTCAAAAAATATGTATATTTGATCCCTTTAAAAAATTAATTTCTCTTCTATCTTTACATAATTTCATCGCTTTATTGGTTAACTCTAATCATAGTTTTGAAAACCGGATCGAACTGGTCGGTTTGACCGTTTCGATCGGTTTTTTTTTGAGTTTTCGGTTCGATTCAGCTATCTGATCAGATATGCATGTAAATCGGGTTCGACCCGTCGAACCGGCCGGTTTTTACACAACCGCCGACCCGAATTGAACCAGCTAGTTTGATGAGCCAAGCCAAAACGACGCCGTTTTGGTTTGTTTTTAAATTTGATGGGCCGGCCCATTACAGGCATGGCCCAGCCCATCAGAGAGGCAACCAAAACGGCGCCGTTTTGGTTGCCTTTGGTTTTTTTTTTTTTTTTGGAAAATATGATGGGTCAGCCCATTATAGTATAAAAACCAACCTATTCAATCCGGTTCGATCCGGTTCAATTATTTTGGATTGAACGGTTCAATATGTGAACGGTTCAAAACGATCCAATGAGTCAATCCAATCGAACCCGGTTGAATCTGATTGAACCATAAAATTTTGCTATCCGGTTTGTTGTCCGATCCGGTTTTCAAAACTATGACCCTAATTATCTAGCATAATATACATTGAGACACTTATTTGGCAAGTAATTCAATGCCATTTAATTCTTGAAAAGAAGTTTTCACTAAAATAAAAAGAAAAAAAATTCTTGCAAACTCCTTGGCTTGTTCTTAGTCTCTCACCTATAATTTATTCATCGTGTCCTATTTATGGCTTGTGCCATTGAGTTAACGTGGGTCACTTCTTATTCTTAGGGTCTATTAAGGGTTGAAAATAGTTTTTTAATTGAATAAAAAAGCTAGTTCTATAGAAAAAAAATTGAGAAGCTAAAATAAATGTTTGGTAACACCGTATAGTTCTAAGAAATATATTTATATAATATTGTTTAATTTATTTATTTTTTCTTTAAAAAATGTGAGTATTGTGGTAGTAGAGTCAACTGCACCTACAATGACATTTTAGGCCCAATCTCATGTACGGTAATGATCTGTATTGTGGTAGTTTGGTTCGGATGATGTTATTACATAGTACTACATGGAGTATTTGGTTTGAAAGAAGTGTAGTTATACATCTTCGAGGGGAAAGTTTTTTATCACATCACACTTATCCATCCTCTCTCATTTAATTTTGCTGGATTAAGGCAGCTTCGCCGAAGTTTCTTTAAACTGTGACTCGGGTAATGGCCTCAGCGATCGGAATTCAATCATTGTCTAATTGATCCACTTGCGTTTTAGGAGGGCAATCGTCTCGCTTGGTGTGTTTGGGCTCTATTTGTTTCCAGCAATTAAGGTTTGGACTGCTTTTTGGTCGACCTTAGCCTTGGTTTTGAGTGCACTCTGTGTAGTTCCATAAAGAAAGAAGAAGCAAGCATAAAATGAGATGTGCCCATCCCTAATCAAAAAAGCACTTGGATGAGAGTCCATTGCCACAATCTAATAATAAGATACTCCCTCTCTGTACACAAATAATTGTCTTTTTGGCATAGTAATTTTCAGTAAAACAAATACTAAAAAGTCAAGTAAAGTGTATAGTAATTTTTCGTAGAAAATCGTCACTTAATTGTGGACAAAGGGAGTAGTAGATAAGAGAACCAAACAAAGTTGAAGGAAGAAAAACAATCCAGGAATCAACTACAATGGCCAGCGCAAAATCACAACAACTGCTCAAATAACAGTCATCTTAGGACATACAATACCACTATCAAGATTTGAGAAAACAGCCATCGAATCTCATGACTTTCAGCCAAACATCCAACCACACCTAGCACCGGGCAAGAAGCCAATTAAAAAAAAAAATAATTTGAAGATTAACCAACATAGGTCCTAGAGATTCCATATCCACCCATGCCACCAGGTGGCGGTGCACCATATCCACCCATGTTGCCAGGAGGCGGCCCACCTGGTCCACCCATGCCGCCAGGAGGTGGTCCAGGTATGCCACCAGATGGCGGCCCGCGGCCCACCTGGTCCACCCATGCCGCCAGGAGGTGGTCCAGGTATGCCACCAGATGGCGGCCCGCGGCCCAGGCCGACCCACGTAGCTGTTTGGCGGTGGGGCACCTGAGTTGCTCGAGTTCTGCATACCTAGGGCTGTCCAAAAATTTCAAGACTCGAATTTCCAATTTTTCCGACCCGAAATTTTACAATTTCAGTTCGAAAAATTCGGGTTTTGAAATTTCGAGAATCGAAAATCGATACCCGAACTTTTACTTTGGGTCAGGTCGGGATTTACTCTTGTAATTTCGGGTACCCAAAATTCCCGAAATTACAAGGGTAAATATGTAATAACCTCTGTACAACCAACCCTAGCCTAGACATTCTCCTCTCTCGATGATCTCATTCCTCAACCCAAAAAAACCAGCCACACTGCTCGCCAAACTGCCGAAATCAATCCCTGCCCAACCGCATCACCACCACCTCTGTTTTCGTCTGTCATCTTCTTCAATCATCTTCTTCAATCATCTTCTTCAATCATCTTCTTCAATCATCTTCACCGCCGACCAATCAACAGATTCAACACACCATCACCACCACCGACCCACCAACACCATCTTCTTCACTACCACCTGCAACGCCGACGACAGATTCAACTGGTATCTACAATAGTTCTATTTGTTGAATTTTTTTTATTTGTAGAACGAAACCTCATATCTGATGTCTGATTTGCTTTTTGTTGTAATGTGATGCAATTTGATGAGCCACTTTGCTATTTTTCGGAAATTTGATGAGCCAATTTGATGTATGATTAAAATTGTTGTTAGAAAAATTGATTTAATTTCGGAAATTTCAAATATTCGAGAAGACGGAAAAAAAATTTCAATTTCTGAATACCCGAAATTTTGATCCTCACCTCTCGAAATTTCCGAAGACCCAAATGGGCAGCCCTATGCATACCCATGCCATCTCTGCTCTGCATATTTTCACGGTGCCACTCAAAGTTTCTTAATCTACCATTACTTCTATTCCTCTCGTTTGCCTTAGCGTTGTTTCATACCCATTCCTCATGATATTTTGGGTCATACGGAACAGCTTGCCCATTAATGAATGGTTCTCCTAAAAGAAAAACAGGAACAGAACACAAAATCATTTAGTATGAACAAAGAATGGCCAACTAAATTAGCAAAGAACCACACCAAAATCCTGCTTAATAGAGCACAAGGAACAGACATTGAGATCAGCATTTCTAAAACAAACATAAACAAGATTGAATCAGGAAAAACGGCGGCCATAGACCTTAACATGTACAACAGCGCAGGAGTGCGCTATGAAAACTGCATCTCAAATACAAACAACTACCATAAGGACCAAGAGGCCAATTCAGCAGTGCAGTACAGATTACTAGGTAAAAATTGATAAAAATATATACAAGCAAGCCTTTCAAAGTACTCCCTACAAAACCAAAAACGCACAAAAGATCAATCAAGGGTACTGGTCTTTTTTGTTGCACTCTTTTTAAGTGATTCTCAACCTTGAACTAACTGGTCTCACTCTTTAATTTATTAAAGTAATTATGTAAATGTTACTCACTATGTAGCAAATAAGATGAATCGAAGCACTTCAATAACTACATTTCCAGAACAAGAAGAAAGACAGAAGACAACAAGCAAATATTGCATACTAAAACATGCTCAAGATAGGAATTAAAGCTTATTCTGACCTCCATAATCCTTGTTCTTCAAATCCAAGTATGCATGAGGGAGAACCTCTCTCACCCCGGGAAACTCTGAAAAAAAGACAACAAATCGATTAATTAACTAATCAAAAGGCGTAAATCCATCACTCAGAAAGCAGAGGCTTATCTAAAAACCTTTAATCTTGTTACTGAGCTCTTCGGAGACCAAAGCCCCAAATGCAAAGTAATGCTTCGTTGACACAGAATAAATCTTCATCCTTGCCTCCTCCTCGCTGCGAAATTTTAAACACAACAAACCAAAATTAAACCTCTATTAAAAAAACAAAAGTGGATTGAGCAAGGAATAATGTAAAATGAGTTTTTTTATTATTTTGCCTTCCAATGACTGTGGCAAGAGTTTTGATATACGAATCAATGATGTCATCTCTTGTCATGTTCACGTCGGGCTTTTCCAAAACCACTAGCCAGTGCTCAAAATCGCAGCCATCCAGCAATATGGTCTCCCTTGCAGGTCTGTTATCATTTCTTCTATTCCTCTCGTTTGCCTTAGCGTTGTTTCTTACCCATTCCTCATGATATTTTGGGTCATACGGAACAGCTTGCCCATTAATGAATGGTTCTCCTAAAAGAAAAACAGGAACAGAACACAAAATCATCTAGTATGAACAAAGAGTGGCTAACTAAATTAGCAAAGAACCACACCAAAATGCTGCTTAATAAAGCACAACGAAAAGACATTGAGATCAGCATTTCTAAAACAAACATAAACAGGGTTGAATCGGGAAAAATGGTGGCCATAGACCTTAACATGTACAACAGCGCAAGAGTGCGCTATGAAAACTGCATCTCAAATACAAACAACTACCATGAGGACAATTCAGCAGTGCAGTACAGATTACTAGTAAAAATTGATAAAAATATATACAATCAAGCCTTTCAAAGTACTCCCTACAAAACCAAAACCGCACACAAGATCAATCAAGGGTAGTGGTCTTTTTTCTTGCACTCTTTTTAAGTGATTCTCAACCTTGAACTAGCTGGTCTCATTCTTTAATTTATTAAAGTAATTATGTAAATGTTACTCTCACACTATGTAGCAAATAAGATGAATCGAAGCACTTCAATAACTACATTTCCAGCACAAGAAGAAAGACAGAAGACAACAAGCCAATATTGCATACTAAAACATGTTCAAGATAGGAATTAAAGCTTATTCTGACCTCCATAATCCTTGTTCTTCTCATCCAAGTATGAATCAGGGAGAACATATCTCACCCCGGGCAACTCTGAAAAAAAGACAACAAATCGATTAATTAACTAATCAAAAGGCGTAAATCCATCACTCAGAAAGCAGAGGCTTATCTAATAACCTTTAATCTTCTTACTGAGCTCTTCGGGGACCAAAGCCCCAAATGCAAAGTAATGCTTCGTTGACACAGAATAAATCTTCATCCTTGCCTCCTCCTCGCTGCGAAATTTTAAACACAACAAACCAAAATTAAACCTCTATTAAAAAAACAAAAGTGGATTGAGCAAGGAATAATGTAAAATGAGTTTTTTTATTATTTTGCCTTCCAATGACTGTGGCAAGAGTTTTGATATACGAATCAATGATGTCATCTCTTGTCATGTTCTCGTCGGGCTTTTCCAAAACCACTAGCCAGTGCTCAAAATCGCAGCCATCCAGCAATATGGTCTCCCTTGCAGGTCTGTTATCATTTCTTCTATTCCTCTCGTTTGCCTTAGCGTTGTTTCTTACCCATTCCTCATGATATTTTGGGTCATACGGAACAGCTTGCCCATTAATGAATGGTTCTCCTAAAAGAAAAACAGGAACAGAACACAAAATCATCTAGTATGAACAAAGAGTGGCTAACTAAATTAGCAAAGAACCACACCAAAATGCTGCTTAATAAAGCACAACGAAAAGACATTGAGATCAGCATTTCTAAAACAAACATAAACAGGGTTGAATCGGGAAAAATGGTGGCCATAGACCTTAACATGTACAACAGCGCAAGAGTGCGCTATGAAAACTGCATCTCAAATACAAACAACTACCATGAGGACAATTCAGCAGTGCAGTACAGATTACTAGTAAAAATTGATAAAAATATATACAATCAAGCCTTTCAAAGTACTCCCTACAAAACCAAAACCGCACACAAGATCAATCAAGGGTAGTGGTCTTTTTTCTTGCACTCTTTTTAAGTGATTCTCAACCTTGAACTAGCTGGTCTCATTCTTTAATTTATTAAAGTAATTATGTAAATGTTACTCTCACACTATGTAGCAAATAAGATGAATCGAAGCACTTCAATAACTACATTTCCAGCACAAGAAGAAAGACAGAAGACAACAAGCCAATATTGCATACTAAAACATGTTCAAGATAGGAATTAAAGCTTATTCTGACCTCCATAATCCTTGTTCTTCTCATCCAAGTATGAATCAGGGAGAACATATCTCACCCCGGGCAACTCTGAAAAAAAGACAACAAATCGATTAATTAACTAATCAAAAGGCGTAAATCCATCACTCAGAAAGCAGAGGCTTATCTAATAACCTTTAATCTTCTTACTGAGCTCTTCGGGGACCAAAGCCCCAAATGCAAAGTAATGCTTCGTTGACACAGAATAAATCTTCATCCTTGCCTCCTCCTCGCTGCGAAATTTTAAACACAACAAACCAAAATTAAACCTCTATTAAAAAAACAAAAGTGGATTGAGCAAGGAATAATGTAAAATGAGTTTTTTTATTATTTTGCCTTCCAATGACTGTGGCAAGAGTTTTGATATACGAATCAATGATGTCATCTCTTGTCATGTTCTCGTCGGGCTTTTCCAAAACCACTAGCCAGTGCTCAAAATCGCAGCCATCCAGCAATATGGTCTCCCTTGCAGGTCTGTTATCATTTCTTCTATTCCTCTCGTTTGCCTTAGCGTTGTTTCTTACCCATTCCTCATGATATTTTGGGTCATACGGAACAGCTTGCCCATTAATGAATGGTTCTCCTAAAAGAAAAACAGGAACAGAACACAAAATCATCTAGTATGAACAAAGAGTGGCTAACTAAATTAGCAAAGAACCACACCAAAATGCTGCTTAATAAAGCACAACGAAAAGACATTGAGATCAGCATTTCTAAAACAAACATAAACAGGGTTGAATCGGGAAAAATGGTGGCCATAGACCTTAACATGTACAACAGCGCAAGAGTGCGCTATGAAAACTGCATCTCAAATACAAACAACTACCATGAGGACAATTCAGCAGTGCAGTACAGATTACTAGTAAAAATTGATAAAAATATATACAATCAAGCCTTTCAAAGTACTCCCTACAAAACCAAAACCGCACACAAGATCAATCAAGGGTAGTGGTCTTTTTTCTTGCACTCTTTTTAAGTGATTCTCAACCTTGAACTAGCTGGTCTCATTCTTTAATTTATTAAAGTAATTATGTAAATGTTACTCTCACACTATGTAGCAAATAAGATGAATCGAAGCACTTCAATAACTACATTTCCAGCACAAGAAGAAAGACAGAAGACAACAAGCCAATATTGCATACTAAAACATGTTCAAGATAGGAATTAAAGCTTATTCTGACCTCCATAATCCTTGTTCTTCTCATCCAAGTATGAATCAGGGAGAACATATCTCACCCCGGGCAACTCTGAAAAAAAGACAACAAATCGATTAATTAACTAATCAAAAGGCGTAAATCCATCACTCAGAAAGCAGAGGCTTATCTAATAACCTTTAATCTTCTTACTGAGCTCTTCGGGGACCAAAGCCCCAAATGCAAAGTAATGCTTCGTTGACACAGAATAAATCTTCATCCTTGCCTCCTCCTCGCTGCGAAATTTTAAACACAACAAACCAAAATTAAACCTCTATTAAAAAAACAAAAGTGGATTGAGCAAGGAATAATGTAAAATGAGTTTTTTTATTATTTGACCTTCCAATGACTTTGGCAAGAGTTTTGATATACGAATCAATGATGTCATCTCTTGTCATGTTCTCGTCGGGCTTTTCCAAAACCACTAACCAGTGCTCAAAATCGCAGCCATCCAGCAAGATGGTCTCCTTTGGAGGTCTGTTATCATTTCTTCTATTCCTCTCGTTTGCCTTAGCGTTGTTTCTTACCCATTCCTCGTGATATTTTGGGTCATACGGAACAGCTTGTCCATTAATGAATGGTTCTCCTAAAAGAAAAACAGGAACAGAACACAAAATCATCTAGTATGAACAAAGAGTGGCTAACTAAATTAGCAAAGAACCACACCAAAATGCTGCTTAATAAAGCACAACAAAAATACATTGAGATCAGCATTTCTAAAACAAACATAAACAGGGTTGAATCGGGAAAAATGGTGGCCATAGACCTTAACATGTACAACAGCGCAAGAGTGCGCTATGAAAACTGCATCTCAAATACAAACAACTACCATGAGGACAATTCAGCAGTGCAGTACAGATTACTAGTAAAAATTGATAAAAATATATACAAGCAAGCCTTTCAAAGTACTCCCTACAAAACCAAAAGCGCACACAAGCTCAATCAAGGGTACTGGTCTTTTTTGTTGCACTCTTTTTAAGTGATTCTCAACCTTGAACTAACTGGTATCACTCTTTAATTTATTAAAGTAATTATGTAAATGTTACTCTCACACTATGTAGCAAATAAGATGAATCGAAGCACTTCAATAACTACATTTCCAGAACAAGAAGAAAGACAGAAGACAACAAGCCAATATTGCATACTAAAACATGCTCAAGATAGGAATTAAAGCTTATTCTGACCTCCATAATCCTTATTCTTCACATCCAAGTATGAATCAGCGAGAACATCTCTCACCCCGGGCAACTCTGAAAAAAAGACAACAAATCGATTAATTAACTAATCAAAAGGCGTAAATCCATCACTCAGAAAGCAGAGGCTTATCTAATAACCTTTAATCTTGTTACTGAGCTCTTCGGAGACCAAAGCCCCAAATGCAAAGTAATGCTTCGTTGACACAGAATAAATCTTCATCCTTGCCTCCTCCTCGCTGCGAAATTTTAAACACAACAAACCAAAATGAACCCTCTATTAAAAAAACAAAAGTGGATTGAGCAAGGAATAATGTATAATGAGTTTTTATTATTATTATTTGACCTTCCGATGACCTTGGCAAGAGTTTTGATATACGAATCAATAATGTGATCTCTTGTCATGTTCTCGTCGGGCTTTTCCAAAACCACTAGCCAGTGCTCAAAATCGCAGCCATCCAGCAAGATAATCTCCTTTGGAGGTCTGTTAGACCAGTTAGGACTTGGGTCATTCAGAGAATACGACGTCGCCCGGGTGGAGAAGGAGTAGGCGGTTGAGCTTCTGGAGACGGCGGAGGTGTTAGCGGTGGCGGCGACAGCGGAAGAGAGAGGGCGGAGAGCGGCTCGCAGGAGGGACAGAGGGCGATGAGATGGGGTAGGTGGGCAGGAAGAGAGAGTGCGGGAGGGGAGAGATGAAATTAGGGTTTTGTATAGAAGAGAGCGAGATGATAGCTGCATCGCCATTTCCTGCTGTGATGACTGCTGAGAAACCCTATAAGTGTCTCAATCTATACACGCCATGATTTCACCCAGAACTCTCCGTTTTTTTTCCAACTTTAACGGATAATGACAAAAACCTGCAATTTATTTTATTGAGATATTTGGTATTTTTTTCTTTTCTTTTAAAAGTCACTCCTGTTTAAAATTTTGTTTATATTTGGAACCTCACTTTACGTCGTCCATCACTTTCTGTCAATTGTTCGACGTAATATAACACATCAGATGCCACGTGTGTAATTGCTGGCCACGTGTGTAATTACTGACCTGTTATGCCACATGAGCAAATTCACCCGAACTTTACCGAAACGGATCGGATCAACGGGTTTGGTAAACCCATCTTAATCCTCAGCCAAACAACAGACTCCTCATCCTCTCCTCACCATCGTCACCAAACAAACCACAAACACAAAAAAATACACCCTCAATCATCACTCTCAATCTCCTTTTTCTCAATTAACCATCACCATCTCCTCTCAATTAATCCACAGCAACCTTAGACTTCATCTTCCTGCAGCCGCCGGCGACACTGTCGGCGCCGGCACCTGCAACTCCGGCCGCCAAACACAGCCAACTCGACAGATCCGGAAATAGGCACAAAACAGACCCAGAAACAGCAAAAATTCGACCCAAAAACAGCCACAAAATCCGGCCAAAAACACAGCCACAATTTGACAAAAAATCAGCCACAAAATCAAACAGAAATCCGGCCACAAAATAAAATAGAAATCCGGTCACAAAAATCAAATTAAATCCGGCCACAAAAATCAACGGCTCGGAATGGGAGGAATTACCATGCTTCTGTGCTTGTGCGGAACACGTCACAATCCCCTCACCCGATCTCCACAACCGAGCCCACACCGTCCTCACCGCCCATCGCCATCATCACCTCCATCAACAACCGTCCCTCAACCATCATCACCCACTGCCACCACACCGTCGCCACCCACAAACATCACCTACCACACCGGCGCCAAACCACCTCACCAACCATAACCCTCCAACCCAATCGCCGCCGACCATCTCTCCAATCGGCCAAACCATCACTGGCCACCAACCAAACCCATCGCCAGTGCCGGTGCTGCAAGAAAAAAAGAGAGAAAAAAAGAAAGAAGAGAGCATAGGGAAGAAAGAAAGAAAAAGAGAGAACAGAACAGAGAAAAGGAAGAAAAAGAAAGAAAAAAAAATAGAAAGGAGAATGGTGTTGTCGGAAGAGAGAGGAAAGGAAGAAAAATAGAAAAAAGAAAAGAAAATGACCCACCCGTTTTTTCTGTCTGTGTCAATTTTACTGATATGGTATGACACGTCAGCATCTACACTCTTGATATTTGTATACTACATCGGGCATTTAACGATAAGTGTTCGAAGACGTCAATGTGTAGATACCAAATTTGAGCAATATTTTGGGTGCCAGTAGTTTTTAAAAGAAAAAAAAGTGAGATACCAAGGCCCCGTTTACTTCGCAGAATTTTCAGTTTAAAAATTTGCTGTTTTTCTAAAATTTGCTGTTTTTCTAAAATTTGTAAATAAATTTTTCAAACTGGAAATCGCGTTTACTTCGTCACTTTTCCTGATTTGAAAAACTGGAAAACCTGTTTACTTCGTCACTTTTCCTGATCTGAAAACTGGAAAACCTGTTTACTTCGTCACTTTTCCAAATTATTGCAAAACCAAAAACAATTTTGTTCCAACAACTTGAATTTTCTCATTAAAAAAATCATGTTATTATTTCCTTCTATTTGCATATAAATATAGTAATTCATGTTTCTACATGAAAATAAAAAACGTATAAAATAGTCTTATTGTTCAATATGTAAATATAAAAACAGATGATATTCTAATGATTATTATGATGAGCCCATAATTTATTATTATGATTATTAAGATTGGAAATATTATTGTTATTATTATTGTAATTTATTATTATGATTATTCTAATTTATTATTGTTCATTACATAATTATTATTATTATTATGTAAATATATTCTAATATATTATTATGATTAACTAGATTGGAAATCTAGCTTTAAATAAATCTTTTCCTTTTCCTTCTTTCTTTCTTCGGCCCGAAAGGCCCACCACCTTTGCTCATCCTTCTTTCTTTCCTCGGCCCGAAAGGCCCACCAGCTTTGCTCATCCCTGACCTTGGGTCGCCGGAGCCACCGGCGACCAAGGTCCGGTCAATTTCAGTTTATCAAAATTCCGAGACGACCAAAATATTCGTAAAATTAATGTCGATCCACCCGTTCGAACCAAAAATCTGATTACTCAACACACAAGATTTAATTTCAAAAATACAGTAATTTGACAAATTAATTCAAAACATAAAATTGGAGCAAACCATTAATCAATTTACGAAATTGAAAGCATGTAATTAATCTAGAGATTAAAGACTAAATATTTCACAACAGATTGATCATCAATTTGTTCTAAAATGCAAGCAATTGAATTAAGTAGAAAATGGACATAAAAAATTATTTGTTCTAAATTTACCATTATGCCATTATAATTAATTTGGTACAAGTTACTGTTCATCTTCTTCCTCCTATGCCTCCGTTCATTTTCTTCTTCTTCTTCTTCTTCCTCCTCTTCCTCCTCCTCCTCCTCCTCCTCCCTCCTCCTCCTCCTCCTCCTCCTCCTCTTGTTCAACTTGTTCGACTTGTTCGACTTTTGGTTGCAGAAGCTCCTATGGCTGATTTTGTTCTTCTTGCAATGGACTTGGTTCCATCAGGGTCGGAGATGAGGACGAACTCGTTGTTAGAGTTGCTGACTGTGTAAGCAGCGGTGCCTACAAGCGATTTCGCCACGTCGTCGGAGCTCAGAGTTGCGGCAGAGGGGGAGGCGGGATTAGGCGGAGAGAGGGACGCGAAGGGTGGAGGGTGGAGGGCGGAGGTGGCAACTGCTAGCATGAGACCGTGTTGCGATGGAGAAGAAGAAGGAACGCAGCGTGAGGAGATGAGGGCAAAATTGGGTTTTAAAAAGATTCATTAATCACTCAAACTGAAAACGCGTGTTTTCAGTTTGAGAAAGTGAAGGCAAAAAAATTTAGAAAAATAGAGAACAACTTTCAAATAGAGTATTTTCGTTTTCGTTTTCAAACTGAAAAAACGGCCAAGTAAACACGATTTCCATTTTTCACATCAGTTTTCAGAAAAAATGGAGAATTTTCGGGAGAATTCTGCGAAGTAAACGGGGCCCAAATATCTTAATTAAATAGACTGAAAATGGCATTAATCTCAAATTTAATGAGGATGAGATATCAACTTATGACAAATTAATAGTGTGCGTGCGATAAATATGCTTTATCCCATTGTCATTTTTTTTATTTTTCATAATAATTAAAATAATTATTAGATTATAATTATTGTATAATTTTTAATTAAATTATCTTTATTAATTATGAATTATTTCTTTTTAATTTTTCTCTAAAAAATAATTGATTTAAAATTATTTAGAATTAATTTTATCATTAGATATAAAAATTGATTTTAAAAATTGAAATAGAACAATTAAATAAAAATGACCATTTTTAAGAAAGCGTTAGATGGAGGAAGTAATTAAATAGGAGTATAATTAGTGGATGACTTTCATGTCATCATTTGCGATTTGAAAAATAGCTTATCTAATTACGAGATAAGTTTCGAAACCGTGGTGGAATGAAGAATGAACTTAAAAAAAAAAAATCACAACCGTGGTTGTTTTATTATAATTTGTTTTTATATATATTTAATTACTCAATTAAGTCAAAAATTTCACATTTTCATTTGTGGTTTTAAGTATCTAAATATTTGAACTTTTGACTTGTTGCACACTAAAAATTGTTAGGGTCTTTCTACCTCAATGATTTTTTATGGTCAGTTTAAAAGATTTGGAAGCAATGTTAATATCATCGCATTGTCTATCAGCCACCACGTTCGACAAACATTATAGTAGTGACTAGTGAGCATGAGGTTGAGAAGATCCTGAGTCGAGGCCACCCCATTCACCTGCAACAATGTCAGCAAACAAAATTCTACCAACTTCTTTACACCTTCCTGGTTGCTAAAAGGATAATTGTTTTCGTTTTTCATTCCGCAAGGATTTTGATGAAAATGAGCAGTCTTCTAAAATTACCATTTCTTAACTATCTTTTCTAAGTTCGAACTATAGTACTGTGAGCTGATTGGGTTGGGATTGATATTATTCGTATTGGATCTGTCCATTAAGGAACAAACTGGTCTCCGCAGATAATAATTTAACCTGCAACTTCTTACTTAAATTATGAGAATATCCAATCACAGTATCCAATACAATATTCAATTGTTTTTCTATGTTGTTTGACCTAGGCTAGCAAGGTTCAGTACACCTTCCTTATGGTACTAGCATCACTGATTCATCTTCCTTTTCTATCTCATTCACCTTTCCTTTCCTCCATTTCTCAAAGTTGCAGGCTCATAATTTGCTGTTTTTGCGCTCTTCCTTTTGACAATTCTAATCAAAACCCGTCAAGCATATACTAGCTAACCAATCAAAGGTATGCTCCTGCTTGAAAGAAGAAAAACGAGAAAATTCTTTGGTTCATTCATTTTAATTAGTTTTTTATCTGAAAACATGTTATCTTGATCATGCTTAAAAAAGACGCAAATAGATCCGATCATCTTGAATATTGTTAGCCTCTTGAGCCCATTTAGTGTATGTATGAGTAAACTAATAAAGAACAATTAACCAGTATATACAAGACAATTATAAGGTAATATGTTTTGCACATAGTTAAATTCGTTAGTGTATGCGGATGTTATGATGTAGGTGATGACTTCAATTCCTGGTATTGTAAGGATAATAAAATAGTATGTTGTTCTTCATCAATTAAACTTATATGCTTAATGAATATCTTCAGTAATTTGTTTTATTCTTCTTCTTTTTCTGATAAGCAATTTGTTTCATTATCTTAAGGGTCAAAGAAAGAAAACAAATGTTTAGATATGATGAATTTTGGGAGCACGTTGAGAAAAGGTGACATGTTGAATCCTTCCCAAGGGAAAAAAGATTTCAAGTTTAAGTGTAAATTTTGCGGGGCAAAATTTGCGCCTGGTACTTCGATTTGGAGGATCAAAGTACATTTATTTGGAATCAGAGGACGCGGTGCTAGTGCTTGTCCTAATGTTCCTGAACATGTTAAGAAGAAAGCTCAGGATGCTGCTGAAGCTGATTCCAGACCTAACAAAAAATACAGAACCATGAATGGAGATACAGATGTAGGAGCTTCGACTTCAAATGCAGGCGGTGGATATGGTTGGGGAGATGTGCTAATGCCACAACCTGATCCGGATCAGCATTTTCCAACGACAGGGGTTTCCGATGCTGAGGAAGGTAGAGAATCTGCAGAAGTACCAAGAAAGCAAGAACAGAACAATGAAGATGGAATGTTGGTGGATTGCATAGAACCAAGGACTACTCTAATGCCTGCACTACGAGCAGGTCTAAACACTTTGACGCTGTGGTCCCCCGAAAATGAGACAACTTTTGCAAGTGATTTGATGTTTAGTTCTTCCGGACATGATACAGATTTCACACTGTTTAGTTCTTCCGGGAATGATACAGATTTCACAGGTGCAGATATATATGCTATGATGGAGATGGAGAGCTTGAATTTTACTTTGGGGTCATCAGGACAAGTTACAGCTTTTTCAGGAGATCTGTTGAATGAGTAGATGAACAGCCATGGACCGTAGTGGGGAACTTTTCTGAAGGAGAGGCTGGATTTGGTGAAGTCATAGTTCATGAGGGGCATATAGACAAGCTTCGAGAAGTGATGCAAGAAACAACACTTGAAACTTGTCTGCCAACAAGAAAGGATCACGTCCTAGAAGATTTGAATACAGAACCATTGAGGAACGCCGAAGGAGACCTATTATTGACAACTGAAGTGGTGGGCAAAACATTTACCGAAAGAAAAGGCGAGATATGGTCTTGGTTAATGGATGACAATGTCTCATCTATTGGCATTTATAGAACGGGAGGTGTGAGCAAAACAGCATTGGTCACACACATCAACAACCAGCTTCTAGAAACACCAAACCCTTTTCATCATGTATATTGGATTACCGTCGGACAAGATTTTAGCATTTTTAGATTGCAGAATCTTATTGCGATGCTCATTTTTCTCTCTTTCGGATGAAGATGGTGAGAAGAAAAGAACTAGCAAACTCTACCATGCTTTGGTTGAGAAAAAGAACTTTGTGCTCATTCTGGATGATTTGTGGAATCACTTTACCTCGAAGGAAGTGGGTATACCTATTGGTAGGGATGAATGCAAGTTGATTATCACCACCCGATTGTTTCACGTTTGCAGATTGTTCAGTTGTCAAAAGAAGAAGAACGACTCTGAAAAGTGGGACTCGTGCTTAGAGTTGTTGGCAACATCCTTTAAGTGCGAGAGCAAAAGGAGAGGTAGCTAAAGCCAAGAGATACAAAAGAGAGTACAGAAGCTACTAGCCCAATTTCGGATTCATACTCTATCGATGAAGTTATGGATTTATTAGGGAGTTTGAATGATGTTTTAGATGCTTCTTATATAAGGTAGTCGATAAGTTCAGTGATCCGTATTATATATTTGTTAAGATGCTATCTCATAAAAGGAATGCTTGATTGAAGAGTTTAGAATGATAAGGGTTGTTTTTATGCTTGGTTAGAGGATTGATAATGATTTGGTTGACTCTTTAATGTTTTGATAATGCTATTTAATTAACTATATTAGTAGTGATAAATATATATTAGTAGGAATTTATGTGATAAATATTATTTTGAAAATAATTACACTATTTATATTAATAGTATATTTAATTTTAATAAGAGTTTAATAATATGAATGATGTAAAATCATAATATAGATAAGATATATCCATTCAGATAAAAAAAATGTATTTATTAATTTATTTTTTAAATGATAACTCTATTTTTCTAATTTTTCCATTTTTCCAATCTGAAAAGAGAATTTTTTTGAAATCACATAAAACACTTTTCTGTTTTCCAATGAAAAAAGAAAACAATTTTTTTTAGAAAAACAGCCCTTGAACATCTATTGTGTGAAGGGCTCTACCTAACGACCGGAATGGATGGCTGACAAAACCACTAGGGATAAAAGGACAAATGCACAAATATGATAAAAAACAGGAAACCCCAACATCACAGGAAAGGGGATCGAATTCGCAAAAAGGCCGTACAAATCTTGAAGTGATTGGTTGTCTTCATTCTTCGATGTCCTTTTCCTTTTATTTTTTAACAGGACAAACCATTATACAAGACCAGACATTCAAAAAGTAACTCAGCTATTTATTCTCCATCTGTATCATATCCTATGGTTGTTATTCTATGGATGCGTGAAAAGCATCACTTTTGCTAGTTCCGGGGCTTTATCGCGCCCAAACAACTTCTCTACAATGGCGAGGGCAAACTCCATTGATGTTCCAGGTCCTCTACTAGTGATGAGGTTGCCATCAACCAAAACCCTGTTCTCAATTTCACTCTGATCCGACAGCTTGTCACACACTGCAGGAAAAGCTGTTGCTTTTTTACCCTAGACCAAAAGGATAACAAAATTTGTCACCTCAAAGCATCATGTAGTGACGAGAAATAGCATCCAACAATCACGTCTTACCACAACAACTAACTTTGACAGACTAAATATCACAAACATGTCTAAACTGTCAAGAATGTCACCCTTACAATACTTTAACAATATACCTCTATCAAGTATGCATTCATAGATATTTCTCAAGCAACAGGAAAAGATATGTGGCATAGATGCAGACGAATGCCGTGCATTCAGAAGGTCTAACTGTTTAGAAGATTGGGATTTCCGAAGCCTCAATATCAGCCAATGGAGATTTTAATCTCGGTTATTTTGAACTTGTTGACCATTGATGGTTGCCGAAACCGTCAAAATAAAATAAATACAATTCACCAAAGCTCATGTAAATAAAACAGTAGCTAGTGGTAAAAGGTTCGTCCTCAGGGATTCGGTGGCAATTGATATTCTTTATAAATGATTCGGAAAGTAACAAGTGGTAAATACCAATATTGATTTGTTGTGTTTGCAATTGCTTAGGAAATAGAAATAGCATAAAACAGTAGAGAAAGTGTGTTGTGTGTTTGTTCAGAGATGACAAAGTTCCCAGTAAGGATTCGACTAAGCACACGAATTAAACTGATTGATCATTGATTCAAGTATTTTCAATACCGAACTTATAGGTGGCTATAGAGACCGGGTGTTCACCTAAATCTCCTACTCTCCTCCTAGACAAGACGACTAAAGAGACACTCTATTAGAAGCCCCTAACCAGTTTGACAATCCTAAGAGACACTCTATAGGATTTAATCAAACGATTGATAATTCACAGGGGGAGACCGATCCCAAGTCTGGGATAAAAATCCTATAAACCTAACTCTATTTGTTTTCCATTCTGATCCGTCAATCAGATAGTTGCCTTCGCATCTCTCTTTACAATGTGGACTCCAAAGTATCAAGAGAAGACCGTAGTTAATCAAATCCTATTTGTAGATGATCAGACTTCAAAAGGAACAAGATTAACTTGACATTTAATCAAAACAAACAGAGATATAAGTTGGAATTTAATGGGTGCAATTAGATCTCACAATCAATTAATCATGGCAACGAATCCTTACAAGGAAAATAGAATTTAGCCAAGCATCATCATAATAAATAAATAAAAGAGATTAAAAGCATAAAAAGGAAATTAATTAATTAAAGAAGAAAGGGAATAGCAACAGCGTTCAAGCTATTGCAATGGAGTTGTGTTGTCTCTGCCAAGAAGAAATAAATATGCTATGTAAAAGATGAAGTGTTCTACAGATGCGCAGCCTCCTTCCTTAAATAATAAAAGTCACTTAATTGTCTAAAATCCAAAATTTAAAAATAGAAAAATATCTAATAATATTTGTTCCACAATCCTAACAGAAGCGTAGGAGATATTCAGCGGAAGTAGGACTTCTCGTTCCAACAGGAGATTGCAAGACAAAATCTTCTAGAATAAACATCAACCACAAAATTGCTCTGTAACAAACGGTTTCAGCTCCTAAGGAATGAAATGCTGTCCAACAACGTTCTCTGCAATAAAGGAGTGAAAAACTCGAGAATTAGCAGTATCATCGTCCTAAAATAGACATAAAAGACGATGATAAATAGACATTTAACGCTCCAATCAAATCCCCCACACTAACCTATGCTTGCTGTCGCGCCCCACGAAAATTAACAGAGGAATGCTAATTCACGAGTGTGCAACGAAATTCGGGACCTTACAATGCTCAGCGTAGATGGACGCCTCGCAGCATGCAATGAAGTCGCCACCCTAATTTGGTTGCTAGGCTTAGGGAACCCTAATCGTCATGGCATAGGAAATATAATAAGTAAAAAAACTAAAGGCACAAAAAAGGGGTCTGGACCCCAGACAAAGGTTCGGGGTCGTGTTATGGTCTCGGGAAGGTGTTAGGCACCCGAGACACATCCGAAAACGGTTACCGGTTGATGAGAGGTGTTTAAAAAGGTGTTTGGGAAATACGTTTTGAAAAAGGGGGCCCTCAGAGGAATCGTCACTTTAGTCTTTATTATGATCGTGATGGGACTGAATTTTCCGTAAGACTGAATGAGCGCCCTCTTTTTTCATCATCGGGCCATGCATGATTAGATTAATTACTACGTGATCCTAACATGGATTGCTAACAGAGTGCCAATTTAAATGATTGATTTTAAAGTGAAAAACTGAAGTGGGATCGAAAGCCCCCATGTACATGCAGTCAATACAAGCGAGAATTTAAAATCATATGAACATGGCATTTTAAGCAATTCTTTAAACACGTTGTTCATGTGGGTTGATTTTAATTCTAGTAGTTCTATATATCATGCATGCAGTTGATATTTGCGAAAAGCATCGAATAAATAAAAGGGACTTGTGAGGCGTACTTTCGAGCGAAGCTTGAAATTAACCTACAAAACGAGAGTGTTAGTGATGGCTTGAGAAATAACTAGGCAATTCTATGAGTGCGAAAATTTAAATGACAGTCGATTGCACACGTAAAATGATGGATTCTACGCATACGAAAGTGAGATGCTGAGTTTGATAAAATGATGACAGTTGATTGTATGCGAAAAATGATGGATTTTACGCATACGAGATCTAAATGCTGAGTTGATTGCATGCGAAAAATGATTGATTTTAAGCACACGAGAATTTAAATGCTGTGTTGATTGCATGCGAAAAATGATTGATTTTACGCATACGAGAATTTAAATGCTAGGTTGATTGCATGCGAAAAATGAAGGATTTTACGCATACGAAAATGAAATGCTGTTTTGATTTGCATGCGAAAAATGATTGATTTTACGCATACGAGAATTTAAATGCTAGGTTGATTGCATGCGAAAAATGATGGATTTTACGCATACGAAAATGAAATGCTGTTTTGATTTGCATGCGAAAAATGATGGATTTTACGCATACGAGAATTTAAGTGCTAGGTTGATTGCATGCGAAAAATGATGGATTTTACGCATACGAAAATGAAATGCTGTTTTGATTTGCATGCGAAAAATGATTGATTTTACGCATACGAGAATTTAAATGCTAGGTTGATTGCATGCGAAAAATGATGGATTTTACGCATACGAAAATGAAATGCTGTTTTGATTTGCATGCGAAAAATGATGGATTTTACGCATACGAGAATTTAAGTGCTAGGTTGATTGCATGCGAAAAATGATGGATTTTACGCATACGAAAATGAAATGCTGTTTTGATTTGCATGCGAAAAATGATTGATTTTACGCATACGAGAATTTAAATGCTAGGTTGATTGCATGCGAAAAATGATGGATTTTACGCATACGAAAATGAAATGCTGTTTTGATTTGCATGCGAAAAATGATGGATTTTACGCATACGAGAATTTAAGTGCTAGGTTGATTGCATGCGAAAAATGATGAATTTTACGCATACGAAAATGAAATGTTGTTTTGATAAGTGCAGAAAAATTAAATGCTATTGGCGATTTACAGGGAAGAAAAAAAGTTTAATGATTTGCAGAAAATAAAACAGGTTGATAATGCAGGGAATAAACAGTTGGATATTTGCGGAAAATAAACAGTTGATATTGCTACCGACCATGTAGGCGGTATTGAATTTAAATTGCTGAAAGTAAATTGCTGAAATTTAAAGTGCGAAAAAGTAAAGTGCGGAAAAGTAAACAGTTGATAATTTGCGGAAGGATTTCCAGCAGTGTGCGAAAAATTAAAGCAGTTGAATGTTTACGAAAATTAAAATGCGACCGACCATGTAGGCGGTATTGAATTTAAATTGCTGAAAGTAAATTGCTGGAATTTAAAGTGCGGAAAATTAAGCAGTTGATAAGTGCGACCGACCATGTAGGCGGTATTGAATTTAAATTGCTGAAAGTAAATTGCAGAAATTTAAAGTGCGAAAAAGTAAACAGTTGATAAGTGCGACCGACCATGTAGGCGGTATTGAATTTAAATTGCTGAAAGTAAATTGCAGAATTAAAGTGCGGAAAAGTAAACAGTTGATAAGTGCGACCGACCATGTAGGCGGTATTGAATTTAAATTGCTGAAAGTAAATTGCAGAATTAAAGTGCGGAAAAGTAAACAGTTGATAAGTGCGACCGACCATGTAGGCGGTATTGAATTTAAATTGCTGAAAGTAAATTGCAGAATTAAAGTGCAGAAAATTAAACAGTTGATAATTTGCGGAAGGATTTCCAGCAGTTTGCGAAAAATTAAAACAGTTGATATTTACGAGAATTAAAATGCGACCGACCATATAGGCGGTAATTTAAATAACTGAAATTAAATATTGTGAGAATAAATATTGCGATAAGAAAGAAGCAATTCGGATATAAAATAATTAAATAACAAGTTGTCGCAAGAACGAGCATACGAAAACATATGAACACGGAAATGACGCATGTGAGCATTTAAATCATGTATAAGCATTTAAAGCATGGTATACGACTATTTAATTTCGTGCATAAATATTTAATCATGGTATATAAATATTTAAGCAAAGCGAAATAATAAACGAGTATTTAAATTTAAACAAGTAAATAATGATTAATTAAATATGGCATACGAATTAACTTAACATTACATACGAGCATTAGATAAAATAACGTAAAAAAAAATGACTCGAATGCTTGACGAAAATTATTTAGGCCGGGCCCGCATGCATGACTTAAATCAAATTGGGCTAGGAATGAATCCTAGCCCATGACACAATTAAAGGCAAGATGGGCTTGGCTTAAGCCAAGGCCCATCAGCCTTTTTTCCAAGAGGGACGGGCTTGGCCCGTCCCCATCATCTTCTCCCTCGCAAGAACAGCATGGCTGTTCTTGCTTCACACGTCGCCGGCGCTACTGACCAATTCGCCTGGTTTTTGACCTAAAAGGAAGGTCTCCCTCCCAGCAGCACAAACAAATGATTACAGCAAGAAAACAGAAACAATAACAGCAGGATTTTGGAGGAAAAAGGAATGATGCATTTTTACGTTAATTAGCGAAATAATTAAACTAAGCTACGGTAGTTCAAACGAATGCTAGTAGAGTGAAATTAGGTTGAAACTCAGGCAATTAGAACACGTTTGAGCAGTTAAATGGTCATCGAAGTCAAGAACAACAATTAGAGAGAGAAACCGTAAGAGAGAGAGAAGCTTACCGTGATCGTTGCTGCTGCCAACGGACGAACGAACGGGAGTGAGGCTTGAGGGTGCGTGAATTGGTCCAGAAAATGGAGAGGGAGTAGAGCTTTTTTTGTGCAAGATTTCGGACCGTTTGCGCGAAGGAACAGGGTGGGTTTTATAGGCCGCAAACGCGTGGCGTTTGGCCGAGGGGGCTGCGCGTGGTGGCCGGACGTCGAGGTGGCAAGGCTACGGGGCTAGCCGTGATGATGGCGGAGGGACAGGAGCTACGGGAGCAGTTGGCTTGGGCGTGGGCTGCTCCGCTGCGTGCTGATCGCCACTGTGCATGTGCATTATGCACATTAAATTGTCAACCGTTGATCTGGTTGACTTTCCTTGGTTGACCAGATCAACGGTTGAGATCAAGGGCCATTAAGTCTCATTTAAATGGCCTCGAGCCGAGACTCGCGGGCAAACGTACTGACTTTTTGAGCCGAAGGTACTGGCGCGTAGAGAAAAATATGACGGTTTTAGCCGTCTACAGTGAATCATGAAAATTTTCCGTTTAACGCGTTTATTTCCTCGTTCAAAGACGCGGAACGCGGGAACGGAAAAAATAAAGCGTTACACCGAAAATTGCTCGAAACGCTGTAGACCATTGCGAGCAGAAAAAAATCTAGCAACTAGTTGATGGAAAATATTTTGAATTCAAGCTGTTGTCCGAGCGAACTTACTCGGGTCCAATAAAAGCTCGACCGTAAATAATAATAAAAAATAAAAATACTAAAAAAAATGTGCTAAAATATTAAAAATCCTAAAAATCATGAGATGACCTAAAACGAAGAAACGACTCGCAAACGACTGCCGGATAGTAAAAAATGTGAGTTTTAAGGCTAAAAATACTAATGATAATAATGACGAAAATACTTGACGAAAAATTAAAAGCGCGATTTTCGAAAGCTGACGAAGCTAACGATGTTGCTAAAATGCGAGGAAAACCCTAAAAATGCTAGCGATAGTAAACTAACTACAGATGACTGTAAATTAAGTAAAAATGATGGTAAATTAAATAAATGACAGAAATGCTAAAATTAAGTAAAAATGGCGTCAAAATTCGGGTATCAACACTTGCCCTCGAGCATTACACTCAGAACAACCCCCTAATCAGAACAAATGATCTCCCACATGGCAAACAGGAAAAGCATACTCAGCACACATGGCACAACATTCGACACAACCTTCTACCTAGATAACATCCACATCAAACCCAAGGAATAACAAAACCAAGGGAGAAACTTTTCCCCCTAGCATAGTCGCAAGCAATCCTTATACGGGAAAAAGTATTTGCACTCAAACTCAGTAACGATAATGGCAAGGTGTTTACACTCAACAATGCAATTGAGAATGTACAAAATCAGACTTGCAATAACGACCCGAGTACGGAGAACACATGCGCAGGCAATCAAATAATCATGAAAACTTTGCAAAGGGTAAACAAGAGAAATTGCGTAAGAGAAGAGGGTTCAAAAGAGAGGCAGGGAGAGAAGGATAGAGATTTCTTAGCTGAAGAAGCGAAGCGACAAGAGACATCCTCTGTTGGCAGCAACGAAGGCAAGGCAAAGAACGATCGGTTTTCAGCAGGGGTATTTTCTTCTTCTGTACTCGATGCGGTCAGTCGTCTATTTTTCTTTATGCTTTGCCCAGTCTCTGATTTCTACTCCACTTTTGCTCGAATCTTTATTCTATTTTTTTTTCTTTTTCGAGCAAAAGGGAGTGCTTACAAACTGCTTTCAAATATCTGACTGGAGCAGCAAAGACGAATCGATTGTCTTGGCTTCAACGAATTGTGGTTTCTGCCTATATTTTTCAGCATCTTGATCTCGCATCTCGTAATTTTCAGCTTCTAAATTTCCCTTTTCTTCTTCTGAATCCGCTGATTTTCAGTGTCTTATTGTCGCAGCTTGAAACCCCCACACTAATGAAATTGCTTCTCTTTGCCCCACCTTGCCAACTATCAGAGAATATCTCTCGTCTGCTAAGAATAGAAGGAAAAGTCTCAAACAGTTTAGAAGGGTTATGGAAAGAAAAGTGATATGAAAGGCAGGGGTAATATAAAAGCAAGAAAAAAAAGATAAGAAAAATGCAAAGTTTTCAATCATTTCATCGTTTTCCCACGTCTAATGGTGCCTATACCCAGAGGTCTCATGCAAATCCAACCAGTATACGGTCATGCATCCACTCAGAAAAGATAATCACGGCATGAAAGTTCAAGAGCTCACAGGATAAACAAATGACCACAAGTGACTATGACAAGGCAAGGATATAGGATCTAACAGGTAGTGTGACTGTGCGCGTGAATATATGCAGTGAGATGAGTGCTTCCTATTCAAAAACGCCTAAACCATTCATTCAAACATAGGGGCTGTTTCAAAAACAAGGGCAATGTGGTTTTCAAAAATTCCAATCAACCAAACATATATCCATAATCAATCCAGCATAAATACACATCCATCGACAACCAAACCAGCAAATATACACAACTAATCCAACAAATATTCACAAAGACGCAACGCAAACACCTCCCCCACACTAGACGACACTTTGTCCTCAAAGTGTGAGAGAGAGAGAAAAGACTCAACTGAAAATGAAATGCAAGAAATAAAAAGAAGAGAGAAAGAACCCGGGTCTAATCATGGTCTAGGCTGGAATTTGCCCAGAAGTCTCCTTTGCAAAGCATTGGTTCGCTCCTGCTCTTCAATTAATTTCTGGAGTTGAGTTCCTTGCTTTTCCACTGTTTGTTGCAGAAGTGCTTGATTAGCCATCAATTGTTCCATCATAGCTGTCATGACTTGCAGCTCAGTCCCAGTACTGGGAGGCTGGTCATTCTGTGGCTGCTCTCCTTGGTTTGGGATGGAATTCTCTTACTGGACTGTCACTGGTTCATTTGACAGGCTGTCTGAATCAGCCACATCTTTCGTGAATTTATAGTTTCCTCCGTGTTTTGCCCCGAAGATGTGTTCTGCAGCTGGAGTAAAACCTGTATTGCTGCGCACTACAAGATTCTCGTCCAAGTGAAAATAACCCATGGTGTCTAAAGCTTTTAAATCCAAAACTCGTAAATCAGAAGATTTAAACAGGTCACAAGAAGAAAGGTCTAAACCCATATGTTGCACAACAATTTCAGTGATTAGTGATCTCATTGGCATTCTATTTCTTACAAGTCTGAATTGGTTGCAAATCCAGTGGCCTAAGTTTAATTTGTGTTTGTTTACCATGCACCACAAAATAAACAATTCTTGTTTTGAAATCTCTCCAGTTATACCACTTTTTCCTGAGAAAGTAATTTCTAAAAACCTATGTATGATCCTAAGGGACAAGTCAGGGATGGCGTGAGCCTTCGTATGACTGTCGTCAAAATTGGCAGCAGGGTCCTTAGTCAATTGTTTCCATGCATCATGCTTGTCAAAAACAGAAGAATCCGGGTATTCAGTTAGGCAATTCTCATACCAATCAGATTGCAATTCATCTAATTTAACAAAGCCAATCTTAACATTAAATTCATCCATAGTCCAGTGGGAATATTTGTTCATTAATCTAAAATTCACTTCTTTAGCATTCATTCTCTTCTTCTTTTTCGGAGCTGACCAAAAAGATGCATAAAATTCTAGGACCAACTCAAGATAAACAGCATGCTTAGGGTAGAAAAATTGTTCCCATCCTATGTTTCAGATGTACTCAGTAAGGGGATTCAGAATATCCAAATCAACAAGCAATTGAAAGTCAAATTTAGTGCATGCAATCACTTCCTGATTATATTTCACATTTAAGCATTCAAGAGTGTCAAATTCATCAAAGTGTAACCAGCCCTTGAGATTATCAAGTGCTGGTTTTACCTTATGTGTAGCTCGACCTCCCCTGACTCTATCCCGTACTCGCACGTGTCCTGTTTGATGGTTCGCTGCAGCTGCTGGCTTGGAAGTTGAGGATAATTTTCTGGTCCGTTTGGGCCTGCAATCCGGTTCTCTCTCAGAGTCAAGTTCAGCTCTAGGAGTGGGTCTCTGCTTCCTCTTTTCACCCACTCTAATTTCTTTATCCGCAATCATTGGACCTTTTTCCTTTATTTCTCCTAGACAACGGCATCTCATAGGATTCTTCATCTGATTCGAGTACTGTGCCTTGGGGAGCGGCTTGGAAGGTCGGATCTGATGTGGTTTCATCGTTGGAGCTGGATGAATTGTTTTCGGATGGTGGAGGTTCGGTGTTGTCGTTGGTGACTTGGACTTGGGCTACCTCCTCTGATTCTGCTTCTCCCAGGCCGAGACCCACCGTGGCTGGTGTTTTGTGCAGTCGGCCGGACATTGGGGAGGTCTCGACCACCTTGGTCGTCGCGACGGCGGGTTGCACTCGTCGTGACAACGTGAACGAAATAGTCAATAGTGCAGTCGCTGCAGTGACCCGTGCTATGTGGGTTTGCGAGACTCCCGGCTTTCTTGCCGTGATTCGTAGCGGAGAGGAAGGCGGCGTTGCTGCACTCGCTGCTGGCGACGTGGTAGATTCCGGCGGAGGCGGTGATGGGGGGGTGTTTCTAAAAAAATTTCTATCTCATGCTCAAGCACACATCGTCTGATCATTTGATCCTTACCAACATTCCACATGTAAGGATCATCCCATACGTAATATTTAGAATCTCGTTTAATTTTTTCCTTTTCTCGAGAAGACAACTCACCTTGAAACTCACCTGACGCTAAGAAGTTAGCGATATCAGCATACCATGGTGTCTTCTCTTGAACTTGGAAAAGTCCCTCATCAGGAAATTCTTCGTTGACCGCATGTGAGTCTGGATCCACGAGTATTCTACTTAAGTGATCAGCAACTAAGTTTTCCTTTCCCCTCTTGTCTTTGATCTCAAGATCAAATTCCTGTAAGAGGAGAATCCACCGAATCAGCCTCGGTTTAGCTTCCTTCTTCACCAACAAGTATCGCAAAGCTGCATGATCAGAATACACAATCACTTTAGTGCAAAGGAGATATGCTCGAAATTTATCTAAAGCAAAAACAATAGCAAATAGCTCCTTTTCCGTAGTGGTGTAATTTTTCTGTGCGTCATCCAACATTCGGGACGCATAGGAGATGACATGTGAGTCGCGCCCTTCCTTTTGTCCAAGGACAGCACCTACAGAGTTGTTAGAAGCGTCACACATAATCTCAAAAGGTAAACTCCAATTAGGAGCTTTGATCACAGGTGCAGTAGTTAATTTTTTCTTGAGCGTGTCAAATGCCTTTTCGCAATCAGCTCCAAACTGAAATTCTATATCCTTTTGTAGCAATCGGCAAAGGGGTGCAACAACCTTCGAAAAGTCTTTTATGAATCTCCTGTAAAACCCGGCATGTCCTAAGAAAGAACGCACTTCACGAACATTAGTAGGGTAAGGCAAAGAATCAATAACATCAATTTTCGCTTTATCTACTTCAATTCCTTTTTCAGAAACTATGTGTCCTAGAATTAAACCTTGAGTGACCATAAAGTGACATTTTTCATAGTTCAAAACTAGATTAGTTTCCAAACAACGTTTAAGAACTTTCTCTAGATTTTCTAAACATTCATCAAATGAATTACCGTAAACGGTAAAATCGTCCATAAAGACTTCAATTCCCTTTTCAATGAATTCAAAAAATATGCTCATCATACACCTTTGGAAAGTTGCAGGTGCATTGCAAAGTCCAAAGGGCATGCGTTTATATGCGAAAGTCCCAAATGGGCATGTAAAAGTAGTTTTGTCCTGATCCTCAATTGCGACAGGTATTTGGTGAAAATCAGAATACCCATCAAGACAACAGTAGTGAGACTTACCTGAGAGTCTCTCAAGCATCTAATCAATAAAAGGAAGAGGAAAATGGTCCTTACGAGTTGCCGAATTGAGTCTTCGGTAATCGATACACACCCTCCAGCCATTTTGCACTCTCGTGGGGATTAGTTGTCCTTCATTGTTCTCCACCACTGTGATCCCTGTCTTCTTGGGAACTACTTGTACTGGACTCACCCACGAACTGTCTGAAATAGGGTATATCACTCCTGCATCTAAGAGTTTCAATACCTCCTTTTTGACGACATCCATCATAGGAGGGTTGAGTCTCCTTTGCGGCTGCCTCACAGTCTTACAATCCTCTTCTAGATGAATCTTGTGCGTACAGATTGCGGGGCTGATTCCTTTAATGTCAGTTATCGTCCATCCTATAACTCCTTTATTCTCTCTCAATACTCTCAGGAGTCGCTCCTCTTCCACTTTTGTTAGGCTGTTTGAGATGATCACTGGAAGACTCTCTCCTAAGCCTAGGAAAGAGTATTTCAAATGTCCGGGCAGCTTCTTCAGTTCCAAATCTGGAGCTTTCAAAACAGATGGAACAAGAGCATTATTAGTTTGTGGTAAATCAAGCATTTTAAGGGGAATTACCAGTTGTTTGGCCACATCAAGCTCCATCACGACTTCTACAATTTCTTCACTAACTTCCACCTTCTTTTCCAACTCATTCAACTCAATGAGATCCACACTTCTTGTCAGCACATACTCCAAAGGATCTACATTATCAAGCTCAAAAACATCTACCTCATCCAAATCAATAATGTTAATAAAATTGACGCTATGTAAATCCTCAGGAAACCGCATGGCATCATACATGTTAAAAGTTATTATCTCGCCCATAAATTCCAGAGTTAAGCATCCACCAAAAACATCAATTTTTGCTCTAGCAGTCCTAAGAAAAGGCCTACCCAACAAAATTTCAGTCGACTTAGTAGTGTACTCATTCTCCATATCTATTACATAAAAATCAGCGGGAAAGATAAAGTCGTTAACTTGAACCAAAATGTCCCTAATTACTCCTACCGGATAAATTATGGAACGATCAGCCAATTGAATTACCATTCTAGTTTCCTGCAATTCACAGATGTTCATACTCTTAAAAAGTGTCAAAGACAACATATTTATACCAACACCTAAGTCACAGAGTGCCTTATCAATGGTCTTTTCACCTATCTTGCAAGGAATCACAAATGTTCCTCCATCCTTGCACTTGTTTGGCAACTTCTTCTGAAAAACAGCTGAGATGTTCTCATTCAGATTAATCCTATCTACTTCTGCAAGATGCTTCCTGTTAGTGCATAATTCTTTTAAAAATTTAGCGTACTTGAGAATTTGAGAAATCATATCAAGAAGCGGAACATTAATAGCCACTTTAGGAAATAAGTCTAGAATAGCTCTCTTCCTTTACCTTCTTGGTCTTTTCAGACCTTTCAGGGAAAGGAAGAGGGATTACCTGTTGTTCCTTCCTGATCAACACTGGTTCTAGAGCTGGTTTTACCTGTGCTGGTTTTTCAGAGATTATTTCAACCTCTGGTTCGGGCTGGTCTGGAATAAGAACTTCTGATGGTTTGGCAAGGGTCGTTCCGGATGGAAATTCAGCTCCACTCCTTAATGTCATCGCGCATGCATCATGTTTCGGATTGTTCACAGTAGTTGATGGTAACTTCCCTTGCTCTTGCTTGTTGCTTTTCAGCTCCGCCACTTCTCTTTGTATGGCTGATATACTAGCTTGTGTGGTTTGCATAAATTGCTTGATCATATCCTCCATTGACGGGCCAGTGAGCATTAGGGGTTGTTGTGGCGCCGGTAACTGTGGAACAGTCGGTCTGAGCACGAAATTTTGGAAGTTTATTGGTGGTGTTTGGTGTGTTTGAGCTTGGGGTTGGTTATTGGATGAATATTGGTTTGGTAGATGTACTACAACGTTGGAGTTTGTGTTCTCTTTCCAACCAGGGTTATTGTTGAACTAATTTTGGTACTGATTTTGGTTATTTTGATTGAATCTGGCTTTGTGAGGTGGGTATTTTCCGTATTCCTGCCGGTACTGCATTACTAAGTTGACCTCTTCGGGTGTTCCATGGTTCAATATGCAGTCATCTGTATGGTGTCCTAGCTGGCCGCATGTACCACACATGATGGTAGGTTGTACTTGATGTACTTGTACCCGTGATTGTGATTGTCCTGCTAAAATACTCAAACGATCAGAAAGTTCAGTCAATTGAGTTTGAATTGAGGACACATTACCAGTTGGCGTTTCTCTTTCACTTGATTCATTGTGGAAGCTATTTTCAGCCAAGGTTTCAATCAAATGGTTAACTCTTGTGAGAGTGCAATCTTGTATTGCGCCCCCTGCAGCTCCATCCACTACTAACTTGTCTCTCACGCACAAACCGTCATAGAAATATTGTACTGAATTCCAATCAGAAACTCCATGGTTTGGGCAAATTTCCTGTAGGTCTTTGAACCGTTGGTAGTACTCCCCAAAGCTCTCCATAGGATTCTGTTTGATGGACACAATATCCTTCCTAGCACTTCCAGCCTTTCCAGAGGACCAATATTTGTTGAGAAAGGTACTCAATATCTGCTGCCATGTATTTATGGAGTTGTGATGAAGGCTAAGGAACCAATTCCTAGCTTTATCCTCTAGGGTCCATGGAAAAGCTCGGAGTTTAGCTCGGTTAATATCCACTCTTGGGGGTTTGTGAGTGTCACATTCCCAATGGAAGTACTGCAAGTATTTGTATGGGTTCTCCTTAGGCAAACCGTAGAATTTCTTGAGGTTATGGATCATGTTTGGTTTTAGATTCCAATCATGTTCTACGGGCGGATATTGGATACAAAAATGTGTATCCGGTGGTGGTCCTTCACTGTTTCTCTGTCTGAAGGTCTGTTCTGGAGGAGGAGGTGGTGGCTGGTTATTTTGGTGGTCATCCATGGCTGGTTGCTGAAAATTATTTTCTGGTTGCTGTTCTTCAGGAACATCCCTCTGATTTTTCGCTTGCTTCCTGTACTGTGTTTCTCTTCTTGTAATTTCTGGGTTGTACGGAATCAATTCTGAATTAGAGGTCCTGGTCATACACAAAGAAAATTAATTAGTACCGATGAATCCCCGGCAACGGCGCCAAAATTTGATGGTTGCCGAAACCGTCAAAATAAAATAAATACAATTCACCAAAGCTCATGTAAATAAAACAGTAGCTAGTGGTAAAAGGTTCGTCCTCAGGGATTCGGTGGCAATTGATATTCTTTATAAATGATTCGGAAAGTAACAAGTGGTAAATACCAATATTGATTTGTTGTGTTTGCAATTGCTTAGGAAATAGAAATAGCATAAAACAGTAGAGAAAGTGTGTTGTGTGTTTGTTCAGAGATGACAAAGTTCCCAATAAGGATTCGACTAAGCACACGAATTAAACTGATTATAGGTGGCTATAGAGACCGGGTGTTCATCTAAATCTCCTACTCTCCTCCTAGACAAGACGACTAAAGAGACTCTATTAGAAGCCTCTAACCAGTTTGACAATCCTAAGAGACACTCTATAGGATTTAATCAAACGATTGATAATTCACAGGGAGAGACCGATCCCAAGTCTGGGATAAAAATCCTATAAACCTAACTCTATTTGTTTTCCATTCTGATCCGTCAATCAGATAGTTGCCTTCGCATCTCTCTTTACAATGTGGACTCCAAAGTATCAAGAGAAGACCGTAGTTAATCAAATCCTATTTGTAGATGATCAGACTTCAAAAGGAACAAGATTAACTTGACATTTAATCAAAACAAACAGAGATATAAGTTGGAATTTAATGGGTGCAATTAGATCTCACAATCAATTAATCATGGCAACGAATCCTTACAAGGAAAATAGAATTTAGCCAAGCATCATCATAATAAATAAATAAAAGAGATTAAAAGCATAAAAAGGAAATTAATTAATTAAAGAAGAAAGGGAATAGCAACAGCGTTCAAGCTATTGCAATGGAGTTGTGTTGTCTCTGCCAAGAAGAAATAAATATGCTATGTAAAAGATGAAGTGTTCTACAGATGCGCAGCCTCCTTCCTTAAATAATAAAAATCACTTAATTGTCTAAAATCCAAAATTTAAAAATAGAAAAATATTTAATAATATTTGTTCCACAATCCTAACAGAAGCGTAGGAGATATTCAGCGGAAGTAGGACTTCTCGTTCCAACAGGAGACTGCAAGACAAAATCTTCTAGAATAAACATCAGCCACAAAATTGCTCTGTAACAAACGGTTTCAGCTCCTAAGGAATGAAATGCTGTCCAACAATGTTCTCTGCAATAAAGGAGTGAAAAACCCGAGAATTAGCAGTATCATCGTCCTAAAATAAACATAAAAGACGACGAGAAATAGACATTTAACGCTCCAATCAACCATGAAAATGTGCCTTAGTGGCAACATTATAACGTGAGTAGTAGCAACACCTCCCCTTCTATGTTCTAACAAGGAATTACAAAGGTCCAACTCTCAAACATAAAGATATCAATTTGAACCCCAATATAGCTATAACATGGAATCATTTCTAATTTCTAAATTTAATTTTGAAGTAACCCAGCCAAAATCTAGTTAGGACAACAAACAACTTCCCTTTAGGATTTTTAGTTATTTTACTTCTACAATTATAATTCATACATGCAGCAACAGACATGGCAGTCTGACAAGGAACATCAGGAACAAAAAAGGTGATGTGGCACTTTTTTGGACAGAGAAAAGTGCCTATTAGATCTGATGACACGAATGTCCATAACAAGCAACTGATAAGGACTACAGTACACTTTAGCCAAAGAGAAGGACAAGCGCACATTAATTAACTTCAAAACCAGAGGGGCCAAAATTTTACAGAAAATGTTGAAGGAAAGGTAATAAAAAGCAGATACCTGGAGTAAGCCAAGAGGCTCAAAGACTAAAGCAGGAGATGCACAGATTGCTCCATATGGTCTATTTGATTCCTTCTGCTTATTTAGTATATTTACCAATTTTTCAGACTTTGCGAATGCTTGGGCACCACCAAGTCCACCCTGAAAAACATGTACTTAGGTCAACACAGTTTCGATAACAACTCAAGATAAACTTCTTTAAAATCAGTAAGAAAATATACAACTTACGGGCAAGACAATCAGGTCATACGAAAGTTTAGCAGCCTCATCAAGGAGCATATCTGCCTCCAGTTTAACTTTACGGGACGCCAAAATTTCTAACTTGTCCTCCACAGTGGCCACCACTACATTCGCTTTTGCTCGCCTTAGAATATCAATGATCATAACAGCTTCCATTTCCTCTGTGCCATTGGCAACAGGTACCAGAATCTGAACAGAAAGCGAGATATATGCTCATGAATACATGACTTATCAAAAGCATTCCACAAACACATTGACCCCAGTGTTTGTAAGTGATGTCATAATATTTAGGGTCAACAGAAGATCAAACATCACATTTACTGCTACAACAATTTGAAAAGGACGAGCTCATTAACTTCAACAGTTCAAATTAGTAGCTTCACTACAATAAATCAATTGAGACTATCAAATGCTAATTACTTTCTTAACTTCAACACTTTAAAGGAAACTAATAAACTAATTCAAAACTTTACTTGCATAACTCTCATCACAAAACAAAACTGCTGGATGATCACAAGTCATTGAACTGCCAAATCACTACTTTAAGAAGCCAATATTGATTCTTTTGTTTTAGTCAGATTAGAAGTGATGTTGATTATACATGTCCTATTATGCTATAACAGATCATTTAATATCATAGTTAAGTAACCATTTACCATTCTATGACTCAAAGGCGCAACCCAAGGTCAAAGAGTCCAGTCAACATAAAAAAAAATGAAGTCAAGATCAGAATATCAGAATATATCAGAGTGGTGCATGAACATCATCACTGCCCCCCAACAACCTTCAGCCAACAAGACTTATCGCTTTTTTACTTTAAAAAAAATATAGAAAAATAAATGCTTTTGATGTTTTTTTTAACATCCAGTGAGATTGCAATTTGCAATTGTTGAAAAGCAATCAAGTGATAAAGTGCAAATTTATAATAATATATAACAAAAGCTACAAAACAATTAATAATTGTTTAGGAAAAATAAAAATAGAAAGTTATCACCAATAGCAATATAAAGCTTTACTACGCTGTCTGCATCATGACTTGGTGGTATATTGAACCCAAACACTTTTTGATGAAAGAGAGCTATTTTGAAATTTCTTGAGAAAAAAACAAAATAAACAAACAGCAGGAGAGAGGAGCTCAGAATGAAATGGGTTTGAGAGATTGAACAGCACAGATAATATCTATCAGAGTGGGGCATGAAAATATATTCATCAGGACCCCTGCAATCTGCAGCTAACAAGACCAATTCTTGTTAAAAATTAGAAAACGAATCCTTTTGATGCTCTTTTCTCTTTACATTAAAAGCTCAAATACCATAAATTTTGAGTAGAATGGCAAATTATTTGAAAATGAAGTAATTAGTTGATAGGTAAAAACTGGAAAATAAATAGGAACCATCAGGAACTGAAAGTTATCACCATAAGCAAAATAAACGTTGCTGTGCAGTCCGCATCATGGTTTTGGCCAATTGACCCATCACCTGGTTCCTTGTTTTATTACAATAGAAACTAAGAGTTTTGAGAAACGGATGAGATTTGATTGTTTAATTTTTTTTTAAAAAGTAGATAAAAGAGAAACTTTTGGCTGTGAGGTGCATGCATGTGGATGTTTACCAAGAGAAACCTATGCGAATCTTTGACAATAAGATTAGGGGAAAAAATATGTAAGGACACGAAGACAAAACAAAGCAATCAAAAGAATCAGTAGCCTTTTCAGTTCAAAGTAAAAGGTCACAATCTTTTTAGCAAAATAAGTGTTAGTTATATTTAATTATTATAACACTTAAATGTACGATGATGTGAAGATAATAATTAATAAATTTAGGAATATTATTATTTTTAAAATTCTTATTTCAAAAGAAATCTTGTAAGATTATAATTAAGAAAGATATGAAACGGATAGAGAGATAGAGAGATAGTGAAAAATATAAAAAGATACTATCCGATAATTGGTACGTGCATAATGAGTAGTAGATAATGACTGAGAGTAAATCAGGTGGATAATGAGTAGTAGATAATGACTGAGAGTAAATCAGGAAGGCCGTTATCCACACCCATTATAAATTGATGCCAGTGGAACACATTTTCTCCATTCCATATTTACCGGTACTAGCCGCTACTATCTCAATTTTGTTATAATTATAGTAGAGGAGGAGAAGAAGATGAGATCAGGGGAGTTGTTGTTGATTATGTGGTTGGGGGTGCTGCTACTGCTCATGTGCAGCAGCAGCGCAACAGAGATAGAGACGGAGGACAGTTGGGCGGCAGATTTAGAGCAGAAATCGAAGCCAGAGTTGGACACGGGAGGGCTCTCTCGGAACAGCTTCGGCGAAGATTTTGTGTTCGGCACCGCAACCTCCGCCTATCAAGTGGAAGGGATGGCCAGTAAAGGCGGCCGCGGACCAAGCATCTGGGATGAGTTCGTTAAAATCCCTGGTAATACTCAGCGGCAGCGCTATCTTCTTCTTTCTAATCCATCCACCACTTAAATTAAGTTTATAATAGTAACTATAATCTAATCCATTTTGTATCGTGAAATGTGATTGATTGTTGTCGGTGAGCAGGAATCGTGGCCGGTAATTCAACTGGAGAGGTTTCCGTCGACCAGTACCACCGCTACCCTGTACGCTTCTTCTTACTTTTATTCCCTTTGTCGTTTTGTATCATCATTTTTCAATTATCAATTCTTTATTAATATTTTAATTAATTAATTAATTAAACATTAATACTTAGGAGTGGCAATATGGGACGGATGCACCAGTCCCATTTGTCCAAATAAGTAAATTTCATATTACCACCCCTAATACTTATAATAATAATAGTACGAAGTTTGGATGAGGAAAAATTAGGGACTAGGAAATTGTAATGCAATATTATTGGTTTAAGGTTCAAAAATTATAGTAATAATAATTAATAATATAATTTTTTTTTAAAAAAAATGACAAAAACAAAAGCTATTCTTTCACTTTTTATTTTATTTTTATCTTTGATCTTTTTCTTTTCAAATTGATCATGACATGCACAGAGGCACACTGTCTTTAATAATTAATCCCATTATATTTCAATTGCGTTAATTAATCATATTTTGGGTCAAAAATTCTCCCTTTTTTTCTCCAATGGATTTCAGATTTATCTAACTCTGCTTTTCAATTATCAATTATGTTTCCAGTCTCCAACTAGAACATTGCTTTACTTCCTTTTCTTTTAATCACTCACATGTAGTCTTGTTTGTCACCGTAGTACTTTGTTAACTATTACATATATACAACTAACTAACTAATCTCATAATGATGGACATCTAAAAAACACACTGCACTATCATGCTGAACTTAAACCTTTTCTTTCCCCTCAAATGTGACAGATTGATATAACCATCATGAAACGGTTGAACTTCGATGCATACCGATTCTCAATTTCTTGGTCCAGAATTTTCCCAGGTAATTCATTAATAATTAATTGGCTTATTTACTTTTCATGACAAAAGAAGAAGCTGAAGTATCAATCCGTGATGGTTTGTTTATTTAAACTTCCTACTTACTTTTGATGTAGATGGAACTGGAAGAGTGAACTGGGAGGGAGTTGCTTACTACAATAGATTGATCAACTATATGATTCTCAAAGGTTCACCTTCTTTCTCTACTCGGAATTTAAGAATATTGCAGACAGTGTATTGTTCATTTCCAACCTATTATTTTTCTTCTATTTTGCGGTTAACAATTTTATTTCTTTTGTAGGCATTACTCCGTATGCAAACCTTTACCACTACGATCTCCCCCTTGCACTTGAGAAGAAATACAAGGGACTGCTGAGCCGTGAAGTTGTGTAAGCATTACATTCTCTTCATAAATAAGTTTAAAGGCTTTAGAAAAAAGGGTAGGATATATAGTGGCATGGAGTAATCATGTCTATGGAGGTCTTTCGGATTTTAAAAATTGTTTTGAAACCCTGCAGGAAAGACTTTGCCGATTATGCTGATTTTTGCTTCAAGACGTTTGGAGACCGAGTAAAGAACTGGATGACATTCAATGAACCCAGGGTGGTGGCCGCACTTGGGTATGATACCGGATTCTTTGCTCCTGGGAGGTGCTCCAAAGCGTATGGAAACTGTACAGAAGGCAATTCTGGTACAGAACCTTATATTGTTGCTCATAATTTGATCTTAGCTCATGCAGCTGCAGTGCAGAGATACCGTCAAAAATATCTTGTGAGCATCTGTTCTTTCATTTGTGAACTGGATAACAGCTACGCCATTAATTGCATCAGTCTTATATGTTGTCTTTGTGAATATTTGTACATGAATTTCAGGAAACACAGAAGGGAAGGATTGGAATACTCTTGGATTTTGTTTATTATGAGCCTCTGACCAGATCAAAAGCCGACAACTATGCAGCACAAAGAGCAAGGGACTTCCATGTTGGATGGTAAGATCTCTTTGGACCTTGATAATCAAAATGCCGCATTTAATTTATAGCTTGAGACAAACTTAAAGTTGTATTCTTAACTTATGCTGCCTTTGGCTTTGATAAAATTCCATTTGGTTGTAGTTTATGATAACATGATAGAACTAGAATAATATAGCATGACTATGCACATTTAGTTAGACTGAAGTTGTTAGTACACTTTTTTTATCCATAGTATACAGGATTTCAACTTTCTAGTTGATTTACTTGAACATATGGATGGATGGTAGGGATATTGATCGCTAGTTTATTTGACAATTCAGAAATTCTGATGGATTCAAGGATTTTAGTAAACAATGGTGTTGGCTTCATGTAGGTTCCTTCATCCCATTGTGTATGGTGAGTATCCAAGGACCATGCAAGACATTGTGGCAGATAGGCTACCCAAGTTCACTGATGAAGAGGTTAAGATGGTGAAGGGCTCATTTGACTTCATTGGCATCAATCAATATACCAGTTACTATATCTTCGATCCACATCAAGAGAAACCAAAGGACCTGAGCTACCAGCAAGACTGGAATGCTGGATTTGCTTGTAAGGAGCTTATACTTTCTTTCTTTACATAGACATGAAACTTCAGTATTTATGAACTCCATCGGTTAATGACATGCTGTTTGTGGGCTGATACAGATGCCAAGAATGGAGTGCCAGTTGGTAAAAAGGTAATGTTTGTATTTCACGCATCAGTCTATTCAAATAACCAAAAGAGTTGACTCAATTTTGTACGCCAATTACTTCTACTTTTGCAGGCATATTCGTATTGGCTTTACGAAGTGCCAAGAGGGATGTACAATGCACTGATGTATGTAAAAGAGCGCTATGGAAACCCTACAGTGATATTATCAGAGAATGGTATGCTTGCTTAGATACACATATTTCCATTTGCATTATACCAATTCATAAAACTGTGGGCTTTACCTTTAATCTGGTAAGAGTGATTTCTTTGAACTGTGTATAGGCATGGATGATCCTGGGAACGTTACAATGCACGAGGGATTGTATGATACTGGTAGGATTAACTTCTACAAGAGCTATTTGACTGAATTGAAGAAGGCAGTAGATGATGGAGCCAATGTGGTTGGATACTTTGCATGGTCGTTGGTTGACAATTTTGAATGGAGGTCAGGCTATACTTCAAGATTCGGCATTGTCTATATTGATTTCACCACCCTAAGGAGGTATCCGAAATTCTCGGCCTATTGGTTCAGGCAATTGCTTAAGAAGAAGCATTGAGAGCAGTTAGGTTGTCTTAGGGTTTCAGTAGTCTTAATTCTATGTGTAGGAAATTCTCTTATGATTTTAGTAGGTTGATGTCTAGGGATGAACTCTAGCTGGTTTCTTGTTCTCTGATGTGTGGGAATAATGCAGTTGATTCTGCTACTTAGTTATTGAGTTCGGTTCTTCAATTTAATAAATAAAGCCTTGGACAGTTTCCAATCCTAGTGTGTGATGGATTCTGTGATCCTGCCATCTCTTTCTTCCCGTTTTAAAAATAATTTTATAAACCTAAACAATAACATGAAGTAAAGTAGTTCCACGAGCACATCCAGCAGTTTGTAGCTCAATAGTATACTTTGCAGGTATAATAAGATCTCAAGTTTTCTTATCTACATTCATGCCGTTTACAAGAAGAAGAAAAAAACAGTTTTGCTCCAAACATTGCTAAAAAGCATCTAAAAATTGGCCAGCACATTGCAATTGAATGTTTTAATGTTACAACTACACGAGAAAAGAAACTCAAGATTGTCCTCTTTTGATTCTCAAGATTCTTGTCATTACTCTTCTTAGACTTGGCACTTTTACTTCTCCCCTTCCCATCAGGAATTGTTTTAGGTTTAGAACTCACACTTTCTTGAGATTCTTTATCGATGAAAGAGATGTCTGAATTTACTACCTCAGTCGATGCTTCTACAGCGAAGCTTTCACTCTGATCCATGTGAATGTTGTCAAATTTTCGTTTACTGCAATGGCCATTGTTACAAGGTGTAAGATGCGACCGGTAAAGGTTTCCCTTACTTGTTACATTCAACTGTCCATCTTCAATCATAACTGACGCTTGTTCATTACAGCTCGTTCTCCGGTCTATGCTGGTTTCTACACGTTTTCTCATCTTAAATGGGTTCTGTGATCCTGCCATCTCTTTCTTCTCGTTTTAAAAATAATTTTATAAACCTAAACAATAATGATGGAGATGGAGGGCTTGAATTTTACTTTGGGGTCATCGGGACAAGTTACAGCTTTTTCAGGAGATCTGTTGAATGCAGTAGATGAACAGCCATGGGCCGTAGTGGGGAACTTTTCTGAAGGAGAGGCTGGATTTGGTGAAGTCATAGTTCATGAGGGGCATATAGACAAGCTTCGAGAAGTGATGCAAGAAACAACACTTGAAACTTGTCTGCCAACAAGAAAGGACCTAGAAGATTTGAATACAGAACCATTGAGGAACGCCGAAGGAGACCTATTATTGACAACTGAAGTGGTGGGCAAAACATTTACCGAAAGAAAAGGCGAGATATGGTCTTGGTTAATGGATGACAATGTCTCATCTATTGGCATTTATAGAATGGGAGGTGTGAGCAAAACAGCATTGGTCACACACATCAACAACCAGCTTCTAGAAACACCAAACCCTTTTCATCATGTATATTGGATTACCGTCGGACAAGATTTTAGCATTTTTAGATTGCAGAATCTTATTGCGATGCTCATTTTTCTCTCTCTTTCAGATGAAGATGGTGAGAAGAAAAGAACTAGCAAACTCTACCATGCTTTGGTTGAGAAAAAGAACTTTGTGCTCATTCTGGATGATTTGTGGAATCACTTCACCTCGAAGGAAGTGGGTATACCTGTTGGTAGGGATGAATGCAAGTTGATTATCACCACCCGATTGTTACACGTTTGCAGATTGTTCAGTTGTCAAAAGAAGAGAACGGGGTCTGAAAAGTGCTTAGAGTTGTTGGCAACATCCTTAATTGCGAGAGCAAAAAGAGAGGTAGCTAAAGCCGGCCAAGAGATACAAAGGAGAAAGTACAGAAACTACTAACCCAGTTTCGGATTCATATTCTGGGCCTGTTGGGCGTTCCGGTTCTAGATAGAAAAATTCAGTAAAAAAAAATTCAGTCTGCAAAAGTCAGTTTCAGACTTTTGTAGAACGGAATATGATGTTTGGTAAATGTTTATTAAAAGTTCTGTGGGGAAACCAGAAGTTATTTTTGGTGTTTGGTAAAAACTGTTTTAAAACTATTGTTGGAATGTAAAATGACCATAAATGGCATAAATTCATTTCAAGTGTTAGAATTAATTTTTTTAGTATCTTTATATATGTTTTTAATCAATTTATTTATAATCTAACGTCTACCACTTAATATTTATCTAATATCATAAGTAAATTAAACTTTTTTTTATCATAAATAAATATAAATTTATTAATACCATTAAAAATTTGAGTTATTTACTATATGATTAACATCATTTGCATATAAAACCTCATTAAAATAAATCTATTAATACCGAACGTGAGAAACTGTTAGCGTGAATCACATTAGGCACTGGTTCAAAAATTGATTTTCCTAATTTTGAGTCCAAAACCGAACGTAAGAAAAAAAATAAGATTAATATTATCGAACACATTTATAAAAGAAGAAAACACAACATGTTTCTTATCTCCTAAATCAATTTCAGACAAAAAACAGCTCAATTAAGGTCTCGATCGTAAACTGAAATTACATATTCATATATAAAATTGAATTAGCAATCTAATTAATTTATGTGTCTTTGCATCATCAAAATAGGTTTAAAATACCCTTTGGGCTAACATTTACCTCATACGAAAATTAAACCAATACCATGTTAGCAAATAAAAAGATGCATGATTACATTGCATTTCATCATGTTTTATTGTCTATTTACTTATTGTATTGGGCAGTAAAACTACTGATTTATCCTTGTATTTCCCACATCTTAGCAGATCTGGTCTGGAGGCAGCATTTGAGGAATTTGATCTGAAGAGAGCTGGAGGTGTTTACCTGAGTCTAGGCCTAGACTTTGGCCTAGACATGTTCGCATCCGAAGCAGCGCGGCCCAGAATCGTCTTGGCCAAGACTGCGGCCAAGACACTTTCGCGATAAGAGCCTGAAGCGTGGACCTTTTGGACCGCTTCCACATTGGGCCTTACAGCTGGCACGTAGCAGCTGCCCCGCAATTGTAGAGGGATCTGAAGTCAATCTCTTGAAGAATCCCGCCTGGGATCTCCCTCTTATTGTAATTGCGATTTACTTCCTATTTTAGAACAATTTATTGTAGTAATCTTTTAGGAGATTTTCTAGGAATTAGAGTTGGAGTATGACAGAGGTCTTTAGGGCTATTTAGCCGAACATTATTCACCTCTGTCCGGGATGACGAAGTTACGCAATCCTTCTTCTCCTTTCTCTTTGTTTCGACATTAAAACACTTTGCTCCGGATTTTATTATCTCGGATTTATATTATATATGCAATTAAATATTCTATGTTTTTATCCATGAGTATGAGTAGCTAAACACCCATTCTTGGTAAGGGTTGATGAGCTGAGGTTCTTATGCGATCGTGAGGCTAATTCGCACTTCACAATCTCTTCTTTTGTATTTATTTATTTCTTGAACTTAATCTATCGCTTACTCACTAGAGACAAGGTTTGATCATCCTTGTACCCTAGTAGAGAAGAGTTGCAACCAGTCTAGAAGGAAAGGGAGCACCCGTCGGCTAGACAAAGTAGGTGACTAGTCTCGCGCCAGACTAGAAGAAATAAGTAATCTACGTCAAGACCAGATTGACAACCTAGGGTTTCCATGGGGAAACACCTTGACCTAGGTACTGTCTTTCCCTATACCATTGAGGAAGCGAACAACCATTCAAGACAGCAGTCAAACGGATAAACCCTTTAACCAGCAAGGTGTCCCTTGGCTAGGATTATCAGGAAAGGGAGCACCCGCCAGGTAATTTGAAGAGGAGGGAAGACAGGAGTGAACAAGAGCACCTCCACTCTATAGCAGTACTATGAACGAAGAGATGAATATCCTTGAGTCTATGATCGAAGCATAAGAACGCAAGCTCTCATATCATCCTTACCTAGAATTCCACCTTTACTAGACTTATTCCAATCTTGACCCCAGTCTTGGCCAAGACTTTGGCCAATACTATTTTAAACTATTTTCACTACTTTTTATTTTGTCTTTAGTTTCAGACTGCACCCAACCAAAACTCAGTGACGAGGAAGTCAACTCAAGAACTACGTTTCCTAGAGGTCTCTGTGGACGATCCTCTTACCATCATCTACAAATCCTTGTAGACAGTGATAAGTTGTATTTCTACCCCCAATTCCATAACTATTTCACTACTATATTTGACGTGTTCGACACGCGATCAAATTTTGGCGCCGTTGCCGGGGTTCTCTAACGGTATTTGTAGTTTTTGTTTTATTTTATTTTATGACAGTTGATGACCAGGTCCTCAAGTAGAGAACAAGATTTGTTACCAATCAATCCCAATCTCACCAGGACCGAAGCACAACTTAGAAGGCAAGCTCGACTAAGAGCAGCCCAAGAAGAAAGTGAATCGGAAAGCTCTAATTCCGAAACAGAATTCAGTCTTGACCACGGTCTTGGCCTAGAAACAGACCACAACATGGCGGACAATCGACCAGAACCGACAATGAGAGAGCTGAACAAAACAGCAGAATATGAGACCTTTTCCTGTATTAACCTACCTGCTGTAGCAAATGATTGGTCTATAAAAACCAACATGGTGGCCAACCTTCCCAAGTTCTACGGTCATTCCAATGAGAACCCATTCAAGCACCTAAGGAACCTACATGTTCAGTGCGACATCATGAAACCAACCACAGTGAACATGGAGATGGCGAAGCTAAAAGCCTTTCCAAGCTCTCTAGAAGGGGGAGCTCAGAACTGGTTTTATAGTTTGCCGCATAACACCATCAACACATGGGCAGAGATGTCCACAATGTTCCTTAACAAGTATTGGAATGCAACGAAGGCGGGGATAGCAAGGAAAGACATGGCCGCAATTCAACAAAGAAGTGGTGAAAGTTCCAGTGAGTATCACCAGAGGTTCCGAGATTTGCAAGAAGTTTGCCCCACTCATGGAGTAGCAGACAACACTATGATACAATATTTCTACGATGGGATGCTCCCAAGTAGTAAAGAAAAAGTGGATTCAACCGCAAGTGGAGCGTTGCAGGATCTAACGGTCACAAGAGCTAAAATGTTACTCCAAACATTGGCCGACAATTTCCAAAATAATACCATTTCAGATAGAAACTCTTCTACCTCTTCCCTAAATTCAATTAATGTTGAACAAAAGCTTAATGATTTAACTGATATGATTAAAACCATTTCTGTTAATATTTCAGGTTCAATGCCCTCGGGAAATCAGAACCAAGAGCAAATAGCATCAATATGTGGGATATGCCAGCAGCAAGACTACCAGACCAATAATTGTTACATGGTGCAGCATCCAGATGACGTAAATCAGGTTAGCGCAGCATACCCACAGAACCAAGGAAGCATGCAAAACTTTCCTCAAGGAAGTAACCAATACGCATGGAGGGCACATCCAAATTTCAGATGGAGAGATCCAATCCCTCCAAACCAGAATCAGAATCAAGGTGTACCTCAACCGCAACAACAACCTCCTATCAATTTCCAACATTTCGTGCCACGCCCTACAAATCAGAATCTTGGCCAGAATCTAGGCCAAGCGCCAGGCCAAGCTCCTTTAGCCCAACTACCGCCTGCCCCTCAACCTTTGCAGCTTATGGGCTCCTCAGTGGAAGATACGCTCAAGCAAATGATGGAGTTGCAGAAAAATCACATGCAGTCAACACAAGCCAGCTTGGCAGAGCTGCAGAAGCAAATAACTCAGATAGCTAATCAAGGGAAGTTACCCCCTACCACATTGAACAATCCAGCACACAATGTTAGCGCCATAAGTTTGAGGAGTGGAGCGGTGTTGCCAGAAAGAGAAGGAGCGAAAACAGATGAGGAAATAAGAAAAATTCAGTTGGAAGATGTGGATGAAGAGGAGGAAGAAGAAGCTGAAGCTGAAGCAGAAGTAGTCTTAACCAAGACACCGGCCAAGACTACAGTTATCACAGAACCAGAAAAAGCAGATCCTGTCTTGGCCAAGCCGCAAGCAAAGCCAGACCAGAAGGAAGAAATCATAGAAATTCCTCCACCATTCCCTCCAAGATCTTTGAAAGAGAAGAAGCAAGATGAAGCGAGAGACTTCATGGCTGTTTTTGGAAAAATAGCTGTGAATATACCTATGTTGGATTTAATTGCAAAAGTCCCCTCTTATGCTAAATTCCTTAAAGAACTGTGTACTAATAAAAAGAAAATTGCAGGTATAGAGAGGGTGAATTTATCCCACAACGTCTCCGCAGTACAACAACTCCCAGAGAAGTGCAAGGATCAAGGTACCTTTACCATTCCATGCCAAATAGGGAATAAAATCATTGAGAAAGCCCTTTGCGACTTAGGGGCTGGCATCAATGTTATGTCCTTAAGTGAATTCGAAACCTTGAAGATAGGAACAATGAAGGAGACTGACTTGGTGATCCAGCTGGCCGATCGAACAATCATCCGACCTAAGGGTGTAGTAACTGATGTCCTAGTAATGGTAAACGATTTTATCTATCCAGTGGACTTTTATATAGTCGAAATGAATGTTCAATTGCCATCTTGTACCACTGATATTTTATTAGGAAGACCTTTCCTAAGGACGTCAAAAGCAAAGATTGATTGCTTCGAGGGAAGCATAATTCTTGAATTTTGTGGAAGAACAATTAAATTCAGCATTACTGAAGCCCTCAAACATCCTAACGATTTACATTGTGTTAGTTTTTTGGATGTCTTGGACCCGTTAACTGAGGAAATTGCTGACATTTATAATAACGATCCCCTTGAGTATGTTTTGAGTAGGGGAATTTCCACTCAAGCACTGGAAGAATTAGAAGACCGAACTGGGGATCAGAAGGAACTCCAAGAAGTTCTGAACAGTTTGGTAGATCAGGAAGATACGGACCTGATCTTGACCTCGGTCTTGGCCAAGACGTCAGCCAAGACTGCCAACAAAAGAAGAAAAATAGTTAGTTGTCAATATGTGCAATCAACGGTTCCTAAATTTCTACCTTCTATTGTGCAGGCACCACAGCTGGAATTGAAATCTCTTCCAGACCACCTGAAGTATGCCTATCTAGGCCTAGATGACACGTTACCCGTCATTATTTCAGCTAAGCTATCGAAAGATGAGGAAGAAAAATTGGTAGTTGTTTTGAAGAAGCATAAAGAAGCAATTGGCTGGACCATGGCGGACATCAAGGGGATATCATCTAACATTTGTACCCACAAAATACATGTGGAAGAGGATAAGAAACCCACTCGACAACCCCAGAGGAGATTAAACCCTCCTATGATGGAAGTTGTCAAGAAAGAAATAATCAAATTATTAGATTCAGGTGTGATTTATCCCATCTCCGATAGTAATTGGGTGTCTCCTGTGCAGGTAGTCCCTAAGAAAACTGAAATTACAGTAATCGAAGGAGACGATGAAACGCAAAGAACAACAAGAATTCAGAACGGATGGAGGGTATGCATTGACTACCGAAGGCTCAATCAAGTCACTCGGAAGGACCATTTTCCGCTACCTTTCATCGACCAAATGGTGGAAAGACTTACTAGAAAGTCTCACTATTGCTTCTTGGACGGATACTCGGGGTTTCATCAAATTCCCGTTGCACCCGAAGACCAACAGAAGACGACATTCACTTGTCCATTTGGAACGTTCGCTTACAGACGCATGCCATTTGGGCTATGCAATGCGCCAGCCACCTTTCAAAGGTGCATGGTAAGCATATTATCTGAATATGTAGAGAAGAGCATCGAGGTGTTTATGGATGATTTTACCGTTTACGGTAATAATTTTGACCAATGTCTACATAATTTAGAAAATATTTTAAAGAGATGTGTTGATACATGTTTAGTCTTAAACTTTGAAAAATGCCATTTTATGGTAGATCAAGGGATTGTCCTTGGACATGTAGTCTCTAAGAAAGGCATTGAGGTTGATCAAGCCAAAATTGACACTATCAAGAACTTGCCTTACCCCTCATGCTTGCGTAAGGTTAGAAGCTTTCTTGGACATGCAGGTTTCTACCGTAGATTCATAAAAGACTTCTCTAAAGTGGCTGAACCAATGTGCAAGCTACTACAAAAGGAGGTGGAATTCGACTTCAACGAAGCATGCAAGAAATCGTTCGAGGAACTAAAGGAACGATTGACCACAGCACCAATCATCCAAGCACCGGACTGGAGCTTGCCATTTGAGCTTATGTGCGACGCAAGTGACGCTGTTGTTGGGGCTGTTCTTGGGCAAAAGAAAGGGAAAGATCCGCACGTGATCTATTATGCATCTAAAATGCTAGATGATGCCCAAAGAAATTATACCACGACTGAAAAAGAACTCTTTGCAATAGTTTTTGCCTTGGAGAAATTTAGATCTTATCTATTGGGCACAAAGATTATTGTATTTTCTGACCATGCGGCATTAAAGTACCTCTTGGTCAAGCATGAGGCCAAGCCTAGACTAATCCGATGGATTCTTCTTATGCAGGAGCACAACCTGGAAATTAAGGACAAGAGCGGCAGGGAAAACCTCGTGGCAGATCACCTAAGCCACTGCCTAGCAAAGGGAGACACGAACGAGATTAGAGCAGAATTTCCAGATGAAAAACTGTTCTCTATCGCACTGTCTAGCCCAGAGTCTAGGCCTAGACTTCAGCCAAACCCGCGACCATGGTACGCTGAAATAGCGAATTACCTTGCAACAGGTAAGCACTATGGTGATATGACTACCTATGAGAGAGTAAAGGTCAAACATGACAGTAAGTACTATGTTTGAGATGATCCTTATTTATGGAAAATAGGCTCTGACCAATTACTTAGAAGGTGTATACCTAAAAGTGAGACATCCTCAATTCTTAATTTCTGTCACTCTCAAGCATGCGGAGGTCACTTTGGAGCTAGGAGAACAGCCCTAAAAATCTTGGAGGCTGGATTTTATTGGCCAATAATTTTTCAAGATAGTTTTCTATTTTGTAAATCTTGTCCTGCTTGTCAAAAGGTGGGAAATATTAGTTCTCGAAATGAAATGCCTATGAATTTTATTTTATCATGTGAAATATTTGATATATGGGGCATCGATTTTATGGGACCTTTCCCTACTTCTTTTGGCAACAGATATATTCTCTTAGCTGTGGATTATGTATCAAAATGGATAGAGGCGAAAGCCACTAAAAATGATGATGCTAGAACTGTTATTTCCTTTATTAAATCTAACATCTTGAACAGGTTTGGAATTCCTCGAGGAATCATTAGTGATCGAGGGACACACTTCTGCAACAAGATTTTATCTTCTCTTTTCAGGAAATATGGCATCACACATAGAGTATCCACAACTTACCACCCTCAATCAAACGGCCAAGCAGAAGTGTCAAATAGAGAGGTAAAGTCAGTCTTGGCCAAGACAGTAGGCCTAGACAGACGCGATTGGAGCCAGCGGTTAGATGACGCATTGTGGGCCTGCAGAACGGCTTACAAAGGCCCAATCGGGATGACACCTTACAAGCTGGTCTACGGAAAGACATGCCACTTGCCAGTAGGGTTGCAACACAAAGCATATTGGGCTATACGAAAGTGCAACCTTAGTTATGACGAGGCTGGCCAAGAAAGGAAGTTACAACTCCACGAGTTAGAGGAGTTGAGAGACCAAGCCTATGACAATCAGCTGATTGTCAAAATCAGAATGAAAGCCTACCACGACAAAAGAATTATTGGAAAACCTCTCCACACAGGGGAGAAGGTTCTTCTTTATAATTCACGTTTTAAGTTATTTCCTGGAAAATTAAAAACAAAATGGGAAGGCCCTTTTGTTATTACTAATGTTTACCCACATGGTGCAGTAGATATTAGGAATAAGAAAACAGGTGCTGAGCTCAAGGTGAACGGACAAAGGTTGAAGCCGTTCTATGAAAATTTCCAGGAAGGAAAAAGTTCTAAAAAGGTGGCACGAAACAAATGAAGAAAAATTCAGAGTCAAGCCTAGGACTTAAAATAAGGGCGCTACAAGGGAGGCAACCCTTGTTTCTTTTAATTTTAGGATGTTTTTATTTTTTTTTTATTTTTTTTATCACATTTGATTTCGCTGGGTTATTTTTGATTTTGTGCAGGAAATTAAGTGTGGGGAAAGTGAAGCAGTCTTGGCCGAGATCTAGGCCAAGCCTTTGGGCTAGACTGTTGTGAGCGGACTACCCCTTTTTGAGAATTAGTGGGACACGTGTCAGCGCCGTCTTTTAAAGCCTTTAATTGCTTTTTGAACGGACAAAATTCAAAACCAATTAAATGGAATTAATTGGCAGCGTGGGAAAATAAAACTACCACCTCTGCAAATTCCCTCTCCCACTCTGACACGATCTCCCCACGAACCAATAAAAATCCTCCCTCTCACCTGAGCTAAAAAGCAACAGCCCCTTCTTCTTCTTCTTTCCCAAATCGCACGAACTACCAAAAAAAAATCCCAAACCCAAAACAATTTTCTCTTCTCTCGCAACCATGACTGCACCTAATCCATCCTCACCCATCGACATGCCAGAGGCCAGTGACGACTTCCGTGGAGCTCCACCGCCTGTCATGCCGTCCGACGGCATCTCAACCGCACGACGACTACTCGAAACGCTGGAGAATGAGCATTCCATGTCCTCCGAAGACGATTTGCCCGAGGAATCGGAGGAAAGCGTCAAGGGAGCCGACCGAGCTGTGGTCGTGAGCGACGAGGACTTCGACGACGTGATTCCTCTCGCGAAGAGGATGAAACCCACCGTGCCTGCGTCTGCTGGAGAGAGAGAGAGCAGACGGGAGAGCAGGCTGTTGAAGAAGTTGTCAACCGCCGGAGCTTCGAATCCAGCTCCGACCTCCGCTGCAAGTAAACCTAAGCCCACTGCCGGCGCAACCACTGTTACCACACCACCACCGCCACCTCCGGCGAAAACACCAGGCACTGCTCCACCAAAGAAATCGGGGCGCATCAAGCAAGTGGCCCATAAGAAGACGCCAACTAAGAAGCTAGCGAAGACCCCAATTCAATCGCCACCGCCCCCAAACCCTAAGAAAAGTGCCGCTCCTTCCACTGCCAAGAGCAAAGGGAAGAAAAAGGTGGTCGAGGAAGAAACAGTTGAGGACGATGAAGAAGATCCAGTCTTGGCCAAAACTCAGGCCAAGACTGCTAAGGTACACTCTCTTCCTCCCCTGCACACACTCAAAGGCTGGTTGAAATTTGATACACCAGACCTTAAGGCCAAATTGCGTGTTATGCATTCCTGTGATATTCCCGCTTTTGCTAGATTACAGTTTGATTTTCTTGATGAAATGGCATTAGAAAATAAAATTAGGGAATTTGTGTATGCGATTGGATGGGTCCCTTTTATGTCTGTTGAGTGTGATGCCTATACTGAACTGTGCCTTGAGTTTCACACATCTTTCTGGTTTGACGAGGAAACCTTGTATGCTAGGGGTAGAGACAAACCTGATTTTGCTGCGCCTGATGTGATTAATTTCAGATTGTGTGATAAATGGAGTCACTTGTCTGTTGATGCTTTCAACTCGTTGTTAGGATTTGCATATAGTGATGAAGCAATTTTTGACTATCCCACTGATTGGGATAATAATGCTGCTTTTAGAGAGATCACTGGTGATCCAGATGCTAGGTTTGATAGGAACTCTAAGGCACATGCCATTTTGAACCCTGCGCTTAGGATGCTCCATAGAACCTTGTCTATCAACCTTTTGGGGAAGACAAAGGTTTCTGGGAATTTAGCCAAGTCTGAACTGTTTTTGCTTTGGTGCATTTTGCACAAGAAAAATGTCAGCTTAGGCTTATATTTGGTCCAAGTGTTGCATGCCCGTGAGTCTAAAACCAAACTGATTTTTGGGTCTTTGATTACTTGGCTTGCTATTGAAACTGCTAAGCTAGATTTAGCTTCTGCTGATTTGCATAAATCTTGCTCCCCCAAAATACTGGATTTTAGATCCTTCGACCAAATGGGACATTTCCATTTGGAAGGAGAGTTTGTTGCATGAAATACAGGTTTTACACCTGTTGGGGAGCACATTTTCGCGAAGAAAAATGGTGGGAGGTACAAGCTGCGTCCAGTACAAATCCCTGGAGAAGAAGCAGAGAGCAATATTGCCCCGGGTCTTGGCCAAGACGCTGGCCAAGACACCACCATTCCTGATGCTGCAGCTGATCTAGGCCAAGACTTAGGCCAAGATCCCCCTGCCAGTAACATCAACGAGCCTCCAGAGTGGGCCAGAGAATTCCAAGCTCGCCAGCTGCTCATCCTTGAGCAGCAGAAGATCATCCTAGATCGTCTTGGCCAAGACAAGGGCCAAGACCAGACTCAAACATCCACCAGTGCGGCGGTGCCTAGATGGGCCCAAATACTTAATGATCGGCAGGACGTCCTCCTTGAGCAGATGAAGCTCACAAGGACAAACGTCCTCCATGTTTATCAGCACCTCCAAGTCCACCTCAAGTACATCAAGGCTCTATACGACAACTTGAGCTCCGAGAGTGATTCGGAGTCATCTGATGAGGAAGATGAGCCTGCAGCACAGCCCGCCAAGCCACCACATCAGTCCATGCCTCCTCCTGCTCCAAGAGATCCAAAGCCAACGAACCCTCCTGCCCCTGATCTAGGCCAAGCCTCAGGCCAAGATCCCCCGACCCCTGCAACTTGAGTTGCCTCTGCCCCCAGGTCGTTTCTGTCCTTCCTTTTATTTTTCTGTTATGTCTTTTATTTTTTGTCTCTCCACACAATGAGGACATTGTGTCTTTTAAGTGTGGGGAGGGTGATTATATGTCTTGTGTTTTTTGTGAATATCGAATGGTTATTGTGAATATTGAGTCAATTTTGTGTGTTTTAATTTTTTGTTTTCTTTAAGTCAGTTTGTCTAGCTTAAAGTCCGTCAAATTGCATGATTTTTATTGGTATTTTTCTGCATGTTTTGAGTCTGTTTTGTAAGTGCACATCCGAACCCCTGCTTTCTTGCTTAGATTGTTTAGTCTTTTGGTGGGACTGCATGTAGACACTTCTCTAGGGGATACAATGCTTTAGTAACAGGGAAGCGAATGAGCGTAAATGATCAATACCTTAGGGGCATATTATCTAATGTTTCCCAAACATTAACCATCCATATAGTCGTTAGGACACTTAGCTAGAACCTTAACTCTTTTAGGGTGATGGGGTCTTGCTGATTTGAGTGTGTCGTTCTATCTGCTGTAGTGTGAGACAAATAAAGGTGTTAGAACGTCATAGGGCAGACATAGCAAAGGTGGAAGTCCCCGCAGAAAAGGACAAGCTCTGTCTATGTGCCGTGTCTGTAAAAATACATAGGACACTTGATTTGTCAAAGAAAAAAATTGCTAGGACATAAAAGAAAATAAAAGAAGAAAAAGAGAAAAATCTGTCAAAGTGATTTAAATGACACCCGTCTTCAGGCACTTTTGGATAGACGACACTCGGTGGGACTCAAATTTTAGTGAACTCTGTTGCCCTATACCTTATCAATCTACTCTAGTGGGGTGTCTTGATACCATGTGGAAGGTGGATGTTTGGGGTATTGATTATTCCTTGTTATTCTAGCATTGGATATCTTAGTGAAGTGTCTTGGCAGATCCAGTGAAGGAGTAAGCAGTCTGAAATTAAGAAAGTCCGAGGGGTTCAGGGTGTCTGTTTTGTTTTGTTATGTTTTTATTTTTGAGTCTTTGAGTCTGTATGCTTGGGGGCAAGCATAGTTTAAGTGTGGGGAATTTGATTACATTGCATTTCATCATGTTTTATTGTCTATTTACTTATTGTATTGGGCAGTAAAACTACTGATTTATCCTTGTATTTCCCACATCTTAGCAGATCTGGTCTGGAGGCAGCATTTGAGGAATTTGATCCGAAGAGAGCTGGAGGTGTTTACCTGAGTCTAGGCCTAGACTTTGGCCTAGACATGTTCGCATCCGAAGCAGCGCGCCCCAGAATCGTCTTGGCCAAGACTGCGGCCAAGACACTTTCGCGATAAGAGCCTGAAGTGTGGACCTTTTGGACCGCTTCCACATTGGGCCTTACAGTTGGCACGTAGCAGCTGCCCCGCAATTGTAGAGGGATCTGAAGTCAATCTCTTGAAGAATCCCGCCTGGGATCTCCCTCTTATTGTAATTGCGATTTACTTCCTATTTTAGAACAATTTATTGTAGTAATCTTTTAGGAGATTTTCTAGGAATTAGAGTTGGAGTAGGACAGAGGTCTTTAGGGCTATTTAGCCGAACATTATTCACCTCTGTCCGGGATGACGAAGTTACGCAATCCTTCTTCTCCTTTCTCTTTGTTTCGACATTAAAACACTTTGCTCCGGATTTTATTATCTCGGATTTATATTATATATGCAATTAAATATTCTATGTTTTTATCCATGAGTATGAGTAGCTAAACACCCATTCTTGGTAAGGGTTGATGAGCTGAGGTTCTTATGCGATCGTGAGGCCAATTCGCACTTCACAATCTCTTCTTTTGTATTTATTTATTTCTTGAACTTAATCTATCGCTTACTCACTAGAGATAAGGTTTGATCATCCTTGTACCCTAGTAGAGAAGAGTTGCAACCGGTCTAGAAGGAAAGGGAGCACCCGTCGGCTAGACAAAGTAGGTGACTAGTCTCGCGCCAGACTAGAAGAAATAAGTAATCTACGTCAAGACCAGATTGACAACCTAGGGTTTCCATGGGGAAACACCTTGACCTAGGTACTGTCTTCCCCTATACCATTGAGGAAGCGAACAACCATTCAAGACAGCAGTCAAACGGATAAACCCTTTAACCAGCAAGGTGTCCCTTGGCTAGGATTATCAGGAAAGGGAGCACCCGCCAGGTAATTTGAAGAGGAGGGAAGACAGGAGTGAACAAGAGCACCTCCACTCTATAGCAGTACTATGAACGAAGAGATGAATATCCTTGAGTCTATGATCGAAGCATAAGAACGCAAGCTCTCATATCATCCTTACCTGGAATTCCACCTTTACTAGACTTATTCCAATCTTGACCCCAGTCTTGGCCAAGACTTTGGCCAATACTATTTTAAACTATTTTCACTACTTTTTGGTTTGTCTTTAGTTTCAGACTGCACCCAACCAAAACTCAGTGACGAGGAAGTCAACTCAAGAACTACGTTTCCTAGAGGTCTCTATGGACGATCCTCTTACCATCATCTACAAATCCTTGTAGACAGTGATAAGTTGTATTTCTACCCCCAATTCCATAACTATTTCACTACTATATTTGACGTGTTCGACACGCGATCAATGCACAAACGCAAAACTGCAATTATGCATTTACATTTGCTGCTACAATAAACCCCTAAAAAATAATTGCTTCTTATTGTTGTTCTTGTTGCTAGTGAAAATCCTAGTAATGTGGCTGAACCCAGATTTTTTGGAGCAGAAGTGAAACGTGTGCCTTCTAATTTAGAAAAACACACCTTCAAAATCATGATTTCTTCCACAAATCATTTCCCTTATTCTTGTTTTATAGTTCGTCAGGTGCCACGTGTGCTTTCTTTCCAAATTCGGTGCTGGCAATGTCACCCTTGCTTGTATCTGCTGTTTTAGAACTCCTACCTCCACTTCCTTGGCCATGGTTCGCGGAGCCAGCCTCCTCGTCAAAATTTTTGCTCCTTTCAGCATCTTCATCGGCATGATCTTTGTCATCTTCTTCCTTGTCACCCCTACAAAAACATCAGACAGTTACAGATAAGGAAAAGCCTGAAAAGAAAAAACGACAATGTGGAGTATGTCAAATGTTATTCAAACATGATATTAAAAACAAACCATTGCTTCATTCATCTATGTGAAAACCATGAATATGTAACCGTATATTTAAATATCGCATCCAATCCAGTCACATGCATGCACCAACTAACATATGAATCGAAAAATAATTTCAACAGAGCAATGTCAATCATAACTTATTCAGAAATGATTTTATTCAATTCAAATGCCATGACAACAAAAATCAGCACATGTGGATTTATAGACTTTTAACCACCAATAAGAAAGGAGGTTGAATAAGAAACTTACTGCTCCAGCTGACCAATGAATAGACTTGAGTTCATTTCGCTCAAGAATACTTCTGTAGACATTATTAAGGAGCAAAACTTGATAGAAAGAAAACATAAGAGAAAAAGAAATGTATACTTAATTATCAGTCTGTTTAATTAAAGTCAGAAAACATTCCAGTATCGCGCAATTTAAAAAATAATCAGGGTAGTTCATAACTAGAAGAACTCATAATGTTTTGGATACATTTGAACAACACTAATAATGGCGCCAAAAAATCCCAGCAGTGCCATGAGTTCAACCCGATCAGCATTCTTTACAAGGAATTCCTGCACAAGACAGAAGGAAATATAAGTTCTAAAGGAAAAAAATCGCTTTTATAAACTTATTGGGATGCACTGGATGCATGGAGCACTTCTTGGAGTTATCAAGACAATTTTTTTTGGTTATTCTAGCTTAAAGAAAAAAGTTCTCACTCAAACAACGGAACTTTGCAACACAATTTCCATGTCAATATTGACACTTAGCACATCTCATATTGCAACCATTACCCCATTACTAAGTACCTCTTATATTCCTCATTTTAGGAACTGTTGTCTCTAATATCATACTCTGCCTTTACCATAGATAAGATTTTTATCCCTAATGAGAAAAACCTCATTCAACCAACATAAGTCATCCCTCATTACTAACTTTCGACATACCACTAATCTTGCTTGGGTTATCTCCATTTTTCACATGACATCTCACACTTAAGATCCTCTCAGGATCTTTTTCCCTCATGAGAAGTACCTTACTAAACCAACATCTCTAAGTCATCCTCATTGATAATTTTCGACATATCACTAAACTTGCCAAGGGTATCTCTATTTTTCACATGACATCTCACACTTAAGATCCTCTTCTGTATATGAAGGTATGCTTTGTCCATTCCTACTTCCTCCACCCGCATCTCATCCCAATATGATTTCCTAACCCTCTTCTGATAGCACTTTTCAATTTGTTCAAACTCCACTCAAGCATTACCTATGTAACACTACTTCACCACTTAACTTCCCAACCTACCTGGAAAATAGTGGAAAACTAGTTCTTTCCCTAGATATATAGAATAAATAAAAAATATAGAAGTAGACACCTGCAATGCAAGCATACTTGGATAAAGGCATTCTATGCAAATTAGCTTACCTCACTGACATTACTTATAGCATACAGTGTTGCACCAGCAATAACAAGAGCATCCCCTTTATGAGGGTTGCTTCCTCCTGCAAGTGAAAACCACTTATTAGTACAAGAAAAATTACATAAATGAGCTACAGAGTAAAGAATATGAAAATAAGTGGTGAGGCGAAAGAGAAGAACAATTTTATTTCTGTTTTGCAACCATTTGCATCGTTCACAATCGGATGAAGAAGAAAGGGGTATTTTTGGATTTAAGAAAGTTTCATTAACCTTGGCCTCCGCTCCGTGTTTTGGCCAAACCATTGGTTTGAGCCACTGGAGGTAAAGAGATTAGTGGCTTTTGACATGTTTTCTTTGGTTTTTTAAACCAACTTCTTCGGAAGTTGGTTTAAAAAAGGTGTTACCAAACACCTTTTTTGGCTTTCTGATTTGGTAAACCAACTTTCTGGTACCAAACCGGAATGCCAAACACCCACTCTATGGATGAAGTTATGGATTTATTAGGGAGTTTGGATGATGTTTCAGATGCTTCTTATATAAGGCGAAAAATTCAATGATCCATATTATATATTTGTTAAGATGCCATCTCATAAAAGGAATGCTTGATTGAAGAGTTTAAAATAATAAGGGTTGTTTTTATGCTTGGTTAGAGGATTGATAATGGTTTGGTTAACTCTTTAATGTTTTGATAATGCTATTTAATTAACTATATTAGTAGTGATAAATGTATATTAGTAGGAATTTATATGATAAATATTATTTTGAAAATAATTACACTATTTATATTAATAGTATATTTAATTTTAATAAGAGTTTAATAATATGAATGATGTAAAATCATAATATAGACAAGATATATCCATTTAGAAAAAAAAAAGTATTAATTTATTTTTTAAATGATAACTCTTTTTTTCTAATTTTTCTATTTTTCCAATCTAAAAAGGGGAATTTTTTGAAATCACATAAAACACTTTTCTGTTTTCCAATGAAAAAAAAAACAATTTTTTTTTGAAAAACAACCCTTGAACATCTATTGTGTGAAGGGCTCCACCTAACGACCGGAATGGATGGCTGACAAAAGAGTAATGCTAAACAGCTCACCCAGATAGCTCACCGAGATAGCACACCAGGCCAATTAATGGCATTTTTGTAATTTTCGTTAGACGTGGCACAAGCACGATTGGCCTGGTGATAATCTGGTATGCGGGGTGGGGGTTCTTCTGTGATTGCGTTGGGTAGGGTGGATCTGCTTGCGGCGAGGTACCTGAAAAAGCACCGGAGGGGGCCTCCGGTGTAGAGGCTCCGACGGTCAAGTTAGCACGGGGGTAGTGCGAGTAATGAAGGATTTTAGTGAGTAGTGCAGTGTTCAGCTTACCTTCCGTGAGCGGGGAACAGGGGGGTATTTATAGGCTTTTCTCTCTTAAGTCGGTGGGACAAGTGTCGTCAAGGAGCCGAGTCCGCTAACGGGACACGTGTCGCGCCCAGACGCATCGGGTGTCCGTTAGGCCATAAGCTGACCATTGGCCCCGAGAAACGTACTGGCCCGGCTATGATGGGGAGAAAAGTCTATAATGCCCCTGAAGTCTGGTTATGTATTATCATGCATGACGACGACGAGCCCGAGTGTTTACCAAGGGCTTAGTCCGATATCTGCCCGTTGGTTTCTCAGGGCCGTTGGGGCAATCTGCCGTTGGGGGCGGTTGGAGTAAGCCGTTCTGTTGGGGAGCTGTCTCCCGATTGCGGGTGGGACCAGTGGCCTGTCCGACCGTTTGCCTTTTAAGGGGAAATGAGTTGTGAAGTTTTCGGGCCGTTGGTCCTTTCGGGCCGACTGTTGGTAACGTCATGTCTCATTAAGTGCGGGGCAGAGGTAATGATGGTGGGATGCGCGTGCGTGCTTGCGTGGCGCCCGATCATTTCTTCTCGGTTGGATCAAGTTTGAAATTTGAGGAGGGACGTTTGGGCTGGTCGAGGCGGCCTGTCCTTTCGTGAGAAAAAGGTGTTTCCAAGGGTTTCCCTTTCCACGTGTCACTTATCATTTGCGTGGTGCCCTATACAGTGCGCCGCCCTCTTTTCTTTCCAGGGAATTACGAAGCCTGCAAATTTTAAAGAAAAGAAAGGAAAACAGAGACTCTCTTCTTCTTCTTCCTTGCTCATTCTCGATTTCGTGTCCCCTTCTTTCTTATTTTTATTTCATGGCGGCGCTTGTTGCTTCTTCTACCGATATGGACAGGCCTATGTCCGCTGTTGAGGCCAAGATTGCCGTCACCGAATCGGTGATAACCGATCGGGTTGAGTTGGATGCCGAGTTGATAAAGTGCAACGGGATCATGACGGACAAATATACGGCCAAGGTTCCTGGGCCAGAGGTTATATTGAATACTAATTTCGTCAGGAATGACCGGGTGCTGTATACGAAGATTTTTAAGTATGGGTTCCGTCTTGCTGCTCACTCGCTGGTTCGCGAAATGTTGACTGAGTTTGATTTGAACTCGGCGCAGATCCCTCCGAACTCTTGGGCCGGTATCTATGCGTTTATCCGAGTGTGCGTCACCAACGGTATCTCGCAGCCTACCCTTGGGTTTTTGAGGTATTTCTTTCAATTGGGCATCCGAAAGGGTTGGGTTTCCATTTTCCCACGGAAGTCCGATCCTTCGGTTAAGTCTTTTACCATGCATTTCCAGAAGTTCGACTCGTCGATTAAGAACTGGGCGAATTGCTTCTTTGTTCTTGAGATGCCCGAGTCCGCTTGCGTTTGGAGGTCGGGTTTCAATCGGCACGTTACTGATGCCCGATGGGTCAAGCCTCAGCCGGGTGAGCTAACGCTTGAGGAGGTGGCTGCTGTTGAGAAGCTTTTAGTCGCTGTGAAGCAACCGTTCAATACGCGGCTATATGCCATTTGGAGGCCGATAGAGCTATGTGGTATTGGTAAGTTTTTCCTTTGTGATTTCCTTATCTTGTTTATCCGATGGTGTCGTTTATTGTGATGGGATGGCTCTCAATAACGGCTGTGATTGTTTTTGTAGAGACGAAGGACGATGAGGAGGACGTTAGGGAGTCCTCGGCACCTAACAGCGAAAAGGGGCCTTCGGCGTCGGCGGAGCGGGAGGAGAGCCCTGAGGTTTCTCTTCGGAGGCGGAAGAGGGCTACCGGGGAGGCCTCTTCGCATCAAACGGAGGAGCCCCTTGCTAATAAGAGGCCTAAGTCTGCCCGAAAAGGGGTAGTTGCTGCCGTTCCTCCGCTTTCGGTCACTCCTCCTTCGCGGAGTTTGGCCGAGGACGTTAGTCACGGCGTTTTTGACCAGTCGGAGGGGTTTACGGGTGAAAGGGTGCCGGTGGTGGAGGATGTTGGGCCGTCGCTGTCGGATTTTACCGTGATTTTTGCTACTCCCCTTAGGTTCTGCCCTTCCCAGCCATCGGTCACTCCTTTGCCTTTGAAGACTCCGAAGTCCTCTTCTGTTGTGGCCGATAGGATCGCTCGTTTGCTTGAGAAGAAACAGAAGAAAGAGGAGAATCTTTTGCCTGCAACCGCGGAGGTTTTGGGGGCGTCTGCCGAAGGGGGAGGGGACCTTAATCCTATCGTCCTTGGCGCGGACGATGGTCAAGTCTCGGACATTCTCGCGAATACGGATGTGGAGCCGGACCTGCAGGTCAATCCTTTCGACGTTTCATCTCCTGATCCTTTGGCTGGTAGTGGGTCTGGCGCCTGTTGGCCTTCTCCGGACGCTCCTTTATCGGGTGGGGGTGGCGGTACTCGTTCCCTTGGTGACACTGCTTCGGCGCCTCTGCGCCTTCACTATACGCCTGCGCCGCCTCTTGCCGAGATCGCTCTATCGGATGGGTATTTGTAGGGTGCGCAGCCGTTGAATACTGAGGTTCATCTCTCCGCTATGGGGCCCGGTGGACCTGTCACTCATACTTTAGACGTGAGGGGTATGACGCAGCAAGATCTTCCGGCGTTGGGGGTGGCTGATCCTTGCGTTAGGGATCTTCCTCTATCCATCTTTTTCGGGGAGATGGTCGTTCTGAATTATGAGAGGGACCAATTTGGCCGAATGACCCTGGGACGTCAGCACGCCGAAGCCCAGGCCAGTTTGTTTTCTGCCTTCTGCCAATTGCGGTATCTGCAGGAGAATACATCCGATAGGATTCGATCCTTGATGGACGATCTTGGGAAAGAGAGGCAGGATCATGCAAGTACCCGGGCTACCTGTGATCGGATTGAAGCGGACCTTGGAATTCTTCGAGCGGAGGTGGATGGTGCCAAGGCGAAAGCAACCGAGCTTTCGGGTGTCTATGAGCAGTTGGTGGAGGTGAAGGGAGAGAGATGCCGAAAGGGGGCGCTGTGAGGGCCTTGTGCGAAAGAATGAGAGGCTTCAACGGGAGTTGGCTTCGGAAAAGGAGCGGGCTGGGGGGCTTCAGTCAAAGCTGGATGTTGTTCCTCCGAGGATGGTTGCTCTTCGAGACGAGGTCGTTGATGCCATGCTGACGGCCTTCTCCGAGTGTTATGACGGCCCTAATTTTGAGCTGACCAAGGTGTCTGATCGAGCTGATATTCTTATCGCAGCCATAGATGTTGGGCAGCCTGGTGCCGTTGGTGGGTCTGATCAGCCTCCCTTGCCCGATGGTGGGCGCCCATTCAGCCTCCACCGCCAACCGGTTCTTAGCTTTCTTTTGTAGCCTTTGTGATTTTCCGTTTTGTCTGGACAGCGCTCGAATTTTCATTGGTTGTAATAATGACTCTGTTTTCTTTTGCTTGCCTTCCTGCTCTGATGTGAAATGCTGTGGTAATTTTGCCAAGTTTGTGCTGACTGCTCCGTTGGTCTGAGCCTTTCGTGCTTAGGCCAGCTGTGCCTGAAGGTCTAGCTAGCATCGGGGGCTACCCATTGGTCACCCCCGATGGTTGATTTTTTGGCCGTTACGGATATTACCGTTGGGTCCACTTTTTGAGGTGGTGCTTATGTGTTTATAAATGGGGTTTTTCCTCCCTTCTCTCTCAGTTGCCTCCCTTTTTGCTCCTTGTTACTTTTACTTTACTTTCCCTTCTCCTCTTCGGTGATCATGGATGACTTGACCAGGAGTTATCTGTCCACGAAAGTCTGTCGTGTGAAGGGTCGCGTTGTGGGGGACATCTCTGTTGTGAGACGTATGTTGGTGCGGATCTCCGAAGATAGGGCACTTCGTCCCTTGGTGGGCGTCTGACATACTGTGTTGGAAACAGACCATGATGCCCTTACGGCGGCGGCGGTGTCGGCGTCTCATATCCAAGTCATCGTGGCCGCTCTAAAAAATCAGAAGGCTCTGCTGCAGTGTTGTTTAGAGGGGATGAGAGGGGCTGCTTCCGATTTGACCTTAGCTGATGCTGCCATCGGGGGGATTCCTTCTTCGCCTCCTCATGATGATGATGACGAGACTAGTTTCTCTGATTAACTGCCTTTGTTTTTCTCCCTGTAGATGCCGTATGGCCTTATAATAAAGGAGTGTTTGTGTTATTTCCGTTTGAACTTTCCATTGTGTTGAAACCCGTTATGCTTGTATTGTTTCTTTCTAGCCGTTAGTCGTATCGTTGTTCTGACGACTCTCTTTGTCCGATAGCGAGTTCTGCCGATGGTGGATAGTCCCCCCTAGTGTTTTTGCTTAGCCTGTGGTGGTTTTTGAATTTTGCAGCCTTTCCATAAATGATTTTTTTTTTACTTTCCATGCTGATTGCGTCTTTCCCAGGGAGTGTCGCGTGTTCCCTTGGCATCTTTATTGATGGTCGCGTCTTTTTAGGTGCCTTTGTAACCGCGTCATTGATTGTCGGGCCTTCTATAAATAGACTGTCTTGTTTGGTTAGACTAAACCTCTTTTCCTTTTTTCTAGTCTTTCTTGTTTCTTGTCGTTATGGACGAACAAACCCTAGGGCAGTTTTTGTTTTTTCTCTCCAAGGTGAAGAAGAATTCCCTTCGGGATTCTCTTGCCGTCCATGAGATGATTGAAGCCACGGAGGAGGAGATCCGTGGTCTGGAGGGGATTGCGGATCCGTTGCTTGCCAAGAAGGGGCTGGCCACGCCGGAGGATTTCAAGGTGGTGGACACTGTAGGCATCGCCCTTCTCCATGTGGAGGTCTCCCTCAGCATGCTTCGAAGTAAGAAGATTTTCCTCGAGAGCTTTTTGCGTGTTCTGTCGCCCATTCCTGGTGAGATTGGGGATGTTTCTTGCACCCTGCTGGATATTCCCCTTCTCCCTGGTGATGACGAATAGATTGTAGATGCCGTATGGCCTTCCCCCATTTTTTTTATGAATAAAATTGCTTTCTGTTCGGATTTCTGAATAGTGTTGTTGATTGTCATTCGGTTGTTGTAGACCTTTGGTTCGCTGTTAGTTGATGGGGCAGCTCTCTGCGTCCGTCCGTCTGTTTGTGAAAACATTTGTGTACGGGTCTGTGTTAATGCATATCGTGGTCGACGGACCGTCTAGATACGGTCAGCTGACAACGCAAGCTCTCTCCATTCGCCCGTTTACCTTAAAACGGAGATGGGGTGCCAAGTCGCCCGTTTGAGCAAACGGTGAAGGCTATTTGGAATCTTAACGCGTATCGTGGTCGTCGGACCATCTAGATACGGCCAGCTGACAACGCAAGCTCTCTCCATTTGCCCGTTTACCTTTAAACGGAGATGGGATGCCAAGTTGCCCGTTTGAGCAAACGGTGAAGGCTATTTGGAATCTTAACGCGTATCGTGGTCGTCGGACCATCTAGATACGGCCAGCTGACAACACAAGCTCTCTCCATTCGCCCGTTTACCTTTAAACGGGGATGGGATGTGTTGCTGCCCATAGGATGCCATCGGTTACCCCTTTCATAATGCGTGTTTGACACTTGTATTTTTTAACGTGGTTCGGCATTTGAAAAGCCTACGTCCACGGTGCTGTTTATTTATGTAGAGTTGATAAGCAATACACCCGCTCTTGGGTGATATAGCTTTAAGTGGGCTATATTCCAAGAGTTAGGTAGAGGTGTCCCGTTAAGCTCTTCTAGCTGATAGGCACCTTTGCCGATTACTCGGACGACCCTGAAGGGCCCATCCTAGTTGGGGCAGAGCTTTTTTATTATTGGGTCGGTGGCTTCCTTGCTGCACAGTACCAGGTCGTTTGCCTTTAGCAGCCGTTCCTTGACCCTTCGGTTATGATATTTGGCCATTTTCCTCTTGTAGAGTAGTGTTTTTAGCAAGGTTTGCTCTTGCAGCTCTGGCAGTAGGTCGAGCCGTTCCCTTAGTCTGTCTTCGTTTTGCTCCGTATTGAAGTAGTCAATACGAAAGCTGAGGGCCCCGATTTCTACCGGAGTCACGGCCTCGGTGCCGTAAGTTAGGGCTAAGGGCGTTTCTCCCGTGCTGGCCTTGATTGTCATTCGGTAGGCCCACATGACGTATGGTAGCTCATCTGCCCATTTCGTGCGTGCTCCTTCCAAGTTTCTTTTTATTCCGCCCAATATAGTTCTGTTGGTGACTTCCGTTTGACCGCTGGTCTGGGGATGAGCCACGGAGGAGAACCTTTGCTCAATACCGAATTCATCGCAACGGTTTTTGAAGTAACCGCTAGTGAACTGCGTGCCGTTATCGCTGATTAGGACTCTCGGGATCCCGAAGCGTAGGATCACTTGATTTTTGAAGAATTCCCACGTTTTTTCTGCTGTGATTTTTGGGATGGCCTCCGCTTCTGACCACTTGGTGAAGTAGTCCACCGCTAGGATGACGAATTTTAGCTGCGGGTGGGCCTCCGGGAATGGCCCCATGATGTCGATTCCCCACTGAGCAAACGGGCAGGGGCTGACTATTGCTGATATCTCTGTTGCCGGTTGCCTTGGGATTCTTCCAAATTCTTGGCACTTCTGGTAGGTCCTTACGAAGAGGTCGCAGTCCCTTCGGATTGTTGGCCAGTAGAATCCGTTGCGGAGGACCTGTGCTGCCATAGTCCCTCCGGAGGCATGCATGCCGCAGATGCCCTCATGGATTTCCCGTAGGGTGTAGCGCCCTTCTTCCTCCGATAGACACTTGGCTGCTGGATGTGAGAAACATCGACGGATGAGTTCTCCGTCGAACATAGAGCATCTCGCTGCTCGCTTGAGAATTTTCATTTTGGCCAAGGGGTCAATCGGCAAAGTGCTGTGTTTGAGATATTTGATGACGGGCGTGCGCCAGTCGTTTTCATCCTCTTCTATGCATAAGGTGAGTTGTTCCTCCATGAATGAAGGAATTAGGATTTCCTCAATCATAACGTCCTTTGGGATGGCGGCATTAGGGTCTGCGACCAGTTTTGCGATCTCATCGGCTTCGACGTTTTCCTCCCTCGGGATGTGTTTGATGTTTACCCGAATGCCCTGTTCCCCGATAGATGCTAGTTCCTTTCTGGCTTTTGCGAGGTATCGGATCATTGTGGGGTCCCTTGCCTGGGTCTGGCCGTTGACCTGGTCAACTATAAGTTTTGAGTCGCCGTACAACTCTAGATGTGGCTCTTCGGTGTTGTTTTGCTCGCGCGTTGCCGCTAGGTCTTTCCCGATACGTAGGCCAGCTAGAAGCGCCTCGTACTCTGCTGCGTTGTTTGACAACGGCTTTGAAATCCTCAGGGCGTAGCGTAGTTTTAGCCCTTCTGGCCCGGAAGCAATGATGCCTGCCCCGGTCGAGTTAAGGTTTTTGGCCCCGTCGATGAAGATGGCCCATTTGTCTCCCTCTTCGGGGTAAGGTGGGTCCGTGTCTTCAGAGTCAGTTGTTTTCGGTTCAAGGGACGGCTCTCCCGAGAATGTACATTCGGCGATGAAATCGGCCAATGGTTGCGCCTTGATCGATGGCCTCGATTGGTACTGGAGGCCGTGCTGTTCTAGCTCGATGCCCCAAATGACCATTCGGCCTGAAGTTTCCGACTTCTTAAAGATTTTTCGTAGTGGTTGGTCTGTTAGGACAATGACCGAATGCGCTTGGAAGTAGCGCGTCATCTTCTGGGTCGCTTGTATTAGGGCGAGGGCTATCTTCTCCACTCGGCTATATCGCAGCTCAGCGTCTTTTAGAATTTTGCTGATGAAGTATATAGGCTTGTGGATGCCTGCTTCATCCCGCACCAGAACGGCGCTGATTGCCTTGTCGGCTGCCCCGAGGTATAGGAAAAGGACATCCCCCTGTTCTGGCCGTTTGAGCAGCAGGTCGGATGTGAGATAATCTTTCAGATCTGAGAAGGCGTTTTTGCAATCCTTCGTCCATCCGAACAGAGCTTTCTTTCGAATGAGTTTGAAGAAGGGGAGGCATCTCTCGCCTTGCTTGGCGATAAAGCGACTTAAGGCTATCGCTCTACCCGTGAGTCGCTGGACCTCGTTGATATTCCGAGGGGATATCATGTCGTGGGTGGCTTTTAGCTTAACGGGGTTGGGTAAGATTCCCTCTCGGCTAACGACGTACCCCAGGAATTTTCCCGTCTGGAAAGCGAACATGCACTTGTTCGGGTTAAGCTTCATGTCGTATGCGCGCATGGTTTGGAAGGTTTCCGCTAGGTCGATCAGGTGGCTCTCAAAGCTCTTGCTTTTCACCAACATGTCATCGACATATACTTCGAGGTTCCGACCCAGCTGGTCCTTGAAGATTTTGTTGGCCGTTCGCTGGAAGGTTGCCCCTGCGTTTTTCAAGCCGAAGGGCATGGCGCGGTAGTAGTATGTTCCGGTTGGTGTTACGAAAGCCGTTTTCTCCTCATCTTCTACCGCCATCGGGATTTGGTGGTAGCCTGAATTTGCGTCCAGGGAGCTCAGGAATTCGTAACCGGCCGTTCGGTCTACCAACTGCTCGATTTGGGGTAGGGGGAAGCAGTCTTTTGGGCAAGCCTCATTTAGGGAGGTGAAGTCGATGCACATTCTCCACTCTCCGTTTGCTTTGGGGACTACCACAGGGTTGGCCAGCCATGGCGGGTACTGAACTTCTCTGATAAAGTTTGCCCGTAGGAGTCGGGCTACTTCCTTTTCTATGGCGTCAGCCTTTTCTCGGGAGAAGGCTCTGCGCTTCTGTTGCACCGGTTTGGCCTCCGGGTTCACATTTAACTGATGCTCGGCCACTTCCCTGGATATTTCGGGCATGATAGTAGATGTCCACGCGAACTCCCCTTTGCATTTGTTCAGTAATCGGGCCAGCAGTTGTTGTTCCGCTGGATTCAGCCTTTCGCTGATAAGGAAGTGTTCGTCGGGCATCCCTTCAACTGGTGCCGATATCATGTTCTCCAGTGGTTGGGTTCGTCTCTCATCGTCCCCCGCTTCCAGGGGGTCGTTGGCTATACAAACGTAGTCATCGCATGCACCGCCTATCATGGTGAGGTAGCACTCAGCGGCTATCTTCTGGTCGCCTCCGATGGTGACAACGCCGTCCCATGAGGGGAACTTCATCTTTAGGTGCCGTTGGGAGATGACGACCCCGAAAGTGTTCAGGAAGGGGCGTCCAAGGATGGCGTTGTAGGGCAGGTTGAGGTCGATTATCATGAATAGTTGCAGCTCTGACCTTCGTGAGGTATCTTCCCGAAAGCGCACCGATAGGAAGGTGACCCCCACTATTGGAATAGCGATCCCATCAACCCCGATGATGGGTTTCTGGCAGGGCGTTAATTCCGATTCTAGCCTCTTCATGACCTCGTATGCCCCCAGCGAGAGTAGGTTGACAGCGCTTCCGTTGTCCACAAGGGTTCTTCTTACCCCGAAATCTTCAACGAACATTGTGACCACGAGGGCGTCGTTCTGTGGGTATCTTACCCCTCGGCAGTCCTCCTCGGAGAAAGATAACGTCATTCGGTCCAGGAAATCGAAACTGCCATCGTCGACCGTTGGTAGCTCGCGTTTTTGTTTATCGCCCACGGGGGTTTTGGGAGGGTTCGCGGCCCCTCCTGCGATGAAGTTGATCATGTTGTCCCCATTCTTGGACGTTAGCAGTACCTCTCTCCCCTTTGCTCGAGGTATCGAGATGGCGTTCGGGCAGGTGGTGATTTGCCTTTCGTTGCGCCCTGGCCTTGGGGTGGGCGTGTCGTTGGTTGGCTGTGGGCGTGGGTCATACTCCGGTAAGTAACCCCCTTCTATCAGCCGTTCGATGGCCGATTTCAAGGATCGGCATCCTTCGGTGTCGTGACCGATGGCTTTATGAAAGCGGCAATAGAGGCCTCGGTTGCCTCCGATGACGTCGCCGGGTCGGGTGTAAGGGTATCGGATGGGTACGCCCTTGCTCTCAATAACAGCAAGGATTTCCGCGCTCCGTCCTAATGAGAGGCTGGTTTGGTGCGTCGTATACATCTGTCTACCGGGTTGGAGGTTTCTCTCCCTCCCCGTGTGTCTCCTCTGCCGGGACTCGGCTCTTCGGGCCTTATATCCCGTGGCCGGGTATTCCCTCGTGTTCCCGGCTGGGGTGGCTGCTTCTTGTGCCATTGGTAGAGGGGAGAGTTCTCTGCCTTGTCCTCTCAAAAAATCTTCCTCCTCCATCTTGATGTATTTGTTTGCCTTGGCTCTCAAAAGGTCTAGGGTTAGTGGGGGGTCGGTGGTGAGTATGTCTCCCAGTTTGTTATACCCGCAGTTCCTTCTCAATGCCTCTGTTGCAAAGTTGACGGTGGCGTCGGCCGTTTGACCGAGTTCCGCGTTGAATCGCTCTAAGCATGCCTTAAGGGATTCGTCCTATCCCCGGATGACATCAAAGAGTGCAGCGGAGGTTTTCTTTAGAGGAATTGCCGTGCTGAATCGGCTCAGGAATTCTCTCCAATTTTGCGAAGCTGTTGATCGAGCCTGGTGGTAACGCCTCATACCATGTGCTGGCTATCCCGGCCAGGGAGAGTACGAAGATTTGGCATAACGCCTCGTCTCTTGAGGTTTGGAAGGCAACTTCGTTCTTTACCCGCGTTAGGTGGATAACGGAGTTAGTGAGGCCAGCGTAGACGTCCGCTGGTATCTTAGTTCGTCGGTCAACCTTATGCTTACGGACCCGATGGGTCAAAGGGCTTTTCGGATTTCCGTCCCGTTCCTTCCAGCCGCAGGATGACACGGATCGGGGACGTTCTTCCTTCCTGTCAGCAAGGTACCGCTCCTGGTGGTTCTGATGGTGCTCCGGATCCGGCTGTCGTCGGGCTGGGGACCGTTCCCGGCTCCTCCGCCCTTCGCACCCCCCTAGGTTAGACTCTCAAGAGGGCTGATAGGCCGCATGACGTTGGTTGTACGAGTCATATTCGTCGAAGAGGCTGTCAGGATAACATCTCGGCGCAAACGGAGGAACCATTGGTGGCAGGTATTCTTCTGTCGGCCCGGGAGGGTGGGGCACAGGAGTCGCCGGCTGATAGTCAGCAAAGGCATGTGGGCCTGCGGGGAAAGGCTGCGGAACCGGGGGAATAAGGGGTCCCGGGGGGGTTTCGCCTGTTGGGGAATCCCTGCGGCTAGTATGGCCAGGATCTGGCCTATCCTTTGGTGTAGAAGGGCTGCCTCGGAGCGGGGAAGGATGGGGTTGAATGCGCTAACTCTGGGTACCCCCGCTGCGGGGGCGTTGGTCCCCGCGCCGATAAAGGGGTAATTCCATTGATAAGCCGTTGGCGGGGGCGAGTTGTTGGCCTCGAGCCTATCAGCCATCGCTGTCGGTCAACCCACTCCTTGATCAGCAGAAAAATCCAGTCGGCGGCCTAAAGGCGCCGTTGGGGCCCTTGGGGGTGCCTGGTGAATTTCCGACCGTGGTGCACGGGGCGGATTTGTGTAAAAGTCATGGAGAGGTGTCTCAGTTTCCTCGAAGGGCGCAAAGGGTTGGGGGTTCCGGGGGGATGTCATTTGGTAGAGAGTGTTGTTCGGTGTTGGGGTAGGTGGGCCTGGATCTCAAGGTAGACTCACTTAACGATCTCAGACTCTCAACGAGAGCACCAATATGATAATCTGGTATGCGGGGTGGGGGTTCTTCTGTGATTGCGTTGGGTAGGGTGGATCTGTTTGCGGCGAAGTACCTGAAAAAGCACCGGAGGGGGCCTCCGGTGTAGAGACTCCGACGGTCAAGTTAGCACGGGGGTAGTGCGAGTAATGAAGGATTTTAGTGAGTAGTGCAGTGTTCAGCTTACCTCCCGTTAGCGGGGAACGGGGGGTATTTATAGGCTTTTCTCTCTTAAGTCGGTGGGACACGTGTCGTCAAGGAGCCGAGTCCGCTAACGGGACACGTGTCGCGCCCAAACGCATCGGGTGTCCGTTAGGCCATAAGCTGACCGTCGGCCCCGAGAAACGTACTGGCCCGGCTATGATGGGGAGAAAAATCTATAATGTCCCTGAAGTCTGGTTATGTATTATCACCTGGTGTGCTATTTGGGTGAGTTGTTTAGCATTACTCCTAACAAAACCACTAGGGATAAAAGGACAAATGCACAAATATGATAAAAAATTCGCAAAAAGGCCGTACAAATCTTGAAGTGATTGATTGTCTTCATTCTTCGATGTCCTTTTCCTTTTATTTTTTAACAAGACAAACCATTATACAAGACCAGACATTCAAAAAGTAACTCAGCTATTTATTCTCCAACTGTATCATATCCTATGGTTGTTATTCTATGGATGCGTGAAAAGCATCACTTTTGCTAGTTCTAGGGCTTTATCGCGCCCAAACAACTTCTCTACAATGGCGAGGGCAAACTCCATTGATGTTCCAGGTCCTCTACTAGTGATGAGGTTGCCATCAACCAAAACCCTGTTCTCAATTTCACTCTGATCCGACAGCTTGTCACACACTGCAGGAAAAGCTGTTGCTTTTTTACCCTAGACCAAAAGGAAAACAAAATTTGTCACCTCAAAGCATCATGTAGTGACGAGAAATAGCATCCAACAATCACGTCTTACCACAACAACTAACTTTGACAGACTAAATATCACAAACATGTCTAAACTGTCAAGAATGTCACCCTTACAATACTTTAACAATATTCCTCTATCAAGTATGCATTCATAGATATTTCTCAAGCAACAGGAAAAGATATGTGGCATAGATGCAGACGAATGCCGTGCATTCAGAAGGTCTAACTGTTTAGAAGATTGGGATTTCTGAAGCCTCAATATCAGCCAATGGAGATTTTAATCTCGGTTATTTTGAACTTGTTGACCATGAAAATGTGCCTTAGTGGCAACATTATAACCTGAGTAGTAGCAACACCTCCCCCCTTCTAAGTTCTAACAAGGAATTACAAAGGTCCAACTCTCAAACATAAAGATATCAACTCGAACCCTAATATAGCTATAACATGGAATCATTTCTAATTTCTAAATTTACTTTTGAAGTAACCCAGCCAAAATCTAGTTAGGACAACAAACAACTTCCCTTTAGGATTTTTAGTTATTTTACTTCTACAATTATAATTCATACATGCAGCAACAGACATGGCAGTCTGACAAGGAACATCAGGAACAAAAAAGGTGATGTGGCACTTTTTTGGACAGAGAAAAGTGCCTATTAGATCTGATGACACGAATGTCCATAACAAGCAACTGATAAGGACTATAGTACACTTTAGCCAAAGAGAAGGACAAGCGCACATTAATTAACTTCAAAACCAGAGGGGCCAAAATTTTACAGAAAATGTTGAAGGAAAGGTAATAAAAAGCAGATACCTGGAGTAAGCCAAGAGGCTCAAAGACTAAAGCAGGAGATGCACAGATTGCTCCATATGGTCTATTTGATTCCTTCTGCTTATTTAGTATATTTACCAATTTTTCAGACTTTGCGAATGCTTGGGCACCAAGTCCACCCTGAAAAAAATGTACTTAGGTCAACACAGTTTCGATAACAACTCAAGATAAACTTCTTTAAAATCAGTAAGAAAATATACAACTTACGGGCAAGACAATCAGGTCATATGAAAGTTTAGCAGCCTCATCAAGGAGCATATCTGCCTCCAGTTTAACTTTACGGGACGCCAAAATTTCTAACTTGTCCTCCACAGTGGCCACCACTACATTCGCTTTTGCTCGCCTTAGAATATCAATGATCATAACAGCTTCCATTTCCTCTGTGCCATTGGCAACAGGTACCAGAATCTGAACAGAAAGCGAGATATATGCTCATGAATACATGACATATCAAAAGCATTCCACAAACACATTGACCCCAGTGTTTATAAGTGGTGATGTCATAATATTTAGGTCAACAGAAGATCAAACATCACATTTACTGCTACAACAATTTGAAAAGGACGAGCTCATTAACTTCAACAGTTCAAATTAGTAGCTTCACTACAATAAATCAATTGAGACTATCAAATGCTAATTACTTTCTTAACTTCAACACTTTAAAGGAAACTAATAAACTAATTCAAAACTTTACTTGCATAACTCTCATCACAAAACAAAACTGCTGGATGATCACAAGTCATTGAACTGCCAAATCACTACTTTAAGAAGCCAATATTGATTCTTTTGTTTTAGTCAGATTAGAAGTGATGTTGATTATACATGTCCTATTATGCTATAACAGATCATTTAATATCATAGTTAAGTAACCATTTACCATTCTATGACTCAAAGGCGCAACCCAAGGTCAAAGAGTCCAGTCAACATAAAAAAAAATGAAGTCAAGATCAGAATATCAGAATATATCAGAGTGGTGCATGAACATCATCACTGCCCCCCAACAACCTTCAGCCAACAAGACTTATCGCTTTTTTACTTTAAAAAAAATATAGAAAAATAAATGCTTTTGATGTTTTTTTTAACATCCAGTGAGATTGCAATTGTTGAAAAGCAATCAAGTGATAAAGTGCAAATTTATAATAATATATAACAAAAGCTACAAAACAATTAATAATTGTTTAGGAAAAATAAAAATAGAAAGTTATCACCAATAGCAATATAAAGCTTTACTACGCTGTCTGCATCATGACTTGGTGGTATATTGAACCCAAACACTTTTTGATGAAAGAGAGCTATTTTGAAATTTCTTGAGAAAAAAACAAAATAAACAAACAGCAGGAGAGAGGAGCTCAGAATGAAATGGGTTTGAGAGATTGAACAGCACAGATAATATCTATCAGAGTGGGGCATGAAAATATATTCATCAGGACCCCTGCAATCTGCAGCTAACAAGACCAATTCTTGTTAAAAATTAGAAAACGAATCCTTTTGATGCTCTTTTCTCTTTACATTAAAAGCTCAAATACCATAAATTTTGAGTAGAATGGCAAATTATTTGAAAATGAAGTAATTAGTTGATAGGTAAAAACTGGAAAATAAATAGGAACCATCAGGAACTGAAAGTTATTACCATAAGCAAAATAAACGTTGCTGTGCAGTCCGCATCATGGTTTTGGCCAATTGACCCATCACCTGGTTCCTTGTTTTATTACAATAGAAACTAAGAGTTTTGAGAAACGGATGAGATTTGATTGTTTAATTTTTTTTTAAAAAGTAGATAAAAGAGAAACTTTTGGCTGTGAGGTGCATGTGGATGTTTACCAAGAGAAACCTATGCGAATCTTTGACAATAAGATTAGGGGAAAAAATATGTAAGGACACGAAGACAAAACAAAGCAAGTGCGGCATGGTGGGCAAACATACAACGATACATAAACCTAGGTAGGAAAAAAATAAGTCATGATTTTATATACTCAAAAGAATCTTTTTAGCAAAATGACTATCAAGCTATACTAAATTTCGACACCAACTGATGTACGAAACAATGACTGGTCTTGTTTGTGGTCCACACTTCACTTGAACTACCACCTACTGCTTGACAAACTAGCTGATACGCAAATGTAATGCAAGTTTTTAGTAGCGTTACCATCTTTATAGTATATGAAAATAGGTCTCTTGATACTGAGGGATGCATAAGATTCTCCCTCCAGCAGGGAGATTTCTTTCTATGAATGTCAGAGAAAGAAAGAAAGGGAATGATAGCATCTAACGAATTCTGAGGCCAACATGAAAAGAAGTGTGATCTAGAGTTATTTGTTTTGAGTAGTTTTATTCATAAATCAAAGTCCATCTCATCCCACAAGACTGTATATTTAAGAATCCACATCCCGGTTCTAGCAAATCAAATCATGCCGAAACATACAAAAAGATAATAATAACAGAACTAGACTTTCTTAGATTGACATAATGATAAAAAACTGAGAGGGAAATTGAAAAACTCCGCTTCACATGTCCAGAGTATGACAATATAAAATTATGAATTCAATAAAATAGAAGCTAAATTGGAACCTCACCTTTGGAATATCATCAAATGTCCACTTCATCGAATTTAGCTCCTTTATGCTATATTCATCCCCATGATTGGCACGCATCACCTTCATATAAAATAACAGTGATACACTCAATGGAGGAAAATTACCAAACAGATACACAAAACAGAGAGAAAATTCGAAACAGCACAAGCAAGAAACTCAATAAACGATATGCACACTCCGACAAACCATTTCTTATTAAAGATGATTTTCAACAAACGGAAATTAATCCCACAAAGGTAAAAAGTTGGGGTAGATAACTAAGGTCTAATACTAGGAGTCAATGATGTGTATAGACTTCTCTTTTCTCTCCTGTGACAATGCATCACAAAAACCTTAGAAAGTTACACGAGTGAAGTTACCAAAAAATCTATAAAATAGTAGAAAGGAAAGCTCAACCAGATGACAATTCCCATTGCAAAAGTGACCACAAAAAAAAAAAACTAATCTTCATTTCAGGAATTATGATATCAGACACCATTTTTGCTTAACAATATAGAAGTTAATTGAAAATTGTGAAAAACACACTAAATGCAGTCAACCAAAAAGTCCGCAGTATTCGAATCAACGTATCCAGTAATGTTGCAAGAAAAAAGTTAGCACTTGTGTTTTTTCTCATAAATATACGAATATTTCTGTTTTCTTGACTAGCGCGCTACTAGCAATAACTATATTCAAGCATTGGAGATCTTTTAATTTAACATGTAAAAGATGTAAACACAAACTTTCTCTATCTTCGCTGAACTTTTACATAGAACCATTAGATGACTGTCAGGCATATACACATCAAGTAAAACAGAAAGTAGGCCAAAGAGAGATGTACCAAGGGCCCTGAAACCTCATCAGCTTTCTCTTTCCCATACAGTTGCTCAACTAAGGAAACAGCAAATTCCATAGTAGTCCCTGGTCCACGACTCGTCACAACTGTGCCATCCTTCTGCACCCTTGATTCAACAGCAGCCGCTACACCAGAAGACTGTAACTGCTCCATAAAGGCGGGATAACAAGTTGCCTGCCATAAACAACACAATCACAGTTCTGATCACCATACGCAATTTATTCATCAGTAACACAAAGGATCATTCAAATGATGTCATTACTTTCAGTCCCTTCAGCAAACCCCAGGAGCCTAGTGCCACCGCTGGAGAAGCACAGACTGCTGCGTAAAGCTGCCCTTTCTCAGCTTGCTTCTTCACCAAGCCCTCCAAAACTCCGGAATTTTTAAGATTAGTAGCACCTGGTATCCCTCCCTACGCATTCCTCCAGAACAATAACTAACAGCATAACAGAAAAAAACGACGGTGTCGTTTCCATTTCAAAAAGAAAGAGACAGAAAGCTGAAAGCATACCGGTAGCGCGATGAGGTCAAAAACGGAGTCGCTGCAATCAGAAACGAGGGCATCGGCGATGAGCTTGATGCCGTGACAGGCGTCGACGCGGAGCTGGTTCTCGACGGAAGCGACTGTGACGTCAGCGCCGCTCCTTCTGAGCACATCGATGGTTATAACGGCCTCCATGGGCTCCGTTCCATCGGCAATCGGTACCAGAACCTAAACATTACACCAACCGCAAAAGAAAAACATTGACCGTTTCAAATTCGATAGCATTCACAGAAAACGAGAAAACGACGTGTCGCTTTGTCGTTGTGGTAGGTTGTTGATAGTAGTTTTACCTTCTTGGTAGAGGAAGCCATAGCTGCTGCTGAGATTTTGTTGGATTTGACCGAGAAGGAAGAGATGGAGCGAGCGCTGGTGATGGAGTGAAGTGGGTGAAGAAGAGAGTAACGGGTTACGTCGCGTAATAATGACATTTTTGGATTTTGTTTATTTTTTTTATTGTTTTTAGCAAAAGAAAATAAAAATAATTTGGTGTTTAATTTTTGGGAGGTGGCTATCTCACCTCTTGCGGATGTGGCGGAAAGTAAAACTATATACTGTAGTCCTTTTTGGAAGTCCACATGTGCGGCTGCGATCTTCGCATGCCAAAAGATAAACTGAAAAGAGGAACTGGGTCCACCTGCATTTGCTGCTTTTTGTTTTATTTTTTTTTAAACTTCATTTGATTTACGAAATATTATTTTTCTCATTAAACATAGAAAAATTTTATATCACTAATGTCAATAATCTATGAATGTAATAAGAGAATTTTATCAAACTCAATTATACCGTCCGTGAAATAACAAATCTAAATAAATAATAGTATATTATTTTAGTAAAAGAATATTATTTTATTAAATATAAAATATATTTAAAATGTATTCAAACAATTTATAAATTAACATGAATGGTAAAAAAAATTAAAGCAATAATTTTAGAACATTAAAAATAAAGCAATTAGTGACCCATTTAATTCAACCCGCCATAAACGAGTGATATATGAACTGAAGATAAAAATAAATTTTAAAAAAACAATCTGATTAAATGGAAATTCTTAGTGGTATAAAATTATATGAAAAAAAATAAATTTTAACTTGGAGTATAAAATAAAATTGAGAAAAATAGATTAATTGGGAGTTAACTTTCAAACTTTTACAAATAATTTATTTAATGATTGTTTCTTGAGAAATTTAGACAATAGTTTAACATTAAAGGACATATTTGAGTCGAGGAGATTGCTGATCGATTTGATGTCATAAAAAGACAAAGTTTCAGAACTATCAAAACACGTCAAAAAAATTACAATCCAACTTAAAAAAAAGTTACGGATTAATCTAAGAAAGAATACCTTGATGCAAGGTCACAATCTATGTAAATAAATTTTAGCTCAAGCGCGTTGGACTAAATTTATTAATCACTATTTGGCTAAATTAACTCTAGAAAATTTTATTATACTTCCTCTGTTTTCGAATAATCGTCGCTGGTTATTATTCATGCATGCTTTTCGAGGAAGTCGAATGGCTCACTATTTGACCCAAAATGTTCCGTACGGATTTTTTAGGGTCAAATAGTGAGTCATTCGACCTCCTCAAAACACGTGCATAAATAGTAAAGTGTCAATTATTCGAAAACGGAGGGAGTATATGGTACTAAACAACCACCAACTCATTTTCCATTTGTAACGTTACACAAATGGAAAACACTAGACATTATCCATAAACAGTTAATCACCCATTTTGAATAATATGTACATTATTATAAAAAATAAAAAACATAAAACCTCAATTTGAAGGGTTTTTGGCTGTTGGAAATATTAAACTAATTTTTAAAAAACACAAGACGCAAAGAGACAAACCCAAAAGTGGTCAGTTTTTTTAGACAGTAGAGAGAGAGAGAGAGAGAGAGGAGGAGCACAGAGGAGTGAGTAGTAGAGAGTGGTCTGTTCATCAGGAGGGAGGACACACTATGCGGGTTTTTCAAGGCTACAGCAACGCCTCTCTCCTTTTTCTCATTTCTTGAAACCTTTTTTAGATTAGATGATCAAAAACACCAAAAACCCATTTTCTTTGCTCTGCTCTCTCTCTTTCTCTGCTCGCAACGCATCTCTCCTTCTCGCCTTCCATCGCCGAATTCAGCGGAATTTATGTGATGAAATCCTTCTTATTTTGATCACCATTGGCATTGTTGAGGTGGGCTCATCTTTCTTTTGTTCTTTTTGTTTTCAGTGGATTGTTCGATTGAAATGTGGGTTCTTAGATAATTGATATGGGTGCTGTTTTTATGCGGAATTATGAATGGCTAAGTAATTAGAATGCGGGTTCTTAAATAATTTGAATGTGGGTTCTTAGATAATTTGAATGTGGGTTCGATTGTAACTCTAAATTGCTGAACTGAAATTGACAGAGATGTTGATGGCACTGTTTTTTTCTCTTTTTCTACTGATATAGTCTTCCTACCTTTTCCTCTTATAGTCAATGCAAATGGGTTATGTTATACTCCACAAATCATACAGTGTTTCTCTCTTTGGTATCTCCTTTTTGAGGAAATCTAACCTTTTAATTTTCTTCTGGGGAGAAAATCTAACCCTTCATGTCATTCCTTCTTGAAATAGTTTCCTTTTCTTGTGTCAATTACTCGATTTTCCTGTCCAAGTGAAAGCTTTTGGTTGTGGGTTTAGATAATGACCAGGTACACAGGTGCTAATGTGCATTCATTTATTGAGTTACATAATGTGGGCTGTTAACAATTTTCTTTTTCTTTTCTAGGTTGTGTAGCAAATGTTGGGTGATTGCATTTACTTCCAAGTTAAGGGAGAGAATACCCCTTTACATTTAATAAGCTTACTTTGTTTCTCTAGATACTGATATGGGGAAGGTTGAAGATGAGGTCTGCATGAGGCTGTAGTCATATTCCGCTTAAGAATGGAGGACTCGCGTGATGATGGCTTTGAGGGATCACATCATGAGCACCTTGTTTTTTCAGAGGTTTTCTATGGAAAAACAATTGCTGCCACAGACAAAGGGCCTCTTGTTAAGGGAGTAATTAACTTCAAGGATGTGGACAGTAAGACTGGAGATGTGCCACCATGTTCAAACAGTGCAAACTCTGCTGTGACAAGTCAGGGTTCCCCTGTAAGCTTGATGGGGGAGGAGTATGAAACGAAAGAGAATTCTGGAGGGGCCTCTGCTTCAGGTTGTTTTCCTGAAACATTTGCATTGGCAGATGGTGATGACCATAAAAAGTGTGTCAAGAGAATGAAGTTTTCAGCTGAACCTGATATATCACCTGTTGTGGCTCCACCTACAGTTCCTAAAGAGATTGTCATGGGTACTTCTGCTGCAGATATGGATTTTGTTAGCCAAACAGTGACACTACATTTGGTTGAAACGTCCTTTCAGGGTGTTACTTCTAGTTGCTATCTGTTAGACAAACAAGTGTATAATGACATAGGAGGTGATGCACATGACCGGGAGGCTCCAAAGTACATATTGCCTAATGCAAGTGGACATCTTGGGAAAGAGGTGGTTGTTGGCAAACCTGCTGCTTCTCCTGTTTCGCAAGAGAGCTTTGAGACCAAGGTTTTGCTTGCAAGTCCTTCATTAGATGTCTTAGGGAAGTTTGGGTCTCCCCTACATGCTGAGGAAAGTGAAAAGGAATTTGATTCACTAGTGCTGGATGCATCTAATAGGTCGAATACAGATTCTAAGAAGGATCCTCGCCCTTTTCTCCAAAGCCCTATTATTCGCATACTTTTGGCTATGGGTTGGAACATTGAAAGGCGTAAAAGGCCTAGTCGGAAATATATGGATACTGTTTATCAATCACCAGAGGGGAGGCTGTTCCGTGATTTCCCTAAGGTTTGGAGATTGTGTGGTCAAAATTTGTTTGCAGATAGGTGCAGTCTGGCTCAGGAGAACAATGTTAAGGAATGGGCTGATATCAATGACTTTTGGTCTGATCTTTTAGATGTATTGATGAGCATTGAGAAAGAAAAGGAACATTCAGATCATGCTGATGCTTTGGCTCATCAATGGAGTCATTTAGATCCCTTTGTTAAAGTTGTGTTTATTGATAGGAAGGTCGGTTCACTGAGAAAGGGTTATCATATTAAAGCTACAGAAAGCTCATTGACCGATGAGAATGAGAAAAATGATGGTACCGTGGCATTGAAAAATGACAATGGTGAAGGTAACCTGTCTTCTGAGACAAATTTGTTAGCTTGTGATCCTGCTAAAAGTACATCAACAATTTGTGAGGGAAGCTACCAGGCTGCTGATGGGCAGTCTGGTGCCGGGGGATCCTTTGAATATGGTGGTCAGATGAATAATGTGGAGAAATGCCCGACTGGTGTATCTATTCATGCTATTTACAGAGAAGAAACTGCCCTTGGGGTAGGAAGTCAAACTTGCAATATCTGTAAGGACAAGACCAGGAGTCTGGATTCGACTCCATCACTTGCTTGTGGATCAGATGGAACTTGTGTCCAGCTGTGTAGTTGCCAGCATAATGTTCCTGTAGTTGCTGTGAATGCTAACAGTAATGGGGGGCCTGACTCAGTTTCCCCTCATCAAGATAGTAACTTGGTTGATCTAGATGACGGCACTGGTCACGAGGACTTTAACCATGATGAGCCAACCTCTACTCAGTTTGTCACTACAGAAATCCTGAAGCACCCTCAACCCAGTGACGAGGAGCAATGTATTCAAGCTTCAAAGTGCCAAATGAAGGATAAAGCTGATGTTGGTTTAAAAAAGGAGATGCGGAGAAAGTCCAAAAAAATATCAGAAATTAGATCATCCATGTTGTCCCAAAATGAACTCCTTGTTGAGGAGAAACTTGCTGTAAACTTGAGCAATAAAAAGAGCTGTAAAAAGTCCTCACCTCATAGCAGTGGTTCCAAATTTAAGAAGATGCATAGTAGTGGTGATAGTTCCAAAAATGGTAAAAAGAAACCTACTAAATGCCTGATAAAGGATGACGATTTGTTGGTTTCGGCCATCATTAGAAAAAAAGATTTCCTGTCAGGTGGGACCAGATCTGTCTCAAAAAAGAAAGTCTCCAAGGTAAAAGTTCAGAAAACACGCAAATACCAAAAAGGCCGCTGTAGGCTGCTCCCAAGAAATTTAGGAAAATTGGGGAAGCATTACATTGGTAGTAAGTGGGCAATAACAGGTTCTAGATCAGTTTTGTCATGGTTGATCAATGCTGGTGGTATACCTCTGAACGGCGTAATCCAATATCGGAACCCAAAGGACGATGCAGTTATTAAAGATGGTCTGGTCACCAAAGCTGGCATATTGTGCACTTGCTGCAATATGCTGTTTTCAGTTTCTAAATTTAAACATCATGCTGGGTTTAATCTTAGCCGTCCATGTTTAAATCTTGTCATGGATTCTGGTGAGTCCTTTACTCTGTGTCAGTTACAAGCATGGTCAGCTGAATACAAGAGCAGGAAAAGCAGGAGCCCAGTGGTGCGAGATGATGAGGATGATGAGAATGATGATTCATGTGGACTGTGTGGTGAAGGTGGTGAGTTGATATGCTGTGATAACTGCCCCTCTACTTTTCATCAGGCGTGCTTGTCTACTGAGGTTTGCCCTTCTTTATGATGTTTTTCTTAAAAAAGAAACTTAAAATTTCTTTATATTTTCATCCTTGGTTTTTCTACATGCTATTATTAATTTTTTTCGCGGCTACTTTTATCTTGTTTGCGTCTAGTGGACTGTATTGCTAGTAGTTGTGGTGTTTGGTTGATCATGGGTGCCTATAAGCAAGCAGCCTGACTTATAGGCCAGGAAGCACTGGTATGGAAATTTGTGCTGCATCCAAGGCTTTTGGTTGGCAAGTTTTGGTTTGGTTTGCCGGGGAGATTTCTGTTGCCAAAGGGAAATTGTATTTGTTCTGTCATTACATACTTATATGTGCCTGGATATGGAGACACTTTATGATATATTATTACTGTGGCAGTTTTGTCATGCATTTGCCATAGGTTATGGACTGTAAAATATGGTTAATAAGAAATGTATTAGGCACACTGGTGGGCATGTGTTAGTGTGGAATGTCTTAGCAATGTCTTATATGAGCTTTGGCAGTGAAAAAAATAGGGAATAAATGCACGTTCCGTAATATATTTGGTTTTTCTGTATGATTGGGGTCTTAAACTGAAAACAATGAAGGAAAGCATCCATGTCTCCAGCTTACCTAGGTGGGGATCAAAGCTTAGCTAAGTAGATACTTCGCAAGTAGAGTCCAAGGGATGAGAAACTAAAGAACAAAATGTTTGAACAAATTGGAGGACTATTTGTTCTCCTAATCACATTGAGTTTTTTTCTTCATCATATTTCCTTGTGGGCATATATAGTCCATTATCTAAGGCAGATCTTTGTAATTGGAGTTTGTGATTGTTTCTAGACTTGGTTTTTAATCATGCAAATTAATGCAGTAGTTACTGGCTACCATTACCCTAGTAATCATATTGTATTTAGGCTCTTGATTGTGGCCAACATGAGTAGTTATATACTTATCCTTATTAAATGAAAGAAGTTCTAAAGAGACCCACTTAAAGGGAAAAAAGAAAAAAGGAAAAGGGTGGAGGGTCGGGGTAGGGAAGAGATAAACCTTATTTTCAAGAGAGTAAAAATGGCAAGTCCTATGACTGGAACACCTTCAAATTTGAGTTTTTATTCTTGTACACTCCTGTTTATATAAAAATTCTCAAGTCCAATGTTTTCTTCCTTGAGCAATGATCATAGGAAAATTAGTCACGGAGGTGGATTATTGTGGCATGGAAAATTTTAATTTTGCTCTTTACACATGGTCTTACTTTATAAAATGTATATACATGGACCATTGGTTTTTCTAGTGCAAATCTGAGAAGATACATTTTCCTCATTGGAAATAATGTCTTTTGATTCTCTTTTCTTTTCTCCTCTTCCTAAACCAATATCAAGAGCTTAATGGCTTTTCAGGTGACAGAAACCTTATTTTCTTTCTTGTTTTATATGACAAAAGGTTCTACATTTAATCACCATTTCCATACAAATATTTGCTAGCATAACTTTCTAAGGTAACAAGAGTATAGCTGGTGTGCAGAATGTTTTCCAGTCTTTACCTAAACATGTGCGCTAGTGTTGTTCAACTTAACAATAATTGAATTTTCAATTCTATAGAATGCTTCATGGTGTCCTTGTGACAACTGTAAGTGTATGTCTTAATGGGCTTTAGGATTCTTCATATTACAATTGACCAATAATTGCTCTAGTAATGCTTTGTGTTTTTTACTGCAGTTATCAAGTGGGTATTTATTACCTTTCTGATCGTTATCCGTTACCTTTTGTCGGGGTGTGCGGATATTTTTAGTGGAAAAATGTATGCATGTGTAACATGTGTTACAGAGGCACTGCTAGCAAAGGCCTCTTTTAGCTCATGCTGAGCATCATTGCTAGGTAAGGCTTACACTATCCAAGTTCCGTACCTCAAGCATTGACCCACTCAAAAGAATGAGCTTGCTTAGGCTGACATATTGCATCTAAGCATCTCAATAATGCACCAACAAGATTGTAGTATTGTCGAACACATGCCTTCATGCATACAGTTACATATACTCTATGATGGAGTTTATAGGTACATAAAATATACAGCAGAGGTCTACATACAAACAGCATTTCTTTTTGCTCAGTCAATTTTTTGAGACACGGCACAGCTTTTTGGAAGGGCCAATTCTTGAAAAGTCGTTACAACACAGATCTTGCTAATAGGAGTAAATGGAAACTTTAAATTTCTTTCTCAAAGAGGCAGTTTCATGCCAGCTTGACTCCAATTTGTTCTCACACCCGTCCAACAGCCTTGCTCTGAGTTTAGTTTGTGGGCTAACGGGAAATAATTAGGATTTATGAGTCCCTCCTTTTCTGTTCATGTGTCTGTTCCTTGTTTTTTGCTGCGTAGCATCTCGCAACAACTTGTTTAGAGCGTCTATGCCTCTCCATGCTACACAAATAGTTAATTACTTACATTTTGGCCCATTTCCTTCTTTCATCCTTCATTATTGAATCCGGTGGGTGCTCTCTTTTTCGGTTTCACTCACCTCAGATATTTGATGGTTTGTTCTAGGCAAGGGTGGAGGACAGTAGCACGAGTTTATCTGTAACACGGTCCATTTCAGTATGTAGTGCGGGTATATAATATGTCACTTTTGTCAGTACATTGTACAAGGATTAGGCTTAGTTGGCACATTGTTCTGTGTCGTGTTGGGTTGGTCGCTTATGTATGGATGCAGTAGGACTAAGGAAAATAAATAGAGAATCATCTGAATCTGAAAAGAACATAATTATAGAAGTCTTAAATTCCAAATCTTTAACATAATCAATCTTATCAACTTGTCCCATGGTATAAGTGTGTTTTCTTATCTTTTTCCAAAATTCCAAGGACCCTAAAGCTAGGTGATCTAGCCAGTTTTGTTTTGTTTGTTTACTTAATATTAACCTACTTTTTGCATTTATTGCATTTCTCTGGTTGATATGTTCGTGGTTGCTAATTTTTATAATCAAGAATGTAAAAACATCACTATTGGCGTTGAACCATCCTGGACCGAGTATTTGTTTGTTATGCTTCATTTGTTATTTCTCCTAGCTTTATTTAAGATTGCCAAATTCTTGGATATAGAAATTATGGGAATATTTAAGTTCATACTACTTAGAAGCGGTTAGGTGGTGGTAGGTCATACTACCTAGCAGCTCTTTGATTAAAGTCCTACGTCATGAAATGGTCATGCGATATGAAATTAGCTCCTGTTCCCTTCAGGCTAGTAAATATCATGAGGAAGGGTGTATCTTTTATTTATCATTGTTACTATTGTTGGTTTTGTCATAATTTTTGCTGTTGCTTCTATTTTTTTTTATCTAAGTAATTAATGAAATGGGTACAGAAAATGATTTCTTTTCCATAAACTTCTGTATCAAAAGGGCAACTTTACTTTTACATTATACCTTTGGTGTCATGACAGATGCCAGAAATAAATTTACCATTTCCATATTTTGTTTCAGGGCCTCCCCGAAGGAAATTGGTACTGCCCAAACTGCACCTGCCGAATATGCCAAAATTTGGTAATTGACAAAGAGGGTTCGAGTTCCTACGACACATATAAATGCTCACAATGCGAGCACAAATGTAATGTCTTCCTTCCTTTTTCCTGTCTTTGGATTCTTTAATTCCAATCTGAAATTATTTCAGAATCCTTTAGGGTGGCTTAAAATTTCTTGAAGCAATGTAGTGGCTTCAAAATATTGAAGTCAGAACAATGAAGTCAAACTTGATCTTGATCTCTATTTGATCTTTAGTTAAATGAGAAACTGATACTATGCTTTCATTATAGACTGCAATGTCGGAAACCTTTTTAGGATAGGAAAGCATTGGCATTCCAGTGCATGTTTCTAATCTTTCCTATTATAGACTATTTCTGGAAGCTTTCTATAAAAAGATACATTCGACTATTTTTGTAAGAGAATCCATGTATTAAGTTCTAAAAATTGACAAAAATGCAGGTCTGTACACCTACTAATGTTCAATCACTTCCAAATGTGCGCATATCATTATGGTTGGATAAAACCATGTCATAGCCCATTGAAATTTGAGGAAACAAAAATCGTATATTAAGCTTTCCAATATTCGGTATTGGTTTGACTTATATGACCTCGTAAAAGTCACTATAGAGCTTAAGGTTATTAATTAATTCTGTACTCACAAACATTTCACTCTACTTCGACTTTTTGCCAATGGCTACTCTTTTTAAAATTTTCTCAACTGCCTATAAAGTCTAGTGGAACCCATGTGTGTGAAAATTGGCTTACGTAATTCTTGTACATTTTCAAGCTTTTTTTGTTTTTTGATAAGCTACATTTGACAAGTTTTTCCATGAAGAATTTTTTCTTCTTTTCAATAAAATAAAATGAATTGCCGATAAAAGAATGATATCTAATTGAGTAATGTAAATTGCATCATGCAACATGGTATACACACCTAAAACAATTCTCTCACTCCGAATCTAATTTCCTTATCCATCTCTCAAAAATTCTTCATCTTTAGTTGTAGTCTACATTTTAGTTTGATGGGAGGTGACAAAATGGCATTTAATGATTTTATCATTTATCAAAATAATAAAATTAACATGGTTGAGTTTATTTTTACCTATGTTTTAAAAAACATTATGATTATTTTGGTAGTTTTATTTAGTGAAGCTATTTATCTATATTATATCAATCCACTGTAAAAAATAAATTCTTGACATATGGCCTTAAGAGTTCTCTACTTCAAATGCTTGATGCCCCATATCTTTATTTGGCATATTCTTCCTAGCAAGTTACGGTTTTGACTATATGCTGCTATGTTCAAATCATTAGGTAGTCCTCCACATCTTAGGTTATTGTTGATTCTTCCCTTGTGTTGTAAGGGTATATGGGGTTTGTACCCTCCAATCTTCTTTGTCCATGGTCTTTGCCTGTCATTTTTGCCGCTAACTACTGTGTCCTATTTTTTATCAGATCATAGGGCATGCCAGAAAGGAAAAAATACATGCATTGGAATGGTCCCTGATATTTGGTTTTGCAGTGGAAGCTGTCAAGAGGTACTTTAGCTTGGTTTTCAAATTGTCTCGTTTGAAAGGCTTTTAGGAGCATGAAGCTTCTTGCATTAGCCTGTGCTTTTTCTACTTTTTGCATCATGGAGTTGTTGGTTTAAAGTTATATTTATAGTAAATATCTTCATTTCCTATGTTGTTTCTGAAGGCAGTCAATTAAGGGATCTTAATCAATGCACTCTTAATAATGTATTTAACATTCATGGCATAATAAACCATTTGTATTTGACATGTTAGAACACAACAATCTATTCAGCTGTTCCATAAATCAATGTGTTGTTTAGTGTTTGTGTACATATCTCTGTAACTGGTAAAGTTATTGTATGTAACAGTTGACTAGTATTAGTTATTTGCATCTGACTCACGACCTTGGTTTACTGGAATGTGAAGGTTTTTACAAGCCTTCATTCTCATGTTGGGATCACCAATCACATCGCTGATGGCCTTTGCTGGACACTTCTTAGATGCATTCATGAAGACCAAAAGGTTCATTCTGCTCAAAGATTAGCCGTCAAGGCAGAATGCAACACAAAGTTAGCTGTTTCTCTTACTATTATGGAAGAATGCTTTCAATCCATGGTTGACGCAAGAACTGGAATTGACATGATACCCCATCTCTTATACAATTGGGGGTGAGCATTTTGTCTCGTCTTTCTCATCTCTACTGTTTTTTTTGCAAATCATGTGTATGCATGTTTTCTTTTTCTTTTTCTTTGTTTTCCCCTATTTTTTGTGTCTTAGCTTGTTTTAAGACCATAAGAAAATACATTTTACTTAGACAGCCTTAAACTGTCAATATTCTCCATGCTGGTGTTGGTCTATGGTGTAAGGCCTTAAAGACTTTAATGTTGAAGTAAACGCATCAGTGAATTTAAATTTATTTAATATTGAAATGGGAGATGGGTAGTGCAAGCGCTTTACTTTTTGATGGAGCAATTCGTAAATGATCTTAGGAAATTATGGTAGACTACTGTTGGAGAGACTGATCAATCAATAAGGAGGCAGACAATCAGGTGTGATGGAAAGCTGTTAGAGATATTCAGGTTTCTGCACTAGAAATCTGTTAGCCCTCCTTCTATAAGTTTACTGAATGCATCCCATTCGGCCTGATGGAGGAATTTAATTGTTGTTCCAAGAGTGTGTCTATTTTTGCACTCCCATGTACTTGTCATTTTGCATACTAATCTTATAAAGAAGTAAGAGATGTGACAATTGAGAAGGGAAGTGAAGTAGACCCACCTCAACTCCAACTCTTTCCAAACCAGCATCTTTTCATAAATGCCCTTTTGGCTATTTATTTATTTTTTTAATTTATTGTGCTCTTTATTGGGTTGGATATGGGAGAGTGATGCCATAAGAGACTTTTGATAATTCAAGGATTCTGACTCATGAAGAAACAGTTGAGGATTAGTTTCTTTATATATTCTTTCATGTAATAAAGGCCATGTCTTACTTCCCATCACCTGTGACTTTTAACTTTAATAAACAAAGGCTACACAATATTGTTAATGGAACAAGAATGGTGCATACTTTGTGCATGGGGACTTGGTTTCACAGCTAAATACTAAATATGAAACAGTATTAAGTATGGATACATTTTTCAGTAATGCATAGACTCCCAACTTGTGTGTGCTTACAACTTGCCTTAATAGGCAGGCTGCGGGCAGGATGTAGGCTTGTGTCCTGCAAAAAAAATGGAATGATTAGCGAAACTGGTAAAGATGAGCTTGTGATTACATTTTGTTTCTAATGACATTGATGCTCGTGTAGGAGAGCCATTGTGTAAGCTCGTCATCTTTAGGTGGATTAAAAACAGATCTAATGCTTCTGGGTCTGTTTGGAATCCAATGACCTAAACTGCTTCTGGCAAAAGCATATACTTAGATACTTCTGCCAGAAGCAGTTTTTCACCACTGGCTGTGGTGGGAAAAAATAGAAATCAACACCAAACAGTGCAGCAACTTTTTCTTCAAGAAATGCTTTAGATTTGAAATCTTGTTCTTATAAGCTGCCCATTCGTGCATGATTTTCAGGTCAGAATTTGCGCGCCTTAATTTTCATGGCTTTTACACTATGGTATTGGAGAAAGATGACATATTCATATCCGTAGCATCTATCAGGTACTATTAACATTTTCCAATGTGAGATATTACCTTCTTTGCCAATGTTCACTTCTGTAGCATCCATCAGGTTTTATGTAATATTTGGCTATGTGGGAGATTTTCATAGTTCTCTCTGAGTTTGCTCCAACTACTAGTCAATGATAGTTAATTATTGTCTGCCAAAGTGAATTGTCTTGGATTTTTACCGTCAAGTGGTATCCTCAGTTGTTCATTATAATTTCTCCATCAGGCTTGTTTAATGAGTCCTGTAGCATGAACAGCAGTATTATGGAGGAGCAACACAGACTCTTTAGTGTGACCTTCAAAATAGCCATCAAATTTTAATCAGGATAACAGAAGCCTATTTATACTTGTCAGCTCTACTGATGTTATACTTGGATTCTGTACATGTACATTAGATACCTGACTAATAAAGTCAAACGGTTAGCTGCTTGTACATAAATCTGCTCTAGGGCTGTGATCAGATTTTGTGCTACAGTAGCTTAATTAAGACCAGCTACAATTACTTGACATGCCTAATTAAAAGCATATTTAATTTCCTGAGCACACAATATTACTGTATACTGCTTGTGCACTCAAACATCATACCCACCTCTATTGTTTCGGCTTTCCTTAACCCTTTCTTTTGTTTGCTGGTGGTGATTATGGAATGTCATGTTTTTTGTTGATTAACCCAATAGGCTATGTTGCATGTTATGACTGACCACATCAAAGGTTTGATTCTATTTGGTTGTTTTGGATTTGATTTTGGTTCTTTATTACGTTGATGGTGTAGTTTGCATAGCCATCGTTTCATTATACAGTGATGTCTAGAAGAATAAAATTTCTTAACCATCCTGTTACTTTAGTTTCCTACACTTCTTCTAAAAAAATTCTTAACCATCCTGTACTTCACATGCTAATTTCTTTGAAAACGTCTTTGCATTATATCTTCCCTGAATCACATATTCTATCTCCTATTTCTACTTTTTTTATGCTGCAACTAAAAGTTGTTTCCAGGGTGCATGGAGTTCAAGTTGCAGAGATGCCACTGATTGCAACTTGTAGCAAGTATCGTCGCCAGGGAATGTGTCGACGCCTTATGACTGCCATTGAGGAGGTATTCTTTTACAATAAAAGGATGCAAAACTTGTAGTTGTTCCTATAAATAGTATTGATACTTTTTCTCTGAACTTCATAATGACAAGACAGAAGAATGAATGCCAACAGCATTCCTGGCCCTTTTTTGTTTTATTTTCTTCAGAATATTTTGTTATGCTCTCAATAGATTGTAGGACCGCAACTCATTTACTTGCATTTTCTTCTGTAGTGCCTTTTGACAATAATATCCATCCCACTGAATTGGTATAATTTTTTATCCCCAATGTGCATTATTCAACATGATGAAATAAAACGGGTATTATTAAAGTGCTGAAGTCAATTTCCTCTCCTCCGTTGAACTTGATCTGGTTATCTTTTCATCATCATCTATTTGATTTATTTCTTGCTTTACTCTTTCCAGTTAGCTAAGCTCACTTCATGGATTGTGTCTTCTCTTGTGGTTACTTGTTAGTTTGTCATTAGCTCCACTTTCCCTTCTTGCAAGTTCTAGTGCACTTTTGCTTGCTGAGTTTTGAAATGCTCTAATATGAACACCATCTCTGACCTAGTTTCCCATTTTCTTTTATTTTCCTGCACCAGATGCTGATTTCCTTGAAGGTGGAAAAACTTGTTATATCGGCCATCCCAGATTTGGTGGATACATGGGTTGAGGGTTTTGGCTTCATGCCTGTGAGTAATTTTGAGAAACAGAGCCTAAACAAGATCAACTTGATGGTGTGCCCGGGTTCAGTTTTGCTGAAAAAACAAATGTACAAAACAGAAGCGACGGATGCACCATGTGGTAAAGGCTTCTCCATTTTCAGACCCTATGCCATTTGTATTCTATTGTTCCAGAAATTGATATAAATTTCTTTGGTGACAGAAGAAGCAGGTGATGCCATTGGGAAGATTGCTGCTGAGCCAATGCCGCAATCAGACTGAAATGTGCTGAAGTTAATCTTTAAAACTAGGGGCCAAACTAGGTCAGATTTTACTAGACTCAAAAGTTTATGATGAAAGGGAAAGCTTTGATGTCACCAATGGACCACAGCGGCGTGCATAACCTGTGACAGATGAAATTGAGTAAATCGTCTAGAGTAGGGGTGTTTTTTGTCCAATAGGTAGCTTGTTAAAGAATTTATCAAGCCATGCAATGAAATTTTTTGCTCAACTAAGTTGCAGGTGTCGCGAAAGACAAGAAGTTGGTAGTGTAGGAAAGCGGAGGTAGGTTTAGTTGTCAGGATAAGTTTTCAAAGGTGTAGGTCCTGATGCGATCATGCCAAGCATAACATTGAACCATAGCGGAAACCAAGAGTTGCCCAAGCAATCTACCGGAAGCAACCCTCAATCGGGAATCTATCGGGAGACATGCAAGCTATCAGGAGATATGGGCGAGGCCAGCGCCAACCCTAAGTCCTTTGTGCAAGATATCGAAAATCTATCGGGACCTTACCGGTAGAGATGATACCGGGAACTGATAATCGAACAAGCACTTATCCAGAACCTGCAAGAAGGAGTTATCGGGGACAGGGACACGCAAGCACATTAACGGTAACGACCATCTATCGGGACCTTACCCTGGAGATCGGATACCAGGAACTGATAATCAAGTAAGCACTTATGTAGAACCTTCAAGGGAGGGTTACCGGAAGGAATGTTACCGGGAACCGACCACCTAGCAAGTACATTAACGGTAGCAAAGTTACCGGGAATGAAGTTGCCGGGAGTGAAGCTACCGAAAGGCAATTTGAGTGAGCCAAGTTCTGTCGGCATGTCGTTAATCCCCGAACAGATTAGCGAAAATGAGACTTTTAATTATTTAGAAGGGCAAACTTGTCATAAAATGTCATTTTTGTAACTTAGTATAAATAGCTCATTCTTTGTACATTTACAAGAAGCTTTTGAATTGATGAATAATTGTTAAGTTGAGTTTACTCCTCCTTATTCATCCAGGGCTCTTGAGGCTTTTATTATTGGAAATCTACTTGCTTTCTTTTTCATTCCTTATTACTAACTAGCTAAGTCCTAGTATTGTGCTTTACTGTGAGCAGTTGCTATTTATTTTTTCACATTTTCATGAATGTCATTTGTTTTTCTTTGAATGATGCTTTGTGTTTTAATTTGAGTTCTATTGGTTTATAGGTGATGTGTAATTATGTCATGAATCGACCATGTGGTGGATATAAATTCTTCCAGAAGTTCACTCTTCAATGCAAAGCTTGATTTAGAATTTCTGAAATTGCTAGTTTTTAACTGTGTGTATTATAGGTGTATGAGTTTATTGTTCAGAAACTTTATGTATTGAGAAAGCCCAAAACAAATATTCAGATCCTTCAACAAAGTGTTCTTTTTAAGTACAAGTGAGTTATCTTTATTCTTTTCTTACAGCTCTTTAACATTTATTGGGGTGTAGTAAAATAGTTGAATTGTTTATTATCCATTTGCTGAGCATCTTTTATTCTAGATTAAATGGTTCCTAATTTCATTCATGTTATTATAAGAATCTTCCTATGTTGAATTAATTTCTATTTAACTTATACATTGACCATGTAAATATTCAAAAGCAAATGCATTGTCATACCACTTCTTTTTTTAAGGTTGTTAAAGATTTTTTTGTAAAATTTGTATATTGATTTCATACCTTCCGTAGTCAAAGAGATGCAGTGGCTAAAACATTAGTTTTTCAAGAGATGTGGATAAAAGATGGTTGATAGAAGTTATTCTTGTTTCTATATTCTTGGATACAATTAGTTCAACTCTTTTTGTATGACATTTATGATTCCATTTCCAGTTATTTTAGTTACCAAAATAAATAATCACAAACATGAGTTCCTCTTGGATACAATTAGTTCGACTCCTTCTGTGTGTTGTATTGCATGCACTACTCAGAATTGTTGTTCTTAATGTGTGTACTGCTTTATTTACCTGGTATTTCCTTTTGTTGTATATTGTAATATTTTTTTATGACAATCCTTGTACATTTGTTGGTGGTGTTTAGATGGGAGAAAAAGGTGATAATGGAAATGATGACATGAAATTGTCTAATAAGAATGAGTTAGCTTTCTTAGGAATATTATATGATAGAGTAAAGAAGGATCCAAATGGCAGTTCTAGTTTTAAGTCGACAGATTGGCAAGAAATAGATGAAGATATATTTTTACTTTCTGGAGAAAGATATGGTCAACTTAGATTGCAAGGGAAGTTCAATCGATTAAGATAAAGCATTGCCTATTTTCTAAACTATTAGAGCATACTAGAATTACCTACCTATCAAGTTCAAACACTGTGAATGCTCCAAAAGATGTTTGGCAAATATTTTTTAAGGTATATTACACTTTCTTATTAGTTTTTTCATATTAGTACATGGTTTAAATTTCGGTATGTTAATTCTACTTGTTATGTGATTTATTTTACTTGTAGAAATATAAGATTTACAGGACATTCAAAAAGAAAGGATGCTCGAATTATGAGATGCTTGGTCAAATTTTTAACAAATCAACAGCTACCGGGCATCTCCATCATGCTTCCACTCAATTACCCCCCCAACCTCGGATGAGGAGCACCAAAAGGAAGAAGAGTTCCTAAATCACGGTGTTCATGTATTGGAAAGTGAAAAGTCTACTGCTGGGAGCTCAAAGGGAAAACGTGTTGCTGATGAGAATGTTCCAAGGTGTAGGCGTGTTAGGAAACCGGGGTCTAAAAAGTTGGACTCTTGCTTAGAGTTGTTAGCAACATCCTTAAGTGTGAGAGCAAAAAGAGATGTAGCTAAAGCCAAGAGATACAAAGGAGAATGTACAGAACCTACTAGCCCAGTTTCGGATCCATACTCTATCGATGATGTTATGGATTTATTAGGAATTTTGGATGATTTTTTCAGATGCTTCTTATATCAAAGCAGTTAACAAGTTCAACGATCCGTATTATAGAAAAATATTTGTTAAGATGTCATCTCATAGAAGGAATGTTTGGTTAAAGAGTTTAGAATGATTAGGGGTTGTTTTTATGCTTGGTTAGAGGATTGATAATGGTTTGGTTGACTCTTTAATGTTTTGATAATGCTAGTTAATAACTATATTTGTAATGGTAGGAATTTGTTGAGATTGTTTGTTAAATAGTTGTTTCTGAAGTTGTGATACATTAGTTAGAGTAATTACTCATGTGCAATGGCTTGTAGTAATGCATTTGATTATGTTATTATTTTTTGTTCATGTAGGTAATGGCACAAGATTTGATCTACAATTATAATGTCAATGCAAGTGATAGTTTGTCAGATGACGATGATGATGATGGCATTGAAGATACTCTAACCCTTATATTTTTAGTGGAGTATTGACGTGATGTCGAGACACCTCAAAAATAATATTAAAAACCTGCTAACAAATACACAATAAATTGTATACAGTGGCAACAGGGTCGATCTACAGGGACTAGGGATAGACGCTGACTTTTGTGTGTGACAAGGGCAAACAGACCGAAACAGTAACAATTGGGGGGTGGGGGGTTTGAAAGTTATTGATTAATCTAATGTAAACTAGGAAAGTAATGACAAACAGAAATAAAACAAATGAGAAATAAATAGAGAGAGGGGTTCCCAGTAGGAATTTATCTCCGGTTGTATTTGCGGTCAGTTGGTCATCGGTGCAGTGATCTTCTACCCCTAGCTGATAGATGCGTTATGGGGACCAGGTACGTTTAGGTCCCCTACTTTCTTTCGTATGAGAAACTACTCCAAGGTACATTTATGGAGTAGTCTTGACACTTTGCCATCCCCCAAGGTATGTTTATGGGGGCAATACTCAAAGGCTTATGAAGCTGAAGAAAGACGCACTTAGGGCGAGACACTCAGTGCGTTCGAGGCTCTACCCTAATTACTCACTTAACCCAGTCGGATTGGACCAGCGACCTGATGACTCCGATCTGGTTGTCTACTTTACCTTGCAGTCTCACGTTAGTTATTACCATAGAGATGACTTTAATCATCTAGGCCTAGCTACTAGTTGGCTAGACTTGCAAACAACCCTAACAGATTTGACAAGAATTTGTTAAGCAAATAAATATAAACCAGTGATATATTAAACTTCAATTTGACCTCACGACATTCTTAAGCAACCTTCGATGATTCCTACCAAGAACAAAAGATTTAGCTACTCATACTCAAAGTAAAATAAACAAAATAAATAAAAAGAGATTGCATAAAAGAGGGAGAAGAAACGCTGCAAAAGTGCAGCTTAATACCGACCGGAGCTTTATTACAAAACGGGAAAAAAGTCTTAATCATCGCCTAAAAGAGGAGGGGAGGAAGAAGAGATGAAAGAATGGGAGAAACCCTAGAAGGAGCACATCCCCAAAAAGTGGTGGAAGAAGTTCTAAAACCCTAATTAACTAAAAGTATTTATAGAAAATAGAAAATAGAGATCCTAAGTCTAATAGGAGTAATTTCCTAAAATATGAAAATAAAGTCCTAAGTCTAATAGAACTAGGAATGGAAATATATCTTCTACTGAGTTGGGGGAATCATGGGAGTAAAGGACTGAATCCACCGAATTTCTTCTTTTAAAAGTTTCATTTTTCTGCTCGGACTCTGCCGCCACAGCGAACACGCAGTTGCTAAGCCTAGCTGCTCGATTCCGTCCAAAACCTAGTAAATAATGCATCTTTATGGGATTTTCTCTCCAAAAGCCCGAATCTGCAATAAGTAAAGAAATAGAGGCTAATCAGTAGCATGAAGATCCAAAAAGGGCTGAGAAAGGAAGGAAAAATTTGCACAAAAGACATCATATCAAACATCCCCACACTACCTCAATGCTCGCCCTCGAGCATTACACTTAAAAATATCTCATCGTCAGGAACAAACAGCCTCAACCCAATACACATAGAAGGACCACACAAAGCACACATACACCTTAGCCAATCAATACACGATCCTCCTGCCTAGATAAACTCTACATCAATCTTAAGGAATAACGAAACCAGAAGAGAGACTTTCCTACATCAGCTAACTACAAGCAATCCTCACAAGATAAACAGTGTTTGCACTCACGCTCAAAATCAAGGCTAGGTGTTTAACACCCATGAAATGCAAATGATGCAGCACACAGTTTAGTTTCACAATAGCGATCCGAGTTAAAATACACATGCACGGGCAATCAATCAATCAAAAAGACTTTGCAAGGGGGAGAAAAGAAGGGAATGTATGGTGTAGAGATGAGAAGAAAGGAAGAATATAGATGAAAAGGAGAAGAAGAAGAAAGGAGAAGAGAGATGGAGAGTCAAACAGAGTTAGAAGGAGTCCTTAGCTGGAAAACGAAAAGAAGTTGATGAGAAGGCACTCTTCAACCGACAGCAGCAAGGGCTACACGAAGAGAGTGAGTCTGCTGCGGGGGATTTTTCTTCTGTGGTGGTAATGGCAATCTTTTTTTTCTCTTTATGCTTTACTCCATTTCAGTATTATACTCCCATTTTGCTCAAATTTTATTTATGTTTGATTTTTGAATATATATTTTTTTTAAATGATTTGAGCAAAGGGGGCATGTACATTATTTCTTTTTCTTCGTTCTGACTGGAGTAGCAAATATTTCTTTTTTAACAAGCATATCTCAAGGCTCATTCAATTGTCGTTCAAGCAATCATCCCTCATTCTTTCGTTATTCAATCCAGGTATTTATCTTTGTATTTTCCGATGCGTGTCTCCATCCTTTGTTTCCTCCATATATGTTGCTATTTTTCATGTGTTTGTGAGTCACAAACTCTAGAGCTAGATCCTCCAATCCTTTCATACCATTCGGCCTTCATACCGAGGGTGGGATCGTATCAGGTGGTAACAGAGCTCTTGGCGCTCTTGAGTTTATTGTTGTTGAGTCGATTTTTTCTGTCCAAAAATCATCTTGTATTTTTGTTTTCTTGAGTTTGATTTACTTATATTTATTTGAACAAAAGAGAGGGGAAAGAAGATATATACTTATTTAAACAATAGAATGGGTGTATTCTAAACGGTATACCGTTAGTTGGTCCAGCAATTGCTCCAACTATTTTATCTTGAATCAATTTGACAAGAGTGAACCAAAACGATTTTGATTGTTTTTGTATCATTGAATTGTGTAAAGGTGACTGAAATTTTGTGAATATTGTGGTGTAACCAAAGTGTGAATATTCATCCTAACTTCTATTCTTTCAACCCTTAGTTTTCTTGCCTTCCACTCTAGCATTTTTCTTTGAGTATTCAGCCAAAGTTTTTCTTCTTTCTTGGCTGGAAATTGTATGGCTTTGTCTTAGGAGTATCCATACTAAATTTTGTGAATTAATTCCATCATTTCCTATTTTGCGTGTGTCATATCCGAAAGTTGCGCAAACTGTCCAGTATTTTTCAGCAAACTGTTTGGTATTTCTTGTGTTCTTGCTTGTATAAATTCATTGGGATAATCCCTGTGATTGAACTTGAGATTGCTAGCTTGAATAAGGCCAAGACACGGTTCTGTTTGGAGAAGAGTTGAGAGATTTGTGAGTGCAATTTTTACGAGAGCCTAAACACGAGTGTAAACACGTGAGGGAGCGATTGTTTTTAACTAACGTAAATACACACCTATAGTTTGTTCATTTTGCAAGGTACAATAACTTTACGCAATTCTTTGCAAATAAGCTATGACCTAGGTCCCTCCGAACAAGGCCATGGCCATAGCTCCTCTACGAGTGGTCACAACCATCAACACCACAACACTTCTCGCCATCGATAATTTCAACTTCCCATCTTTAGAGGAACCTCCTCTCCGGCAGAATTTATAGAATGAGAGTACCACCTTGTATGAGTGTTCGAATGTCACCATATGTCCGAAAGTAAGAAAGCCAAACTTGCTACCAAGACATTTGACGATAATGCCTATAATTGGTGGTACCATATGAGTTGTGGAAGAGAAAGGAGAGGAGTAGAACCAATCGCTACTTGGGCCAAAATGAGACAAGTGACGCGCAAACGATTTGTCCCCTCACACTATCGATGGAAACTAGAAAGTGATTTGCTTTCTATCCAATAAGGAACTAAATCCATGAAAGATTATTGTGATGAATTTGCTGATTTACTCATCAAGACCAACATTAACGAATCCGATTGTGAGATCATGAGTAGGTTAGAAAGAGGACTAAATAAAAAGATTAGAGATCAGCTTGAACTCTATGAGTTTGCAAGCATATCATCCATGGTCCACTTTGCCTATGAAATTGAAGCTCATGAGTCTTTGATGGAGCAAAATAGTAACTCATCCTGAGGTTGCCCAAGTGAACAAAACTCTCTTTTCGCTACTACATTCGAGTCCAAACCGAAAGTGGTACAACATGTACAAGTCACTCAACAAAAATAGCCCACACCATCTCAATCTTTCGAACCAAATGTGACTAAAAATTGTAAATTAATTGAAGAGAGTGTGGATGTAAATTTTGTAATAATGAGTGAAAAATGTGAGGTTGTGCATGAGGTTGAGAATGAGAGAAAATAGAATGAACAAGAGAAAGAAGAGAGTGAGCGAGAGGTAGAAGAAAAGAGAGAGAGTGAGCAGAGGCGGAGCCTCATAGGGGTGCAACCCCCGCAAACTTTTAAATTCTGACCCAGCCAAGCAGCCCTCCCAAAATTTTAAATTTTGGCCCAGCCCAGCAGCCCCCCCCCCCCCCCTCCAAACTTCCTCATCTCGTCTCTAGGCCTCAATTCTCTATGGCCCAATAATCCACCACCATCCAGATTTTAGGTCTGTTTGCATCAATTCGTCAAATCAGAGCCACAAAATTAAACCTTCAATATCTCCACAGCAGTGCCTTCTCTCCTCTTCTCGCCTCTGGACTAGGCCGCACCATCCGTCACCGCCATCGCTAATGAAAATTATTAAAACCAAGCTTCGGAATAAAATGGAAGATGAATTTCTCGTAGATGACTTGGTGGTTTATATTGAAAAAGAAATTGTCGAGACTTTCAGTTTAGACTCGATATTAGATGGATTTGTTGATTTAAAAGAGCTTCGAGTACAATTCAGGTAATTTAATTAATTATACATTATACATATTAAATTTATTTCTATAATAATTATTGACGAGAATGTTTATATTTTACAAGTAATTTTTTTTAATCTCGCCCCCCAAGCATTGATGGCAGGGTCCGCCACTGAGTGCGAGAGAAAAGAGAATGAGAGAAATGATGAGATTGCTTGTAAAATAAACAAATAATAAACAATTTGATACCTCTCTTATTTGAGTAAACAAATAATAAACAAACAGGAAACAATTTGAGAAAATGTGTAGGGGTAAGAGGGTGGATTGACAACATACTTTGTTCACCTTCTTCCTCTTGAAGACTCAAGAACAAGATAAAGAACAAAAGGATGAACACGAAGAACAACAAGCATGCCATTGAGAGTGAGAAAAATAAACCAAGTGAAAGTGTAGAAAAACTGAGAGAAGAAAGTGAGAAAAAGATACAAGCGGAAGTTGTGAAAGCTATTGATCCAATGAGCATGCCTTTGAGCAATGAGGATCATTTAGTTCATCCTAATATTGATGATTATTTTCCTACTGTTTGTGAGCCTTTCTTGCAGAAAATTCCTATGGATTTTCATGGCCATACACGTTGGAATGTTCCAAGGAAAGAAGGTGGATTCAAACCATCAACCTTAGGAGGCGTAGGAAGCAAGATTGCTCAACAATGGTGCGCTCAAAGGTATGCACCAATTTCTTCTCCAAATGATAAAAAGGTTAGAGCTTACATCTCCTCATGATTCTTATTCACATGATGCAAATTTACAAGATAATTATTTAGCATGTGAAAAAGAACCATTTTTACAGTTCATCAATTACGATCACATCGGGCTTATCTTATATTTAGATTGATTCATTCTTGTAATTACTAACGAATAGATTAATTCTTGTATTACACTATGAATAATGTAATGTACATAGATAGAAATCAGTAGATTAATTTGTGTAATTAATAGTGAAGAATGTAATACATAGATAGAAATTAAGGTTATGGATTCGATGACAAATCCTTTCGAAGGAAAAGGTAATGATACGATCATGTCAAGCATAACCTTGAACCATAGCAGAAACCAAGAGCTGCCCAAGCAACCTTGTTGGATATGTGGAGTCTGATATACCACATCGCTAGCGTAGGGAATGGAGGCCGACCCTTTCCCTATAAATACACTCTCTTGTAATTGTAAAACTAACGAATATTGAGATTAATAATATTTGTGCGGTTTGTGGAGTGCGGCTAGATCGACACCACGCTTTGTTTTATTGTCATTTATTTTCTCAGTCTAGTTTATCTTCGGTCTCCTACTCAGGCGATTCCTAACAACTGGTAGCGGAGCAAGGTTAGCGAGTAGGAGCGATGGCAGACGATGCGAAGATAAGATCGACAAGTTTGATGGTACAGAATTCGGATTCTGGAAGATCTAGATCGAGGATTTGCTGTATCAGAAGAAGCTGCACGAACCGTTAGAGGAGAAAAAACCAAATTCGATGAGTCAAAAAGATTGGGACTTATTGGATAGGCAGGCTCTGGGTGTGATACGGTTGACACTGGCGAAGAACGTTGCTTACAACATCATTGGTGAGAAGACTACACACGGACTGATTAAGGCGTTATCAAATCTGTACAAAAAGCCCTCTACTGCTAATAAGGTATATTTGATTCGTCTATTAGTCAATACGAGGATGAAAGAAGGTGGTTCTGTTGCTGGTCATGTGAATGAATTTAATTCTATACTGTCTAGATTAGTTTCCATTGAGGTTAAATTCGATGATGAAGTACATGCCTTGCTGTTGTTGTCCTTGTTACCTGACAGCTGGTCAAGGTTTATCATAGTAGTTAGCAGTTCGTCTGAGACTACTAAGCTAACGTTCCCAGGAATTCGCGACTCGATTCTTGGAGAAGATATTCGTAGGAGGAATTCTGGGGAATCATCGGGCTCTTTGTTGAGTATGGATGGTAGAGGTAGACAAGTTGGGAAGGGGCAGAATCAAGGGCGTAACAGATCGAAGTCCAGGAAGAGAGGAAAGTCCAAGAATCACAAGGATATTGTGTGTTGGAACTATCAAAAGACTGGTCACTTCAAGAATCAGTGTACGACTCTTGTAGTTCCTAAATCAAAGAAGAATGATGATAACTCAGTTAATACAGTGGAAGAAGTTAGTGATGATGCTCTGATTTGTTGTGTTGAGTGTTCTATTGAATCTTGGGTCATGGATTCTGGTGCATCATTCCATACCACTCCAAGCAAGGATTCAATGTTAAATTTAAGATCTAGAAATTTTGGCAAAGTTCATCTTGCTGATGACAAGACTTTGGACATTACAGGTATGGGAGACATCAAAGTCAAAACCTCTTTTGGAACAATCTGGTTGTTAAAAGATATTAGATACGTTCCTAGACTCAAGAGGATGCTGCTCTCTGTGGGTCAGTTGGATGAGGAAGTGTATCGTGTTATCTTTGGAAACAGACAATGGAAGGTTGTGAAGGGGAATTTGGTTGTCACTCGTGGTGATAAGGTTGGAACTCTTTATACTATGGAACAATCATGTGACGAGGTTAATGCAGTTACTAATGATGTTGGTCCATCGATTCTTTGGCACTAAAGGCTTGGGCATAGGGGTCAGAAGGGTATGAAGCTGCTAGTTTCTAAGGGTAAGATTCCAGAATTGAAGAATGTGGAAGTTGGATTCTGTGAACCATGTGTGTTTGGGAAGCAGAAATGAGTTACTTTTGCAAAATCAGGGAATGCACCCAAGTCTGGAAAGTTAGAGCTAGTTCATACAGATGTGTACAGACCGACTACAGTTGCCTCCTTGGGAGGATCACGCTACTATGTCACTTTCATTGATGATTCCACTAGAAAGTTATGGGTTTATTTTCTGAAAAATAAATCTGAAGTGTTTGAAGCCTTTAAGAAATGGAAAACAGAAGTTGAAAACTAGACAAGGTTGAAGATTAAAAGCTTGAAATCAGATAATGGGCGTGAATACAGCAGTGATGAGTTCAAAGCCTATTGTGTAGAACACAGAATTAGAATGATAAAGACTATTCTTGAGACACCGCAGCAAAATGGAGTTGTAAAGCGAATGAACAAGACTTTGAATGAGAGGGCCAAGAGTATGAGGATACATGCAGGATTGCCAAAAATGTTTTGGGCAGATACAGTTAGTACAACGGCATATCTCATTAACAGAGGACCCTTAGTCCCTTTGGGGTTCAAGATTCTTGAGGAAGAGTGGCAAGAAAAAGAGGTAAATCTCTGACACTTGAGAGTTTTTGGTTGTGTTTCTTATGTGCAGGTTAAAGATTCTGATAGGGATAAGCTTGATCCTAAAGCAAAGAAGATTACTGTTATTGGCTACGGTTTAGATAAGATGGGCTACCGTTTCTAGGATGCGTTGAACAGGAAAGTCATTAGAAGTAGAGATGTCACCTTCAATGAGAATGCAGTGTATAAGGATAAGCTTGTGGTAGATTCTGAAACTACAAAAATAAGACACTAAAGAACAAATTGTGTTGGAAGACATTACAGAGGATATTCTTGCAGGAAACAGTGGGAGTTTGGCAAACGAAGATGTTGAGGAGGTAGTCCCAGTTGCCCCAGATGTTGCAGTAAAAAGATCAAATAGAGTTTCGCGACCGCTACAAAGATACTCTCCTTCAACTTATTACTTGCTTTTGACTGAGGATGGTGAGCCTGAGAGTTATTCGGAGGCAATGTAGATGGATGAGTTAGTTCAGTAGGAGCTAGCCATGAACGAGGAGATGAGTTCGCTTGAGAAGAATAAGACTTGGTCGTTGACTAAGTTACCAGCAGGAAAGAAGGCTTTGCAGAATAAATGGGTGTTCAAGATTAAAGAAGAACTTGATAGCAGCAAGAGATACAAGGCAAGGTTAGTGGTGAAAGGTTTTCAACAGGAAAATGGCATTGACTACAATGAGATTTTTTCTCCGGTTGTCAAGATGACTACTATTAGACTTATTTTGGGTATTGTGGCTGCAGAGGAATTATATCTAGAGCAGCTAGATGTGAAGAACGCGTTCTTACATGGTGATCTTAAGGAGGACATCTACATGATACAGCTAGAGGGATTTCCGGTAGCTGGGAAAGAGGACATGGTTTGCAAGCTGAAAAAGAGCTTGTATGGTTTGAAGCAAGCACCAAGACAACAGTACTTGAAGTTTGACAGCTTTATGATGAGGAGTGGGTACACGAGGTGTACTATGGATCATTGTTGCTACGTTAAGTAATTTGATTCATCTTATATTATATTGTTGTTGTATGTTGATGACATGTTAATCGCAGGATCTGACATGAGGGAAATCAACAAGTTGAAGAGACAGATCTGTCTCTAGATTTTGAGATGAAGGATTTGGGTCCCTTAAAGCAGATACTTGGTATGAGCATCATCAGAGATAGAAGTGAAGGTACTCTAAAACTATCGCAAGAGAAGTACATTGGGAAGGTGTTAAATAAGTTTAACCTCCAAGATGCGAAGATCAGAAGTATGCCTCTGAGAGCCCACTTCAATCTCACAAAGAAGCAGTCACCTCAGACGAATGAAGATAAGAAAGAAATGGCTAATGTACCGTATGCATCTGTTGTTGGCAGTTTGATGTACGCTATGGTGTGCATGAGGCCAGACATTGCTAATGTGGTGGGAGTTGTTAGCAGATTCATGTCTAATCCGGGAAGAGAGCATTGGGAAGCAGTTAAGTGGCTGTTACGCTACTTGAAAGGTACCTCTAAGGTTGCATTATGTTTTCGCAGGAAAGATGTTATCTTGTGTCGCGCCCTGAAAATTAAAAAAAAATCGCGAGTGTGCAACGACCTTGAGACCTTACGATACTCGGCGTAAAAGGACGTCTCGCAACATGCAATGAAGTCGCCACCCTAATTTTGTCGCTAGGTTTAGGGAACCTTAATCGTCATGGCATAAAAAATAAAATAAATAAAAAACTAAAGGCACAAAAAGGGCTTTGAACCCCAGACAAAGGTTCGGGGTCGTATTATGGTCTCGGGAAGGTGTTAGGCACCCGAGACACATCCAAAAATGGTTATCGGTTGATAAGAGAGGTGTTTAAAAGGTGTTTGATAAAATGCGCTTTTGAAAGGGGGTCCTCAGAGGAATCGTCACTTTGGTCTTTTCCATGATCGGGACCGTTCAGGAATAATTAATCGTTGGACGGGGTTACCGTTTTAAAGACCGATTGATTATTCCTGACCATAGCGTGATGGGACTGAATTTTTCGTAAGACCGAATGAGCGCCCTCTATTTCATCATCGGACTATGCATGATTAATTTAATTACTACGTGATTCTATCAGGGATAGCTTAATAGAGTACAAATTAAATGAGAGGTTTTTAAATGATAAAACTGATGTGGGATCGAAGCCACCAAGTACATGCAGTCAATATAGGTGAAAATTTAAAATCATACGAACATGGCATTATAAGCAAGTCTTTAAACAACTTGTTCATGTGGATTGATTTTAATTCTAGCAATTCTATATATGATGCGTATGATTAATATTTACGGAAAGCGTTGAATAAATAAAAGGGAACGAAATGCGTACTTTCGAGCGAAGCTTGAATTTAAAACATACAAAATGAGAGTGTTAGTGATAGCTCGAAAAATAAATAAGCAATTTATGAATGCAAGAATTTAAATAATGACTTGATGCATACGAAAATTTAAATGATGATTTGCCGAGTGCGAGAAATTAAATGATGATAGTTGATAAGTGCGAAAATTTAAATGATGATTTAATGCATACGAGAATTTAAATGCTGATTTGATGCGTGCAGAAATTTTAAATGTTGATTTGATAAGTGCAGAAAATTTAAATGCTGATTTGATAAGTGCGAAAATTAGATGATGGCAATTGATAAGTACGAGAATTTAAATGCTGATTTGACGAAATATTTAAGTGATGATTTGACGAAAAATTAAAGATTTGATATTTGCAGAAATTAAGCAGTTGACGATTTGCAGAAAACTAAATGATGATTTGTGGAAAATAAAATAGTTGATGATTTGCAGAAAATTAAATGATGATATTGTAGAAACAAGTGATATTGTAGAAAACTAAACAAGTGATAATTTGCAGAATTTTAAACAAGTGATAATTTGCAGAATTTTAAACAGTGATAATTTGCAGAATTTTAAACAAGTGATAATTTGCAGAATTTTAAACAGTTGATATGGCAGAAAATTAAATGCGACCGACCATGTAGGCGGTAAATTAAATGATTGAATTTAAATTGCAGAAAGTAAATCGCGAAAAATTAAAGTGCGAGGAATTTAAACAGTTGATAGGTACAAAAAATTAAAGTGACAGTACGAAGAAAAATAATCATACGAAGCATACGAATATTTTTACGAAAAAAGTGCGATCCGAGATCTCGAAAAAATGACAATGGGTTGGGCCCAATTTGGAAAAAAAACAAAGAAACAGGCCAGGAATAGTTCCTGGCCCAAAAAAATCCGTTTTAATGGTGATGGGCCAAGCCCATCACCTTTCTTCTTCCCGCGATGAACAAAGCCCGCATGGCTACTGTTCATCGTCTTCCTCATGTCGCCGGCGCCACTGCCGGCGACGGGGAGCTCCAACCAGGCAGCCAAATCGCCTGGTTCCGAGCTCCGAGGAAATCTCTCTTCCCCAACAAGATGATCATGTAAGAATCAGAGTTTAATATACGTCCGAACATAGTTTAATTTTGAGAAAACGTCAAAAACTGATAATTAACAAAAACCTAAAATTCGCTCTTCTTAACCAACAAATCAATGACTAAAGAGCATGGAAATTATCTATGGCATGTATATGAATTAATGATACGAAAATAAATAATTTATTTGATCAGAAACGCATTAACTAAATTTAAGAAAGAAAATGCATGAAGAAACGAAGAAAAAGCTTGAAAAAGCTTACTGGTAAAGTTTGAACTGTGGCAATCGAAGCTCTATATGAGCTATCAATCAAGAGGAAGAAGAAGCAAGGTTGCTTGGATGTGAATTCGTGTGTTGAAATGTCGAGGGGAGCAACCTTTTTATAGGCTTGAGATCGCGTGGGTGAAGGACGCGGCGGCGCGCGTGGAGGCTGGATTGTCGCGCTGGCGGGGCTAGGGGAGGCGAGGTGGCAGCTACGACGGTTGAGGGGATGGTTGGAAGTGACGGGAAGCGACGGGAGCAGGCTGCTCGGTGGCCTGCTCCGCTGCTGCTCCACGTCCATGGTGTATGCGCACCATACACCTTAAATAGTCAACCGTTGATCTGGTTGACTTTCCTTGGTCAACCAGATCAACGGTTATGATCAAATGGCCCTTTAAGTCTATTTAAATGACCTTGAGCCATTTTCGCAAACAAACGTTTCGAATTTTCGAGCCAAAAGTGTCAGCGCGTAGAGAAAAATAAGGCGAGCTTAACCGCCTACAGCGAATGACGAGAATTTTTCGTTTAACATGTTCATTTTCTCGTTCGGAAACATGAAATGTTCGGACGAAAAATAAATGACGTTATGACAAAAATTACGCGAAACGTTGTTGGTCAGCGTGAATGAAAAAAAGAGTAGGAACTAGTTGATGGAAAACATTCCGAGTTCGAGCTATTATCCGAGCGAACTTACTCGGGTCCAATAAAAGCTCGAACAAAAATAATAATAAAAAATAAAAATGCTAAAAAATGTGATAAATACTAAAAATCCTAAATTTCATGCGATGACCTAAAACGAAGAAATAGCTAGCAAATGACTAACAGATAATTAAAAATGTGATTTTTAAGGCTAAAAATGATAATAATAAGGAAAATACGTGACAAAAAATTTAAAAATGCGATTTCGAATGCTGATGATGATAATGACGATGATAAAATGCGATGAGAATTTTAAAAATGCTAACGACAGTAAATTAATTAAAAATGACATTCAATTAAATAAAATGACAGAAATGCTAAATTCAATTAAAAATTGCGTCAAAATTCGGGTATCAACATCTTGGAAGGATTCTCTTATGCAGATTTAGGTGGTTGCGTGAACACAAGAAAGAGTACTACAGGATATATTTTCACTTTGGGTGGCACAACAGTTAGCTGGATGTCTCGACTTCAAAAGAGTGTTGCTCTTTCAACCACGGAAGCAGAGTACATGGCTATTTCAGAAGCCAGCAAGGAAATGATTTGGTTGAAGAACTTTCTTGAGGAGTTGGGCAAGAAACAGGAAGACAACGTTTTGTACAGCGATAGTCAAAGTGTCATTCATCTTGCGAAGAACCCTGTTTTTCATGCTAGGACAAAACATATTCAGTTGAGATATCACTTTATTAGGGAGTTGATTAGTGATGGTACTTTGTCCTTGAAAATTCTAGGTTCAAGGAATCCAACAGATATGCTGACCAAGTTAGTTACGAAAGAGAAGTTGGAGCTTTGTATAACATCAACTGGCCTTCAGAACTGATTGTTGAGAAGGCTCCGCACATATAGAGTTGCTCAATGTTGTTGAGTTTTACTAGAGTTACATGAGTGAGAGTGGACCTGTGTTCAGTCTCCAAGTGGGAGATTGTTAGGTATGTGGAGTCTGATATACCACATCGCTAGAGTAGGGAATGGAGGTCGACCCTTTCCCTATAAATAGACTCTCTTGTAATTGTAAAACTAACGAATATTGAGATTAATAATATTTGTGCGGTTTGTGGAGTGCGGCTAGACCGATACCACATTAATCCCTTGTCTTGTTTAATTGTCATTTATTTTCTCAGTCTAGGTGATATTCGGTCTCCTACTCAGGCGATTCCTAACAAACCTAGAGCGACCCTCAATCGAAAATCTATCGGGAGACATGCAAGCTATCGGGAGACATGGGCGAGGCCAGCGCCAACCCCAAGTCATTTGTGCAAGATATCAAAAATCTATCGGGAAGCATGCAACCTATCGGGACCTTACCGGTAGAGACGATACCGAGAACCGATAATTAGAAAAGCACTTATCCAGAACCTGTAAGGAGGAGTTACCGGAGACATAAGGTGACGCAAGCACATTAACGGTAATGACCACCTATCAGGACCTTACCGGGAGAGCGGTTACCGGGAACCAATAATCAAGCAAGCACTTAGGTAGAACCTTCAAAGGAGGGTTATCGGAACCGACCACCTAGCAAGTACATTAACGGTAGCAAATTTACCAGGAATAAAGTTGTCGGGAGCGAAGCTACCGGAAGGCGATTTGAGTGAGCCAAGTTCTGCCGGTAACTTTTAATTATTTAGAAGGGCAAACTTGTTATAAAACGTCATTTTTGTAACTTAGTATAAATAGCTCATTCTTTGTACATTTACAATAAGCTTTTGAATTGATGAATAATTGTTAAGTTGAGTTTACTCTTTCTTATTCATTCGGGGATCTTTTGGCTCTTACTTTAGTTTGGATTGTCGTGGTTTGATTCAAGTAAAAAGAACAATAATCTGACTTTGTGTAATTTATTGTTACTTCATATTGTGAGCGATTAAGTGAGTGTTTGAGTGTCCATTTAGTGGACGATTTGTGATTGTTGAGTGTGAGAGCATTCTGCCCGTGTGTTCAAATATTCAACAAGCATATCTCAAGGTTCATTTAATCGTCGTTCAAGCAATCATCCCTCATCCTTCCACTATTCAATCCGGGTATTTATCTTTGTATTTTTCGCTGCGTGTCTCCATCCTTTGTTTCCTCCATATATGTGTTGTTCTCCAGTAAGTGCAGAAGTTAAGCTTCTTGGAGTTTGGTCATCGTCTTTAAAAAGTGTAGAAGTTAGGCAATTCATGTGACATCTGATGATCTCCTCCATGATTCCAACAACTATTGTGTAGCTCTGTAGAAACAAAGGCTATTACTTCACCATCCATAGAAAAACTAAGTGGATCAAAACAATCAATACGGACTCCACTATCCCAAATTCTTACCAATATCGTCCAAGACGATCTCACATAGGGATGGCAATTGGGCGGGTATGGGCGGGTATGAGTAAATACCCAACTCATACCCGTAATTAAATATCCATTATTACCCATACCCAATATGCCCAATACCCAATTGGGTATGTAATGGATATCCAATTACACTTACTTATTTATTATTTCACTTAATAAAACTATTTCACCAATTTTTTTTTTTATAATTAAGTGAAAATTTACTACTTAGATTTGTTTTCACCGTTTTGGCTCTTTTTTACCTTTTTTTTACCATTTTGGCTCATTTTTTACCGTTTTTGCTCGCTTTTCACTATTTTGTCTCATTTTTTACCGTTTTTCTCGTTTTATCTCTTTTTTTTTTACCGTTGTGTCTCGTTTTATATCGTTTTGTCTCATATAAAAAATCCAACGTCACCATCACTAACTCTTCTCCCCATCAAGATCAAGAAGAAGAAGAAGTATATTTTATTTATTGTTTGGACAAATAAATCCCTATATTAATATAACCATTTGTTGGTTATAAACTTATAATGTAATATACTATTTATTTATGGTTCCCCTTCTGTTTTGTTTTAAATGCCAACTGGCAGTCTATACCTAATTTTAATTCAAACACTATAAACTAATGAGCACAGAACTACCGTAGAGTACAAAAACTGCAATCTGGAAATCATTCCAAGATGAACTTATTCAAGGAGAAAGAGGTAAACCCAAGAAAGCTGCAACAATGAAATTTGACAACACTACTGTTTGTGATCGCGAGTAAAGAAGTGTGCAACCAGATGGTTTGGGATACCAACCTTTTGATTTGCATCAGAAAGATACACCAAATGAATTAATCAGATATTGCTTGCAGTTATTGCTAGCATGTATAGTTTTGCATTGTACTTCATACATTAACTTAGTAGAACAAGGAAATTGAGAACAGAAATCATTCTCAACTCCATCCTGCATAACCACATGATAGGCTTACGTGACCTAGCCACAAACAAGCTAAATTCAACTAATGCAAACACTAGTGGTAAGATCACAATAATCCCAGGATACCAAGACATTTCCCCCAACACAGATGAAACCTCTAGAGGATAAAAGAATCCAACACACAGATGAAACCTCTACAGTCTGCACTAAGACCAGAATTAGACACAGATGAAACGTCCCTAGAGGGGAAACAGTCCCCGCCAGTGGAGAGAAACACCTAATCTGTCTAGCACAATATGAAAACATGCTAGGCCAGCGCAAATTCGCATGAAAAAAAATAGAATTATGTTTAACTGTTTAAAACCTCTAAGTTAACTTTTGATTCTATTGACCACTTTCAACCAAAAGAATGAGCAAAGGGTCAATTTGTATATCCAGATACTAAGTGCCTAAGCTACTAACAACGATTTTAAGTACAGCAAAACACCTGCATCATATTTGACTCTCGTAAAAACTACCATGGAAATGACAGCAGGAAATTGAAACAAAAAATATAACAGGCAATGCAGTCTTACTTCACGCAATATCTTATAGTAAACAAGTGACAAATTCACTACAAGATGAGAAAAATGAAGCCATCTTCAATTTGCACTTTGATAATTAGCATAATATTCAATTCAACCATCATTCGCTAAACCCTACGTAATTACACAGAAACAACGCTATATATTGTCATAGCATTCTCAAACTACCAGTATCAATCAACAACTAACTAGCAAGTATAGACACCTGACTGATGTCGTTCTCAACCATAAATAAAAAGATACAATTCAGTGCTAAACCACAAAATAAAATGTAGATAGTAGTGAAAGGTTCGAACACAGGGAGGAAATCTTTGAGTAATTTGTATTTTTCTTGTAAAAACCAAATCGGAACAAGGTTGGGGGGAGTTTTTGTAATTAAAACCAAATTAAAAACAACACTTTGAATGTAAATCAGTAGGTAACAGTAGCATGCACGAATTAGAGCTGGAAATGTGAGTGAAATCAGATATAGAGAGACAATCCTTGGTAGAGATTTAAGCAAGGTGACTATCCTTAGTAATTGATCATTGACAAAACATATTCTGAAATGGATTTATAGAGATGTTATAGGAACAAGAGACACTCTAAATTCCCAGGTTTCCCCCTATACAAGTCGATTAAAAGAGGCCCTCTAATAACGACCCTAACCTTCCTAACAATTTGTCAAGTTGCTGGAAAATTGTAACCATACGGGAAACCCATCCCTAAGCCTAGGGATAGATACGGCACTCAGCCCTGAACCTAGACCCATTCTTTCCTTTCTACCTAGATCCTAAAGACAAGTCTTATGTCAAATATTCACTAGTTGTCTACTCAATCTTCATAAATGCAGGAATCACACTGAACATAAATGAAACTGACATTACCCATTCAAATTAAATCAAGAGTTGATCAAGCTTTTAATTCAACAAGAACAAGTTTTAACAATTAAAGTGAGAAGAAAAGAGATATAAAAACATTCATATTAATTCCAATAAAAGTCTCACAACAACATGGATAGTCAACCTCTAATCTCTACCAAGAATCAGAGGTAATTAGCTACAATACATAATAAAAATTACAAATTAAACTATTGTTCAAAGTAAAACAAATCTGGAAAATGGTGGTGAAGAAGTGCAGCCCGCTCTCCTTGCTGTCCTCGTCTCCTCTCTCTCTCTGTCCGAATGTGATGATGTTCAACCTCTTCCTTGGACGAAAGTCTTCCCCTTCTATAGCTCAGCCATGCCCTCTCACAACTCCCCAAGGAGCAAGCACTCAAGGGACAAACAATGCAAGCATGCGGCTCCAACAACAAGGAAGAGACAAGAATAAATTCTTGTCTAGCACTAAGAGGGATGGAATATATTCCTATGGAGTCTCCAAGGAGTTCTTGAGTCAAAGGAAATAAGGGAACACGAGATAGTGGAGTCAAAAAGCTGTCTAGCATGCTCAGGGGACAAGAAAAGCACTAAGAAATAAATTAATCCTCGGCACGCATAAACATGGGCGGACTGCCCAGAATTTCACCAGATCGCCTGACTCATCCCTAGGCCTAGGGATGAATAAGGGAAAATTTCTGCAATCATCCTCCAAAACGGCCATGATTGGAAAATGCTCTATCTTTCACCAAATCAACTCCTTTTCCTTCCAACTGATCTTTCAAGCCTGAACAAAGGAAAAGGGAAGTAAATGGCCAAAAGAAGCAATCAAATGCTCTCAAAACATAAGATAAAGAGAGCATAAATCATCGAATATAAACAACCAATCAAACCCCCCACACTTGAACCATGCTTGCCCCCAAGCATGAACTCAAGACATAAAGAAACACAAAGAGAACAGACAATCAGACACACAAACACACAAAATACACCCCCTTGATTAGAAAATCCAACACTGGACTGAACTCAAGCAAAAACTTCAAGAATCAACTCCTCCAAGCAATGCTAAACTCCCCCAACATCACAAATGTACAAATATTTATATAGGAGCATAATAGCAAGCTGTCAACCAAGAAATATAATCCTAGAACCTCAAAACCGTCTCCTCCTATGGCTCTAAATCCACACACACTGCTGCTGACACATGCAAGAATTAAAAGAGCACAAACAGTAGTGAAGAACAAAGTTAAAACACATAGTGAGCCAAAGGCTTCTTTATTTTCCTCCACTTCTTTTATTCTATTTTTTTTCTTTGCTGCATTTTTCTCTTCTTCTTCTTTTTTTTCTTTCCTTCTTTCCTTCTTCCGCAATCATCTTTCTTTTTCTTTTCTTTTCAACCTTCCTTCAATCCACACTCCCATTTTTTCTTTTTCTCTTTTTTTTTTTTTTTCTTTTTCGAATTCAAACACATGCACATGCAGACTTTTGGCTCTCCCCATGGTGCTATGATCGGCCCTAAATAAGGGGTTAGCACACGACCGATTGGAAGTTTCTCCAAGCTGGGATGATGGTGCCGAACCACCAACATCGTGCAGTCCAAAGGGTATGAAAAGAGAAGCCACACACAAGAATTTAAAGGGGTACACATGCAAGCAAAAATATAAAAACTGACAGCAGTGATGAGGCAGGGATCCTTATCCCTAGGCCTAGGGATAGGGACGGCAAATTAGTCCTAGCAAAGCATTTCTTAGGACAGCTACACTTATCATACTTCTATTTAAATAAATGCACATATGCAACATAGGAAGTGTTCAGAACTGCTGGGAAGAGTTGATTGGAGAAGTGTTTGCAAGAGTTCAGCCTTGAGATTGATTTCCAAATAAAAGGGGTGTAAGACACACAAGAAAAACTACACAAAAACAGACTGAAAAACAAGAAAAACACATGCACAAGCTACTGAAATAAACATGCAGAAGAAATAGGAAAACTAAAGAAACTAAAAGCAAGCAACTGATCATGCATAAAAATAATTAAAATCACACAATCAAGCACACAAAAACACACAAAATAAAATACGAAAGTGATCCTCCCCCACACTTGAAGGACACATTGTCCTCAATGTGAGAAAGAACAACAACAAACAAAGAAAAACACAAACAAATAAAAACAGAAACGGAAAGAAAAGAGAAGGGAAAAGGAAAATAAAACCCGGGGCAGATGACTCAAGGATTGGGAGAGGCCGGAGCTGGAAGTACACGCTCCAGGGCTGCGAGGATACGCTGCTGGACATCTAGAATGTTGTGCTGAATTCGGTTGTTTTCGCGTTGTTCACGCAGCTGAATCCTGATCAGGTTGTTTTGGTTCCTCAGGAGAACCGACAACTGGGCTGGAATGTGGTCCGTCTCTTGGGCAGTAGTTTCGGCAATGGTGGGTTGCGAGGGACCCGCATCTCTGGCCGTGGGTACTGCGTTAGAAGCAGCAGTGGACTCCGATGAAGGCTGCTCAGAGGGCGCGGAAATTGGCTGGATTTGCATGTCTGTTCCAGCGGAGGGATCGGCTGAAACGGGACTGCCTGGTGCAGTCGGAGGTGGGAGATTGAGATTCAGGTCAGCTGAGCCTTGGGCCCGGCTCGATTGTCCTCGAATAATGGAGGTGGACGGCGCTGCAGCAGCTGGGTTTTTGGACTGAGAAGCCACTGGCTGCGGCGGAGGAAGCGGCGGCGTTTGGGCTGACAAACCTGGCGGCTGGTTTGCTGAGAAGAGATTGTAGCCGCCCCTTTTAGCTTCTGATTTTTTTCTGGGCATGGTCGGATATTTGCTGTTTTGGTTGAGGGAAAACGAAAGGTTTTGGTTTTGGGATTTTGATTTTGGGAGAACGGATGTTTGAGAGAGAGTGGGAATGATAATTTCAGTTTTTTGGTTTATGGAGGTGTTTTGAACGAAAGGGGAAACTGAAATTGAAGAGGGAAATAGTGAGGTGGCTGATTTAGACAGGTGGCATTGGTGATGTGGCTGATTTAAATGAGTTGGCAATTTTGAGTGAGGTGGCAAGCTTGTTGAATTTTTGTGCCTGAAATTCGAAACTGAACCCATCCCTAGGCCTAGGGATAGGTCAGGTTGCTGATCATAATCACACAAGTTGAAATGGTGTGGGCTGACTCCCACATTTCGTTCCAGTTTATAGTCTTGGAAAAGACTAGACACTGCTTGCTTAAGCTGCATTAACATCAGATGGCTGATTCGTGGTGCTCTCCACGATGTGAGATCGAAATCCCTCATAAAATGGCTTCAAACGTTGGCCATTAACCTTGAAAATGGAATTTGTCTTTGGGTCCTCAATATCTATGGCACCATGAGGGTACACTTTAGCAACAATGTAAGGACCAGTCCAGCGGGATTTTAGTTTACCAGCCATGATGCGAAACCTGGAGGTGAAGAGGAGAACTTTTTGGCCAACTCTCAAGGCCTTGGGGTGGATGCGACCATCATGGTACACCTTCGCCTTAGCTTTGACAATGGCTGAATTCTCATAAGCCGAATTCCTCAACTCTTCTAGCTCCTGAATCTGAAGTTTCCTTTGCAAACCAGCTTCATTCATGCTCATGTTGCATTGCTTGATAGCCCAATATGCACGATGTTGCATCTCAACGGGTAAATGACAAGATTTCCCAAAAACCATGCGATAAGGGGTGGTTCCAATTGGAGTTTTGAAAGCTGTTCTATATGCCCACAAGGCATCCTCAAGTCTCTGACTCCAATCTTTCCTCATTGGACCCACTGTTTTCTCCAAGATAGACTTGATCTCTCTATTGGATAATTCAGCCATTCCATTGGTTTGTGGATGGTAGGCAGTAGATACACGATGGGTGATCTTGTACTTTGCAAAGAGGTTTGCAACCACACGATTACAGAAGTGGCTGCCCCTATCACTAATGATGGCTCGGGGGACTCCAAAACGGTTGAGAATGTGCGTCTTCAAGAAGGAAACCACTGTTTTTGCATCATCCGCCCTTGTTGCCTTTGCCTCTACCCACTTTGACAAATAATCCACTGCCAAAATGATGTAAATGTGGCCATTTGAGTTTGGGAAGGGACCCATGAAGTCTATACCCCAAACATCAAATACCTCACAAACAAGAATAGGATTGAGTGGCATTTGATTCTTTGCTGAAATAGTTCCGGTCTTTTGGCAATTTGGGCAAGTTCTGCAGAAGATATATGAGTCCTTGAACAATGTAGGCCAGAAGAAACCAGCCTCCAAGACCTTCCATGACGTCCTCCTCGGGCCAAAGTGTCCTCCACAAGCATAAGAGTGACAATGTTGGAGAATAGATGGAATTTCGGATTCAAGGACACATTTGCGGATGACTTGATCCTTTCCTATGTTCCACAGGTACGGATCATCCCACAGATAGTGTCTCGAGTCCCTCCTGATCTTCTCTCGTTCAGCTGAAGTGCAGTCACCTCTGAATCTACCCGTAGCAAGGAAATTTGCAATTTCAGAATACCAGGGCTCTATCCCTAGGCCTAGGAATAGGTGCTCGTCTGGAAAATTTTCCTTGACAGGTCTGATTTCTTGGTCAGTAAGGAGTCGGCTTAAATGATCAGCCACGAGGTTTTCCTTGCCTTTCTTGTCTCTGATCTCAAGGTTGAACTCCTGTAGAAGGAGTATCCATCGAATGAGCCTAGGCTTTGCCTCCTTCTTCGCCATTAAGTACTTCAAAGCTGCATGGTCAGAAAAAATTATCACTTTAGTACCAAGGAGATATGAACGAAATTTGTCTAAGGCAAACACAATTGCAAATAATTCTTTCTCCGTGGTAGTGTAATTTTTCTGGGCACAATCAAGCATCCTTGATGCGTAGTAAATAACGTGTGGTTCTTTGCCAATTTTTTGTCCAAGAACAGCCCCAACGGCTGTATCACTAGCATCACACATTATCTCAAACGGTCTGGTCCAGTCAGGTGCTCTAATCACAGGTGCAGTCACGAGCTTCTCCTTCAAAAGGTTGAATGCCTTTTTACAAGCTTCATCGAAGTCAAATTCAACATCCTTTTGCAACAACCTACACATAGGCTCCGCAATCTTTGAGAAATCTCTAATAAACCTTCGATAAAAACCTGCAAGGCCTAAGAATGAACGCACATCTCGCACACAAGATGGGTAAGATTGCGATTCAATAATATCTATTTTAGCCTTGTCAACCTCAATGCCTTTTTTAGAAACAACATGGCCTAAAACAATTCCTTGATTTACCATAAAATGGCATTTCTCATAATTTAAAATCAAATTCGTTTCTATACATCTTTGAAGGATTTTTTTCAGATTTTTCAAGCATTCATCAAAAGAGTTTCCATAGACAGTAAAATCGTCCATAAATACCTCTATACCTTTCTCTACATAATCCGAAAAAAATACTCATCATACACCTTTGAAATGTGGCTGGTGCATTACACAATCCGAATGGCATTCTTTGGTATGCAAACGTGCCAAAAGGGCATGTAAAAGTTGTCTTTTCTTGATCCTCCTTTGCCACCGGAATTTGATGGAAACCTGAAAATCCATCAAGAAAACAGTAGTGAGATTTGCTTGCTAATCGTTCTAGCATTTGATCAATAAAAGGGAGAGGAAAATGGTCCTTTCGGGTTGCATTGTTCAATCGCCTATAGTCGATACACACTCTCCATGTATCTTGCTCTCTTTTTTGAACTAACTCTCCTTCCTCATTTGTCACAACAGTGATTCCTGACTTCTTTGGGACCACTTGCACAGGGCTAACCTAAGATGAATCCGAAATGGGGTAGATTACACCAGCTGCAAGGAGTTTTAGGATTTCTTTCTTCACAACTTCCATCATTGGAGGATTGAGCCTCCTCTGTGGTTGCCTTACTGTTTTGGCATCCTCCTCAAGGTGTATTCTGTGGGTACATATTGCTGGAGATATCCCTTTTATGTCTGCTATGGTCCAACCAATAGCTTCCTTGTATTCCTTCAAAAGTTGCACAAGTCTGTCCTCTTCCAACCTTGACAAACTGCTGGAAATAATTACTGGCAGACTCATCCCTAGGCCTAGGAATGAGTACTTCAAATGGTCTGGCAGTTTCTTGAGTTCTAAATCGGGAGCCTGAAAAATTGAAGGTCTGATTTTAGTGATTTTATCTGATATTTCAATTGTGTTCAGAGTACCTTCAGGGACATGAGGTGTTTCCAGCTCCATAACCAAGTCACCAATTTCAGATTTGATGTCAATTTGGTCTTGCAATTTTTCCAATTTCTTCTTGGTTATTCCTTTGCTAAGAACATACTCAAGAGGTTCAATGGAGTTAATATTAGAAACTTCATCAACAAAAGGATCAATTATGTCTATAAAGTTCACAGAATGAACTTCATTTGGATGTTTCATGGCATCATACATATTGAATTTAATTGTTTCACCACAAAATTCAAAAGTCAAACATCCATCATAGACATCAATTTTTGCTCTAGCTGTTCTTAGAAAGGGTCTTCCTAAGATAACATCAGTAGTTTTAAGCACATCCTTATTCTTCATATCAACAATATAGAAATCCACAGGAAACACAAAATCATTTACTTTCACTAGAACATTTTCAAGCAAACCTACTGGATAGATAATGGATCTATCGGCTAGTTGGATTACTACACTTGTTTCCTTAAGAGATCCTATATTCAAAGTTTCAAATATGGACAGAGACATAACATTAATACCAGCACCCAAGTCACACAATGCATCTTCTATCTCTTTATTCCCTATTTTACAAGGTATTGAAAGCGTACCTTGGTCTTTGCATTTTTCGGGAAGTCTTTGTTGAAGCATTGCCGAAACATTTTCACTTAAATTCACCCTTTCAATCCCCTCAAGTTTTTTCTTGTTAGTACATAATTCTTTCAAGAATTTAGCATATTTAGGCACTTGAGAAATTAAATCCAACAAAGGAACATTAATTGCCACTTTTCGAAAAACATCAAGAATTAATTTGTCCTCTTTTTCCTTCTTGGCTTTTAAGGGCCTTTCTGGAAAGGGAAAAGGAATTACCTGAGGTTCTGCAGGTGCAGAGGGTTGCTCAGCTGGTGCAGGCGCTGGTTGTTGCATTTCTGACTGATTTTCGGGCAAAACTTCTGGTTGGATTTCTGGACTGGATTCTGGTTTATCCATCCCTAGGCCTAGGGATGGATGCGGCAGTTCCCTGGGAGGTAAATCTCTCCCACTTCGCAAATGGATTGCATTCAGTCCGTGCCTTGGGTTATCCACGGTGTTTGATGGCAGCTGCCCAGAGGTATTTTGCTGGTTCATTGCAAGTTGTGCCATTTGCTTTTGGAGGTCAGCAATGGTGGATTGGTTTGCTTGCAACATAGATTGGGTTGCTTGCACCGTGGCTTGTAATGGTTGAAGGATTTGCTTGAGAGTTTCTTCGATTGGTACTTGTGGTGGTGCTGGTAGTTGCAGAGGTTGTTGAGGTGGTGGTAACTGAGGTACTTGTGGTTGAGTGGGTGGCTAGTTTGGTTGCTGATTTTGGTAGCTTTGTTGTTGTCTTGGCTTAAAGTTTTTCCACTCAAATGGAGGTTGCTGCTGGTTTGGCCCCCACCCATAGTGAGTGTAATTTTTCCAGCCTTGATTACTGGTGTTGGGGTGCATATTTCCTTGTTGTGGCATGGCAGCATTGACTTGCTCAGGAGGATCGGCTATGAGAGGGCACTCATGAGTCACATGCCCAATTTGACAGCAAACTCCACAAGGAACAACTTGTTGTGGTGGAATTTGCTGAATATGGGCAATTGCAGCTGGAAAATTCTTCATAAATGTGGAGACTTCCTCCATGTGTTTCTCAAGGGTAGCTACACTAATATTGTTGGCTGAAGTGGAACGTTCTTGAGTCCCATTTTGGTGGCAATTATCAGCCAAGGTTTGAATGAGAGCCCTTGCTCTACTTGGGGTCAAATCAAGCAAGGCTCCACCAGCTGCTGAGTCAAGCTTCTCCTTATCTTTAATTCGCATGCCATCATAGAAGTATTGAATGAGAGATTGCTCAGGCACTCCATGGGTTGGACAGACCTCTTGAAGGTCTTTAAATCGTTGGTGATATTCTCCAAAAGACTCGTCACCATGTTGCTGAATTGAGACAAGACTTTTCCTAGCTGCTCCTGCTTTGGTGGCTGACCAATATTTTTTTAGAAACGTAGCAGCCATATCAGCCCAAGAATTAATGGAATTGTAAGGCAAGCTAAAGAACCAATTCTTGGCTGAATCCTCCAAAGACCATGGAAAAGCTCTCAACTTAGCTCTTTCAAGACTCACTCCAGTTGGTTTTAGAGCATCACACTCAAACTGAAATTTTTGGAGGTGTTTGTAAGGATTTTCGGATGCATGTCCTCTGAACTTGCTGAGGTTATGCATGACATTTGACTTCACGGCCCAATCATTTGGTACTGGGCGGTAGTTAATACACAAGAAGGACTCTTGTTCAACTCCTTGATTGAGCTCCCGAAGGGTAGGTTCAGGTGGTGGATTATCCATCTCTGGTGGTGCTGGTTCTGCTTCAGGTTCTGATCCTGAGTCTACACCTAGGCCTAGGGATGGACTCCCCTCAGCTTCTGAATTTGAACCAGAAGATGAGAATTCGTTGAACTTTATAGACATAATTGCGGTTTCAACTCTTGTGATCTCAGGGACGTAAGGTACTGGTTGTGAATTACTGGACCTGGTCATCAACAAGAAAAACGAAAATTAGAACTCGTTACCTCCCCGGCAACGGCGCCAAATTATGACTGATGTCGTTCTCAACCATAAATAAAAAGATACAATTCAGTGCTAAACCACAAAATAAAATGTAGATAGTAGTGAAAGGTTCGAACACAGGGAGGAAATCTTTGAGTAATTTGTATTTTTCTTGTAAAAACCAAATCGGAACAAGGTTGGGGGGAGTTTTTGTAATTAAAACCAAATTAAAAACAACACTTTGAATGTAAATCAGTAGGTAACAGTAGCATGCACGAATTAGAGCTGGAAATGTGAGTGAAATCAGATATAGAGAGAATCCTTGGTAGAGATTTAAGCAAGGTGACTATCCTTAGTAATTGATCATTGACAAAACATATTCTGAAATGGATTTATAGAGATGTTATAGGAACAAGAGACACTCTAAATTCCCAGGTTTCCCCCTATACAAGTCGATTAAAAGAGGCCCTCTAATAACGACCCTAACCTTCCTAACAATTTATCAAGTTGCTGGAAAATTGTAACCATACGGGAAACCCATCCCTAAGCCTAGGGATAGATACGGCACTCAGCCCTGAACCTAGACCCATTCTTTCCTTTCTACCTAGATCCTAAAGACAAGTCTTATGTCAAATATTCACTAGTTGTCTACTCAATCTTCATAAATGCAGGAATCACACTGAACATAAATGAAACTGACATTACCCATTCAAATTAAATCAAGAGTTGATCAAGCTTTTAATTCAACAAGAACAAGTTTTAACAATTAAAGTGAGAAGAAAAGAGATATAAAAACATTCATATTAATTCCAATAAAAGTCTCACAACAACATGGATAGTCAACCTCTAATCTCTACCAAGAATCAGAGGTAATTAGCTACAATACATAATAAAAATTACAAATTAAACTATTGTTCAAAGTAAAACAAATCTGGAAAATGGTGGTGAAGAAGTGCAGCCCGCTCTCCTTGCTGTCCTCGTCTCCTCTCTCTCTCTGTCCGAATGTGATGATGTTCAACCTCTTCCTTGGACGAAAGTCTTCCCCTTCTATAGCTCAGCCATGCCCTCTCACAACTCCCCAAGGAGCAAGCACTCAAGGGACAAACAATGCAAGCATGCGGCTCCAACAACAAGGAAGAGACAAGAATAAATTCTTGTCTAGCACTAAGAGGGATGGAATATATTCCTATGGAGTCTCCAAGGAGTTCTTGAGTCAAAGGAAATAAGGGAACACGAGATAGTGGAGTCAAAAAGCTGTCTAGCATGCTCAGGGGACAAGAAAAGCACTAAGAAATAAATTAATCCTCGGCACGCATAAACATGGGCGGACTGCCCAGAATTTCACCAGATCGCCTGACTCATCCCTAGGCCTAGGGATGAATAAGGGAAAATTTCTGCAATCATCCTCCAAAACGGCCATAATTGGAAAATGCTCTATCTTTCACCAAATCAACTCCTTTTCCTTCCAACTGATCTTTCAAGCCTGAACAAAGGAAAAGGGAAGTAAATGGCCAAAAGAAGCAATCAAATGCTCTCAAAACATAAGATAAAGAGAGCATAAACCATCGAATATAAACAACCAATCAACACCCATCCTTACTCCTTGGGCACTTTAATTGTTAGAACGTCGCAGCTAACAAGTGCATTAGATAGGGAAATTGTGGGCATACCTCCTATCACCAACAACTTCATCTTTACCCTTCTTTTCTGCATTGAACCACCCATTACCATCCTCAATCCAAACCTTCACTTCTTTCCCTTGAATCCCAGGAACGTCGACCCGAATCTAGAAATTGCCATCATCGTCCACGCTCGTTTCATATGATTTTTCACTACCTCCTCTTTGAAAGGGATGCCAATAGAATTGCTCACATAGCCTATCTATGTCCCCTGAAACCCAAGAAGTAAAATAAGAAGACCGTAACTGAACAAAAGCTTACTTGTAGTTGAAAACCCACAAAATTAAATTCGCATTCTACTGCAAAATAGCACAATAGCAAAAGCTAAGAAAATAAGCTGATACAACAAGATGGGAAGAGGGAGGAACGAGATGGAAAGAGGGAAAAAATGGTCAGATCAGAATCTTACCAGAGGAAAGGGACGACGACGGAGGATCTGAAATGGCGTCAGCCAAGTGGGAGTGGAGATCGCGAGGAGAAAGGAAACCTTAAGAGGAGGAATGAGTTCGAAAATGCAGAGATGATTGGGGCGAGGGAGAGAGAGAGAGAGGGGAAGACGGAGGAATGAGATGGCGTTGGCAACGGGTAAAAATCAGCTATACTCGTTCGGGTATAAGCCAGGTATCATACCGCCATACCCGAAATAATAAGTTCGGGTATTATCCATACCCGAACCATACTTAGTCAAAGCAGGTATTACCCGGTAAAATGGGTATGGTTACGGGCGGGTATCCGGGTACGGGTACCCATTGTCATCCCTAATCTCACACCGTACTCCTTCATTACCCATACATCAGCGCCAACCGGGAACCCATTTCCAAATCCACAGGAGATGCATAGATCGCCTCCTAAAATTCCTATACTATGGAAGAAGAGTTGGTTCACTTGATCAGGTAGAGGCAGGAGCTAGAATTTCTGCTCTGCCAAATCATAACCAACAACATACATTTTATCACCTTCATATAGAGCTAACCAGTGAAGGGCTCCATTGCAAAATATCATCTTCGTTTCTCGAAAATACGATGCGATTGAGGACCCAATCATTCCTCCACACCCATGTCTTTGTTCTCAGTGACAACAACTCTATTCTTGTACTTGTAGTTTCAGGACAAATATCACAGACCACTCTCACAACCTTAAACTCTTCAAAAGATGTGTCCCATCCAAAACCAAATCGGCACTTCCTCCACTCAGCAGGAGGTTCCGGTAGCGATTGGACCTCTCCGGTGGTTGACCAATTTGTTATCTTCCTAGTTTATTATTTCAAATATACCACCAAATTTCCAGTGAATCAACAAGCCAAGAATTGGATTGCCATTATGCAATTTAGCAAATAGAGGAGTAGTAATTGTTGAATCCCATAATTTGCAAACGCACCTGAATCCCATAATCATATTTAGTATGTGTTTGGGGTTCAGGGTTGGTGGCCAAAGCAACTTTCCCCAACCCAAAACCAATGAGTAGGTGTTTCTGGGCTTCTCAGTTTCAAATTGAAGGAAAACTGGTGTTTTGAAGCTGAAGCAAGCCAAACCAGCAGTTGGTTTGGCTCTCTCTCATCCTTTTTTTTAATTTTAATTTAATTTTCTTACTCTATATAATGAACAAAATAAATTAAAAATTATCACAATATAATATCTATCTCAAGATAAGTAATTATAGATCCACTTTTCCTATTTTTATTAATTTTTTAAAAATGGATTTTATACTTCAACGTTTTCATTTTAACTGTTTTACCAAACACCTCAGCTATCTCACAACATTTTTAAAATTTTTTACCAAACAGCACACTCCATTTTGTAGAAGTCGTTTTCCCAACCAAAAAAATCCCACAAAACCAGAACGGCAAATAGATTCTTAGAAAAAATTGTAAAAAAACAGTGAATTTGATTTAAGAACCAAGGAATATCCGTAAATGGTAAGCGGTAAATTTTAAGAACCAAGGAATATCCACTTCAAAAATATGGTTCCACCTTATTCTTTTTCCTTTACCTTCCCAACTAAATTTTATTTTTTAAAAAAAAAAGGGAAAAAAAGGAAAAATAGCAGTTTTTAAGTTTTAACTACCAATAACGGAAACTACACTCTTCCCCTACACCTCCAACTTGACATCTCGTCTTCTCCGCTCTGCTCTTTCCGCTGCAAATCTCAGCCGCTACCATACACTACTGCTAATGTTATGCTTCAATTCTCCTTCTTCTTTTTCCTTTTACTTCTTACTTAGTTTGAAATAATTAGTAATTCATTCATTAATTAAGCCGATCGATGCCTTCTTCTCCGAAAATTTTCAACTCCCGCTCCTCACCCTCCTCCGCCGCTCGCAGATCAACTCTCCTCATCCTCTTCTCCCTCTTCATCGGCATCTCAGGCTTCCTCTTCGGCCTCTCCGCCTTCCTCTCCTCCTCCTCCCACCGTTGCCACGCCCATCCCCGATCCGTCCGCGTCCTCTGGGAAACCAACACTAACTACAACGGCGCCGTTCTAGATGGCGACAGTAATGAGCCCAAGAGACACAAAGTCATGGGATTCGTCGGGATCCAGACCGGGTTCGGGTCTGCTGGGCGGAGGAAATCGTTACGCAAGACCTGGCTGCCCTCCGATCCCCAAGGCCTCCAACGGTACTTCTACAACTTCGTTTTAACAATATGTCTATGATGAAATGAATCGTCGTTTTGGATGCTGACGATGTGGTTTCCTGTGCGTGAAGGCTGGAGGAATCAACTGGATTGGCGTTTAGGTTTATTATTGGGAGAACGGGTGATAAGGCGAAGATGTTGGAGTTGAAGAAGGAGGTTGCGGAATATGATGATTTCTTGCTGTTGGATATCGAGGAACAGTACAGTAAGCTCCCCTATAAAACGTCAGTCCTTTTTTTATTTATTTATTGTTTCTCATCCCATTAGCATTTACTTAAGTCTTGCTTTCCTAATTTGAGTTTGCATCGGCGTTGCAGGTTGGCGTTCTTTAAAGCTGCATATGCACTTTTTGATGCCGACTTCTATGTAAAAGCCGATGATGACATATATTTGAGGCCGGGTGAGCATATTTTCGTGGCTTTTCTTCATATACTTGCTAGTGAGGGTTTTGTGTGACTGAGATACTGTCATTGCATTATTTGTCAGATCGCCTCTCGACACTTTTGGCTAAAGAGCGTTCACATTCTCAGACTTACCTTGGGTGCTTGAAGAAAGGGCCGGTGTTCACTGATCCAAAGATAAAATGGTAAGTTTTTTTTATCGTTTAAAGTTGCAGGCTTGAATTGTGTTTATCCTTTTAGGGAGCTAACCGATGCAAGAATTTGATATACTTGCTTCATGTTTACTGCACATTGATGAAGGGGATAACAATAGAATGCGAGAAGCAGACAGTCTGTTAATCCTTTGAAGTTTCAGAAAAACTAGTCTGTGGTCATCAGGTATTGCAGCAGGCACACTTGAGTTGCATGCTTCAATGCTTGATTTGGCTTCAAACATGGAAAGGGTAAAGAGAATGGAGAAAAACGACATTAGAAAGAAATTGTCAAGGGAGAAAGACACCAATTGGAGTCATATTCTGGGATTTTTAGGACGATGGTGCTCTTTTTCTTTTTTGTTCTCTCTCCAACTCGCGTAGGTTGTTAACGTAAAGTAAACTCCAAATTTCCACTAATTGGTCTACAGTATCTCCTCTGATTTTCAGTATGTGAAGCGTTTCTTCGTTGACAAGTGTCATGCATTTTGTAGAAAGTCTTTGAGGGAAAGTTTTCAGCAGTGTGTTTGTGAAGTTGAGGATCCTTTAGATTCTATGTGAGAATTATTGCAATCGAGAAAATGACCATGGCATAGTGAAAAGAGTAAAACCCATTTGGGTAACTTTAGAATTGTTTGCCAATTTTTAGCAACAAAGTAGAATCTGTCCCTGTCATGGTTAGGACTTAAGAAGATGTACTACTGTTAGGTAATCACTGAAGATCATACATCAGTGAAGATGGAGATGCCTTTATGGTCTAAAGATAAGTGATTAGGTAGTTCTAAGGATTGAATGTTGAATTGTTTATTAAGATATTTTAATGTTTATGGTTCTCCTCTTTTAAGCAGAAATATGATCAAATGGATAATATCGTAGCAGAGACTACTGTCATTACCCTGTCCATGGTCTTGCTGTCCTGTAGCTGCCAGATATTTAAGTTGGTTTGGTCTCGTTGGCTGGATATGCTCTTATGACTGAGAATTCAATGGTTATAGTTTATTTACTGTTCCTCTTGTCTTAAGGCCTGGTCTTGAATGGGATTTTGTGTCCCTTATGGGAATTTAATTTTGAAATATCGTGGGATTCGAATATCATAAACATTATATTGTGGTAGCTCAACATGTTTAGAGAAACACTATTTACTTGTAGGCAGTGTGAACATTTCTTACCAGTTTATATTGAATGTAGACACTTCCTCAATATATTATATTTGCTGGATAGGCTTAATTATAAACTTATATCTCTTTCCTTTTCAAAATCCTGGTTTAAATGTTTTCTTCTCCCTACCGCAATGCTTAGTGACTCAGTAATGCCTCGCTCCCCCTCCCGAGTACCAACATAGTTTTTTTTTCTCCTCGTCTATTTTTATAAATTCTATAAGTGTATTCTTTTGATTTCCTTTTTGATTTCCTTTTCTATAGCTGTTAAATTTTAATGAAACATTATCATTAATACCTATAGTGGTGAAGAAGCACTAAGCTACGAAAGTATACGTATTCCAAAGTGTTGAGAGATGATAATATTTTATTAAATTTATTTAAAGATAGGTTGTAAAATTGCCAAGTGTTACATGAAGACATGAATATTGTGTCGAATAAGAGCAGCATTGAAGCTTTTGTATTCTTTCTTTCACAACTTTAAACAGCATGTTTCTCCTAAACTGAGAAATTTGGTTTATCGTAGTGGGACAACATTAAGGCCATAAGGTCTGCATGCTTAAACGTCCCAATTATGTAAGTGACAAGTTGTATTGATTTATGCAGGTATGAACCACTGTCCTATTTGCTTGGAAAGGAGTACTTTCTTCATGCTTATGGTCCAATATATGCTCTTTCTGCAGATGTTGTTGCAAGCTTAGTTGCTCTTAGAAACAACAGGCAAGTATGCCTATTAACTAAACTCTTATGAATCTATTTTTATCTCCCCTGTATCTATGTTATTTCTTTGGTTCGTTCATGACTTATAATCAGCTCTAAATTCCTTTTAAAGAAGGAGCAGCATTGAATGTGGAAGTTGTTGGAATTTGGCAATTGGATAGGCTTTAAAAAAATTGTTCAATTTTTCTGTACTCTATATATTCCTACTGTTTATCTTACTATCTATGGAACATAAAGTCAGATCTTATGCTCATTCTACTTATTCTTTAACAATGAGCCAACCGAAGCCCCATTTATCCCTAAATGCCCTTTTAAAATAGGTATGTGGAATTGTTCAAACCAACTCTCTCATCAGTACCACGCTTATTCTATCATATGCTTCTGACAACCACCATTTCTTTCTATTGCCACCTGTTGAAACCAAAAAGGTAGTCGTTTCAAGGAGAATGCTCGTCCGATTCTCTCTTAGGTGCTAGTGCATCAGTTGCACGTCTCCAAAACGACCTTTCAAACTCTCCCACTCTATATCCTTTAAATCTATGTAATTGTGTGTGCACACCTTTTGGTGATGTTTTTATAGCAGTGACATGATTTGGCGCGTGAAAAATCATGTGGGTTGGGGAAAGGGTTGTCAGGTTTCCCATTACTTCAGATACAGTAGGGCAGATGAAACTTAAATGGCAAGCTTAAGGTTTAGGTTGAGTAACCCAAAGCCAAAGTTGTATGGATAAGCTGGAGTCTTCTCAAACTGTTGTGCTCTTGCTTGGACCTGGTGTTGCCTAGCTATGTTATGAAATCGAAGTCTGTTTAGAACTTGGATATACTTCCACCTTAAGGTTTAGACTTTTTTCATGGAATGTAAAAGGGTTGGGGAGCTGCATACCTTATACTCCCTTTGTTTCAAAATAGATCTTATTTAAGGTTTTTGCACACAAACCAATTAATCAATAAATAGCCTACTTCTTAGCTAAATATATGGTTCTCTTTCCAAAGATACCCCTTTCTCTCTTTAAAGATATAGTTAAAGATGGGTAATTTGGAAAGTAGAGCGTAATACCTCCTTGAATTTCTCAAAACGACACTTATTATATATATAGCTGCAATGACATGTATTTTGGAACTGAGGGATTATGTTAAGAGGTTAAGAATATATCGCAATATTATTATTTCTGGAAGTCAGAGGGCAATCCTAACAAATACTTAGAGTTATTCAGACTTTGGCAATTCTCAACATAGTACTGTGTAAAACTGTCTTCAATGTGACTCTTATCTCTTTCTCTCTTGTATCTGAAAATACCAGTTTTCGGATGTTTAGCAATGAAGATGTAACAATCGGTGCTTGGATGCTTGCAATGAATGTTAATCATGAGGATACTCGTGCACTATGTGAACCAGAATGCACTCCATCATCAATTGCTGTATGGGATATTCCCAAGTGTTCAGGTTAGCATTTTTATAGATTGATCGCAATCAAAGTGAGAACCAGTATCAAGTGGTTTATTCATTTCAAATGGATTCAAAACAACTAAATACGCTATCACGTTTATAAAGCTTTAGATATTTTAACATTTGCATAACAGTTGTGGCTGCAAGGGCCGCAATCTTTCCAATTCACTTCTTGCAGACCATTGTTCAGCGACTGTTATGTTTCATGTTTCATAATACATTATGGCTAAACACTGCTCATGGTTTACACTTCTACTACTGCTCTCATTATGCAGGACTCTGTAATCCAGAAAAGAAATTGCTTGAACTCCATCAGATGGAGAGCTGTGCAAATAGCCCTACCGTTGCAAATGATGATTAGCATAAAAGTCTCTCATTCTACTAATTTTGTTACACGAAGAATTATTTAGAAGGAATGCTTACACCAGTATTGGTTGTGCACTATCAGATACGTCTAACCATCTCCTTTCACCCTTTTTTTTCCCACTGCTACCTTGTTATATTTCTTAAATCTATTTTTGTAATTCATCATTCTTTCCAAGGATGTAGGCCCAAAAAGCACAACTTTACATTAGTCGCCTAGAAGTTTTAGAATTTAGACGAAGTGAGTTGTTGAGAATGATAGCCCCCCATTGTATACATACATCCCATATTGCGCATGTTCCTATAATTTTTGCCCCCATTGTTTTGATATTTTATTTTTCTTTTGCCTTCTAAATTTGGGGTGGGGGTTTGATGAGTGTGGAGGGGAAGAGGAGTAGAATAAAGTATATCACAGACACTGGCATGAATGCATGCGTCAAATGCTAGCTTATTTTTTCAAGCGGAGATAGGTACAAATAGTTCTTCAGGTCTTCATAACATAGGCTCTCTTCTTCTGGGAGGAGGCTTCTCAGAACTGTGGTACTAGAGTGTTGTGACAATCTGCTCTCTCCGTGATTTATGAGGCCCCTGGTTGTATTTTACTTGAGTTTCTAATGTTCTTAAATACTTATACTCCCTAATTAGTCACCAGCATAAAGCTTCCCTAAAATTGGATTATCTTAAATTTAATACGAATGTTGAAGTTTATATTATACAAGATGTGTAGATAGATAGGGTAAACAAGTATTGTACTGTGAGAAAAAACGTAGTTTCTCTGGTAAAAAAAAGGTTAGGAAATCTGTGTACATTAATTTTGTGTTATAAGAAGGCTGAAAGAATGAATATTGCTTATGCGCATGCCCGAGCAATAAGCTAAATCTATATTGATAAGAATACTGTGAAAAATACTGAGCTTGTTCATGAAATATTCTACGAAACGCAGAACAGAATTTTCATGGAGTTCCATAGTGACATTTGTTGCTGGGTATTTACTTCCCTTTGTTTTACTTGATTCTTGTCATCTATGCATCTTCAAATTTTGACCCTATTTGATATTAGTCTGCCTTTTAGTGTAACTAGGGATAGAGTACTATATAGCTTCCAAACCATTTCCTTCCTCTCCATGACTTCTATGGAGAGATTCAATCTTCATGCCAGCCCTCAATCCCCTGATCCATTGCTGTCAGTGGAGGTGGAGGAGGAGCGTGTTTGCCATGTGCTTTACCACATCGCAAACAATAATAATGTAGAGACCTTATTTGGCATGTGATAATGTTGTGACATAATGCCTTGTTGCTTTCAACAATTTTGTTTTCTAGGTATAGCTCAAGAGTTGGTAACACAGTATTTAGTGACGAATGACAATTACACCGTTATTATTTTTGAGACCATTAGGAAAACTGGAAAACAGTTCTTGTGAAAAAGACTTGTTAGTTTCCAGTTCCTAACTTCAAAGCCAAACCCCATGTGACTCTTCTCTCTACCTTCTTTTTTGACGTGGATTGAAATATAAACAAGGAGATTCGAACACGAGTCACTATTCTCCTCTCTATTTTGTACTCCCTCGTTCCCCAAAAAAATGTCTTTTACTATTTCGGCACGCATTTCAAAACGATCGGATGACTCACTATTTGACCCCAAAAAATTTCGTACCTTTTTTCGAACATACGTTAATCCGTAACGTACTTCCGAGAAAAAATTAGGGGCAAAACGGGGTCAAATAGTGACTGTTCCGACCGCCTTGAAATGCGAGTCGAAACAGTAAACGTCATTGAATATCATTGAACTACCAGCTCATTAATACTTCTCTCTACCTTGCTTCCCCGATCCTAACTTGCATTGGAGTAATAAGTCGCCCCCTAATTTATTTTAACTTTTTGTCGACCCAGGTTTCTTCATATCGCAAACTAACAAGATGCGGGCTTTTTAATTGTTTCTTTTCTTTTTTGACAATTACAATCATCTTTGACCTAATTGACTGTACACCACCGTTACCATCTTATAATGTCCCAGAAACATCAACAATCAAAACTTCTAGACGTGGTACCCAAGAATCATTAAATTCTTATATTCTAGAGGATTGACTTACACTTATTGGGTTCATAATTGTATTTTTTTCCTCGAAATTAGTTAAATTAGTCACTCATAGGGGTGCTCATCGGTATTACTGAACTTCTGAAGTTCCAAAGTTTCGAAGTTCCGTAATACCAAACTTTTTAAAAGTCATACTGACCCGAATTCCAAATAACTCATACCGAAACCGAATTTTCAAATTGAAATTTTGGTAAATTGCGGTTTACAGAACTTTACTGAAATTTCTGAAATTATTTCCAAGTCAGAACCAAAATTCATAAATTCGTTAAGTTCCGTATTACCAAAAATGAAAGTATGAAAAATTATATCCGAACTTTTAGAAATATAGTCAAAATTTTAGTAAGTTTGGTAAGTTCGGGTAACCGAATTTTTCAATATTGATCCCGTACCGAACCGAACTTATAGTTCGGTAATCGTCTACCGATACTGAAATTACCGAACCGAAATTGCAAAAATTTCAATTCGGAAAATCAGAAATTTGGTATTCGGTAATTTTGCACACCCCTAATCACTCATGTTTGCATGCAAGTGTTCTAGACCAGCTACATATATCAAAATGAGAAATAGTTTATTTAGATGAATCAAACAGAAGAAAAGGCACAGGGTTTTTTATCAATTAAAGAGAAGCATAACAAATTAATTAACAAAGGATATGAAAAATTAATAACATTTAAGTATGACCATGAGACTCCAAACTCTTTACCGGTTGAACTCATAACTTCAAGGCGTAAGATATATAGTACATTTTGCCATTTAACTGGCAATTATATATTTAACTTGGTCCTTCAAATTTTAAGCATTTTCTAAGAGGGGGGTTGATTTTTATCTGCTTTCAAAGTTTTCCGAGTTAAGGATTTTAACAAAGTTTAAGTAAAATTGGGTACTTTACTAGAAAACAATATATAAGGTATGAACCAAGTGTAGTCATGAGTGTGCTTCCACTAGAAAATAATTAATTTTATTCATACTTATTGGGAATATCAATTCACGTTGAATCAATCGACACAATAAATAACATTACAAAATGGAATAAATAAAGAAAAGAGAGTGTTTGCGTGGTTTTATTAGTGATGTCTACGTCTACAGGCAAGACAAAGAATAATATTGATAAATTTAGTTACAAGGTAAAACGTAAATCCTAATTTTGGGTTTAAATACTTATATCGTATCGTTCTCGACTATAACGTGACTCCACTCAACACAAGCCCCTTGGCCTTTTATAGCAATCAGGTCAAGTATAGTTTGTAGCCAAAATTCAACAACAATCGGCTTATTAAGGGATAAAATATTCTCAATAAATAATTACTTCAATAACAATGATAAAACTAGATTAATTAACCTTAAAGATCGAAGTGTTAGTTAATTTCCAAACTTTGTACGCATAATTCTTCATTAAACTTCTGCTTTTCTACCAACTTACAAAGCAATCTTTTACGCTAGCCTAACTTGGTCTAGTTAGCTTATTCCTTTTATGTTGAACGAAATTGGTCCGATCCTTCCATTAGTTGGTTTTCTCAACTATGTCCCCAACAATCCCAATGATGGAATTTTGACCACCCCATGTATATCAGTATATGTATATATATAAATGGTGAAGCTCAAGCAACCAACCAAATTGGTGAAAAAATGATAGTAAAGTAGATGGAGGTAGTTTTTTGTCCAGGCAAAATCATTGGACTTGTTGCTTTCAAGACTCGGGCTTTAGTACCACTCTTTCTATAAACATGACCAAAATGTTGGCCAACCCCTACACTCATTGATTGATGGAAAAGATTTAAAGAAAGAAAGAAAACAAAGAGTTATTAATGATGTAAAAAAGAGGAGTAACTTTAATTTATGATGTGTATATCTCAAAAGTTATATATTGATTCAAAGAGAAGAACATTTAATACCAACTTCCTAAAGTTCCTATCCTAATTCCTAATCCTATGGAGATTTGGATTCACATTGGTTGAAATGGAAGCTAAGATATTTCTATTTAAGTGTAGAGAGTGAAGTTGAAGTGAAGATATTGGGTTTTGTTTGGCAAAACTAGGAATTGGGAGAGTGAGAGGGTTTGGAAGGTTATGATCAAGGGAATGTTTATGTGGTGGTGGTGGGCATGGAGTGTCATTTAAGAGATGTTAATAGTTGACATTATAGGCCTATTATTATTGAGTGATTGACATTTTTTATTGGGCCATCACAATGCAATCATGCCCACAATGTCATTTTGCTTTCATAATCAAATGCCAAGGAGAATGTGACCCATAATCCCATCCTTGTTGGGAAAGAGAAAGAAAATTTGTAAATCCTCTAGGCTCTAGTTTTTAAAAACAATACTAATTAGTCTTTCTTCCAAATAATGATGGAGATGAGAAGATATGGGAAAGATTGAAAAATATATAAGAGAAAAATAGTATTCGTTTTTGGATGACCCAATCATGATTCTATATTCATTTTGATATTTTCTTTTTATCAATAGATAGAAATGTGTTACAAAAAGTTAATTTATGGGTAAAAGTGAAACATATTATAAAAGAACAAAGAAGTAGATTATGTAATTTGTGTTACCAAAGAATAAATTATAAATCATATAACATTTTTTTTAATTTACTATCTGATGTTTAGGTCCTTTTTCGATTTCGATTGAGATAAGATGCAAATGGCATTGTAGAGTTTTAAACCAATTGCGTCAAGGCTCAAACTCGAGATTTTCAATACCAATCAATCCCACATTAACTAACTTAACGGCGCCCTTTTGATAAATTATATAACATTTTTTTTGAATGGGATAAATTATATACTATTAATATGAAGTATTTGATTGTAGCACATCAAAGGTGACTTACCAGTTACCCCTATATATAATATATTGTCTGCCTTATACACTTTCTCCTGATTCTATTTTGTTTTAATACCAGGAAGATTAGGTATTCATTCCTCCGATCCATGATTGACTGCTAAAAACCAAATACTAGCTTTAGTTTAATAATGAGATAAATTGATCGTACGGTTGTGTTCTTTTAATCGAGATTAATCTTTCTTTAGAATGATAAAGAAAAAATCGGAAGAGTGCGGAAATAAAAATAATATTTTTTAAATAGACAAAAAGTGATAAAACAATATCCCCTTACCCATTCCTCTGCAATCTACATCTATGATCAGCAGCCCATCTCCCTGAGCAGCAGCAGCAAGAGAAGAATCCAATGTGCGTTTTGAGCAACTAATAAAGCGATTAATTAAACAATCTTCATTTCATGTCACCCCAATGCATCATGTGAATCTGATTTCACTTCCCGTTTGTTTATGTATACCATCTCATACCTACTTCTTCACAATAATATTCCAACTGCATTTCTCTTCCCTTCTTTTCTTCTTTCAAAAAATAAAACTTAAAAACCACAACAAATCTACAATTGAGCTTAAAAATTAATCCACCAAGTTTAAATTTTTTATTATTCGGTTGGCAATCAGGAATATTATAACTGAGACGATATTAATTTAAAATCAAATAATAAAAGATCTGTTCACTTTTGATCCGCGGATAAAAGTTATTCATTTACACCTCCAATGTTTTCTTTTAAGTGCTCCGGCAAACAAAGTAATCTGTTTTTTTAAGGCATCTTTTCCTATTGATGCATGCACTACTACTGCGCAAGGAATTGGTTAGAAAGAATAAAAGGGGGCAATATAAGTTTTTATCTAACAGCAGGACCTATTTTGAGTTTAGCCATCATACTCTAACAAGCGGAGGTGATATTCGAATTTAGGTCTGAACTCTACTGGTACATTCACTACTAGTAAGACAATCAATGAGTTACATGTTCGTTGACTAACAAGACATTTATTTAGGACCAACCAATAGTATTAGTCGGTGGTTAATTAATCTAACCGGCTTGAAACTCTCAACCTTTAACGATAAAAGAGTGTTAGTTCGATTTTTTTATATGAAAAAATTAGAACATTTTATATCTCCACTTAAAAACCTAATTCGAACAAAATTAGTCCTAATTAATCAAATAAATTAAAGAATAATTATGGTCCACAAATGAAAAAGAAAAGAAAAGAATTATTCATCTATAAACTAAACTGAAAAAAAGGAAACATAGTATAGATATCCTCTTCACTTTGCTCCAATCAAAAGTAAATATAGAAGAAAAACATAATAATGAAGCTTCCCTTGGTGATGGCTTGATGGGTCATGGAAAATTAGAATGGGACCATTAGCATGACATGGAAATCAACCGATCCGTCGTTTGCTCAAACAATTTGGTGTCTTTTTTTCTTTTCTTTTTTTGAACTGTAATTAACTATTTAGTACTTAAACTTATCTAATTCGTACTATTATATCCTTTTCTCAATTCAAGGATTCCTTATCAACAGCATACTGACATTCCAAAATAATGGTACATATCCTTTCTTTAGGCATATCTCCTGCAAAATTGCAAGATTCCATCTTTCTATTTATAGATTACTTACATTAGTTTATGTATAAAATCATAAATTGTACTTCAATGATGATTTTTCTGGAAGAAAATAAATCTGAATAATTCCAATTTTATCTCTTTGGAAAGATTTTGGAAAAGGTTGGTTAAGTTTTCATTATTTTTTAGAGTTTCCATGATGTCATAACTCTTGAAAGATGAGATTCTAAATTTATTAAGGATCATAGTTTCATAGTTAAAACACTTGTTCGTATATACACACATTATTAGCCGAGTCTCGAGATAGACAACGCTAAATCCAACCCCTTTGGATTTTCAAGTTCAACTCCTCCCAACCCAAAAGAAACAACAAAAGAGTAAGGGCTGGCAAATTGAGTCTTAAAGGGATAAGGATATGAAGATAGGAAAGTGAAATGGGCTGAAGAAATTAGGCAATTAAACGTTTTTTCCTGTGGAAAATGATTCAACAATAACAAAATGATGGGTATCCTTCATTTGACCACGTGAATATCACGTGCTCTTTTGCAGCTAGCTTTCAGGATTTTTCCTATATATGACCACAGAAAATAACAGAAGCAGAACAGGAACAGAACAATCCATTTTTATCTGGTACTAATAATGTAATTATTTATTTAATCTGATTTCAGATGGAAAAGGGTCCCTTTTCTTGAGTATACATCTACAAAATAAGTACAGCAAAAAGAGAAGAAAACATAAATTAGCATGCAAAGAATATATACCATACCAATCACAGTGGTTTTTTGTCATCATATCCTCTTCTTCTGCACAGAGACTGACTCACTTGACCCAATTTTTTTTTCCAGTTCCATCATCAAATATGTTTCAATGATCACTTCTCTTTTTCGATTCTGTCAAAGTTTTTACTTTTTTTACCTAACTAAGCTCTAGCTTTTGTTTGAGTTTTAACTACTAGTTCATTGAATATTTTAGTTACATGTGTGAATTCATTCTTGTACGGCTAAATGCCCTCTCCTAAAACTAGCAAGGTACTAAATATATTGTTATTATATTGTTGAAATGCACTAGTTAGTGACAAAATGTGAGGAAAATTCGTGATCCTTTCCCTTTGTTCAAAACCCAATAAGTAGTTGAATGCTCTCTCTCATGTGAGGAACATTTGGGAACATGGTGATACAGAGCCCATGATTATTGGGTCCTTAAAAAAATCAATTTCTTGACCGTACTCTTCCTTTCTTTCTCTCTTTTTCTCTTACACAAACGCGGGATTCGAAATTCGAGACATTCTAAAGGTTTGCAGCTATGCAACAATGCAACAATGCCTTTCCTCATGTCTCTCACATGCCATAAGTCAGTCAGACGGACCCAATTCGAGCTCCCACAAACACCCAATTTTAGTAAACCAAACTCCTCTCCTGTTCTCCTCTTCCGTTTCTAGACTTCTAGTACTAATTTTGAAAGAAAATAAATGTTGGTTTCAAATAATACTAGTTTCACTATTGTGAGACAAAAAATCAACCGTAAAATGATTTTTTTTACGGTGAATGCGAGTGACCATACAAATTTCACAACCCTATATTGAAACTGAATTTGGTGTAATTTAATTTCCTATTGTATGTGAGTTATCTTTCATAGATGTAGTACTCCTCTCTTAATCAATTGGACCAGTTTATTAGTTCATCTTCATTTTTTTGCAAAATGGGTTTCTAAAACAAAATCGGACCGAAAATCAACTTGTTCATAGTTTTCCCAGTTGAACCAACCAGTTCAGTCTAGTGCTGACAATATTGGTATTTTCTAATTTGAATTATATTCACTTATCGTGATTCATGAATGTAACCACCAACCCTCTCATATAACTGTACTATTGGTTGGGCGATTCAACTAGACATACTTGGATAGAACACCTGAAGCACTTGTATAGGTAATTACTCAAGCTCAAGAATCTCGTTGGTGAAAAATTATATACTAGTTTTATATTTATAGTCTTTTTTATGAACACCCATGTAGATCATCCGATTAATAGGGTGATTAGACACAGATGGGTCTCTTAAAAGTTGATCCATTGGGGTAGTTTTTTAAAAACTCAAATTTTACTTACCTCAACATATGTAGCTATTCACTGCCTTCGTGTAACTAATTATCTCATTGGTTTGGACAATCCATATAAATATGTAAAATTAGGAGTAGAGAATAACTATCCTTATGTCCATGTAAGATATCAATAAAAGGGTCAACTATTCAACTATTATTTTAGTCTTTATTTTGTGTGGAGAATTTATTGGCTAATGTAGTCAAACGATAGCCACTCTCAAAGTATCACTTCATACATGTTTTTGTTATTTTGCCATGGGCTCAAATAATTATATTAACTTAATAATACGACTTGATTTAGGTTTAATCGGGCCTATAAATTCTATAATATATTCGACTCACATACTTGTTTAATATAATTAAATTAGTATAAATTAGAGTTTTTAAGAATTAAGTTATAATTTAATTTGTAGTGTATAATTCCTTTCTATTCTCTCCCAACCCTAGTCGTCACCAGGCTAGGCAAACCTACCCCCTCCGGTCAGCCACTGCTACCGAAGAATCCAAAATACCAGCTACCCACTGTAGCTGGCGTAATATCAGCCCTAAACCGTGTTTCTCCACCCCACTGATCCCATGGTATTGCGATTGGAGTCAAGGGCAAGAGAGGCCCTCAATCCACTCATTCGTAAGATGCACTAGCATGGTGAGGAGAGCACCGAGATTATTACCTACTACGTCGACAACCTGCCACAACACGTGGATCATAAGGTATTGGAGTGTCTAATCACTAGGAGATGGAAACTTCCTCGCTTTGGAAACCTAAAAGATATCTACATACATGCGAGGAAGAATGTGGCAAGCAAGAGATTTGGTTTCATTCGCTTTGATGGTATTGACAATCTAAGAGAGATGGAACGTGCACTTGACCATCAATTCATAGGGGCATCGAAAATTCGCTGCAGAATTGGGAAGTATGGGAGGCGTAAGGCACAGCCTGCCCGGGAAAAAATACTGGAGCCACAGAGAAACCAGAATAAGGAAAATACAGTAGAGGGGAGGAAATCCTATAAAGAGGTATTAAACCCGTCACACAAACCAGCAACTGAGATATTGGTAGACACACAAGAAGTAGTAGAGCTGAAGATCCCAGTGCAGAACGAGATATGGCTAGAAAAGAGTGTCGTGGGAGCTATAAAGCGGATTGAAAACATTCCTGAGATACAGGAACTGGTTTTGGAGGTGGGCTGGATATGTGAAACAAGGATGATGGGACGAGGACTTGTGCTTCTAGAATTTGAAAGTAAGTGTGACATGGAAAAGGCACTTGCGGAAGTAAATGTCGCGATTTGTGAAATTTTCCTAAAGGTTTCGAGATGGAACGAGGTAATGATGGATGGGGGTCGGTTGTGCTGGGTACATTGTGTTGGAATACCAATAGAAGTCTGGGGTTCGGACACTTTTGAACAAATTGGAAGCAAGCTGGGAGGATTGGTTGCTGTGGATGACCATACCTTGGCCAGGAAAAGGCTCGACGTTGGGCGTATCCTTATTTCCACTAACAGCACCCATGTGGACACGGGAACCTTGGTTAGGGTGAAGGGGATCACTCATAAAGTGACCTGTCACGAGGAACCTCTTCAAGGTGCTATCTCCAACCTTGACTGGATGATTGGTGTTGACTTGCAGGATGAGGTACACAGTGAAGAAGAGGAGGAAGCTGAGGGAGATTTCATGAAAGAAGATCAGGAGGGAGACAACTTGACTGGACATAACAAAAGTAGAGAAGTAGTGGAGGAAACACCATCTCGATCTAGGAGAGCGGATGTCCCTTATGGCTCGCTGGTCACAGTCAGGCACCATAGAGGAAAAACGAAAACACTAGTGGGAACTACGGGAAGTCTGGTGACAGATAAGTCTGAGACAGGATCTCTCTCAAGTAGAGTACGGGTGGAGGATGAGGGCATTAGACTTGTGAACAAGGCACTAGATGCGACCATTCTATCAGGGGATATATGGGAGTTGGGTAAAGCATTGTCGTTGACAGACCAAGTCAATGAGGAATCACTATGCTCTTTTGACATTGCTCATTTTGGGAAAGAGGTTGCAGCCTTCAGGAAGTGATAAGGCTCCTCTGTTAGCATGATTGGGCAAGGTAAATGGTTAGATTGTTATCGTGGAATTGTAGAGGGCTGCAGTCGGTAGCTAAGCGCAGATTCATTAAGTCAAGCATTCAAAGAGAACAGCTAGGTATTTGTTTCCTGCAGGAAACGAAGAAAACGGTTGTGACTGATTTTTTTATCAGTACGTTGTGGCGCAGCAATGAGGTGGCATGGATTTCAGTTCCTTCGGAGGGGAGGTCAGGCGGGCTGCTAACGCTCTGGGATAAAGGATTTTTCGCGGAAACTAGTCATGTTGTTGGTGATCGCTTCATTTGGGTGGTAGGGACTATTATTGCGTCCAATTTTCGTTGTGCTTTCCTTAACGTGTATGCTCATAATGACGCTCCATCTAGCAGTTGCTTATGGAATCAATTGGCGTGTCTGATTGAGGGTTACGGGGTTCCTGTGGTTGTGGCGAGTGACTTCAATGAGGTCTTAAAGCCGGAGGATAGACTTCATGGGGGGGCTGTCACGAGGGGCATGGCTGATTTCCAGCAGTGGGTTGATAGATGTCGGCTTCATGATATGTTTCTCACAAGTAGAAGATTTACTTGGGACAACTCCATTAGTCGGAGTAGAATTGACCATGTTCTGGTCCATCCCGCGTGGAGCATACAGTACCCGGAGCTTAAGCTCATCGCCTTGGGCAAAAATGGATCTGACCACACGCCTCTTTTGGTGCGTGAAGATCAGGTGAACTGGGGGCCTAAGCCTTTCAGGGATATTAGGTCTTGGTGGGATGTTCACGGGTTTAAGGACATGGTTCAAGGGCTTTGGGTTGAAGCTATGAGTGAGTTTCCTAGGGGAAAACAGGGGTGCTTTTAAAATGAGATAGATGAAAGGGAAACTTAAAGCTTGGAACCGTTACCACTTTGGGAACATTAAAGGCCGATTAAGAGAGTTGCAAGAAAAAGTGGAGGCCTGGGATAAGATTGAGGATGATCGGCGCTTAGATGAAGAGGAGAACGTGGAAAAAATGAGGGATATTTCGGCCTTATGGGACCAACAAGGTCACGCTTGCAAACTGTGGAAGCAGAAGTCCCGTTTCAAGTGGGACAGTCAAGGTGATTGTAACACTAAATTCTTCCATGCCATGGCCAAAGTTCAGATCAGGAGGAATGCTATCTCGGAGATTATCCATTATCGGGGGAGGGCCTCGACCCTAGAAGAGGTAAAAAGGGAAGCCGTGAGGCATTTTTCCCATTTCTTTCAAGCTGAAAGGTGGGATCGGGCTAGAATTCCTGACATTAGTTTCCTTAAGTTGAGCGACGCTGAGGTAGATGGCCTTGACAGAGATGCCACGGATGAGAAAATTTGGGATGCGGTTAATTCCTGCGGGGGGGACAAAGCACCGGGGCCTGATGGTTTCTCCTTGTGCTTCATCCAGAGAGCTTGGGATATCATTGGTCAGGACTTGTGTCAGCTTGTGAGGGAGTTTCTTAGCACAGGGAGATTCCCGAGGGGAGGTAATTCTTCTTTTCTCACCCTTATCCTGAAAGTGACTTCTGCCAAAAGGTTCAGTGAATTCCGCCCTATTAGTCTGGTTAGTAGCTTGTATAAGATTATATCTAAATTACTTGCTAATCGCCTGAGTTCAGTGATTAGCTCTATCATCAGCGAGGGTCAGTTTGGTTTCATAAAAGGGAGGCAGACTCTTGACTGCGTGCTAACCGCGAATGAAGTTACTAGCTATCTGCAAGCGTCGAAACAGCAAGGGTTCCTTTTCAAACTGGACTTCGAGAAAGCGTATGACTCAGTAGACTGGGGGTATTTGGACGATGTTATGACTCACATGGGGTTCAGCAGTAAGTGGCGGGGCTGGATACATCAATGTTTAAGCACAGCTAGAGTTTCAGTTTTGATTAATGGGTCTCCGTCGGAGGAGTTCAGGATGAGGCGTGGGCTGCGTCAGGGTTGCTCGATGTCTCCGTTCTTATTTAATATAGCAGCGGAGGGTATGAGTAGACTGATCAAAAGGGCGCTGAGTTGCGGGCTGTTAAGAGGAGTCGGAAATGAGGAACATGATTGGAGGATTAGCCACCTCCAATTCGTCGATGACACGCTCGTCTTTGTTAATAATGATGAAGAGGAGGTTCAATGCGTTAAGGGTATTTTGCGTTGGTTTGACGCTTATTCAGGGCTGAAAGTTAATTACCATAAGAGCACATTGGTAGGTATCAATGTTTTCAAAACTTCAGGGGCTGCTATGGCGCGTCGGGCAGGCTGTAAATTTGAAACGTTGCCTTTCAGATACTTGGTATCATATGTAGGTATGAATCCTAGGAGGATCTCTAGCTGGAATTTTCTTGTTCAATCTATGAGGAGGAAGCTGGCGAGTTGGAAGGGAGTGTTGTTGTCGATAGGGGGGATAATTACCCTTATTAAGTCGGCATTGACTAGTATCCCTGTTTACAACATGTCCCTATTTCGGATGCCTAGAGCAGTCATCCACCAATGCGAGAACATCATGAGGAGATTCTTATAGAGTGGAGACGAGCAGAAGAGAGGGATTCCTAAAGTCAAGTGGGAGGTTGTGAAGAGACCCATCAATTTTGGCAATTTGGGCATCGGTTGCCTGAAGTCTAGGAACGAAGCGCTCATGTTAAAATGGGTGTGGAACCTTTTCCGGGGCGAGAACAAACATTGGGTGGAGATTATCCGCAAAGAATATAATTTTTCGTCGCTGGGCGACCTTTGGAGGGGGGAAGTTGTTAAGTATTCTAGAGTGTGGGGCGACATTGTGGCTGTCAGTCAAAGGGGAGGGGATTTATTTGATTTTTGGACAGCAAGCATGAGAGTGAAGCTTGGTAGTGGTTCGGAGTTCAAATTCTGGTGGAATCCTGATACGATCCTGGTTCCTTAGGATGCGTAGCACCAATTTTGATCTTTGTTCAAAGACGGATTTCCTGCGGAAATAGATAACTCGACGAGTACGAGCTTAGACCACTTAGCTAACCTGTGCTAAGAGCCCTAATCGATTTCAAGTCAAGGGTCTTGAATCGGGTTCTTAGGACTAGACTCAACAATGTGAGAATCACACTAAGATAAACGACACAATAATACAATTCCAAGATTTACTTGTATACAACTCAAGTATTGCACTATTGCGGACTCAAGAAGAACAAGGTTCAACCAACTTGAACAAGGGGCGGAGATTGAAGAGAATATCTCAATTTATCAAATAACAGCCAACCTAATAAGGAGGCAAAGTGGCTCCTTAAATAAGGTTACAAGCAAACCCTAATTCCAAAATAGGAATATTACATAAAGTAAAACACTTTAACTAATTAATCAATTAACTAATTAACTAATTAACTAATTAACTAATTACAGTAAATATAAATATATTTAAATACATTCCAGCAGCCCATGTCGAGTTCCCCATCATCGGGCCAAGGTTTGGGCCGAAACTTCAAGTTGTATGTTGTCTCGCGTACAGACTGCACGCCATAATGTTTACGTCCATAACTTTCAAAACACTGGTCCAAATGAGCTGAATCTTGTCCCAAATGAAATCTAACATCCTGAAGTTTCCAACGAGAGGTCGATCGCACGATTCCGACATGTAAAGCTCCAGATACGTTCCGACGAAGTTGCCTGTTGTGTCTGCACCTAGAACTGTTGTGTGCGAGATTGTCATCTCGAATCTCCTTGATGTCTACTTGTCTGAATGCTCTGAAACTTGGACACAGCCTTCCTAAGACTCCAATAGGGCTTGTATATGTACTAGATCTTTTATTGAAGCCGGTCTTCCAAGGGTTGACTCGGGTGGATGTCAAACCTTGTGCCAGGTGCCTCCAAGCCACCTTCCATGTCATCCTATGCCTGACAGCTTGATCAAACAGCCTCTCCTGCCTGGTCTCCATGTCTAGGGGTTGCATTAACCTCACTGGGGTTAGCCATGGGGTTAGGATCGTATCAAATCCTTGGGCCAACCGAATTCCCCTTGCGAGTAGGTACCCTCGCCTTTACTCCTTATCCTTGAATAAGTTGGGCGTTGTTGATGAGTTCGGGGTTTGGGAAGGGAATCGGTAGGTTTGGAAATAGGTTTGGAGGAGAGGGTTGTTTTTTTGGGAAATGGAGGAGCTTCGCGACATGATGGAGCAGCTGCCAAGTCCTCACGTAGGCCACGAACGTGACATGCTGGTTTGGAATTTAGATCCAGCGGGGAAATACTCAGTTAGATCGATGTGCAGAGGGCTTGATTCTCATCGCTTCAGTGATCGAAGAAATAAGGTGTTATATTCTTGTTGGAGAAAGCTTGCTCCCCACCGTGTAGAACTCATGGTATGGCTGGCGTTACAAGACAAGCTTGTTACGAGGGGTTTTCTTCGCAAACGGCGCATGTTGGCTGTGGAAGACAACCATTGCCCTCTATGCTCGGATTCTGAGGAAAGTGCAGACCACTTGTTCCTCCACTGCAAAGTTACGAGTCACATCTGGAGTTATCTCATGAAATGGGTGGGCATTTCGTGGGTGATTCCTAGGAATTTGGCTGCTTTCTGGTTGGTTTGGGGAGAGTTGCTCGGCTCCGTGTCAGTACAGAAGAGAACTATGTGGAATACATTATCGTATGCCATTCTTTGGGTTATGTGGGACCAGCATAATAGAGTCATTTTTAATAGCCAGAATTTTTGCGAGTTTCGTACGTTAAACCTCATCTTTTCTGCCTGGCATCAGTGGCTTCGCTGCTGAGATTCTTACTTTCCTTACACGCCGATGCAGATGCTCCTTTCTCCATCTTGGTTTCATGTTTGGGGCGGGACTGATCTGGGGTAACTGTTGGGTGTCCCTGTGTTTGTTATGTGTCATTTAGTTGTAGTGTCTGTTGTATTTGTAGTGTATATAAAAAGAATTGTTTGAATCTTATAATCGAGATTTTTTTTAAACTGGGTGTTGAGGAACTAATAGAAGAGAAGTTAACGCTAAGTTATTCAGTTCGTGGCTAATCTCATATGGGTATGAGTTCGTACCCATGAACCTTCATTTTTTGGTTATTTGATATTATTATTTTTATGATTGTGTTCATAGTTTACTACAGTAAACCATGATATCACCTATGACATTTTAATTTGACAAATGAGTGATGAAAATGGTTGAATTTGTACTTGATTGACATGATTAAATTGATGATGTGAATTATAGTTCATATGACATTATTCTTCGTTATACTTCATGTTGCTTGATGCAATATTTTGAGATCTCTTACATGAATATTTGGATTAAGTCGTAAAGATCTCGTGTGTATGGTTGACTAGGATAGTGTGGTGGTCGTCCGAGTCGTAAACGTTGTTAAATGTGTGTTATTTTGTTGTTGTCGAGGTGAATAGAAGTCTAATGGAGTTTTTTGAAATATTAGAAAAAATGAGGATAATCCATTGTCATTTATACGAATATTGATACGAAAAATAAAGTATGATGATTATTTAAGAACTCCCCCCCCCCCCCCCCTCAAATCAAACAAAGAAAAAAAGGGTCCCACCGAGTTTTTATGCCTTCATGTCTACAACTAAGTTTATCCCAGTGCTACATGAATGAGCCCAATTTTTTATGCTACGTATTATATTCCTTAAGGTGTACAACGGTATCATTTGATAATTACCAGGTGGAACGGGAAGCACTACGGTGCGGTAAAAAGGGATGGTAATTTTTTTTATTACGTATTATTTTATTACGCTGATAATCGTGGTTGTGAATGGCCGAATGTTTCTCATGGTTACGATTGATTCATGGTGTTTAAGAGCACTCTATTTATTTAAATACTAATCACCCATCGCGATAGTAGGGCTTACAGGTCGGCAACATCATGGAGGTCATGAGCCACGATTGGTTAAAGAGGTGGACTAGTTTTACATAACTTGGAAGAGTCCAACTTGTCGTTCGTTTCGACGATTGTGTTTCCTAATTTTATAAATTCGGTCATATCAATTGGTGTGATTGAGGAATATTAGATATGTATTATATTACTTTGAAAATTTTATTCCACTATATAATCTTGTTTATGTAAATCGATATAAGTTTCCAATTCACTAGCTCCCTTAAAGGTTTTGTTGTCCTTTTCAAGTAATTGCTACACATGGTTGTGAAGGTCTCTCCCCCGTGTAACTTTATCATAGAATGTTACATGAGTCGTAATGGTATCATGTCACGTGTAATATTTCAGTGTACCTACGATACGTTTTTGGTCTAATGTGGTGATGTGACTTTACTATTTGAACATCGTTCATGTATGTAATGTTGATCATGTACGTTATGACTAGCTTGGTCTGAAGCTAGGGTTATTCATAATGGTATGTCATGTTGGATTCAGTTCTTGAGAAACCGTGTGATAGAGTTGATGTACAGTGCATCCGTATGTATAAAGACTACTTAGGTGGAACATCCAATGGTATTTAACATCCAGAAAACCGCCAAATAAAATGCGTCCCAAGCCGAAATATCACAAGTACCACCTCGCCCCGGACCCGTGTATTGCATTGTATGGTGTTTGTGATGAAACGTTTAGGAGTATTTGGTGGATGTCTTGTATTAAAATGAACAAGTGTGTGACAATAATGATATTGTATTTTACTAATAAAGATGTGCAATGATGTTAACTCTTGTTCTTTTGATATGGTTTTGTTGTGCACGATTTAGGTGAGATCTTGGGGTTTGAGGCCAGCTTGAGTCGTAAGGTAACACAATAGACAGATAGGTCTGGGTGTTACAAACTTGATTCGTCAGGGCAGATGTTAGGTTGATTGTGCTCTCTAATCTGATAACGTGGATTTATTTATTATTTTTGTACCTACTTTACATATATATCGAGATAATTTGTCTTTTTAGAACTATCGCCTCATTAATGTCTTTGAGACTAATCATGTTTGCACTTTTAGTTCAATAAGGGGTAGAGTTGTCCCAACAAGTAATCACAAAACCATACACGATATTCAAGTCGAATCATACACGATAATCAAATCGACGCATGTTTTAAAAAAATCAAGCCAACGACCTTTAAAGAGTGAGGGCGAGTTTCTAACCACTCATACTAATTACTTTAAATGTTATTAATTTTTCTCGATTTATTTATATATCCTCTTTATATTTTTTAGATAAAAAATTATCCGAATTCTGAAAAAGATGGCTCTTCATTATAATTTTTTCATTGGTGATCATGTATAATTAGCCAACACTTGCATTAAGGATGTAACCAACTTGATTAATTTAATTCACACATCTCCACCTACTCTAACCAAAGAGTGATTATTAATTTTTGCATTTTGTAATCTTCTGCCGTCAAAGTTTAGTTAAGTGCACCATGACGTACGTAGTGGCTATTTTAACGTAATGAGTGAAGTTATCAACTTAACATCTTCGTAAATCGTAATGCTAAAAAAGAGCAAAACCATAACATTTTTAATTGATTAATATTATATAGATAAATCAGGGAGAGGATAAGAAAAAGAAAAACTTTGGATTAAGAGCATATATTTAGCATATATAAAACACGTAATTAAGACAAATTAAGGGGAAAGTTTTATATAAATGTGGCCCATTTGTCCCCGCCAGAAAACAAATTAGGCTTGCTTGACCTATGAATAAGTCAACTGTATGGTCACCAAGTATCATTTGGATGCCCTTTCCACATGTCATTAAGCCATTGCAATAACATCTTACTTACTCTACACCACACAACAGCAGATCTTAAGCCCTTGCTTACCTGGCATGGATTTAGATTGCCCGGTCATCATTCCCTCTCCTCTGCCACCATCCGTTCCTTTCCCGTTAAAATCCCGTCACGTCCTCTTTCCTTTTATGGGAATATTCACGGCATCTAACTAATGCCGTTCTCTTCCCCCGTTATTTGCTTAGCTAGATGCCACTTTTACTCGCAGGTGATTGGAGCCAGCTGGCACTCCTCTCTAGCCAGCCACTCCTGTCTAGTTGTCCAGTGCCTCATCCATTTCTTCCAATAAAACCCCTACTACAACCCGTTTATTTACTATAGTGCCACGATAATAGAGTGAGGTATTAAAGCAAAACAGGGCTAAGGAATGAGGGGTAGTATGGTAGTTTTCCCGAATTGATAAATTTTGTGTAGGGTAGGATGATGACGTAAGAGGGTAAGGAAAAAAAGTACTACTAATTGTTATGTAAGGATGACAATTTCGAAAGACTAGCTAGCCTGTGCCTCACCGTACTTGTGATTGCATAAGTGGGCCACACCACATAACAGTAATTGAGACATCAAGCACGTCATATATCTTTGGTGGCATTTGAATTGCCAATTTTTCTACAAATCTGACGGTGCACAATGCACATGATCGAATAATAAGTCTAGTTACAAGATGTGGTGTAGTAACCAGCGGTTGTGATGGCTATTTGCTTTGAAAGTAACTGGTTAATTACCCGTACGACTTACTATCTTTGATAAAAATAACTTTCATTGGTCGATCTTTAGCCTCTAACGTAAATTTTTGCGAACAAAAATATAGATTCCTTGAATAAAGACTCCATTTTAGTTTCTCCTATGGGTTGTTTGTATTTAGTTTCACAATTAGATGTTTTTGTTGTTTTTTAACACCTAAGGAGCCTCATAGTGTGACGATTGAAGGAATTATTCCAACGAGAGACTTCTTAAGCGTGGCATCCTTCAAGAACCACAACGCCATCTCATCCTCCACCGTCCTATTCCTTGGCGAGTTTGTAATTTGTAATTTGTGGTTCAACCTCCCTAATTAGAGGCAACTTTTGATTTATGGAGGTTACAATCCGCATGCAGTGGTGAGTTCTAACTCTTGACTTGGCAACTACTTTTCTATGATATTGTTTTTGATGGGAAACTTTTAATCTTGTGCATGTGGTTAACTTAGTTTTTACTCGTTTATGTATTTGGATTCTAGCAATTAAACCTTGTTTTTTTTACTTTATTGTTGATATGGTTGCATCGTCGGATTGTATTCATACTTGCAGTCTTCTAAAAATTGCCCTTTTAAAGTCGTTCTTAATATTTTCTTCAATTTTGTAACACATTCCTACTATAGTTACGTCAATAAAATTCTTAAATTATCGAAGAAAAAAAGAAAAGAAAAAATAGAAAAAATGTAAGTTATATTTCAAATATGAATGAAATGAGACGGATATAAATAGTGGAGGTACATAAATGTAAAAAAAAACATATTTAGGAGATTGCAACTATAATATCATCCAAAATTGAACGCATGATTTATTTTAAAAAAAAAACGAATTAACTATTTTTAATAAATATGTAAAAAGGAAAGAAAAAAGAAAAGAGAGAGAGAGGAAGGACAGCGAGGCGCCAGCCAAGCAAACGCAAGCCAAGAGACTTGACGATAGAAAATAGCAGTGCTTGCTTTCATACTCCATTAATAAGAAAAGAGAGAGAAGCGAAGCTTGTCTCGTGAAGCAGCAGCTGGAGAAGTGAAGGCTTGCCAATCCATTCTTCCTATTTTTTCTTTTCGGGTTTTTTAAATTACACAAATAATTTTGTAGTACTGATAAATAAGAAGAGGCTAGTTTTCTTTTTTCTTTTTCCTCTTCCCCTCTCTCTCTCTGCAGAGAAAGAAATCACCTCCTTCTCCTTCCATTTTTTTTTCTCTCTAAAACAACACACAGTTTCTCTCTCTCTCTCTAGACCAGCAATATTCATTCTTTGCTTCCTCCTTTTAAATATCACGAGATCCCCATCTCTTTTCTTTTTCTTTTCCTTTCCCTTTCCCTTTCTCTCTCTTTCATGTCTTCTTCAAAGACAACATCTTTATCGTTCCTTCCTTCCTTTCTCTAACTAGAGACCATTCCTCCTCCTCTTCCCGCCTCCGCTCACCGGAGACAACAGATAGAATATACACTTATTTCTAGACAGATTATCATTTTTAAGTCATTTTCTTGTGTTACCAGCAAAATGTCGCATCCTGAGAAGTCCAGTGGCGACTCTCTTGCTCTTCAGTCGCTCTCCGATCAACTCCGCGACTCACTCTCTTCACTCGAAGCAAACAAACCCGATTCCCGTGAACTCGATCTGGGTTCACCCGTTTCTCCCCTCCGGCCCCGTGGTGGTCTCACTTCCACCGTAACAACCGCCACCACCACCAGTTCCAGTTCGAGCTCATCCGGATCCGCAGCCGGACCCAACAACAGCCACTCCGCCTCCAAATCCAACAATCATTCCGGCGAGCTCACTAGCCCTGCTGCTGTCACTCCCAACAGTAGAAATGCTAAACCCGGCCATGCTAGATCCGACCCGTTGATCTATTCGGGTGGGAACAGTCATGCCCAGAGCTCCGTCAACTCTCCAGCTACAGTCAATGTGCTTCCCGCTGGAAACATTTGTCCTTCTGGGAAGATCTTGAAGAAACCAGGAGCAACAGTAACTACTACCCGGGAGCGGCCTAAAACTGACGTCTTGGGATCTAGAACTGGGAATAGAATTGGGAATTACGGGCATGGGAGTATAATGCGGGGAGGAGGTAGTGTGAAATGTGCTAACGTGGACTCGCCAGTCCGCAGTGGGGGCATGGATCCGGAGGAGCTCAAAAGGGTAGGCAATGAGATGTACAAGAGAGGGCAGTTTATGGAGGCGTTGGGTCTGTATGATAGGGCTATTGCTTTGGCACCAGGCAATGCAGCTTTCAGGAGTAACAGGGCGGCAGCATTGACGGGATTAGGCCGAGTAGGGGAGGCGGTGAGGGAATGTGAAGAGGCGGTGAGGTTGGATCCTAGTTATTGGAGGGCGCATCAGAGATTGGGGTCTTTGCTTATTAGGTGAGTGAGTGAGTTGTAAGTATATGGATGGAGTTTTTTTTTCTTCTTCCTTTTTTTCTCGTTCTTTTAATCCTGCGGGGATGATTTGATCTGCTTGGGATGCTGTCTAGTTGCTTGATTGTAATATTAGCTGTAGCAATGAAGTTATGAAAAATCCTGTGGTGATGCTTGATCTGCATTGATTGAATTGTATGATAGGTGACTGGAGTTTTGCCTTCCTCTCTTTTCATTTCTTTGCTTACATGACTGCTTAAGTTTTGGTAGTTGCTTTGCTCTTGTTGGCTGATGGGAGGTCTTGTGGTTTTCCGATCTGCATTGTAGCAAGGAGGTGATTATTTGACATGTATGCGAGAATGGAAGTTCATTTTCTGGCTTTTTGACGCATGATTCTAAGAATACTTGCTTACTGGCGTGTTTTGTGGTATTTTGGTGTTACAAGTGCTATGGTGACAGCACTATTTTCTGTTCTCTTTCCATCAGTTTAAATGTCTTGCTCATACACCCTTATTTTCTCTTAATCTGGATCAATGTGAAAAATTACCATTTTTCCAATTGTTCTAATTGGCATTCTTGATCTATGATCATTATATGTAATAACACTGGTTCTAGTTAGTGTCATTGCGTTTAGCTTGATAATTTGTGATTTCATGGTTTCAAAACCTTCTATCAATCCTCCTTGATAATTTATACATCTTTTGGGCATATTTATTGCCTGGTATATTTTGTGGTTCTTTCTCCATCTCTTATCACGAATTTGATTTCAATCTTTTCACTCTGATGCTGGTTTATTTCGGTTGTTTTTTAATGCCATTCTGTATTGATTTTTGTAATTTTTGTTGAGTTTAAATTTTTAATAGGTTATTGTCTCCTGCATTATGATGCGCAGAGTTGATTATCTGTTTTGGGCTGCATTTTTTTACTTCATTTTGCTGCAGGTTAGGACAGGTTGAGACTGCAAGGAGGCATCTGTGTGCTGCGCAGCATCCAGATCCTGCTGAGTTGCAGAAGTTGCAATTAGTGGAGAAACATATAAGCAAATGTTCAGATGCACGGAAAGTTAATGACTGGAGAATCGCATTAAAAGAAGCAGATGCCGCTATTGCTGCTGGAGCTGACGGTTCCCCGCAGGTAAAATTATGTACCTAAATCTTTAGCTGTTTAAAATTGGAAAGATTGATCTGGCAAATCAATGGCAAATGGCTGAACTGGTCCAAATTGAATTTACAGCTCTTTATGTGTAGAGCGGAAGCCCTTTTAAAGCTTCATCAGCTTGAAGATGCTGAATCATGCCTATCACACATTCCAAAACTAGAACCATACAGCACTTCCTGCTTGCAGACTAGGTTTTTTGGGATGCTTTCTGAAGCTTATCCCTTCCTGGTTCGAGCTCAGATTGAGATGGCGTTAGGGAGGTGAGTTCAGAAGTCACAAAGTTATAAGATAAAAAAAATGGTTTTGGGTGATTCTAATTGATGCTGGACATGTTGCAGGTTTGACAATGCAGTTGCAGCTGCTGAGAAAGCGGGACAGATTGATCCTCGACATGTGGAAGTAACAGTGCTTTTGAACAATGTTAGATTGGTGGCCAGAGCCCGCACCCGTGGCAATGATCTCTTCAAATCTGAAAGGTTTACTGAAGCATGCGCTGCATATGGAGAAGGGCTCAGGCTTGATCCTTCAAACTCCGTTCTCTATTGCAACCGAGCAGCATGTTGGAGTAAGCTTGGATTATGGGAGAGATCTGTTGATGACTGTAACCAAGCTTTATATTTCCAACCTACTTACATGAAAGCCCTACTTCGTAGAGCTGCCTCAAATAGCAAGGTAACGTGGTTAAAACCTTGCCTACATGCTTTTATTTGCTTTGATTTTTCGTTTTGTGTTCTTATGCAAATATAATGATGCATTCTTTCGAATCACAGCTAGAAAGATGGGCTGATGCTGTAAGAGATTATGAGGTACTGAGGAGAGAACTTCCAGATGACAATGAAGTTGCTGAATCACTATTTCATGCTCAAGTTGCATTGAAGAAATCTCGGGGGGAAGAAGTATACAATATGAAGTTCGGAGGGGAAGTGGAACACGTATCTGGGTTTGAGCAGTTCAAAGCTGCCATATCGTTGCCAGGTAACTCTTTCCTTCTACATGCTTTAGATCAAATTTTCTTCCCTGGATGTTTTTCCCACCAGGGGCGTTCATAATTTGATCTTCATGATTGAAAATCTTTTATTACAGGTGTCTGTGTGGTACATTTTCTATCATCCTCTAATTTGCACTGCAAGCAAATATCTCCATACGTGGATACCCTTTGTAGTCGTTATCCATCCATAAGTTTTCTCAAGGTAAATGTCAAATCTTTAAAATCCAGTTGTGTTATATGCCATTCCTGCCAGATCTTAACTTCTGTTAAGAAATGCAAGAAATGAGGTGCTCCTCTCTTATAATCTATGTGTTGTTTGACTGAAGGTGGATGTTGAAGAGAACCCTGCTGTTGCAAATGCTGAGAGTGTGAGGATTGTGCCAACTTTCAAGATTTACAAAAATGGCAGCCGAGTGAAGGAGATTGTTTGCCCAAGTCGTGATATGTTGGAACATTCGGTGAGGCATTACAGCTTTTAGAAATCATGGCTACTTGTACTTCTAGTCTTCCAGCTTTTACATTCTTTCCCTTGCTATGCAAGCCCCATTTGGTTGGAACTCTTCACTACCCTTCCAGTCCTTCGTCCCACCTCATAAAGATTACCAGATACCCCCATGACATAGAGATGCTACATAATTATTCCCATTAGTGGCGAATGCCTGCGGAACCCTGGGAGATAGCTTAGTTGTCCTTTGCAGTTTTAATTTATTCATTCATTCCTCACTGCTCTTGGGTTCCATTTTCACCTCCCATCTCTCCCCCTTTTCTTTTCTTATTCCCTTCCCTACCCCTTTTTTGCACCTTTTCTCATTTTGTTGTAGGCCAGCCTGTTCTTGTAATCCCCACTTCCATTTAGAGAAGGAAAAAAAAAATTACAAAAAAAGAGATGTAAAATGGATGAAGTTGTCTCCTTTGTTATATGTTAGAGAGAGAGGAAAGAAGGGTTGTGGCAGGCAGGCTGGTACACGAGAGGATATTGTACATGTATATATGTGATATATACAGAAACATTGGAAGCCCCGAGGGAGATTCGGATTCGTAGTGGGCGCCGGATCGGGTTAGTCATGCCTAGTGTGGGTACTTACTGGGCTAGTGATAGAGAAGGATGAAGATGTTATCCATATTGTTACTTTTCATATCTCAACCATTTCATCAATAAAATTCTCATTTTTTTTCCTCTACGTACCCCTTCTCTCATTTTTGGTTTTCCCCTAATATTATTACTACTAACTCTAGGGTTTTTGTTTTGTGGAAGCACTAACATGGTCTGGTTGGGGATAGGGTAGGGAGGTTACTGGTTAGTACATGTTCCTTATAAATGAAGGGTAGGTTTGCCCTTTTGTAAGGATGTGGACACTCTAAGTCATCATACAGTAGGTGGTTGATGCACACGATTCATTTCCTTTTCCCGCATTGTCATGTTTGTACACAGTCCTTACATGCCAGTTTATTGACATAAATCTCTTTAGATGACTGATGACATTATTATCACAAAAAGTGTCCCTTTTGTTGCCTTAATCTAAGGGCACATGCCACTGTCTACCATGCTCTCCCCCTCCTCCTCCATGTAGACTGTAGGAGAGGAGAGGTCCTATTTAGAGTCAAACGCAGCCCCTCCTGGCCTGGCCAACTAATGTGATTAGAAAGGTCCAAGCAGTGCCTATGATGGGTCGGTCGGTGGTGGTGGTGGTTTTGGGTGGCAGTCGTGGTGGTGACGGCACCCACCGGGTCCTTTTTGTGGACCCTGGTCACCCAATTTCCACGTGTATGAGCTGTTATTTATTGAAATGAATGCAGTATAGTAGTCTCTTGTTTTTGTTTTTTTATATTTTCTCACCCTGATTTTGTGGTTTAACAATTAATACTCTTTCCCTTCAAAAAAAAAAAATACAATTAATACTCTTTTTTATTATTGATTGGTTTGTGGCCACGTTTCTGCATTGCTGTAATGAAAATGAAGGGATGTCCTGGTGTTGTAGTTTTGTCGGGCGTTCAGGGGTAGTATGGGAAATATGTAGGTTAAAAGAAACAATAGGACAAATGAGAGAAATAGTACTAACTGTCCCCTCTTTAATGAAGACCTAACCCTAACCAAAATATATATATATAGGAGTAGGGATGGTAGGGAGGTAGGTAATCACTAGTTATACTCGCATTTGTATATTTGCGGGTAATCCATATCCGCACCCGCATTTATATGGAATAGGTAAAGAAAGAGTAATTGTACTCACGAGTTATTTACGGGTTATTTGTGGATACCTGCAAATTTAGTTGAATTTTAAATTTCAATCAAATTAATTTAATTTAATTTAATAACAATACCACACAATAATACGATATACTAATCCAACATCATAATCTATAATAATCCAACAAAAATTTTTTTTATAAGAAAATAGATTTTTAAAAAAAAATAGCAGCTCCGGCTTGCAATTTAACATCCTATTAATTTTTGATGAAAAGTAAGATTTTTTCCAATTTAGTTATGGACCGTAGAAGTTACATGGTAAAAAAAAATCACTTAACATAAATATAATAAAAAAGAGAATTATTTATTAATTTATTAATAGGATAATTTGAATTTATTTACAATCATTATTTGTCAGTGTCATGATAATAATCTAGACATGCGGTCCTAAACCATCAGAAAAGTACCTTGTTGTGGAGTGCGGTTTCTAGCCGGATGTGCAAAAAAATTAGAACAATGAGGAAATCGACTAGATATAATTTGTGTCGAGGAACAAAACAACTTTCCTACCACCTGAAATTGGGAGCACCTTGATCCAATAACTTAGTTCTTATCTTGAGTAGCGGACCGAGTTGTGGTGTAAAAGAAAAATGATCCTCTGGTTGGTGAAAATTGAAAGAGAATGAAAAGAGAACAGTACGGTGACTACGAGAGAGAATGAGAGGGTGGGTGGTTTTGTTGTTGTCTGCCTAGTGTAGGTCCAGTCACTTAATTAATTATACATTAAAATATATTATATATATCACAGGTATTTAGTGCGGGTATTGAAGCGGATAAACACTATCCATATTCACATCCATATCCGCACTTTGCGGGTGCAGGTATATCCATACCCGCAAAATATCCATAATGTACGGATAATATTCACCCACAATTGTGGATATTGGACGGATATACATATCTGCGGGCGAAATTGTCATTTTTATACAGGAGTAGCTATTGAGTAATATAATGTAATATAATATTGTATTCAATTTCTGTTTTTTTCTGCCAAGAAAACCCAAAACCACACTCTTCTATCTTTGCTGCATAGTTAAATGGAAAGAAATAAAAATGGAAAATAAAAATAAATAAATGCTGATATGGAAAATTTGTTGGCGTTTTTGGGATATTCTTTGGAGATTTGCAAGATGCTATGCTATGCCATGGTTGTCCTATCTTGCTTCCATTTCAATGCTTTGTGTTTTTGTTAGGTGTGTTGTCTCTTATCTTGCTTCCACACTCTTCTATCTTAGTTTTATCTCAATCGTTAGGTTCCAAACGTCCCCAGTCGATTTTAATTTAATTATGCCGTGAGATTTTCTACGTGTTTCCATTAAATGTCGTGTGAGAACCGAGAAGTATGCCCAACTCTCCTCTAATTGTTGCGAAACTCATGATTTCCCCTTTGCTGACTCATACCCTGTCCACCACCTAAATGACCATTAAGCTCAAACACACTTCTTTATGAGGCCATGGACTCAAGGTTACTGGCATATTCACAGGTGATTTCACATTAATCTGGCACCAATTACTGGTTTTTTTTTTAATAAACAAATTGATAAAGTATAGTAAAAAGTGAAATACAGACAAACATAGAAACAAGAGGAGGAGGATAAACAATAAATATAAAAACAATGATGGGTGACATAAAGAATGCATCATACGAAACCGTGTGACATGACGGTACGGGTGTACGTAAATGAAAACAAAAAATTACTGACCAAAAGTTAGGAACAAAAAGATACTCTCCGACGAGGGAATTTAGCCGTTGTGGATTAGACGAGAGATGATGAAATACCAAATATGAATAGATAAGTTTTACTATAATATATGAATTCGAATCAAACCGAACCGAATTGAATCGGACTGAATCTATAAAAAGTATTGAATTCATTTGTCCAACTCTCTCGGACTCCATGAATAATGGATGGATAGCTCCTAGCTGTGTCGTTTAGTATTTATTTCTTTTCTTTTTCTTCTCAAAATCTAGTAGTATCAAATTTACCTCATCTCATTTTTATCTTTTAGCACAAGTACTGTAATGTACTGTACTACATAACTTTGACCATTAAAAAAGTTACCTCATTCTATATCTCTTCACCTCTTTCTTAACTCATAAATAATTACTGCACTCTGACCAAAAACTAAGTAGTAATAATTACTGCAGTCTAGTCCTCTTCTTTAGTAGGCAGTGCCGCAGTAGTAGGTCCACTCCTAGCCTCTCAATTACTTTTTTTTCTTCTAAATTAAAGAGAAGAAAATAACTAGTTAGATTTTGCGTGGATCGATTTTGTACAAACATCGATTATACATCCTCAAATTAAAGATCCAATTTTTTACAATCTAGAGCCTCAAATTTGTGGGTGCTTTTATTTTATACTCCCTCCGCCCAAAAAAATTCGTACTTTTTTTCTAACATACTTTAATCCTTAACATACGTCCGAAAAAAAATTCGGAGCAAAATTATCTCAAATAGTAAATCATCCGACCTCCTTGAAATACGTACAAATAATAAAGTGTCATCCTTTAAAAAACGGAGGGAGTATATCCTTAAAGTCGAAAGTCCATTCTTCAATTTTAATAACTTTAGCAAATGTAGGGAAAACTAGTATATATTAAAATGACTGAAATGAATTCAACTACCAAAAAACACCAAATATCATTCAATGCCTAAGGCTCTTACTTTGGCTAACTTTATAAAATATAAGAACTTTATATTCCATGAAACATAAAAATAAATCTTCACTTCAACTTTAGCACGAAGAAAAGGCCACAATTCCAGGATTAGCACAGAAAGAGAGAAATAGATGATGTGAACATTGTATTCTTATCTAACATACAGCGCTTCGAAGACTGCTTCCAAATCAGATCAACAATTTAACAGGGTTTCTGGAAGCTTTGAAAAATATTAAACCATCTGTTCAAACATCACTTGTTCCAAATTTCCATTCATCAAATTAACAAGTAAATAGCATACATCCCATAAATGTCATTTCAAGGGAAGTTTCCACCAATGTCATCATTCACCACTTGCATATAAACGAGTCCATTCCTTCGCTGCAAGTTCATCCATGGAAACACAAGACAACAACATAAAGTAAGGTTATATATGTGTTCCCCAACAGAAATGTTTTAGATAAACTAAAAAAAAAAATACAGCCAAGATTACCAGTTTCAACGGCTTCGGCCTCGTTTGTTTTCCAATGCTTTGCAACGTTCTCAGAAAGTGGATCGTCAGGGTTTGGAGCACTTAGTAGTGCTTGGATGCTATAAGAAACAAAGTGAGCAAAAGAGAATTAACTAGTTTTATTAAACCTTGTTAATGCAGAACAATGATTCTTCCTCTCCATTTCCCCCTTTTCCACTGCCCATTATTAAAATTAAACCTAGGCAGCAGAAACAGTACACTTTTCATGCTATATAACCTGCATAGACATTTCCAAGATGCTACGGACAAGCTCTCCAGCCAGCCTATGATGTGCTACTCATTGAAAGCTTCCAGAAATAATAAATTCCAATGAAATGATAAAACCACTGTTTGTAGTACCTCAAAAGTACAGTTCGTATCTGAAGAGCAGGACTCCATTTGTCTTTCAAAATATCAAGGCATATTCTTCCAAGCTACATCCAAAAATAATAGTGTGGGGAGCAAGAACTTGTAATCTAAACCCAAGCACCATATACGCACAGGAAAAAGATGACCTACCTTATCAATGTTGGGATGGTATATTTTTGTAAGAAATCGAACCTGTAATGAAGAAAATTTCAAAATGACAGTGAATAAGTTTATAATGAACAAGATATTACCAAGTTACACCAACAACTCAACACATTCATGGTTGGCCAAGGGAAAAAAATTAACAAATGCACATGCAAGATACAGCTCCTCTACACTGGACCACAAAGTTATCTAAGATCTTACAAATCCATGAATTTGAAGGATAAAGATAAAGAATGACTTGATATACACATTACCCGGGGTGAACTCCATTTACATTAAAAAGGACATTAGAGAAGTATTAGTAACCATACTGGAAAGAAGCTAGGTCTTTGACAAAATTACTTTCATAAAAAAGATTCACAGGGTCAAGGCTGCATGGTACCAATCCAACTTTGGCAGCCATGTAACTTCAGCCTCACATGCCCATAAAGGTCATGTAAGCATGCTTGGTAAACATTACAAGAACAGAAGTTACACAACTTCAAGAAAGAACAATCCACTGTTTGTGTGGGTAACCAATTAGTTACACTATTATTCACAGGGAAATGCAAAAGCATGCACACACATGCATGTCTATACATAAACACAGATAAGTCTGACCAGAAACACTTTCCCCACAAAGCTGATAGTCGTTCAACAAATCTTGTTACAAAAAGCCTAACCTATAACAGGAATATCACATTTGACTTCCATAGCACAGGGTTTGGTAGATTGGTATACACCCATCACAATCTACTTAAGAGATCTCTTGGGGGAAAGGATAAATTTAAGCACAGAAATTTCATGTATGCCAGCATGTCTAAAGTCTAATGTGCCTCAAGAACGACAGTTGTAACGCTAAATCCTACAGACGTAATTTTCCATCATAGTGATTTACAAAAAAGAAAGTAAAAAAACTACACAAAATTGAAATACCTTGGGAGCAGCCATAGGATACTCTTCGGGAAGAAACAATTCCAGCTTGAAAACCCCTCCTAAAAGAGGACAGCAAACCACGGGGGAACATCAGTACAGGTACCAAAAAAATGGAAGGGCAAATGAATTGGATGCTTTGTCAGAATGTTAAATGAGTTATATTTGTAAATTGAATTGTGGAAAAGTAATAGATAATGGATGTTTCTAGTCTGGAGAAAATATCTATACAGCAGAACAATCAAGAATGTCCAACTGCAGTTATCCCTTTCACGATTCACAAGAAAGAAAGAAAACTCTAACGGGAGAAAGATTTCCATTATGAAGACTTTGCAGCCAAATTTTTACTATAGCATTAACTTCAAACAGAATTGTTCTCTAAAAATGAATTCCATGAAAAGATCCAACAAAACAGCTATAAGAAAACAATGGCGCCTTTTTTATGAAGTGGGTGATGTTATGAAGTATGACACAAAAGTAACAGAAGTGCCTCCTTGAAAGTAACATAAGATATTTCCAAAGGTTATGAGCAGACAACATAAATAGAACGGAAAACTGTGGCACGGAGCTAACATTAAGTGTCACGCCAAATTTGTTGTTTCTGAATAGAGATTATATAACTTCATCAGTATAGGAAAATGAGTGTCAGGTGCCAAATATGTTGTCTCATCAGTAGGCGTATTTCTTTTTGGATGACTTAATTTCTTCATATGTTTGCACTATTCAAATATTTGAATGGTAATTTGCTTGCAACTCTAGATAAGGCCAACCAAGTTGGCAGATGAACCACAAATTCTCACAGGATGGCTAGACAACTAAGTGCAGCGAGTGATCGGTCCAGTACTAAGAGGGTGTGGTGCCTTGGATAGCCTAGTTATAGAAGGCTGGTTTTTGCATTTAGTTTCTTGATTGAGCATCAGCAGATGCCATGCACTTGAGCATATTGCCATGAGTTGAGAGTTGGGACACAGAAAATTAACAACTGACAGTATATTATTAGGATATGTCATGGGCACTTATCACATTTGAAGAAATGTATGGCTCTTTCATTCTGTAAATTGAGTCTCAAAGATTACATCACCACTGCATTGCAATAATGACAAAAAGCATACAGCAATACTCTTAAGCGACCATTAACCCTCCCAAGCCGAAAATAACAAATCTTAGACACTTTTGACACCAGCTAAGCTTTTAAATAAAGACATTAAACTAAAACTTTTAGGTGAAATTCAATAAGCAATTAAGCACAAGAATACGCAGTCTAGCTATATCAGCAAGAAAACATTATTGGACCACAACACAATGCTTCATTGAGGTAAATTACCTTCAAATGGGGACTGTGTTGGTCCAAGAATCATCACATTAAAATATCGCATATTCTCCTCTGACGGTGAAGCACTGATTCCCGGAGCTGAAACCAAAAATTACACATCCAAACAATGATTAACAAACTCATACTCTAATATTCACAAGAATTCCATGATGCCCAGTGCAGAACACATAAAACCCATAACTCAAAATATCAATCACAAATTAACAGCTCAAACCCCCCCAAATTAACAGAGAATCAACCATGTTAAAGAAATAAAAAGACAACTGCTCACCTGGTTCACTGAGGAGACGCTGGGTTTCCTGTTAGATCAAAGAACAAAAAAGAGAGTGGTCAAACAGAATGAAAACGATTATCATAATCAACAAACGGACGAACAAACAGAAGAAAAGTGGGGTTCAATGCGAGATGCGAGGAGAGGAGGTTTGTTGGACTTCGTTTGCGGTTGGTGTTGAAACCGAGAAGAGGAAGAGGAAGAAGATAGACGGAGATCGGAAAGAGGAAGAGAGAGATCTGAATAGGCACCTTGATGATTCTGCGAGGGAGATTACTGGTGGCCATTTCTTTGATTGCAGAGAAACAACGCTATGCTAACAGTCGCAAGGGTTTTTGTTCTTGTTTTCTTGAGAGAGAGAGGAGAGAGAAAAGACGTGCAAAGGCAGGGAGGTAGAAATTGATGAATAACAAATAATAACCTTTTTTTTTTTTAATGATAAAAAAAGGTTTTGTTGCTACAAGCCTACAGGTGTAGAATATCATCAAAGTATTTTATTTTCCTTTATTTATTTATTTGCTCCTTTTTACCACTTTACACTTCCAAAATGTTTAAGGATCTGTTTGGCGTTTCGGTTCGGTGAGAAAAAGTTCTGTGAGTAAAAATTTGGTGGAAAAATGACTTTTAAGAAACGGAGTGTTACTGTTTGGTAAAAAAAATTAAAATAGCTGTGAGATACCTGAGGTGTTTGGTAAAATGACCATAAAGGGCATAAAACTCATTTTTAAAAAATTAATAAAAAAAGAAAAAGTGGATCTAGAATTACTTATCTTGAAATAAAAATTTTATTGTGGTAGTTTTTAATTTATTTTGTTGGTTATATAAAGTAAAAAAATTAAAATGAAATGAAAAAGTAAAAAAAAAGAAGAGAGAAGGCCAAACCTGACTCCCATTTGCGGAATGAAGCATCCCTAAACCCCTGTTTTGCTGGGTTTGCCACCCAAAAATGCCAATTTTCATTTGTTGAATGGTGTTTACCAAACACCATTCTTGTCATTTCAGTCTAGGAATGCTGGGTTGGGTACTCAACCCAGACTCCCAAACAGCCTCTAAATTGAAAATTATTGAGTTCATTGACACAAAGTTAAACTGTTACGTCGAAATAAAAACCAAAACAATTAAGTTATTACTTACAAGAGAAAAGAAAAAAAATAGACCTAAAAATGTAGCACGATTAATTAATATATACGCTCTTTAAGAAGATCATGAGATCGATAAATTTTAGATTTTAAAATTCTTCTAACAATTAAAAAAAAAGTTGACCCCAAGAAAGACCGGTCATATATAACTTCATATAGGATTTATATAACGAATTTATTACCAACGATCATAGTACATAGTGATAATCCAAATAAATCACCATCGAACCATTTATGACAAATCCCTTCTTAAAGGACAATAAAGTCTTATCTTGTGGGACCTATCGGGCTTCTATTAGTTAGAGAGGAAATCAAACGATCATAAAAACAGTATGTTGCCGATAGCATCAGATATCACTATATCTTTACTTTATGTATAAGCTATCAGGTAACGTAACGGAGTAAGATATCTATCCCAATTGACACCAACTGATGTCCATCAACATTAAATGCAAATACGGCGTTGCTGCCTCATAGCCTCCCGTTATTCCCGGAAGTGTCAATCGACATTAAATGCGAATGACTTGCCTCGAACAACTAAAGTCAGTAGCCGCCAGACACCACTCATCTATCATATCAGTCAAAATTATGTTAAAACACAATCATCCACTCCAACCTAAGAGGAGTATAAATACCCCTTTTATGTATTTCAGAATGATAAACATTAACTCTCGCTCACCAAACACTAGAGAAACAGCAAACACCTCACCGCAACCAAGTTCCACCGTACTATTACCATTAGCTATTTTCGTCGTCCGTTACCACACCCGATAACTTCATTTACTCTTATACTGACTTGATCGTCAGAGCTTCTACACCGAATATCTCCTCTGGTGCTTTTTCAGATACCTTTGCGAGGAGCAACATCGTCCACATCATCATACCCGCAATCAAAAATACCCTTACCCGTTCACAAAGTTATCAAATAGGATCTTTGATTAAAGTTTAGATTAATCAAGGAAACACCGCCCTAACTCCGACTAGCATCACTCGGTCCACACCCATCTCCACCGCTGCTGCCCAACCCATCACCACACTTGTCTCCACTACGAACCTCATCATAGGGCGGGCTTTCAAGATCAAGACAGAGATGCACTACTCCATCTGGAAAGGGCTTTCTCAGAAAGCAATAGCCTTCGTGTCTAGCGATGAAAGAGCTTATAAAGCTTACTTACTTTCTTTACTGACAGACAGAAATGGAAACGAGATACAGACGAATAGGCTATTCGTTTTTTAAAATTTTGTTGAGCAGAAGATGTTGAAGCTGCATAGATTATTTGCATTGCACCCATTATGCCGCCGCCAAACCCAGCAACAGACTCACCTTGACCACCAGTAGCACCACTCTCACCTCCACTGTGAAACCTGTCAGTACCGCACCCATCTCCACCCCCACCGCCAAACACAATAGCTGTCCCACCTCGACCACCAGCACCACGCCCAACGACAACGTTCCAACCTCCACCAGTAAACCGCTTATTGCCGAATTTCATGACACCACTAATAACCTGCAGGTTTTTGCCTCTAGTGGTGTTCTGATCACCGACTTTATTCCGATTGCAGATGTGTGAGCATAAAGCAAAACAGCCTATCATTAAATGGAGGAAAATGCATATGATGAACGCTAGTGCTCCATACGTTGCGATTGTCGAAATTGCAGTCATCAAAATTAGAGTTTCAAGTCAAAACGGACATGGCATTTCTTCTTGTGTTTTATTTTTGATAACATATATGCTTCAATATTGATACCTACACATAAATATATTATACATACATGCCAGCAATTAATTGACTTATAACTAGGTATTTGAAAATGAAGGATATTTTTTTTTTTATAACTTACGGTTAAAAACTATATAGTTTACTTAACTTTTATAATCTAAAAACTTCCAATGTAAATCCTATAATTTTATAAAAATTGCAATCTCAACTCTTTTTTTTAAATTCAAAATAAATAGTAAAATAATTAAAAAAACTATACAATTTTAAAATAAATTTTAATAAATATGAGAGAGTTCACTCCACTAAAAAATTAAAAAAATAATGAGAATTTATTTAAAAATATTTAAAAAGGAATGAATTAAAAAGAAAATTGTAAATAATTTTTTTCATTGTATTAAGTTCTAACATATTGGTTACATTTTATGTCCAAATTTTATAACCTTTTGTAATTTTTTACTAATATATTTTGGATATTTTAAGTATTTAAAAATTTAAGATTGTAACTTCTAAAAAACTATAAAGTTTATATTACACGCTTTTAAACTGTAAGAGATTAGGTGAAACATTTTGTAAACTATAAAGTTTTTTTTATGTAGTTTACTTTATATATATAAAAACTAATTAATCTAGATTATTTGTTTCACGCTTAATTTATTTTTTGAGTATTGTGCATCTAATGACTGAATACGGTTTACTCTAAACTTTCTAATTTTTGGGTTCGGTAAACAAGTCACCAATTAGAGCATTGAAAAAGAGCAATTAATTCACAAGACTAAAATAAATAAATAAATTGGGTTCATATTTTGAGCATTAAATGCCAACAACCTAAAGATGTTCTTTTTTATATTATTTTTTAAATGGTTATGTCATTATTAATCATCGATACAATTCTAAGATATCGAACCCAATAGACGATATGCAGTAACTAGTTGAACTACAATTTTATGTGCAACAATCTAAAGATGTTAATTAAAATTTAATGGAATCCCTAGAGTTAGATTTTTCATCCGAAACCCTAACGATGCATTAAAACTAATTTTTTTACATTAAAAAAATTTCAAAAAATTATGAAAATTTCAAAAAAAAAAATCAATTGGCTGGTACAAATTATAACTTTTTTTTCTTTATCAGAAAATAAATCCTATCAAATAGGTCGTAAATTATGTGAAATTTTATAGAGATTTTCCACAGTTATCAAAAACTGTCTTAAAGTTGAACAACTTATATAAATGTCAATGAGAGGTGAAGGGTCTGTTTGACGTTCCGGTTCTAGTCCGAAAAGTGATATGGCAAAAGTGTTGTGGGAAAAGTACTTCTGGAAAAGCTAGTATGCTGTTTGGTAAACATTTCTTAAAAGTGCGGGAAACGAGAAGTTGTTTTCGGTGTTTGGTAAAGCTATAAAATTGAAATAGTTGGAGTATAAAACCCATTTTTAAAAAATTAATAAAAATGGAAAAAGTGGATCTAGAATTAGTTATCTTGAGATTGAGATTTTATTGTGGTAGCTTTTAATTTATTTTGTTCTAGTATATAAAGTAAAAAAATGAATTTAAAATGGAAAAAAAAGGGGAGAGAGGGCAAAATCTCAACCGAGCTTTTGCCATTGGAGCAATTTGCTCCGGTGAGGAAAGGAGGGGGACCAAGGCAAAAGCTCAACCGAGCTTTGTAGAAAGCTGGTTTCCAAAGGTGTTGCCAAACACCACTTTCCAGCTTCTTGGTTTTGAAACCAACTTCTGCAACGCAAACCTGTTTCCCAAACAGGCACGAAGTAGTTTAAAGCAGTAAAATACATTACAAAGTGCTACTCCCTCGGGGGCAAAATAAACGTCGTTTTAGCCCCGGGCACGTGGCTTAAGAAAATGATTGGTGGGGAGAAAACGAGGCATTTTTTTATCATACTACCCCCAGCCTCCCTTCCTATTTACAATTGGATCGTGGCTTAATTCTGACATGTTGGCTTAAAGTCGGGCTTGGCAAGTTGGGCCAAGTTTTACAAACGGCTGGGCTGGGTTTGGTCTTGGCAAAGCTTACGCGTCTTATGAAGGAAGGTAAGCCATCGGCTCCAGATTTCCAATCTCCCCCCCCCCCCATTTCCAATCTTCCCCAAATTCCCAAATGCTTGAATGTTTAAACCATTCCCGCAATAAATGGGAACGAAATTTCGGCATAATTTTAATTTCCCACCATTGTGTTGGAATTGTATGTGGGGAAAGCAATTTATGTTCAAATTTATTTTGTCCTCAATCCCTACCTCTGTCTACTCTCCCAAACCCTAAAAAACCTCTCTTTAACAAAACTTGCATCAATCAATGGAGGTTGGTGATTTTAACCCTTTCTCTGAGCTTCGCGGAGACCCTAACATAGCTAGTTATCTAGAAAACTTACTCCAGTGCGGCGACAACCAAGGTTACTCAGATGACGGAGAGGAGGAGTTCGTGGAGCTCCGAGATGATGAGGGCGGAAATGCCGAGGACATTCCAGACTTAAACATTGAGCCTCAGCCTGAAAGTGAAGATGAAGGTCCTCCATATTTAAGTTGATAACTGTTTTTGTGTATGATCATAGATAAATTTTGTTTTCATTTTCCTAAGTATGTTTGTGTGTGTGAGTTGCAGGACAACATTCAGGCAACAAACGACGCAGAGAAATAGGCCACGATGAGAGGGTTGCGGCATATGAGATGTTGTTGCGGAAGAGCTAGAATGGGAAGCTTCTGAGACGGACAACAACTGAGGTCGCTGTCGCCTTCAACATTTCAATTTGATCTGTCCAGAGGTTGTGGAAACGGGGCCGAGAGTCTATGAATCACAACGTTTGCCTCAACAGAGTCAAGAATACTGGGAGGAAGAGGGTTGACTTTGATTGGCAGCAAATCCGGGATATTCCTCTGAGGAAGAGGACCACTATGAGGAATCTCTCCACAACACTAAATGTATCCAGGAAACGTTTGTCAAATGCCTTGAAGAGTGGAGAGATCAAGCGGCATTCTAATGCCATCAAGCCTATTTTGACTGATGCTAATCGACAAAGACGGATTGAGTTCTGCCTCTCAATGCTGGATCCACATTCACCTCCTGTTGACCAGCGTTTCCAAGATATGACCAATGTCGTGCACATCAACGAGAAGTGGTTTCACATGACAAAGAAGACACAAACATACTACATGTTGGCAGACGAGGATGATCCAGTAAGGAAACTTAAATCCACTAATTTCATTCCAAAAATTATGTTTCTAGCAGCTGTAGGCTTAGGTATGCGCCTGATGGTAGATGCACTTTTGATGGAAAATTAGGTATATTTCCTTTGGTAGATGAAGTGTGTGCTGTTATGTCAAGTGCAAACAGACCGGCAGGGTCAATGGAATTGAAGGCAATTGAAAAGATGGATAGAGATGTCATTAGGAAATTCATGATTGATAAGGTTTTGCCTTCAATTAGGGCTAAGTGGCCTGTAGAGAACATTGGAGATCCAATCATTATCCAACAGGATAATGCCAAGACTCATATCCTGCCTCATGATGAAGAATTCTTTTCAGCTGCTACCTCTCTTGGCTTGAATGTTATACTGTCATGTCAACCCCCTAACTCTCCTGATCTTAATGTCCTTGATCTTGGGTTCTTTAGGGCTATACAATCTCTCCCAAAACAGGAATGTGCTAGGTCTGTGGCTGAATTGGTTGCAGCCGTACATAAGAGTTTTATTGAGTTTCCTGCAATCAAGTGTAATTATATATTTCTCACTCTTCAGTCATGTATTGTTGAAATTCTGAAACTTTTGGGGGATAACACTTCTTCTTCACTGGCAGTGGATGGTTGGTGGATGATTGTTGTGATGAATGTTGCATTTCATCCATATTTTTGGTTGAATGCTTCTATAGATAATGACCATTTTAGATGAGGTTTACTCTGTTTTAATGATCATAGTTTCAATTTTTTGTAATTATCAGTAGTTGGTGTTTTAGTTACACTGAACTTCTATAATGCACTGGAAAATATACACACAACAAAGTGAAGAATTATGTGACATGAAAAAGAAACAGAGTGATTTTATTTATTTTTAACAGCCCAAGGACATACCACTTGGGTGTATTACAGACACCCTAACTAGTCAGACCCAGATTCATCTTCGATGGTTGGGATACCTGGAATGACATTAGCAAAGAGATTCAATTCAGCAGAAGCAAGCCTTGCACTATTAAGAGCCAGGTTGAGCCCCTCTCTCTTTTGGTTCATATGAGCAATGGAGAGGTTAAGATGGTTGATAGCCTCGCTGTATGACTTGATTGCAGTTAGTGCCAGCCCCTCATGCTCAGCATCTTCGTATAACTCATCCTTCCTAGCCTTCATGTCCTCCAACAACTCATTAAACTCCTCCATGTCTTGGTTGGTCTGAAAAATCCTATTCTCCAGCTGCACGATGTCCATGTCCAGATGATCTGAGAAGCGGCCTGTAGCATTGTGGATCTCTACCTTCCTCTCATGATCCACTATTCTCTACCTGCACAGAGAAAGCTTAAAAGAGCAAAGGAGATAAGCAGCAAACAACAGAAGAGAAGAGGCAGTTTGGGGATGAAGAAAATTAGGTCAAAGGAGGCTGGTATTTATTGGGGGGTCAGTTGGGTTACCTGAGGTTATGTGATAAGGTGCATTACAGGAAAGGAGGGTGTCAACCAAACAGTTGATGTGGCCAAAGTGTCACGCAACACATAAACCAAACCATTGCATCCAAACCAAACCAGTTATCAAAGATACACACAAATTGCAATATACCATTACTCTAAACATTGCATCACTTTTAGAATCTAAAAGGCTAACTCCATTAGTAAATGGGAATCCAACTACAAGTCTACAATGTGCAGAGTTATCTAGGGCAATCCCCTGCACTAGCTCAGTTATAGATCATTGAATGGTCAAATCGTCAACAGGGTTTGGGGGACTGTTATCGAAAATACATTAATTCACAACAATTATTTCCAATTTGTAATCCATCAATAGGCATTCATAATTATCATTCTAGGTGCCTATCTTTGCACTATCCAAGCATTCAAAGCACATAAAATGCAGGTTTATGAACAACGAATAGCAAGTATTGCAAACCAGTGATGCACCACAGAGCAAATGAAACAGAGTCCGTTCTCAATATAGTTGCTTCTGCTCATGCAATTCTATATGCAAACCAAACCAACAATGCAGAACTCATCAAAGTAGAACAGATAAAAAGAACAGGGCATCAATGCAACTGGATTAAACAGGCTAAAATAAGGACCATTCAACAAAAACATACACTTTAAACACCCTAAACACCCGACTACATTGAAGAAGCTGGCCATCCTAAATCCACCATCCTGCTACTACCATAAACACCCGACTACATTGAACAAAGTGGCCATCCAAACAGAAAACATCATTCAGTCTACCAGAAACACTAATATAGCAAAAACTGGCCATCCAAAAGTCAACACCATTATGTCTACAACCAACATCCTAATATATTCAGTAGTAATCAGGGAGAAGAATACGCAACATTTGGATGAAGCTCTCTTCGTAGAGTGGGTCATCTTTAGGGTGAAACAAATCTTGGATTGGCAACTTATTGAGATCGAAATCCATATCCACCTTCACTTATGATGTATGCATTAAATCTTCAGTGGCAAGTAGATTTAAATCAGGAATTTTATACTTCTTTGGACGCCCATGATTCAGGCCGAGATGCCCATCTTCTTCACTGGCAAGAGAGCACGAAACCTCCTCCGCTTCCAAAACAGTCACACGGGCCACCATTTCTTCCTCGGACACAACCACGCTCTCTTCAAACACGACGTCGTCTTCACTTTCGTAGGTATCTGGCACAATGACATCCATATCACAGATTGTATCCGCCGTAACAGCCACCATCTCTACAAACACGACATCGTCTTCACAGTCGTAGGTATCTACAACAATGACATCCATATCACAGATTGCATCTGCCGCAACAGCAACCACGCTGACATCATCTCCAACCCCCGCCTCTGCGACTGCATCACCTTCGACCTCCGCCACCGCGGCGACATCATCCCCAACCCCAGGGACTCCAATTGAATCCGGTACGAACATACTCATAAGCGGATCAAATTACACGCAACTATCATCCTGGGAATCATCCCAGAAATCAACACCCTCCATTTGGAAAAGTAGAAATTAAAAGTACAGATTTGCAATGAAATTAAAACTGAAATTGAAGATGGAATTTTGGGATTCAGACCTCATTCGTGCTTCGGGTATTAATAGGGAAAAGCTTCGTTCCCCCGCAAATTTTATTTCAAACACAGAAAGAGGGAATTGAGGAAGGCAGTCGAAGCCGAAGCCGAAGTCGAAGCCGTCGTCGTCACTAACACAGGCAGATAGGGGCACCCTCGTCTTCTCCAGCATGGGGATCCGAGAACGGCATTTGTTGGGGGACTGCTTTTGGGGCGTAGAACGACGATTGTAACGCCCCAGAGGGAGTAGAAAATAAGAACAGAACCAGAACCTTAGAATTATGGGAGAGCATTTAGAATGTTTTCTTGGGAATGCATGACTGAAGTGTAGATTGCCCTAATTTTCAATGACTGGAGCTAGCTTGCCTTCTAACTCTTAGATGCATTGCATAAGGAGCATAAACTGGCAGGCTTTGGATAAAGGTTATGGTTCTCGCATAATTCTAGACAGGTTTGATGCGCCGTCGAAACGCGCATCAAAAGTAATATTTATAATCCTGATTGGCTAGATGCACAAATTAATGTATATAGCAGCAAGTCAGGGTCGAACCACAGGAAAAATGAAGGACTAAATTTAATCTTGCCCTAGATGTATGATGAGGGTGAAAATGCAATAGACATAAAAGTAACACGGGGGGGTTTGGTTGGTCTAGACGAATCTAGCCAACGATGGCAGTTGATGTTGAGACAGAGAATAAAAATGCAAATAACAAGTAATAATAGACAAACGAGAAAATTAAATAAAAAAGGAATGAAAATAAAGCAAGAGAATATCAATAAAAAAGGTAAAAACGCGCTGCTTCGTCGTTGCTGATTACGGGACGCGTGTCGCCGCGTGAGTGGGCGAAGTGGATTGCGGATAAGACGCGTTGACTGGGCGATGGATGACGCGGGACACGTGGCGCTGAGCGGATTGCGTGACACGTGTCGCGCGCTGGTTGGGCGACACGGATTGCGGATGACGCTTCCGTTGGATGAGGTAGAAGACGCGTGTCGCTTTCTAGCTGGAGGACGCGGATTGCGGGACGGGTGGCAACGCGTCATTGGCTGAAGCAGATTGCAGATAAGACGGGTTGGGTGGGTAGCTGCCGCGTGGCGCGACTCCATTGGGCGACGCGGAGCGCGTGGGACGCGGATTCCCATCTGCAATTTCAAAATTCAAAATGGATGAGGGAGGGGAAAAAATTAAAAGGAGATAAAGGAATAATACATAAGAAAATAAAAATAAAATAAAAGAGAGGAATAACGGAAATAATTATTTAAAACAGAGATACGAGGAAAAATAATTAAATGAGGCGCGTGGAATGCCTCCTTGACTCGCCAATTTTTTTCCGTCCAGGCCTAGACGTTGTTAGGGGTCTAGGGCAAGACTGGTGGGTCTGCCACCAGGGGGTGGAAACCTTCGTGGAATAGCTCCAATCTGTGGTCACTCACTTTGGAAATGAGGCTCGTGTCCATATTCTGGATCGCAACCACACCATGATCATTCACCTTCTTGACAAGGTAAGGGTCGGTCCGCTTATGCTTCAACTTTCTGGAAAAGAGCCTCAGACAAGAATTGTAAAGTAAAACCTTTTGTCCAGTATCAAAGGTTTTAGAAGAGAGCAACTTATCGTGGTGAGTGTTAGTCTTAGCCGTGTCTTGGGCAGGTTGAGGAGTTGGGTTATCATTGGGCGTCTTGCCCTAGATGGTCAAGGAAGTAGCAGTAGCAGTTGAGGCGGGGGTTACCGTAGCCTCAAAAGTGGTCATGACGATAGCTGGAGTCATGGCTGGTTGAGGAGTGCAAAGAGCTGGGTCAAGTGTCTTGACGTCGACGACCGTCCATCCAAGGGCTTCGCGGTATCCTTTGAGTGTCGACACCAACTCGCGCTCCGCATCTAGATCAAGCTTGCTAGAGATGATCACCGGGAGTGTGTCATGTTCACTAAGGTAGGCGTACTTGAGGTGCGAGGGCAAGCTCTTCAACTCCAACTTAAGGGCCTGTAGAAAAGAAGGGGCAGATACTGAATTTGTAGTGATGTTCCTGTCGAGGGCAAGATGTGTAGAGTTGTCAGCATTAAAATCAGAAACTTGTGTAACAATAGGGTCAACAATATCAACAGTTGAGTGTTCTAAAGTCACAAGTGTCAAGACCAAAGGGTCCAGTGCGGCGGGCGAAATGCTCCTGTCTAGGGCAAGCTGTAGAAACTCATCAGTAGCAAGTTTAGAAACATTAGTAACAGCAGGCTCAACAATATCAACAAAGTTCACGCTAGAAAACTCAGTGGGGCATCTCATATCATCAAGCATATTGAACTTTATGGTCTCCCCGTCGAACTCAAGAGTAATAGAGGCGTTATGGACGTCGATCTTGGCTTTTGCCATCCTAAGGAATGGTCTGCCCAGGAGCATGTCCAAGGCCTTGACAGATTGCCCATTCTCCATGTCAATCACATAGAAATCGGCTGGGTAGATGAAATCGCCAACTTGGACCAAGACGTCCTCAACAACCCCCTTGGGGTAGATGACAGATTTGTCAGCTAGTTGGATCGTGGTCTCGGTGGGCTTGAGGGGTCCAAGGCCTAGACTGTTGTATAACGTCAAGGGCATGACGTCGATACCTGCACCAGAATCACACATAGCTCTACCAATATCAGTAGTACCGATTTTACATGGGATGGAGAACATACCTTTATCCTTGCACTTCAGTGGTAGGTTTCGCTGGATCGCGGCCGAGATATTCCCACCTACGCAAATCTTTTTCACATCTATCATGTCACATTTGTTAGCACACCAATTTTTTAAAAACTTGGCATAACGAGGCACGTTTTTGATGGCTTGGAGAAGTGGAATATTGACGAGGACTTTGCTGAACATATCAAGGATTTGGCGATCCTCTTCCTTCTTCTTGGTCTTGACGAGCCTTTGAGGAAAGAGCGGCTCAAGGATCTTGTGTATATACTCTTGGGTGAATTCTTGTGGGCTTGTGTCACCTCGTGGGGCCATCCCTCTTGGAGATCTAATGTGGTCCTCCATCACTTCTGGAAGTTTAGGCCCAATGAACTTGGCTTTGGGTATTTTCTTGGCCAAGATTTCGGGCTCGACAGCTGGTTCGGCGTCTAGGCTAAGATGCTCTGGGGAGGGTTTTTTGACGTCGAGGCCTAGATGCTCTCGAGGGGGTAAGACATAGCCACTGCGAAGAGTCTTAGCACACACATTGTGCTTTGGGTTGGCCTTAGTTTGCCCAGGCAATCTGCCTTTGTTTTTCAATTCTTTCATGTTCGCGGCCATGATGCTCATTTGTTTTTGTAGATCAGTGATGACGTTCCTATAGTGAGCTACCTCATCAACCGGTGGGGTAGACGAAGTAGAGGTCTGGCCCTGATTGGGTTGATAGAAAGATTGTTGGTTGTTGGGATGGGTAGATCTAGGCTGGAAGTTTTGGACATTGAAAGATGGCTGGGCCTAATTCATGTACTGATTATGTTGTAGAGGTTGTCCAGGGCTAGACGTTTGCTGATGGCTGGCCCAACCGGAGTTTTGTGGTCTCCACACCTGGTTGTAGTTCTGTCCATATGGGGCCTGATTGTAGTTACCAATGGCGTTGATACTCTGAATCTCATCGGGGATATGCGGGCACGCGTCTATTGGATGATCGGTCATGTTGCAAATCTGACAGGCCTTGACCTGGATTGTCTGTCCGGGGGCCATGTTCTGAAGCATGCCCATCATAGCTGTTAATTGGGTCTGCATCGCGGCCACTTGGGCATCTTGTCCTGGATGATGGCTTTCCTCGGGTATGCAATTTCTTGCCATTAACTCTATGGTGGCCTTAGCGGTGACAGGGGTGAGTCTTGTGATAGCACCACCAGCAACGGCGTTGAGCAATGCCTTGTCACGAGCTTTGAGACCTTCATAAAAATATTGGATGAGGGTGTGCTCGGTAAGGTTGTGTGAGGGGCACATAGCTTGCATCTTTTTGTAGCGCTCATGGTACTGGCCAAAATCTTCTTCTTTCCTCTGGACTATAGACACCAACTGCTTGCGAGTTACATTAGCCATTTCTGATGGGTAATATTTTTCGGTGAAGCATTTGGACATTTCGGCCCAAGAATTTATGGAATTTGGGGGTAGATCATAGAACCAGTCTAGGGCATCATCTTTCAGAGACCACATGAAGGCTCGGAGTTTGGCGTGCTCAATACTGACATTGGCTGGCTTCATGGCGTCGCAAACAGAGTGCAATTGCTGAAGATGGCGGTGAGGATTTTCCTTTGGAATGTCACGGAAGAGGGGTAGATGGTGCATGACTGCGGACTTGAGCGTCCAATCATGAGGAACAGTGGGTCAAACGATACAAGTGTTGGGTGTTTCAGGGGCACCATTGAGGTCCTCAATAGTTTGCGGAGGATTGTCGATATTAGGACGGTCTGCCATAATGAATATCTCGGGGTAGACAACCGCTGGGTTGTCGAGGTCAGGATGAAGATGATTGTCGGGACCGGTCTGACTAGAGGTTTGACTGTCGAGGGCAGGACGAGGAATTACTCTACGAGAGGTTGTTCCTCCGGCCTGTCTTCGAAATTCTCTCTCTGTCTTTGTGAGTTCGTGGTCTAGGGGTAGAAGGTCAGGTGCAGATCTCCTGGTCATACAAGTAAAAGAAATAAATTAGTCCGTAAACACAATCCCCGGCAACGGCGCCAAAATTTGATGCGCCGTCGAAACGCGCATCAAAAGTAATATTTATAATCCTGATTGGCTAGATGCACAAATTAATGTATATAGCGGCAAGTTAGGGTCGAGCCACAGGGAAAATGAAGGACTAAATTTAATCTTGCCCTAGATGTATGATGAGGGTGAAAATGCAATAGACATAAAAGTAACACAGGGGGGTTTGGTTGGTCTAGACGAATCTAGCCAACGATGGCAGTTGATGTTGAGACAGAGAATAAAAAATGCAAATAACAAGTAATAATAGACAAACGAGAAAATTAAATAAAAAGGGAATGAAAATAAAGCAAGAGAATATCAATAAAAAGTGGTAAAGACTAACAAGTGTAATAAAGATAATAACAAGGTAAGTAAAGATAATAAATCAGATAAAAGGAGAAATCTTAGCAGGGGGTAAACGGCGGATTGCGTCGAGGGCTAGTCGGTCATCGGTGCAAGGATAGACTGTTTTCACGCCATAGACGTGCTATAGGAACCCTGTTTTCACGTGGATTCCCTACTTCTCTTCTTAAGAGAAGTCACTCCCAAGGTACGCTTATGGGAGTGGTCGTGACACTGCGCCCAAGGTACGCTTATGGGTCATACACGCAAGCCCGTGAAGTGGAGAGAAGACACATCTAGGGCTAGACACTGAGAAGTCTACCCTAACCGGTTTCTTGCCCTAGCCAGATTGGACCAAACGACATGGTGACTCTGGACCAGGTGCCTACTCTATTCCATAGCCTCACGTTAGTTATTACCATGGAAATGACAATATTCATGAGAAACATGCAAATAGGTGATCAAACTACCAACAAATCTCACACGAAATGACAATAAAATGGCAAGAAAGCGGATACAACAATGAACACGTTTTAAGAACACTTTGTCCTCCCAACTATCCTCTTGCTACCAAGACTAAAAGATTTAGCCACTCATGCTGGAAATCATGCACAAGATAGATGGAGAAAGCAACATAAACAGAGAAGAGGTGCAGATGAAAACGAAAATCTGGATTAAAAACTAATTGGAACTTGGGGCTCCAATTTCTGGAAAAATAAAGGAAGAACAAATCCCAATGTTAGAGAGGTGGCTACAATGATTGAAAACCCTAAAAAGATGAAAATATACTAAAGAGTAGCCCCCATTTTAACCTAAAGTTAAGGTTCTATATATAGCCTAACAACCCCACTAGGGGACAAAATGGTATGGAGGAATATTCTCTGATGAGCTGGATGATTTGCACATGGAATCCCGCTAGAATCTTTTTAGCATCTTTGGTCAAGCGTCATCCGAAAAGAAACATCCACGTGCTTCGTCTAGGCCTAGACATAAGATCTCGTCTAGGTCCCGACGGTAGGTCTCAACGACAAAACTGCATCTAGGGCTCGACGATGTAAGATCAGCAGAAATGCATCCAAATGGCGCGCTTTTCAGCAAGTTTTTCCCTTTAGTCCAAATCTACAAAGTGGTTGGAAAACAAACCAAATTAGTAATATCAAGTGTGAAATTAGACCTGAAAGAGAGGGAAAAACATGCATAAAAAGGCATCATATCAAGGTTATAGCACCAGACCAAATTTTAAGCAAGCAGTTTTCTCTTCTCCTGTTATTCGGTCCCTTCTATCATGTTTGATGGGAAAACTTCTACTGCTGGTTATCACATTAAGCAGCCATGAGACCTTGGGGGTACTTATAATTTTTCATGATCTCTAAATTGGTTGGCAGTGTAGGTATCGGCATCGCCTGCATACACAACTGTGTGATAGCTTGCAAACTTTTGATGTGAAACAAAGTCCATTTCCTGGGTTTCTACAGACCACCAACCTCAAGCTATGGCATGCCTTTCTACATGTAATGTTACGAGTGCTGTGGAGGAATCTGTTTCATATTCTTATAAGCCATGGTATGTTTCTTTTATGGATTAAAATGAAATTCTGCATTTTCAATTATTTTCTCTTGGTTGAATTCCTGGTGATACTTGAGTTTTTTAGCTGTTTAAATATTTGTGGAAACAACTAGATTTGGGGAGTCTTGAAGTTATTCATCTTTGTATTTGTCTATGAACATGACACTTCCTTTCATTGTTAATGATTATACCCAACTGTTTCTATGGGCATCCTCAAATTAACTTAATATGTGACTACTTGGCATGACTGGAGAGTGAGTTTCATCTTAAATGTTCCACATGCCACATACTGTATCTCTTTATTTTTCTTGGTTTTTGTTTCTTGTTTATGTATTTATAAACTAACAAAGTTTGACATAGGAGCGTGTCTCACTTTCATTTTCTCTTTTGAGGTGGTAAACGTACTGCAGACCTATGATCAATAATTCAGGTTTGTGCGACCAATTCTTCGAATTTCATCTACCAACCTGCTCTACGGCTTCGCCTGGCTGCAGCTGTGGGGAATTGCTGTGTTTCTGGGACTGGCTGCTGAAGGAATTAGATCAGTGTAGTTGCTCTTATATGTTAAGTGGTATGAAAATTTTGACACCAAGTCTCAGGCTTTAGGAGTTGACATTAGATGGTTGATTTCTGGACCTCTGTTTTAGGAACTATGCAATCATCTTGAGTAGTCTTTTTCTTTCTCCGTGCCAAGTCAATGTGAAAGATGGACAATACATCTTCCTGCTCATGTAACCATTTTTGCTACCTCGGAATTAACTCTTAACCTAAACTACATAGACAATTTATTGATAGATTATAGTCATGTTTTGCTTGTTGACCTTGTTTGCGATTAGCCTAAAATGGTCGGCTCTAAAAACATGAATTCTTTTGTTAATGGTTAACATAGTAATGGAAGTAAGGGATGTGCAATTAATGATTGTAAAGTTAATTTGGTTGTTGAATGAGAAAAGTTGATTATAAGAGTTTTGGAGGTTTATTGTTGGTGTCAATCATATTCTAATCAAATGTGTTTCAAATATTGACATTGAAAAGGGGGGAAACGATTTTTGGAGGGTCTTTGTGATGCTTCTGTCATGCTCTGCTTTCTCTTTGTTCTGCTGATCTGTTTTCTCTCTGTTCTGCTGATCTTCCCTGTGTAGAAGGAATGTAATAAGAGCTTGAAGGGAAAATTCTGCATCTTTGCTTCTCATTATCTCACCAGCTACCTCTGCAGTTCAATCTGTTCAAAGAGATTGTGTTGGCGGATCTGCAGATAGTTGAAGGCCAGCTGCTGAAATGCAGAAAATTTACAGTATGACAGGTGAATGTGCATGTCCTCATCAAAGCAGGGTGTAGTCTTTATAGTTTGTTGTGAAGACAACGATGCGCTGTTCAATGAGGTACGAATAAAGGCCATCGATACCGTTGAGGAGGCCTGAGAGAGCCATCTGCAATAGATTGGAAGCCAGCAAGCAACTAGTGTCAGAGAAGGTGAGCATTACATCAGCACACATTATGGAATGGTAAAAAAAGTTAGCACACACTGCTCCACCAGTGTAAACATCAAAATCTATTGCATCTAACTTGGAACTAGAAATAGAATGATACATACTAATTAACCCTCCTTCCTATTATTCTCCTGACCAAACATCTAACTTGGAACTGTGTATAAAGTATAAACAACAGATTTATCATCTGCAACAATGTAAACATCAAAATCTATAAGATGCTATGCCCACCAGACAAATTTTATCCTTGTCTTCCTACTGATCCTTTTTTTCTCTATTTTGCAGAGAGAAAGCACAGTCAATATCCTCAATGACAAGTATTGATCGGTTGGTCATTTCAAGCAATAATGACTTCAGCTGGGTGTTGGACTCTACTTCGGACAGATCTAGGTCACACATGTCGTAATGAAGGTAATTGGCTATAGCTGCAATCAAACTAGACTTGCCTGTGCCAGGAGGACCATATAACAGATAACTGCGTTTCCAGGCTTTACCTATCCTTCTATAGAAGTCTCCCGCATTTACGAACTCATTGCAAGGGATGTCAAAGGTCATCGGATGAGGAACAGTTAGCTCTTCTTCATTCCACCAATCACCCTCGTTTATATTGAGAGTTAAAACCCTGCTTTCTTCCTTAATGGCCTTTGCTCTTTCTTCTATATATGGCAGGTATGAATCCAGCACCTTCTTTTTCTGTTTCTTAAGAAACCGTAGCTCATAGTATCTAGCTTCCCGGGATGACTTATTTCCTCCAGAGGAAACTGTTTTCTTGGATAGCCATCTCCACTTAAATTCTGCACTGTAGTAAGCATCACATACAAGCTCGTTTTCGGCCATAGTAAGTACCAATTTCCTGTCATTCTCGGTTTTGCTAACTTTTAATGTTTCGATAAATTATTATTGTGAGCTTGATTAATAACGCTACAAGTATAATGTTGATGTGTTTACATATATATATTCCCCTATCATTATATAAGTGTTATCATCATCTTCCAAGCATAAATTACATCCACTCGGAAGTAGAAGTGCTATCATTCAAGTAAAATTTGATCAGTTTGCAGCACAAGGGAAGGCTCTTCATAACTATGCTTTTATCTCTAAGCTATTATTTCGATTGAGGTAATGTTGCAATCGCTCATTCCAAGCTAGAGAAAAAAATGTGTCTACACGTTACTATCATCAAGAAAAATGTGGTTTTGATAGGACATCTGTAAAATTGAAATGAGAGAGCAAGTTCTTCAATTTAAAAAGAGTTTTTGAAGGATCAAGACACAAGTGTAACTAAATACTATGGTTGGACAAATAATATGAAAATATTATCCTTGGATTATCAACATGAGGGTATAACCTATCTTTTGAGTTCTCCCATGATGCCACATATGTCATCTTTTGGATACTTTACAATTACTCAATTAGACATGTAACATTTAATAACTTTAAGTTTTACACGATTTGATATAATTAACTTCCATCAAATCTATTTATAGAATAAGTTAAAAACTATTGGTTTACATGGTTAAATGAAATTAAGTTCTATACTTAATTTATTTATTTTAATGTAATTTATATTATAAGTTGTGAATACTCCTTTCGTTTTTTAAAGAATACTAGATTTATATAATAAAGAAAAATTAAATTAATAGTCCATTTTATGATTTGAATGTTGTTAGTTGCATTTTTTTATCTTTCCAATATTTTATCATCTTTCCCTTTCCTACTATTGAGTTTATTGGATAATTAAGGGATTATAATTAATTAATTAAGCATGCCCATGTCAACAATTATTTGAATAACTATCTTTTTAGTACTGTGAATTTATAGTTAAAAAGTTATTTTTTAGAAAATAAAGGAACTATAAAAGAACCGAAACTTAGAAATATCAAATATCTCTTATTTTATTTACAAATGCTTATAGAGAAACAAACTATTAGATGATATGCAAAGATGTTATTGGTTATTTGAACAAACAAAGGTTAGTTTAATATTTTTAATTTTTTAATTTTTTAATTTGTTTAGAAATTTCAACGATTAATAATTAGAAACGGAAAGAGTATATGTTTGAGGTTTACGACTTATTTATTAGAGTTTACTTTTGTTTAATTAAATGAATGATTATGAAAATAATGAGTGCATTTAAACAAAATGTGTTTGTAAATGTGGCGGTTCTTATACCACTACTTAAGTTTTAGGCTCCTTTAGGGCTATACAACATGCTAGTGGAATTCAAATAAGTAATTATTGACCATATTATTATCTCACATATAAATGATTTTAAATTGTCATGGAAAAACCATTTTTAATTGTTATAAATTTTAATGGTTGATAAATTTTATAATTACATTTAGTAGTACATGGGTGAATCATTACCTTATAGTTTTATAAAGAATTGTTTGCACGGCTTTTATTGAATAATAGTTTCAATTAAATGAATTGAGTCGGAATGAGAGTGATTAATCGTTGTTTCCAGTTTAAGAGCAAGTACTATTCAGTTCAAAGTTCAAACACTACATGACCTGAACAAGGGCTTAATCCTCAAACTAACCAGGCAAGTCAAACTACAAACTACCTTGGTTTAGAAATCAATAATAGATTTGTCAAAGCCAGATGCATAATAAACCAAATGTCTGCTAGTAGTTTCAACACTAGGAGACAACATAAGATACAAACAAAGGAGTGCTACTCTAAATTCCGTCTCATACAAGAACAACAACAGCATCGAGTACGTTGGGATCATAGCTCCGACCACGTTAAGATAGCATTACTGCACAAAGAAAGAACTCTATTCAAGTTAATCAATCCTATTACCTGAATAAATAACTACCGAAAAGGAAAATGACCCACCTCGGCATCTTCTCCACCACCACTTCTGCCAGAAGATTCCATCTTTTGGTCTTCTGTGAGAAAAAGACGAAGAAAAACATTGAGTTGAATGCTCAAATAGATATATTTAAGATCATAACAAAACAAGGGATAGCAACATTTGAACTGTTTGGAGAAACTAGCAGTACTCTAGCCTTTAATAAGTTAATTAATAGACATAACTCATTCCTTAAATGTCAAAAGCTAAAGCTCATACCTCCATCCTCTGGGATATCGGAAGTCCACAAAGTGAGGTTGTCCCTCAAGAGCTGCATAATCAAGGTGCTATCCTTGTAAGATTCCTCACTCAGGGTATCAAGCTCAGAAATAGCTTCATCAAAAGCTTGCTTTGCAAGATGGCAGGCCCTAAAAGTGGAAAAGGATGAGAATAAGAATATGCGCATATGAGCTTTCCACTTATAGAAGTCTATTATACTATGCATACCGTTCAGGTGAGTTCATAATCTCATAATAGAAGACGGAGAAATTTAGAGCCAAACCCAGTCGAATAGGATGGGTAGGAGATAAGTCATTAGCTGCAGTGGCTGAAGCACTCTGTAAAACAGAAACAGAAAAACAAATAAGGAAAAACAAAGAAAGATTGACAAGTCCTGAAGGGTAAAGCAGAAAAGAAAAATTGCCTAGAAATCAGCAAATCATGACTAAAGATCACAACTGAAACTACAGAAAATCCTTTGGCATAAAACTGCACTTCAGAACTCCAGAATATGCAAACAAAACCAAGCAATCATCCACATGAACGACCAAAACCATGACCGATTTCAAATATACTCAAGGACAGCTCAATAGTTAAGTGCCACATAACACTTCCAAGCTCTAAGAATATCAAAGGCAGCAGCAGTAAGATTCATGAAAGCTAAATGTTGATATAATACAGTACAAGTTAATTCCTACAAAATTTCAAAACTCTGTCCCATTTCCTCCTCCTTCCATAGCAAAACTAAGCAAATACCGCTCATACAAAACATCACAGCTAGTGAACAGAAAGAAAGAAACAATTCAAGTGCAATGACTCAACCATAAGCTAAGACGAGAATGAGTAAATTAAATTAAATAAACACATAAATCCATACCTCATATGCCTTTAGTGACTGATCAGCAGCCTCTTTCTTATCAGTACCACTCTTGAACTCAGCAAGATAACGATAATAATCGCCTTTCCTGCACCAAAGCATAAAATCCCCATAATCAAAACCAAAACCACCAAAAACCCAACAACAACAACAAGAAGACAGTCGACTCAACCAGCCCTAACTCACATCTTGTAGTAAAAGACAGTGGATTCTCCAGCAATACAAGAGGGGATAAGATGTTCATCAATCACAGTCATGATATCCCTGCAAATCCCTGTTAACTCAGTCTCCACTTTCTGCCTGTACTCCTTAATCCTCCTCACATTCACCTCATTCCCTTTCGACTCCTCCTTCTGCTCAATCGACGATAAGATCCTCCAGGAAGCCCTCCTCGCACCAATCACGTTCTTATACCCAACGGACAGCAAGTTCCTCTCCTCCACCGTAAGCTCAACATCGAACTTCGCCACTTTCTTCATGGCATCCACCATTTCTATCAAAAACAAAACCAAAACAGTTATTAGCTAAAAAGAAAGACATGAAAGAAACAAGCCGCAAATCCACAGATCTAGAAGACTGACCATCGTAACGCTCGGCCTGCTCCGCGAGCTTGGCGGTGTAGACGAAGTTGTCCCGATCTTTGGATGAATCCATGGAGTGATGATGGGGTTGAGTTGAATGAGAACTGCTGCTATTGGTTTACTGTTGCTGAAGAAAAATGGGGGGAAGTGGTGGAGAGACTGACTGAGAATAATAATGAGCAATGAGCAATGAGCGTTGAAAAAAACAGAGAGAGTAGTGGAGGGAGGGTTTGGAGTAGACGAATTAGGTAACGTGGAGGTGTTCTTATTGTGTCGGGTGCTTTTTTGACTGGTCGGTGGCCTGGGAGGGAAACGGCAACCGCAACTGCAAACGCGCTTTTACTGTACCGACTGGCAGAGATCAAATAAATGAATCCCAGGTCAAGTTTATTAGTGTAATGGGTTGGGCTAGCCAGGATTTAACACTAATTGGGCCTTTGCGTTTTAGGCCCAATTAATAAAAAAGAATAAATAACAATATTAATAAACCCAAAACTTTATTAATTAAACAAGTACCGCAAATAACCAACTATAAACATTATAACATTTAATTAATTAATTAATTATAAAGCAGCTAATTAACTTAAGAGTCGTGCTATTCCGTAGGAATTCCCAAGAGGAATGACGTGGCATATAATTTCAAATTTGCCACTGCCGGCAAAGTTACGAAATTGCCCCCCTCGTCTCCTTCTCTTCCTCAGCCCTATCTAGATCTAGGGTTTTTCTTCTCCATTCGCGATTTTGCAACGCTCCTCCTCCATACCTCCCTCCTCCATTCGCGACCTCCCTTCCTCCCTCCTCTATGCTCTTTACCAAACCATGACTCAACCTCTCACTCTCGCCGGCTCCCTCTCCTCAACCATCGACATCAAACCCATCACCACCGCCACAGTTCCCAAATCACCAAATCAGCCCCAAACCACAACGAATTCACACTCTCTCCCTCTCTAAGTCTTGGAACCTCACCTCTCGATTCTCAATCACTCTCCTTCTCGGCAGCACTCAAACAAGGTTTGATTTTATTACTGTTTTTTGATTTAATTGCTGCTCTTGATTTAATTAATTAATTGTTGCTTGCTACTCTTGGTTTGATTTAGTTGCTGCTGCTGTTCAATTAATTTGATTGCTGCTTGGATTAAGTTGATTGCTCTGCCTTCAATTAATTTCATTGTTTTGTCTTCAATTAGATGATTGCTGCTTGGATTAATTTGATTCTTGCCACCTGCTTATTCAACCTTTCATCTTTTTATGCATTATCTGTTTTTGGTATTACCGTTCTCTTATTCAATTAGTTCAATGCCTTTAATCAAAACAAAAGTTTGTTTGATGGAGCAGAATCTGTGAAGGGTGTTACAGCTCAGTTTTTCATATTAGGATCAAGGTCACTTGGCGCATGTCATTGATATGACCTAGATTATTGTTTCTTGAGTCTGTGTATCTTATCGAGTATTGTGGGCATTTTTATGTGCAGTAGTGATTGAAAGTATTGGTTTGGTTTGGTTGGGTTGGGTTTGATGGGATCATGGAATGTATTTGGTTCTACGCATTAATTTTATCAGAATCTGTGTATACTTCCTGATATCGTTTGCGAATAACTTCACATCTTTTTGCCTATTTTGATGCAGAGCGTGTTGGGGTGAATGTTGTCGAGTGTGCCTATGTCATTGTATTGGCAGACCTAAAGGTATTTTTTATGGTACATTCTGTTTTGCTGAACTATAAGGAAGAAGGTTTAGTAGTATTAACTACGTGTCAGACTCAAATTGGGTGTCATTAATTACATTTGTTAAGTGTACTAGACATATAAATCTCTATAGACACAGCTGAATGTTTCTATTTTCTAACCTTTTGCCTACTGTCGCTAGTCAGAGATATCTTTTCCATTGATGCATTGAAGGTGTGTACCTCTTTTGTTTCAGGGCCGGGATCGTTTAGGTGACAAGCCGTTGTTTGTTCTTATAAGCTCAACCTAGTTTTGTTGTTCCTATGGGAGAAGCAAAATTGTTAAAGAAACTACTTGGTTTCAAGATATGGAGGCTTGTTTGATAATGAATAGAGATTTGGTGTTTGTACTCTTTTTGCAACTGCCTTTTTCTTTTTGAAATTTTAGAGATTATATATTTGCACTGCTAATTTACTTATTAGCAGCTCTTTTATGGTTATGGCTGCTAATCTGTGCTAAATATGTAATATTATGAATGCGACTAACATCTCTTATCGAATAAAATGCCATTCTTAAAAATAAGGAAAATGTAGATGGAAACAAGTTAACAGATTTTTCTTTTATTGTTTTAAATTTAAATGTTTAGGAACTAGAATTATTTCTTTTGTGCTTATTTTATTTTAAAAAAATTATAATTCTATTTCATAAAAGGAATAAAACATGCTTTATGCCTTCCCTTTTACCAAAAAAAGAGGGGTAAATTATAATTTTTTAAATCATTTTTTTATGAAATTCTAACGCCAGTAAAGTTTTTTTTTAATAAGAGGGGTAGATTTATTATTAATAAAAAATTGAAACTCAAAAATTCTAACACCAAAAACTGCTTGATAAATCGGGAACCAACCTTAAAATATTTAATTGTTTACCTTCACCCTTGTAAATCAAGCATATCAAAATGAAGCAGCAGCAATGGAAGAGGAAGAGGAAAATTATCAGAGGATTTGTTTAATAATTAACAAATGAAGCAGCAAGAGGAGCAGCAGAGCAGGAAGACAGGAAGAGGAAAATAAACCCTAAAAATTGGGAAAGGAAGAGAGTGCATGGAAAAGAAACACAGGGTATTTTCGTAAATTCATGACCCAATGGCAAACTTGTAATTAAGGAATGACGTGGCCACGTCATTCCTCTTGGGAATTCCTCCCAAATATCATTACTCTTAACTTAATTATAAACTCCACCCAGCAAACTACATATAGAAAATTAATTAAAAGAATAAAGGATAGATGATCAATATGATCAGTTGTCCTTGAAGGACCACTGGTTTTTCTTACGGTTCTCTGCCTCTTCCTCAGGGGTGAAATCGTTCTTGATGTTAAAAATTTCGCGAATCTTCTGCGGATTCTTCCCCTTGATCAAATCAGCAGCCGTTTGGCACGCCAGATCCAGCAGCGGCGCAATGTTCAGATAGTTCGCGGCCAGAAGAACATCATATAGGTCATCCGTTGAGATCTGCATGAACTTCGAGTCCCAAGTCTTGATTGAATCAGCAGCTGATGGTGACGAAGACACTGACGATGATTTTTTTTTCTTTTTAATAAGCAGAGATTATATTAGAAATCAGTCATGAAGATCATGACGAACATAACAAAAGTCAGCTGTCCAAGCTAGGCAGCACAAGCAGAAAACGAAACTAACAAACTAAGAAAGCAAGAAAGATAAACCTTCGGGCTCAGGAAACAACAACCTGACTACTAAAAAGCCAAGCTGGAGTCTGCATCATATCAGCTAGACTGAAAGCAAATGAATGATCCTTACTCTTCAGCCACCAATGCCATAAGGAGAATATCATATTCACAGACTGCCATTCCGTTACCTCTTTCTGCCTAAAGACCTTCGCATTCCGGCGTTTCCACAGGGACTAAATCACCGGGTAGAACAGAGTTGCCCATTGCCTGCCAGAGAGCTTGTCGTGGCTTGGAAGATAATGTCCCCAAGATCTCCAAAGACCCGCGGGATCGCGAGGTTGGCACCACACCACCCGAAGCCAACGCATGATCGACTCCTAAACCCTCCTGGCTACCGCACATCCTAGGAAGAGATGAGTAGCATCTTCCGAGCTGTTATTACACATTGGACAGTTATTCTGATCTTTCGTGATCACGTTACGTCTCTCTAAGAACGTCCTGGTCACTATTCTTCCCCTCAAAGATAGCCACAAGAAAAACTCAACTCGAAAGGTAACCAGCCCCGTCCAATAGGACCGAAGCAGGGGTATGGAATCGTACCTTGTTGCCTGACAGGGGTGTCGCATGCCCTGCACAAATAAAAGATTACAACCCAGTGTTGTTCTGTAAATTAATGCAGATAGTGGTAGGAGGTTCGAACACAGGGACAAGACCTTGACTGATTCGTTGTTTCTTTATGAATAACCAAGTAGAAAAACCAAGTTTTGGGTTGTAAATTCGTGGGAACAGAAATGTAAATGAATTAAACGAAAGTTGCAAACAGAAATATGGTTGAAATGAGATTGAAATCAATAGGAGAAAGACATCCCCGGTAGAGATATTAACGAAGTGACAATTCCAAGATGTTGATCATTGACAAAAGATTTTCAAAACCAATTCATAGAGAAGTTATAGAGATACATCCAGGGGCGATCTCCAAGCCTCCTCCTACTCAAGTCACTCGAGGAGAAGCTCCTCTTGTGACCCTAACTCCCCTAACAATCAAGGATTGCTGGTTCATTGATACGATTAGGAAGGCCCTTCTCAAGACCTTGAGATGGACGCAACTGCAGTCCAGAATTCTCAAATCTTACTCTTTTCTTCTTCTAGTTTCAGGAAGACATCATCCCATCCACTAGTTGTCTACTCGGGTTCTCTATAGTGCAGAAACGCGGCACTACAGGGATTCTACTGTAATTAATTGTACCGAAATCCAAGTTGATCAAGCTCAAACACAATACAATCAAACTATCATTAAAACAAGCAAGAAAAGTGATATGAAACGTTTTTAATTAAGATCAAAACAAATCTCACAACAATTCGGAATTGTCAACCTCTGAATCTCTACCAGAGATGAAGGTTTTTAGTTACAAAACATAACGAAATGATGAAAGATGTTCAAAACATAAAATAGGAAAATGCTGGAAATTCTGGAAAATAAGTGAAAAAACTGGTTTTCTCCTCTAACTCCTTGCTCTCGTCCGATTGCTTTCCTCTACCGTTCTGATCAGTATTAATGGTCTCCTTTGGCGCTAAGATGCTCCTCTCCAAGGTGAGACAGCTCCCACTCACAAGCCTCCTCAGTTTGGTCTTCAAGAAGCATGTCCAAGTGTGAGAATATTCTTGTTAAACACAAGGGGAATGTCATTTCATACTTCCAAGATGCTTGTTAGGAGTGGGAGGAATGATATAGGAACTCAAGAAGCCTAGTGTCTGCAAAAACGGGGTCCAAGGAGACAAGAAACGCACTCAAGACTAAATAATTATGGCGCGCAAAATCATGGTGAGTGCTGTCCAGAACTGGGAACGTCACGGAAGCCTCATCTCAGGGCCTTGAGATGAGTCGAAATGCACCAGCTGAAAATCTGCCAAGGCTGATTGATCAATTGAGCTCTATTCTTCGGCCTTTTCATTCCTTTTCCTAATTCTGGGTATTCAGGTGTAATTCTGGAAAAAGGAAGGAATAAGGGCCAAAGCAGCATGTTTATTGCTTCAAAAGCTAAGTAAAGAAGCAACAAAACTAAGTGGAATAACAATCAATCAAATCCCCCCACATTTGAACTATGCTTGCCCCCAAGCATAAACACAGACTCAAAACAAAAACAGCACCCCCTAGAACAGAACATCAACCCCTGGACTGATCTTCACATAAACACTTCAAAAATCAGCTTAATCAAGCAATGTTAAATACTCCAAACATCACAATTGTGCACATATTTAAACAGAGGTATAATAGCATGCTGATCACAAGGAAATAAAATCCTAGGGCCTATGTCTTCTCTTCCTTTGACTCAAAATCCAATCACTGCTGCTGGACACTCAAGTAAAATTATTTAAAAGCACAAACAATAATTAAAGAACAGAAATTGAAACACAAAGTGAGCCAAAGGCTTCTTTTATTCTTTTTTTTTCTTTTTTCTTTTCTTTTCTTCCTTCTTTTTCTTCTTTTCTGCTTTTCTATTTTTTTTTCTTTTTCTCAACCTTCTTTCCGCAATCTTTTCATTGCTTTTCTTTTCTTTTCTTTTTTTTTTCAACATCCTCCATCCACAAACCCTTTTTCCTTCTTTATTTTTTCAAACACACACGCATGCAGACCTTGATTTCTCACCAAAGGTGCTATGATCGGCCCCATAAGAGGGGGTTAGCACACAACCGACTGGAAGTTTTTCCAAGATGGGGTGATGGTGCCGAACCACCAACACCGTGCAATCCAGAGGGCATGATGAGAAATCCACACAAAAGAAAATTAAAGGTACGCAAGCAAGCATAAAATAAAGGACTTAGCAGCAGTGGGAGGATAGGATCCTTATCCCATGATCTAGGGATGAGAAGACAGATCAGCTCTAGCAAAACATTTCCTAGAATCAGCAAAACTAATCATACCTCTATGCAAATAAGTGCACAAGTTGTGATGCCAAAAGGATTTAAAATTGCAAGATGGAGCTGATAAATCAAGTGTTCACATGAGGATCAGATCAGAGGTTTCAATTTTATTCAAAGGGGGGCTGAAACAAAACAAAAAGAAAAAAACGACTCATGCAAAAATGGAAACAAGCAGAAGCGCATGCAACACTAAAAGAAATAAACATGCAGAAGAAAGGAAAATACAGAAAAACAATCAACAGAAGAAAACATGCAACAAAAATTAAAACAAACATGCAAAAGAACAATAAAGACACAAACAAACACGAAAGTGTCTCCCCCCCACATTTAAAGGACACATTGTCCTCAATGTGAAAGAGAAACACACACAACAAACAAACAAACAGAACGAAAAGGAATTAAAAAGAAAAGGGAAACAGAAGATAAAACCCGGGGCAAAGTTCAAGGTTGGGGAGGAGGTTTCGGTCTGCCCATCTCAAGGCCTTGAGATGGGCCTGACTGAGATGCATTCATGTTAACTTGAACGATCAGAGGAAAAGGCATGAAATGACATGGGTTGCCTCCCATGTAGCGTCCCCGTTTATAGTCTCGGACTCGACTAAGCTGCGCTGGTTCAGACTGTATCATTGGGAACTTCCAGTGTGGTGCTCTCCACAATTTGCTCTTGAAAACCTTCATAAAAGGGCTTTAGGCTCTGCCCATTGACCTTGAACACCTTACCAGTCTGCAAACTCTGAATATCCACTGCACTATGGGGGTAAACATTAGTAATAACGTATGGACCAGTCCAACGAGTTCTGGGTTTACCTGCCAAGGTGTGAAATCTGGTGCTGTAGAGGAGGACTTTCTGCCCAGCTCTCAGGGCCTTGAGATGAATGTTCCTGTCAGGGCACATTTCTGCCTCAGCCTTGATGATGCATGAATTCTCAAATGCTTCATTTCTTAACTTTTCCAACTCCTGGACTTGTAATTTCCTGTTCAATCCAGCTGATACGTCCAACTCCTTGACAAGATTTGGGATCTCAGGTCTGATTGGTAATTCATTTTGTAATCTCCCCACTTCATCATTGGACAAACCCTTACTAAGAACACACTCAAGTGGATCAATATCATTAATTTCAGAAACGTCATCAACCAAAGGATCAATAACATCTAAGAAATTAACACAGTGTACATTTTCAGGATGTTCAATCGCTTCATACATATTAAATTTAATTGTTTCTTCACCAAATTCAAGCGTTAAACACCCATCATACACATCAATTTTAGCACGGGCTGTTCTAAAAAAAGGTCTACCAAGAATCACATCAGTAGTCTTAGTAACATCCTCATTTTGCATGTCAACAATATAGAAGTCTACTGGAAAAATAAAGTCATTTACCTGCACCAAGACATCCTCTACTACTCCAACGGGGTAGACAACAGATCTATCAGCAAGTTGTATAACAACTCTAGTTCCCTTAAGATTTCCAATATTCAAAGTTTTAAAAATGGAAAGAGACATGACATTAATACCTGCTCCAAGATCGCACAAGGCTTTCTCTACTTCCTTGCTCCCTATTTTACAAGGTATCACAAAGGTACCTTGATCTTTGCATTTTGTAGGAAGCTCTTTTTGTAAAATAGCGGAAACATTTTCATTAAAGCTCACTGTTTCTATGCCTGCTAGTTTCGTTTTGTTAGTACATAAAACCTTTAAGAATTTAGCATACTTAGGGACCTGAGATATCATGTCTAGCAGTGGCACATTAATAGCAACTTTTCTAAAAACTTCAAGAATTTTTTGCTCATCCCTTTCCTTTTTGGCTTTTGAAGGCCTTTCGGGAAAAGGAAAAGGTGGTACCTGAGGATTGGAAGTTTCTTTCCGTGCTTCTGGAGTTGGAATGAATGCTTCACCTACTGGAGTAGATGATTCCCGCAACATTTCTGTTTCAGATTCTTGTGGCTGTTCTGTTCTGTTCGTCTCAGGGCCTTTAGATGAACTGACCCTTGGTGGCAGATCTTTTCCACTTCGTAAAGTCATGGCATTTACAACATGCCTAGGATTGTCTACTGTGTTGGATGGCAATTGCCCTGATGTGTTCTGCTGATTCATGGTGAGCTGTCCAATCTGTTTTTGGAGGTCAGCTATGGTAGCTTGGGTTGATTGCATAAATGGTTGAAGGATTTTTTTAAGTGTTTCTTCAAGTGGTGGTGGAGGTGGAGCAGTAAGTTGCAACGGTTGTGGAGGTGATGGTAACTGTGGGAGTTGAGGTTGAGCTGGGGGCGGACTGTTTTGGTAGTTTTGTTGTGGTCTAGGCATGGAATGCCTCCACTCAAACGGAGGTTGCTGCTGATTTTGTCCCCACCCATAGTGAGGGTAGTTCTTCCAGCCTGGGTTGTTGCTGTTGTTGTACGAATTCCCTTGATGAGGCATGGCTGCATTGGCTTGCTCGACTGGTTCAGCTATAAGTGGACAATCATGGGTCATGTGACCGATTTGGCAACAAACTCCACAAGGTGTCACTTGCTGAGGTGGAATCTGTTGTAATTGTGCAATGGTGGCTGGGAAATTTTTCAGAAAACTAGACACTTCTTCCATGTGTCTCTCAAGAGCAGCTACGTTCAGGTTGTGGGCAGCTGGTGTGCGGTCATAGGTTCCATTTTGTTGGCAATTATCCGCCAAAGTCTGAATAAGAGCTCTTGCTCGACTTGGAGTTAAGTCTAACAAGGCTCCACCAGCAGCTGAATCTAGCTTCTCTTTGTCCTTTATGCACATGCCATCATAAAAGTATTGTATCAAAGATTGTTCAGGTACACCATGCGTTGGGCATACTTCTTGGAGGTCTTTAAACCTCTGATGGTATTCACCAAAAGATTCATCCCCACGTTGCTGGATAGCAACAAGACTCTTCCTTGCAGCTCCTGCTTTGGTAGCTGACCAGTACTTCTTGAGAAAAGTGGCTGCCATTTCAGCCCAAGTGTTGATTGAATTATGTGGGAGGCTGAAAAACCAGTTCTTTGCTGAGTCTTCTAAAGACCATGGAAAAGCTCTCAATTTAGCTCTCTCAAGGGCGACACCAGTTGGTTTTAAAGCATCACATTCAAATTGGAATTTTTGCAGGTGCTTGTAAGGATTTTCGGATGCATGACCCCTGAACTTGCTGAGGTTGTGCATGACGTTTGACTTCACGGCCCAGTCCTGTGGTACTGGACGGTAGTTGATACACAGGAAAGACTCCTGTTCTGCTCCTTGGTTGAGCTCTCTTAAGGTAGGTTCTGCTGGGTCTGCCATTTCTGGTTCCGCAGGTTGGTCTATCTCAGGGTCCTGAGATGGATCAGCTTCGGATTCTGAGTTTGATGCTGATGAACAAAGTTCGGAAAACTTCCTCTTCGAGAGTCTGAGCGTTGTTTCTGTTCTGGAAATTTCTGGAATGAAAGGTAGTGGTTGCGAGTTTGATGACCTGGTCATGAACAAGAAAACAAAAAATCAGTACACGTTGTCCCCGGCAACGGCGCCAATTTATGACAGGGGTGTCGCATGCCCTGCACAAATAAAAGATTACAACCCAGTGTTGTTCTGTAAATTAATGCAGATAGTGGTAGGAGGTTCGAACACAGGGACAAGACCTTGACTGATTCGTTGTTTCTTTATGAATAACCAAGTAGAAAAACCAAGTTTTGGGTTGTAAGTTCGTGGGAACAGAAATGTAAATGAATTAAACGAAAGTTGCAAACAGAAATATGGTTGAAATGAGATTGAAATCAATAGGAGAAAGACATCCCCGGTAGTGATATTAACGAAGTGACAATTCCAAGATGTTGATCATTGACAAAAGATTTTCAAAACCAATTCATAGAGAAGTTATAGAGATACATCCAGGGGCGATCTCCAAGCCTCCTCCTACTCAAGTCACTCGAGGAAAAGCTCCTCTTGTGACCCTAACTCCCCTAACAATCAAGGATTGCTGGTTCATTGATACGATTAGGAAGGCCCTTCTCAAGACCTTGAGATGGACGCAACTGCAGTCCAGAATTCTCAAAACTTACTCTTTTCTTCTTCTAGTTTCAGGAAGACATCATCCCATCCACTAGTTGTCTACTCGGGTTCTCTATAGTGCAGAAACGCGGCACTACAGGGATTCTACTGTAATTAATTGTACCGAAATCCAAGTTGATCAAGCTCAAACACAATACAATCAAACTATCATTAAAACAAGCAAGAAAAGTGATATGAAACGTTTTTAATTAAGATCAAAACAAATCTCACAACAATTCGGAATTGTCAACCTCTGAATCTCTACCAGAGATGAAGGTTTTTAGTTACAAAACATAACGAAATGATGAAAGATGTTCAAAACAGAAAATAGGAAAATGCTGGAAATTCTGGAAAATAAGTGAAAAAGCTGGTTTTCTCCTCTAACTCCTTGCTCTCCTCCGATTGCTTTCCTCTACCGTTCTGATCAGTATTAATGGTCTCCTTTGGCGCCAAGATGCTCCTCTCCAAGGTGAGACAGCTCCCACTCACAAGCCTCCTCAGTTTGGTCTTCAAGAAGCATGTCCAAGTGTGAGAATATTCTTGTTAAACACAAGGGGAATGTCATTTCATACTTCCAAGATGCTTGTTAGGAGTGGGAGGAATGATATAGGAACTCAAGAAGCCTAGTGTCTGCAAAAACGGGGTCCAAGGAGACAAGAAACGCACTCAAGACTAAATAATTATGGCGCGCAAAATCATGGTGAGTGCTGTCCAGAACTGGGAACGTCACGGAAGCCTCATCTCAGGGCCTTGAGATGAGTCGAAATGCACCAGCTGAAAATCTGCCAAGGCTGATTGATCAATTGAGCTCTATTCTTCGGCCTTTTCATTCCTTTTCCTAATTCTGGGTATTCAGGTGTAATTCTGGAAAAAGGAAGGAATAAGGGCCAAAGCAGCATGTTTATTGCTTCAAAAGCTAAGTAAAGAAGCAACAAAACTAAGTGGAATAACAATCAATCATTGCCTCACATTTCTTATACCCCGAATGCACCGAGTATTTTCCGGTTTGTTCGAGATCCCAACGGAGCACATCCTGGTGGCCCCCCCTACGCGGAGCTGGCAACCGATCACGTAAGCTCGCCCACTCCTCATTCTCCCACTCAAACAGCCCGCGCCTCCACTCTTTATGCCACTCCCAGACCGTCCCTTCCCAATGGCCAAAATCCTTGACAGTCCCCTGCTAAGCTTTCGATAAATGGTACAGCCTCGGATGAAGCAAGGCCAACGGCTGTTTAGCAGCCCACGGATCCCACCAAAAGCTCGTGTCTTTGCCCTCTCCAAGCTTAAGCGTCAAGTGTTCAGTCCATAGGTCAAAAAAATCACTACCCCGCCCACATAGTTGAATGATATCACTCCAAATAGGAGACATATGCTTCCCCCACTCCTTCCATAGGTCGCCAATAGACCTCAAATTATATTGCTTGCGAACTATCTCTGCCCATAACTTACCGTTGCCCTGAACCACCTCCCAGGCCCATTTGAAGAGTAAGGTCACGTTCCTGTCTTGCAATCTCCCTATTTCTAGCCCCCCGTGTGTCGTAGATCTCGTCACTTCCTCCCACTTCACCTTGCTCAACCCTCTTTTATCGTCCTTCCCACTCCATAAAAATCGCCGCATCACACCCTCACATTGCTTGACCACCGCTTTAGGCATCCTGTAAATCGACATGTTATAGATGGGAATGCTACCTAACGCCGATTTGATCAAAGCCACCCGCCCCCCCACAGACAGAAGATGACCCTTCCAAGTGGACAACTTTTTCCTAAGCTTCTGAACCAAGAACTGCCACCCTGCTATCCTACGCGGCTTAAAGCCAACCAAAGAACCCAAGTACTTGAAAGGGAGGGCTTCATACTTACATCCTGCCCGCGAAGCTAGAATCCCACCAATTTGATCACTCAAATTCACCCCCACTAGGGTACTTTTGTGGAAATTAACCCGAAGGCCAGAAAAAGCATCAAACCACCTCAATGTTCCTTTCACCCCCTGAATTTCAGCCTCACTATTATTCATGAAAACCAAGGTGTCATCAGCAAACTGAAGGTGGCTCAGCTGCCACCCAGCCTCCACATTACCTACCCCACGCAGAATCCCCACTTCCTCTGCTCTAACGAATAACCGATGTAACCCCTCAGCCGCAATGTTAAAGAGAAATGGGGACATAGAACACCCCTGCCGAAGACCTCTCACCACCCCAAATTGGCCCGACGGCGATCCATTCACTAGCACAGAGACCCTGTTAGCGCTAATACACTGCCGAACCCAACCCCTCCACTTCTCTCCGAACCCCATGTGTCTCATCACATCCTCCATGTACTCCCATTCAACGGAGTCATAAGCCTTTTCGAAGTCTAGCTTGAAAAGCAGCCCCTGCTGCTTGGTCACCTGCAAATGATGGACCACCTCACTCGTTGTCATGACACAATCCAAGGTTTGGCGCCCTTTAATGAAGTCGTGTTGAACCTCGTTGATGACTGATGTAATGACCTCACTGAGCCGCTTAGCCATAATCTTGGAGACAATCTTGTAGTAGCTGCTAACCAGACTGATCGGCCTGAACTCACAGAACTGTTTAGCTTCAGGTATCTTCGGAATGAGGGTTAAAAACGATGAGTTTGCCCCGGCCGGTAGCTTCCCTGTTCTGAAGAATTCCTGAATCAACCTGCAATAATCTCCTCCAATGATTCCCCACGCCTTTTGCAGAAAGCGCAAGGAGAATCCATCCGGTCTTGGGGATTTCCGCCCGTCACACCCTTTAACCGCCTCCCAAATTTCAGCCGGCGTGACCTCCTTTTCCAACCCTGTTGCTTCCTCCTCACTTAACTTGGAGAACCCCAAATCTTGGATCCTAGGCCTGTCCCAGCTAACTGACCGGAAAAAAGCCTCGTAGTACTGCGAAGCAGCACTCTTGATCTCCGCCGGGGTCTTGAGAGTAGAGGTAGGAGTCACAATCTCTCTAATGGCATTTCTCCTCATATCTATCTTTGTTATCCTATGAAAGTATCCTGTATTCCTATCCCCGTGGACATTCCATTTAACTCTGTTCTTTTGCTGCCAGAATCTATCCACCCGATCTTGTTGTTCTCATAACTTACTGCGAATGGTGGAAAACTCTTCCTGTTCCGCCTGATTCATGGGGCGGTCATCCGCCCTGTGATCCATTGCCTCATAACTCGCCTGAAGATCTCTCAGGCTAGTCTCAACGTTGCCAAACATTTCCCTATTCCAAAAGCGAATTCTCTTCTTCAAGAATCGCATTTTACGGACCACATTGAAGTTCCCAGGAAATTCAGCTCCTGCCTCCAACCACCATCCCTCAACCAATTTTCTGAACTCATTGTTTTCCCACCAGACCGCTTGGTCTCGGAACGGCTTCGGCCCCCAATCCATCTTATCCCGACGAAGGATCAGAGGCGCATGATCTGACCCATTCTTGTCAAGGGCCAAAAGCTCGCAATGCTGAATACAACCGAGCCAACCAGCCTGCACGAACACTCTATCTATCTTGCTCCTGCTGATGGTATTCGACCAAGTAAACCGCCTACCAACCAGCGGTATGTCTTGCAGCCTACAACGGTCTACCCAACTCTGGAAATCCATCATACCCTTCGAGTAACCTCCTCCATGTAAGCGGTCGGACGGGGTCAAGATCTCATTAAAGTCACCTGCAACCAACACAAGGTGACTCGAACTCTCTATTTTCGAACCCAACGACTCCCACAGCTGCTCACGGAGCGCAGCAGTGTTATGAGCATATACATTCAAAACAACACACCTCAAATGATTCTCTGTGAGCTCACCCTCAAGCCAGATATACTTGTTCCCCACCTTCGAATGATCCAACTGAAAAGCTTTAGAATCCCACATCGAAATCAACCCCCCTGATCTACCTACCGCATGCGCAGAAGCCCATTTAGTATCATTGTCCCCCCCTAACCCATGTATAAGGAAGCCATCCACCACGTCACTTTTACTCTCTTGCAGGAGGCAAAACGGCACCTGATCACCCCGAAATATATTTTTGATGAAGCGTTGCTTCCTACTCGACAAAAGACCCCTACAGTTCCACGAAAAGATGTGCACCATTGGACTACTGTAGAACCTGCCCCTCCCACAACCTAACTTCGAACATTTCCCACTTCCTCTCCAACCCTCACTCGATCAAAAATACGTAGAGCGTCCTCATTTACCTGATTAGTGATTGACATAATGCGTCCAATTCCCCATGTATCTGTTTCCACCATAATCGCCTCGCGCAACTTGTTCATACTAAGAACCTCACTATCCTCTACCTGAAATACTCATGTGTCCGAGTTCCCCGATGTGTTGGCCGAATGTAGGTTGCCCGTCTCTACCATAATCTGCTTGGTCTTCCTCTCTTTTTTTCTCGTTGTAACCAAAGGAAAAACACCCAATTCACTCTCAACCGGCGCCTGAGATTTCATCTCCGTTAGGGGCGTTTCCTTAACCTCACTCTGCTGGTCTTTTTCCCTCGGATCATCCTCCTCCTTCTCCTCAAAGCCCTCGGCGTACATTTCCTCATCCGAGTCCTCCTCCGCTGACTCCACTCCTAGTTTCCAATCAACATTGGAGATCATCCCCTGCATTGGTTCCTCATGACAATCAATTAAATGGACTCTGTTCTCTAATCTTGCCCGAATCGTACCTTTTATATGTGGCTGATCCGTCGATATGAGGATCCTTGCCACGTCAAACCTCTTCCGAGCTAGAGTGCAATCGTCCACTGCCACTACTTTCCCCCACTGCGCTCCTAACTTCTCAAAGGTCTCTAGGCCCCAACTTTGTACCGGGATCCCCGAGCATTGAACCCAGCACAATCTGCCCACCTTAGATAGACCCTCGGTCCAAGGCATAGTTATCAGAACCGGACCGGACAGCGAACCGGAAATGAAAATTTGGTGGTTCAACCGGGTTGAACCGGGTTCGACCGGATTGTAGTTGCTGGTCCGTCCGGAACCGTTCACACATTAAACCGGTAAATCTTAGACTATTAAACCGGATTAAACCGGATTGAACCGGCTGGTTTTTTTACTGTAGCATTTTATAATATATAAAAATAAAGTTATAATATATCAAAATAAAATATATCAAATAGATCAAAAGTTGAAAATAAAGAAAGTATCTAACATTCAAATGACACTTAAATATTCCAATTACAAAATAAAGAAACAATCCAACATTCAAAGTTCAAACACACTTAAATATTCATACACACTTAATTATCCAAATTACAAAATAAAGAAACAATCCAACATTCTAATGAAATCATTCTCAAAGTTCAAACACCTAAATATTCAAATTACAACATTATTAATTCCATGGATTGGTAACAGGTTGAGAGGTCGAGCCACTAGTATTTTCGAAAATGTCTTGAACAAAAAATCCGCTTTCATTTCCTTCATCTTCATCATTGTCATCATCAAGCACATTTTCAAGGTTCAACTCTAGTATTATCAAATAAAACATAAAAACAAAAAATCAATAAATTAACAACAATAGTTTCATATCAACAACTTTTAAAATAAATAGGTAGTTACCAACTCACCATCATCAGGGACATCTTCTTGAATATTGCATGCTTCCATCTCATTTTGAAAAGTCTCTAATTCAACACTTGTTAGATTTGACGGTTCATCCTCTAATATCCAACTATCATTATCTCGAAAGTGCTCAAAATTTATAGGGTCATAATTCCTACCCTTTAAATTCCTACATTAATTAACCAAAATGTTAGCCAAACAATTTAATCCAATGCAACTACAATCAAAATTCAAAATTATAGATTGTTTGTTAATAAATAAAAAGTAAAAAGTATAGCAACTTACTTTTGTTGTAGCCTTAAATTGTAATGAACATACACCAAATCATTAAGTCTTTGATGCTCCAATCTATTTCTTTTCTTTGAATGAACATGCTCAAATATGCTCCAATTTCGCTCGCAACCAGAAGCACTACATGTTTGGCTTAAAACTCGGATAGCTAGCTTTTGCAACTCTGGTGCATCACTCCCATAGTTCATCCACCATTCATCTACACGGTTAAATTAAAAATATTAGTTTTCTATATTTTTAGTAAACCAAAAAACATTAATGAAAAATATATATAAATACATTTAAAAGAAATACCTGGAGGCATCACAAAACGATCATCTACTGCACTAGGACGACCAAAGTTCCTCTCTGCACCTCGGAATAACTTCACCTCACTTGTTAACTTACTTCTCAGAGTGTTGTTTCCATAAGCATACCTCTCTATGACGTCAAACAACCCAGAAGTAGTGCGTCTAAGCTTGTCTGTCTCACTAGGTTTGTACTGGATTTGAGGATTCAGCCAAAACCCAGCAGCATGAAGGTTTTTATGCAATTGTCGGTCCCATCGATCATCAACAATCTTAATATAAGAATCAACCCTCTTTTTTCTTTTCTGAAATCTTCTCAACATCTCATCTCGAGCCGTGTGAATAGCCTCATATATGTATGGCATTGCTGGTCGATCATCACCATCAACAAGACGCAAAACACGAACTAGAGGTTCAGTGAGTTTAACAATGACAGCACATTCTTTCCAAAAACAAGGATCCAAGACATCATTCTCAAACTTTTTCCCCTTGATTTCCTTAGCATAAGAGGAAGTAACCCACTCTCTAGATGTAGCCATGGCTCTCAAAGCATCCTTTTGACTTAATATACTTTGCAAAGCAATAAAATTAGTAGCAAATCGAGTAGGTGCAGGACGCAATATCTCCCTTCCTCCAGTAAATTGTCGCATCAAATACAAGGGAAAACAATGATTGTAGACATACTTAGTTATCCTAGAAGCATGAGCTACAATATCACAAACTTCATCTAACTTTCCAATATCATGCAGCATTAAATTAATGCAATGAGCAGCACATGGAGACCAAAATAATGTCCTAAATTCATCTTCTAATTTCCTTCCCGCTGCGACATAATTTGCAGCATTGTCCGTGACAAAGTGCACAACATTTTCAGCCCCAACAAATAGCACAATTTCTCTAAACAAATTGTACAACATATCAGCAGTTTTGGAAGCATCAGAGGCATCTACAGATTTTAGAAAAACGGTACCTTTGGGAGAATAAACCAGGAAGTTGATGAGAGTCCTTCTAGATTGATCTGTCCACCCATCAGCCATTATGGTGCATCCAGTTTCTCTCCATGAAGGGCGAAATCCCTCAACATAATTTCGCACCTCCTCAACATTTCTCTTCAATAAGAAACCGCGGAGGCTATGAAACTGTGGAGCTTTATACCCAGGACCATACCCAGTAATTGCATCAACCATGTGCTGAAAATAGATGGAATTGACGGCATTGAAAGGAATGGATGCATCAATCATCCATTTTGAAACTGCTAAATCACACTCATCTTTAGTCTCCTGACTTTGCATCGCACTTATGATTGTCGGTTGATCTCCAGGTTCTGTTCTTGAGACAAAATAAGTTCCGATTGTTCTATTACGTTTTTTTCCTCTCCGAACTTGTACACCACTACCACTACCCAATGGTCTAGTAGGCACTTGTACACCACTACCACTATCACCACTACCCGATGCTCTAGTAGGTACATGTACACCACCACTACTACCCAATGGTATAGGAGGAACTTGAACATTTGTTTGTTGAGTAAGAAAGGGATTTCGTTCTGCAAGTAATTCTTGTTCTCTCATTTTCTTTGAAGCAAAATCATCTAAATTTGTCCTTATTTGTACTCTAACTTCTTCAGGAGCTTCCTTACAAGACACCGCATCACCTCTAATACCGGCTAAATGTTGTTTGAATCGAAAGATACCCCCACCACTAAACACCTTATTGCAAAAGTTGCAAATAAGTTTTTTCCTCTTACTTCCCACAAAATCAGCAACTTCTACACAGAAATTCCATGCAATGTCTGTTTTTCCTCTTACAGGTACAGAGGCACTTGAAGGAGTAGATGTTGAATCAGAATTAGACCCGGTCCCGGATGATTGCATTGTAGCCATATAAAATGAAACCTGAAAAATCAATGTATGCAATTTGACACCAACAACATTTAATTAATTATAAATCACAACCATGACAACCAAAAAAACAAACATTTACTTAATTATCAATTCCATGAAATTTCAGAAAAAGGAAACATGTAATTCCATTATAATTCATCCATTAGCGGTGGAGATTGTTTAAGAGGTAATTATCTGTCTGCCAACTTTATCAATTAATAGTATATGCAAGTTTGTTGGTATATATGGCATACTTCGATTAGTAAATTAGGTCACACCCATATGATAATGACCTTAAATCCTATTCCAGTCACTACCCATGTATTGTTCTTGATCTCAACGTGTCATCTTTCTAAATGCTAAAAGAGATTGCTAAATGTAATTTCTGCTTAAATTTTATTAGCTTAAATGGAATATCCTAACTAAAATATGGTGAAGCTAGAAAAGACTGAGTTTATTAAATTGAGTAGTTGGTGCCCAGAAAACCAGCAGCCAAGATCATCAGTAATTAAACTGGACTTTTCCATTCCAAGTACCTTTCATGTTTTAATTCGTCGAGCTATACGGATTGATGTGTGACATTTTTGCATTGCATTTAATTGGACAATCTGACATTTCAATCCATTATAAGAAAATTCCAGTGATGACAAAAAATCAAAAAAATTGCATTTCAATCCATTATAATTCCACATAACCTAGCTCTCCGTAATGGATGAAGAATTACAAGAAAATCACATGACCAATCATGTCATTTGTGTTCTTCTGTTCTGGGAATTACAAGAAAAATTATTTTCTAATTGAAAAATTAAAAACAAGGAAAAAGAAAGAAAGTTGCAGCGAAAGAGAACCTGTGGCCGTCGCCGTCGCCGTCGCCGTCGCCTATCGTCGTCACCTACAGCAGCTCGCCGCCGCTCTCCGGTCAGTGCCGCTCGCCGCTCTAGGGTTTGGGAAAAGAAGGAAGTTTTTGGTTGTGGTTTGCTGCTGTGAAAGAAAGAAAAAAATAAACAGGGAAAAGAAAGAAGAAAGTATGCGCGAAAGAGAGAGGCGTTTTCTTGCCTCAGATGGGCTCAGGCCCGTTGTCAAAACGGCGTCGTTTGGGCCCATGGGCCGTGTCAAAACGACGCCGTTTTGACATGTCAGCAAACCGGACAGATTGGGTGAAAACCGGCCGGTTCGCCGGTTGGCAAAAAACCGACCGGTTCGCCGGTTGGCAAAAAACCGGCCGGTTCGTCCGGTCCAACCCGGGTCAGAGGTCAATCCGGTCCGAAAGCTGAATCGGACCGGAAATGCGAAAAAGTCCGGTTGAACCGGCCGGACCGGCCGGTCCGGTCCGGTTCTGATAACAGTGGTCCAAGGAACCACCTTGGAAAACACACGGCTAAATTCCTCTGAAGTGTTCGCGAGTGCTTTCTCCACGTCCTCCTGTTTTTCAAACTCTATCCAAATCAATCCCCTCCCTAGGATTTTGGTCTCACAAAACCAACCCAACTCAAGCAAAAGTTCCCTAACATCTGGGATATCCTCTATCTTACGAAGAACTCCAACCACGCTCCTCGCTAACCAATCTCTATTTTCTGCCGGAACTGAAATCTCAATCAATTCCCCTTCCTGAGCGTCAACTTCCACATCCTTGGCTAGTGGTTGGACCTTCTCTACCTTCTCTACTGTCTCCTGCACTTGATCCTGACTTGGTACCTGACCAACTTCCGGTCGAGCCTGAATGTCCGTGTCCCGTTTGAACTGCCGGCGCTTCCCAGGATCTTCCTGGCTGCGACGCGCTGTCCTCCCTACCTCCGACCTCAAAACTTATGAGGCTGGCCTAGCTATGTTTGCCCTGATGGCAGAATCGTCTAATTTGCAACCACTAACCCTAATCTGTATTGAAGTGTACAAACCAAAATATCACAATAGAAAATTCAGTAAAAAGTAAATATAGTAAAGAGTTGATCTTCTAATGGATTGAAGCCTTTAAAAAAAAAAAAGGTAAACTTAAACCCAAAATGGACAATATCATTCCATATAAAGAGATTGGTGGGGTTTTTATTTCTCCAACAAGTGGTAGCGGAGACAGGTTTAGTATCCTCTGCAGAATGGGCTTTGATGTGGGTGACACATGATGAATCCTCAAACTAAACTTGAAGTCGGCGGGCCTCAGTGTTGCGCTCGTTGATACTTAGTTCGAGGCTAAATATGATGTACGAAACTCCTGAGTTCGAGGGGGATGTTACGCGTGGGTTTGATGATACTTTGTTTCATGTAGAGAGATTAGTGGTATGACTAAGAAATGATTTCATTTTACTTATTTGACCATTATATCCCTAAACTAAAATTTACCCATAAAATAAAAATAAAAGAAAGAAATTTATAAACATCTCTGCCAATTTTATGTTGCAGTTGTACACATCTAAAGTGAAAGCAAACAATTGGTCACATATTTTGGCTGCTTAGTATTCAATGCAGAAGGAACAGTGCTAGGACTTCCTCCATTCCCTACCATGCTTGATGAATTACAATTCATACAAACAACCGTAGCTTTCCCATTATCTTCACAACTCCTTTCATTAGGATGAGAAACAATCCAACTTTAAAAAAACAAAACAAAATTCAATTGTGAGATTAACAAATATGGTCCAACATTCTCTGTTCACACAAAATGCCCACAGACATGGTAAAATACAAGCACATGCACCTTGGAAAATAACAATGTGATATCCACCAGATCATCAAATTTCAACACCTAATCAGCTACTTGAAGTTTCAAGGATTAACATGATGCATAAAATTAGCTCACCTTTCTATAATCAAGTATCCCTTCAAAAGGAAGCTCCAATTCATCACTAACTATAACTGGTATGCAAGCACTGACAATAGTATCAAATAATCTTGCGGATGATGGAGTATCACCAGCTGGGCTTAAGCAAAAGATAGACCTAGAAAGAAGCAACTCCATGATTTCAGAGAAACCAACAAAAAGCTAAAAAAGAAGAAAAAGAAAAATTCAAAATCCAGTGGACAAACTTGCGCATTCCAATTTGAGTTGCCGCCTTCCCACCCTCTCCAGTTGATCCCTCCTCTATGACTACACCCTCAGCACCACTTAGTTCTGCTGCAAGTTTAGCACGTATCTTCCCACCCTGAAATTGGAAGCAAACAACTAAGCAACTACATGGAAAATATTGACCACACGCTTAAAAATTAGGAACTAAAAGAATGTGTCTTCAATAAACAGAAATGTTCCAATACAGAATTTTTTCCAAATCATTATTGATTGCAGCCACTGCATCTTAGACAGGCAGTTCCCCATTAATACGATACTAAAATCATACGTTCAATTCCCGGTTAACTATTGGAACTGTATGTTATCTACTGATACTGATAAAGAAGTGACAAATGCAACCATAACCAACACCTTCATACTGACTACTTTGTTAGAAAGAGAGAACTTGATTCATTCAAAGTTGTATAATCACCAGTTCCTAGTGGAATCCATATCTGGTAACAACCAGATTTTCTTTTTCATATATCTACGAACAGACTTGAAAGACCAAGGATGATGAACAAGAAGTATGTGATCTCTTCCTTCAGAACGTTTCCATGTTGGTTGATCAGTTACCCACTTCAACGCATCCTATAAAACACAGGTTGCAGCATATTAGACCATTACAATACATTAAAAAATTCTGAAGAAAATCGTAACAGTTTCATTCTGTTGAAGGGAACAAATGTAAAGAAAATGCAACTTCCCACTAAAATCCTTCCAAATACCAAAATGAAATATTTTACTTCGTGTCGAACAATTTTTGCTGTTGGCAGTGAAGAAGAAAAACTCTAACCAAACATTCTTCTTGCAGTAGAAACACTCACAATACCAAAAACATTTGACGCAAAGGAAGCGTTTAATTATGTTTAGTTCGGTCCAAAATCATTCATATTTCTCGTCTCTAGTGAAGTGATTAACAAATTCACAGTTCTAGGATGCTTATCTCAAAAACACAAATTACAGCCAACGACAAGAAAAAGAGAGGAATGAAACCGCACCAATTCAGTCAACTAGTAGAACCTACAAAGCTCAAAAGTTCACTCACACCCTATAAAGCGCTTTGCATTACTGCTTCTCCAGTAAAAAGAAACTGATTGTCGTGAAGAAAGGGATATAGAACAAATCTGCTTCCTCTTGCTGGTCAATCCTCACGACACTCTTCAAAACTCTCTCGGATTTCGGCGCAATCAAATCCGCCCAAAGCCAATAATCAATAGAATGCTGCATCCAACGATAACAATTAACAACAAAACAAACACCAAACAAAACCCAGGTAACGAAAAATAAAATCACAAACAAATACCTGCTCTATCAATCGATGCACGGGGTTGCCATTGGAGGTGACAACAATAGCAAATCGTAGGTGAACCTGGCGGGCATATTGTACATGTAGACCCGAATTGAGAGATCTACAGGGTAAAACGGATCACTATACATTCTCTAGGACTCTTTCCGAAACAGCTTCTCATCTAATCTCGTTACTCCTCTTCGCTCACTGCTTCTACAGTGTCGTGTCGTTGCGGAGAGAAGATGAATGGGGGCTTTTATGTAATTAACTAATTAATTATTAAAAACCTAAATAAATTCTTCAACGATCACACCTATTTTGGCATGAATTTTATCTTGTATTTATTTTGATGGTTCAATTATGTAAGAATTGAATTCATTTAAAAAAAAGTATACCAAACACAAAATTTGGAAAGAGTTCAGTTTAAATGAACTAAACTCTTCCCAAATTTTGATACTACCAAACAACCTTTATATGTGTGGACATTCTCCTGCCGTTGAATGAGAGGATCATGTGAGAGAGAAAAGAGAGTATTCATGTATATAGTATCTAGGACTATCAATGTCCAATAACTGCGATCCTGGAGAAAATAAGGTGAGTTCATCAAAATTAGTAAATTACTATATTTAATATTTTCAATATATCTTCTTACATCATCTTTGACTTCTCCTTTGATCACTTTATTTCATTTTATTTTAATTTTTTAACACACTAACAATCATTTAATTCATTAATTATTTACCGATAATAAAGAATTAGTAGAGACTGTGACTCAAATTTAAGTTCAAATCCCACTTCCACTAATATTAAAAGAAAAGAAAAGAGAACACCTAGTTGGATTTGATGAGCAAAGTGACAAATTAAATTAGATAACTGAGTCTACAATGATGACACAATTGCCAGGAATGCGCAGCGCAGCGCTCTGATCCTCTAGACATTTGATCATCTAACCTTTGTTATGATCTTGAACTAGTAATTGATGGAGCTGGACTGGACGATTCGTTCTATTATATCCAAATCCAAATGTTTACTTATTATTATTTTCTTTTGCAGAGTCAGACATTTTTTAAAACAAATGAGGCATTAGTTTGGTTCAAGTTCTACAATCCATAAAAGATCAGGAATGTTACAATAAAACTAGTAGACAAATCAGTTGAGGACATAAACAAACATCAAGTCAGCAAATTATGACACTAAACATGCCACTCATCAGCAACTACAGCTCAAATTAATTAGGATGCTCCTTTTTCCTAGAGTATGGAGTATGGCAACCTGTTAGACTACTAGCTAGCCAGCAAAATTCATAACCACAAGGATTAGTGGAAGAATTACACCGCCTTTGCTCGTCACTTCGGTATTCTTTTGAATAACTTGTACAGGCCAAAAACATTTCTCTGCTGCCACAGATATGGGATGAAAAACGACCGATACATAGGAGGTGACAGCTCCCGATCTAGGTATGGTAATGCTGCAATGGGCTGAGATACAAATAGTTTTAGTCCAGGGCTCTAAAAGAGAAAACAAACCTTAACAGATAAACCAAAGAGGACAGACAGATTTCTACCTCCCATGTTGACAGGTCACTCCCACGAGTAGGATAAGGTCGATTCAGCTGCAGCTCAACTAGGAAAGTACAAGCTTCGAGATTACGGAGCTGCATGGAGCATGCGCATTAACTCTATAAGCAAGAGAATAGTTGATCATAAAAGAAAGTATAATAACAGGACGTGAAATTACATATTGCTCATCTGATGCCTTGTTCTTGTTGTTAAAATAGGGAGGAGCTGCTGCAGTCCCGCCAAGGGTAGAGTTGAAGGGTAATGGAAGAAGACCTCGGAACCCATCATCAATCCACCGAACTTCACTGACAAACTCAGGAACAAAAAATGACGAAGGAAAACGATGCCACTCACTTCCAACACAAAGTACAGAACCTGTGAAGAGAATCAAAGTTATAAAGTGTTTCCTTCCAACAAACTAACACAAGATAATTGAAGCTTCAAATAATCTGAATCACAAGTAACCCAACCCAGCAGTATAACAACACTTAGGCGGGTATTGGTTACAACGCCCTATAACATCTTTGAGGCTCTGTACAAGTTAAGTTAAGCTCACCCAAACTAAAGAAGCACTTTCTTAGTGGTTATCACCATACAGACAAAAAAAAACACACACACACACAATAGGCGTAATAATCTTCAAACTATTATTAACTTGCACTAAAAGCTATAATAAATATCAATGCAAGCGGTGTTTCCTGGTATCCTGATTCATAATCAGACACAAAAGTCAATCCACAAGAAAAGAACTACCTCAAGATGAGACAACTGAAAAAACATTAAAACATCTCTTGCATAGACTTAAATCAGAAAACAACATTTTACACATCCTCCTACGGACAAAACCCAAGGAGTGAATAATGTAATTGCAGACCACCCCCACGCTACAGAATTGTAAAATAAATACAGCTACTGTTTGCAAGGTTAGTTCATACCTGATCCTGCATCGTCATGGTGCTCCAAAATCTTATAAGTTTCCAGAGGCGCAGCATAACCGTTGATCACAGAAAATGTGCGAGCATGGGAAGCACCTAATATCAAGCTAAGAACCACAGGCCTAAGGACTTTTGCAATCTGCATACAAAATGTTCAAAAGCTCAAGCTCAAGCTCATTAGACATTAGAGAAATATAGAGGAAGAACTGACAATCCTACCATAACCATCACAGAATTGTTATGTGGGTCATATTTGTCTCGGAAAAGATCAGGGAAGCTCTCAATAACTGCAGAAGCAGCAACACAAACAAGAGGGTATATTGGATAAAGGAACCTGCAATCATAGTTGAAATTGTAGTTATATATCATATACATTAAAGGATATATATATATATATATGCATGCTGCAGAGGATAACTGAATGGCTACATGAGCCAACTATGTTGGTATCTAATAATATTATGTTATGTACAGTGAAGAGCTTCATCTGCTTGCCATGAAAGTACAAAGGAAATTAAGTAGCAAGCTAGACCTTGTCAAGGTGGTCATAATGCACCCAATTCTGTCATAACTGAAAGTTGGTGTTTGGACAGGACTAACTATTTTGAAGCATCAACAATGCAACGTTGCTGCAACATCATAAAATTGTGGCCTTAACAGTTAATTTGGGAAATTATGAAAGGAAAGGTGAGGGGATAATTAATTTTCCTCTTTTTTAAAAATTAAAAATATATAATAATCTTGTTGGGGAAGCGACTTATGGAGAGGAAGGGAGGGAATATTTGCCCTCCTTTCCCCTTCTTCTGTCCACACAATAGGAAGGTAAAATTTCCTCCTTTCTTCCCTTCTTTTTCCTTCCCGGTTTCCATAAGAAACTGTAAGAGAAGAATTTCATAGATGTGACTCTTCCAGCTTGTGTGTTACAACTCCTAGGATTATTCCTAGATACTTTTCTCAACTTCTCAACCTCACAAGATAAGTACCCTTAGCCAAGATAGCTAATATCATAAAGCAAATGTATATGAACTCTTTGAAATAAGAAACGCCCTAGAAAAGTATTTAAACATGCAAAAGGTGATGAAGAACTATAAGCAAATGCAAAAAGAATTGACATTTCGGACCAGAAATGACAAACATCATTAAGTAGAGGACAGATTCAAAGACTTGAAGAAAGAAGCAAAAAATTGCAGACAATAGTTGAGAAACCAGATTCAATAAATCAAAGAGCGCAAGCAGAGAAAAAAAAACAAGCAAGCAGAGAAAAAAATGAGCAAGCAAACATACCTTTCTTCCTTGTGTGGCTGCAAAGACATAAATGCCAGCCATATATAAAGAGGTGAGATAACAACTAGCAACTCTGGTGCATACTTTCTCCTTGCAATTGGAATAATTACGAGAAACAGCAAAGCAAGGACGAAGCAGAAGTTGAAATTGTTAAACCCATTCCTCAGATAGAATAGTGCTCCTTCAGTCCCATACAAATGGCTCTCACCACCACCTAATACATTATAGATCAGGAGATTCAAAACAGATGATGTCCACCTTCTGTAGTAGTGATAGTCAACAAGCACTGACAGCACCTGAAAGACTTAAAGTCATCAGTTGCTATGGATACTAAGCTCCAAAGATACTACAGAATAACCGATTCAAGGATTCACTTACAAGAACAGTAAGAGAAGCAACTGTCCCTGCTAAAAAGGTCTGTTTGAATCTTTTCCACAAAGAGTAGAATGTAATGGGCAGGAAAGCCAATACTGAGAATGGCCAGCCAAGTATTACTCCAACCACTGCAACAGCAACAGCAAAACCATGCTTCCCGAGCAGAAATAATCCCGAAGAAAGACTCATGGCATACATAGAGAATGAACTCGGCAAAAAACCTATCCCACATACACCAAAAACGATATCACCAAATCGAGAAAATGAAGATAATCTATATCAATGTCTACGCAGGGCCAGCCTAAAAAATTGCATTACTAGCAAAAGCAAAATGATAGAAGATTAACCAAAAAAAGAAGAAGAAATAATTCACTCACTTGTGCTAGCAAAGAAACAACCGCTTGTCAAACACAACATGGCAAGCGCATAAGAAGCAAGCCGTTTACCATACTTCCTAGAAAGAGCTACAACCAGGGTAGCATCCGCAATAACGGATATGAAACCAAGAAAAAGCCTCACTGCATAGAACACACTCACCTGCAAGTATATCTCCACCCTGTCATCCATTGAAAACAAATGAGAAGTTTATACAGAACAAAAAATGTCTGAAACAAACCATACTTTATCGTCAGGAAACCACCAGGAAGCAGGAAAACCCACTAATTCATGGAAATTGATGTACAGATAAGAGCGAAGCGCGAACTGAGAGCTGTACTCCCATGTCTGAAATCCAGACTTGTAGAGGAGGAAATGGAGCGGCTCCCAGTAGTTGAAAACCTCGTCGCAGTCATGGATGATGTTTGTAGTGGCGCTCATGTACCGTAGCATTCCTAAAGCGAACAAAGGCAGAAACCATCCCAGCCCCTTCTCCTCGCCTCCTCCGCCGTCTGATTTCTTTGGTTTCTCGGTTTTCGAGTACGGTTCCGCGGGTGATGATGATGAGGGAAGATCCAACGGTGATGCACGCCTCTGCCGCGTCGTTAGTGACATTGTTTGAATTGTCTGGTTTCTTGTGTTCTGGAGCTTTGATCGTAGGACTGAGCAGGTGGTTCTCCTCGCCGGGCCGGCGTCGAAAGTGAGTAATTTTTTTTTTTGAACAGTCGAAAGGGAGCAATAGTAGAGAATATTCTTTCCTTCGGGTCTAATTTACCACTTTTTTTAAAGGAGACTAATTTACACTGATCTTAACTTTACTTTACTTTTCTTCTCGTAATGGAGTACTTAATTTATAATAATAACTAAAATATATTATTAATTAAATTTTATAATAATTGTAATAAAAATAAATTATTATTATTTTAATAAGTTTCAATTTATTAAACTCTTTTTTGAATGATAGTATCGTGTCAACCTCATGGGTTTACATAATCCACATCGAATTAGCTTACTCGAAGAAATTTTGCATCCACCTGAGAACAGGACTACAACTGGGTTTGAACGCCATGACAAGACTACAACAACAGTCTCAAGCAAAGGTTATTAGAATGCCCAGTGGCAATACTTTCTATTAAAACAAAGGATTCATTCCGAGTTTTAGCTCTCGCGTAGCCATGGCGGATTCGTTCAGCCATTTCGGTATTCAAAAGCACGTAAAAGTTATCATACAACCGAAGAGTGTTGCCCAAACTTTGAATCTCGATGCGGATTTAACTTAAACACCATCCACATACAAGTTCAACACATTATTGTATGTTTGGGAAACACCTATTTATAGAGAAGCAAGAACAGAATAGAAAAGAAAAAAACAAAGCAACCGATACTGGTGTAGGTTTAGCCGGTGTTCTGCATGCCAGCAGCGATACCCTTCATGGTCAAGATAAGGGTGTCCTCCAACCCAGGAGCATACTCGCTTGTAGGGTTCAGCTTCACGAGTTCATTATTGCCAGATGATTCCATAAATTCCTTGGAGATATGTGGTCGTGGTGTCACACAATAGTCTGGCTCTCGGATCCGTTTCAATGTGTAAGCCTGACAAACATTGAGGGTGGTGATGTATGAATCACGCAGCCGTAGCCTTTGCCTCAAGTAGGGGTCTCCTTCCAGAAGATCCTTGTGTCCAGCAATCTGAAATTCAGAACAAAGTAGTTACTTTCCAAGTGTTCATATTTGATCCGTAAAGGACAATTTTATTTTACCACAAATGCTATTCCGAATGAAGTTTGACAGAAACTACAGACAAGAGTTTGTGACACTCTTTCCTTGGCATTATTAGCAGAAAACTAACAAGTTTGACAGTATTTCAAGCAAAACTTGGAAAAATATTGACTTTAAGATGTCTGCTAACTTTATCTCAGATCCCAGATTCTATTTGAAACAATTAGGTTTGTTTTAGGCCATCATACAAACTAACGAGTCTTTTGTCTAAAACATACCTGCAGGAGAAGTTTCGCGGTTTCCTTGTAGTTGGCCCTCAGCTTTTCACCAAATGACCATAGCTCCTCAGAAACAAGCAGTTTGTCGTACAAGGCAGCTATACCAGGGTCTCCCTTGGCAAACACCATTTCAACCAAATCAATCGTGACCCTAAAGAAAGGCCACTCATTATACATCTCTTGCAGCATTTGGAGATTCTTGATGTTCTTCTCCATAACATGTCTAAATGCTGCTCCAAAACCTAGCCATACTGGAAGGTGGAATCTTGTCTGCGTCCATGCAAAAATCCATGGGATCGCACGTAGAGATTCAATGCCACCACTAGGCTTTCGCTTGGATGGACGACTTCCAATATTCATGCGCCCATACTCCAATTCTGGGGTTGCCTGCCATAATTACTAAAGAAATAAGTTTTTTTGAACTTTTTTTTAAAAAGAAAAAGAGGACAGAATAATACACCTTGATTCAGTTTACTTACATGACGGAAGTACTCGACAAATCGCGGTTCCTGGAAAACAATAGAGCGATACTCCTCTGTAGCAACAACAGCCATTTCATCCATAAGCGCACGCCATTCTGGTTTTGGTGAGATTGGAGGATGCATTCCATGCTCAAGAGTGGCAGCTGTAAAACGCTGGAGTGTTCTAAAGCACAAGTGCTCCTCACCGAATGATTGCTCAATAACTTCACCTTGGACAGTGACACGGAGTGACCCGTGGATTGTGTCTGGAGGCTGAGACAATATAGCAAGATGAGTGGGACCACCTCCTCTTCCAACAGTCCCACCACGACCATGGAACATTGTTAGCTTAACACCAAACTTCTTAGCTACGTTTATAAGCTCCTCTTGAGCTTTATATAACTGCCAAGCTGCAGAGAAACGGCCAGCATCTTTACCAGAATCTGAGTACCCAATCATGACTTCTTGCTTTCCATTTATACGATCTCTGTACCATTCTATTGAGAAGAGCCGAGACAAAGCATCAGGAGCGGCCTCAAGATCCGCAAGCTTCTCAAATAGAGGAACAACTCTCAGAGGTTGCTTCACATGGCACTCACGCTGTAGGAGTTCAACAGCAAGTACATCAGATGCAGCAGTTGCCATAGAGATGATGTATGCTCCAAAGCTATCTGCTGGGAGTTCTGATATGACATGAAAAGTGTCCAACACATCAGCAATTTCTTCAGTTTTTGGAAGATCGGGACCAAACAGTGGGCGCTTGCCACTGAGTTCAGATAGAAGCCACTCCTGCCGGCGTTCTTCAGACCACTCTCGGTACGAACCAATTTCCAAATGCCTGGTGATGGCATCTATCACATCTGTGTGGCGATCTGACTCTTGCCTAATATCAAGCCTCACCAGTGAAAGTCCAAAGGTGGATACTTGCCTCAAGAAATCAAGAAGGCTCCCATCAGCAATTGGCCGGTCACCACAAGCGCAGAGTGATCTATAACATAGCTCAAGAGGCTCCAAGAACTACATAAAATTGACCGCCCAATCAGTACCATGTTTATTTAAATGTAGAAAAGGGCTATTTTCAAGTCAAAAGGTTTCCTTTCATGAATTAACAACACATTCCATGAGGACCTTGCAAAAGAAGTCACCGACAACAAAACTAAAGGGGGAGAAAAAACGGCAGTGTCTTCAGAAAAAAAAAATCTGGTCAAAAACCAATGAACAAAAACTTCAAAATTATAAAGGAAAAGGAATTATTCTGCCTTTGAAAAGAATCTTGTGACCTTGGCATTTGCTATAGTCCCACAGGAATAAACTATGTCCAAATCTCCAATTGCTCAATATTATAGTCAGTAGGAAATTGACTGGACAGTAAGGTTTGTTTTCAATAAAAATTATAAATTCAGTTAAGAAAGTAGGCAGACTTGAAAAGACAGATTACATCCTTGCATATAAGAATAAGTTAAAAATCCCAAAAATAAGAAAAAAGATCTCCAAACAAAATGAAGAAAACTATACCTGCTCAACATTGGAGAATGTTGCCTCCTCTGGAATGTCAGAGATACCGTGTGATAATAATTGACGAGAGCGTTCACGTGTCTGATACAGCTTATCCCTCAGATCACCAAGGATCACACGATATGGTTCACTTGAAGGAATGGTTTTCCAAAATTCTGCAATACCGATAAACCTCATGAGAATTGCCAGATAGGAATGTGTTTGGATGCACATGTGGGCTTGCAAGCCATTTCCACAAATATTTTCAAACAAAATACATGAAAGGCCAAAGGCAAGTTTAGGAGGACCTATGCAAGCTAATTCCTACTGCTATTTTTCGAACAAAGCGTTGAACAATCAAAAAAGGAAATATTACACAAAAGAAACATAGATATAAAGAGTGTCTTTTTGCCAAGTTCAACATAAGAATTTGCTAGGGAAATTCGAACCCTATGTTCAAATAAAAAGTTTACCTATGTAGTGTTTTGCATCTCTCTTAGATGATCTGTGCAGTTCATCAGCACGAACACGTAGCTCATCAGTGCAACGCCACATGGACAACTATCGAACAAAGAAGATAAGGAAATTAGCGCACTAACAATATAGTGATGACATGAGGCATGAAAGCAACATAAATTTCTTTCTAAAAAAGAAGAAAGTACCTCAAACATGAGATCCTCGATTTGAGAGTAGTGTAGATTAGCTGCCATCATTCTAGCCAATAAGCAAACATCCCTTGTGACCTCAGGAGTTACCCTTGGGTTACCTGGCATTATATTATCAAGGTAACATGAGTTCAAACAGGGTAAGCTTTTGACCATATATGAAACAAAGAAAACAATCCCATGGATAAAGTGAAACATTTCAACCACAGATAGTAGCATACCATCACGATCACCACCCATCCATGAAGAAAACTGAATCAGAGGAGCATTATAAGGAACTCTCTCATTAATCCCTACGTTCTTCAAAGCAGTATCAACACGACGCAAGAACTTTGGGACACCCTTCCAGATTGTCTCATGGAAATAGCTCATTCCTGCCCTCATCTCATCCTGTGGAGTTGGAGGAGTCCTTCGAATCTCATCTGTACGAAATGCAGCTTGAATCTACAACAAAAGACAGACACAGTGAAAGAATATCAAAAGCCTATTGGTCAAAGAAATGTATAAAATGTAAATGCATTATGTAGTAGATTAACTCTTGCATTCTGTTTCAACAGTCATATTACAGTTCGACTCAGGATCATTAAATGGAAGGAGTTAAAATAGGCAGAAGAAAGAACCGCAGATTCAAGTCATATCAAAGTCAAAATGAAGACTTAAATTTGATACGATGCATTTTCTATAATCCTGAAGAACAAAGTGCAATTTCCTGTAAAACAATTCTACAAAGAAAATGGTGGTTTGCCTGGAAGATAAAAATGCTAAGTTTTACTGCAGATAATTAAAACCAACTTCAAATGACATTTACCTCTCGCTGTAAGGCCTCATCAAGCTCCTGCTTATCATCAGGAGTGATGTCTTTAGCATACAGCTGAGCCAAACAATTCCGTATCCTGAACAATGAGGGGAAAGACACACAATCAATAAACAGGTACGCAAGAAATTTCCTCATATAAAGAGTTAATGTAGGCCATTTATATCATGACTACAATAATATCTTTGCACAAAAATACCTTCCATGCTTTTGGAGCAAAGATCTACGGACTGATTGAGTAGGATGAGCAGTAAAGACAAGATCTACAGTTTGGTTCTTCAGTGCATCAAAAACTTCTTCAGGAGACTTCTTCATATCATAAACAAGTCTCTTAATAGTTTCTTCAATATCTGATTCAGTGGTAGCATTGTTCTCATCAGCAAAATCTCCTTTCTTTAACTTGTTGCGTCGACGGTAAGCAATTTGAACCTCCTCAGCTAAGTTGGCCAAGTTAAGCATGTGGGAGAAAGCTTTTGCAATAACAATGGAGTCCCCAGGATCCAAGCCAGTTAAGAGACTTCCAAGCTCCTCCAGTTTCTTAGGATCATGCTTCCCTTCATACTCAGCTGAATGCTCATAGCACTCTTGTACCTAAACAGATTCCATATCACCGAGTAAGTAAACCAACATAGTAGATTGCCTAAGTTCGGATTTTATTCAGTAATCTCATTAACATTTTTTATAACTAACCCTATAACCATTTATCCATTTGCCTATCCATGTATAACCATAGTTAACATGCTCTGATCAGTCCATTGCCATAGCTTTTGATCTTCGAAATACGTAGAACACTGTTCTATCCTTTTCTATCGATCCCTCCTAAATGAGATTTGAAGTAGTTTGCCAATCATAAACTGAATAAATTGGAAGATCTGATGTTTACAAAGAACCAACATTATGCGGAGCATAGTTCAAATCAGGGTTGTCACTGATCTTTGACTCAACACAATAGAACCACCAAAACTCAGGCATCAAAACAACCATGGCGACAAGCAATAAATACATAAATCGAGGTTGATCAGGTTTTAAATTGTTACTCAAATTACTTCAAAATTTAAACTCCTATTGGACACGATGGTTAATTACATCTGATAGATTAATTGGATTTGACCAAAAACTTATTCACTTTTGTGCAAAATAATAAACATTAAAAGGAAGGTGAAAGTAAGATGAATCACCGTATCTCTGACATCCTCTCCATGCAAATCTTGAAGGATATCAAGGAACCGATCCAAGAGCAGGGCATCATACTCCACCAATTTGTCATCTTCACTCACTTTTTTGGGGACCAGAAGCCTAAGCTGCGCATCAATGGATGCCATCTTCTCTATATTCCTATTCGCCATAGCTCAGCTCTCAGTCAGCTTTTCTCTCTGAGAGCAATACCCATGAAAAGAACCAAAAAAAAACGTAAATTTTGTGACAAGAAACCAAAAAGCATGAAACTTTTGAACCAAAACAAAAAAACTACAAAAATCACAGATGGATTTGAGAAACACAAAATCTGGTAAGGACCCACTAGAATCCAGCCTGATAAGTCGAGGATACGATAATTTGTCAGTCTAAAGGTGATTAAAATACCACGTGTAGGAAGGGGAAGAAAAGGAGGGCAGTGAGTAAATCAATGCTCAGTGCATATAAAAACAGAGGAAATCAGAGGATATGGCGTGAAAAAAGTTAGGATTTTTGGAGCAAACCCAGATAGATAAAAGGGAGGAAAGTAAGGTTAGCAAGTGGATAATGGAGTACCTGAATCTGGACAGGTGATAGTTTGACAGAAGAAGAGATGTAGAAGAGGAGAGTGACTGTGAGATCCAACGTGAAGCAGAGGTTCAAAATATATAGAAAGCAGAGGAAAGAGAGAGAATTTAATTTAATAATACCCATAAATATGCTTAATATAAGTACAAAATAAAAATAGAGTAGGAAAAAAAAAAAAATTACTCGTAGATCAGTTGATAGAGATTGTTTCTTATTAACCGAAAATTTTAAGCTCAAAGTCTTTATATATAATTAAGTTTAAACATTATCGTTTTTCAAAACTACAGTATGTTTAATTTGAATTTAAAATAATAAATATCCAATATAATGATCAGAAAATAAAATGAAGAAGAAACAATTTTGTTTATTTCTCCACCTCTCGCTATCTATACAAAGCCAAGTTGTGTTCTTGCTGCACTCTAATCCTGCAGTTTGGTTCTTTCGATGAAACTGATGAATGTGATCCTTGAAAGTTTGAAGTGTTTTTTTGTTTTATTCCTGACCTCTATTTTTGCTTACTAGTAGTATTTTTCTTTTACTTTCTAGTAATAATAATAATTTGTAGTTTTGTGTCGTTTTATATCTCTCCGTGAGTGGTGGGAGCTAGTAGAATGGAAGGAATATGCTTCGAAAGATGCCGTTTGAAACAAAAAGAAACTCCTTTATTTGATCCGCCAATTTGATTCTGACTCTTATTCCTATTTTAAGATAAAAATTAAGAGAGAAATGAATGCATGAGAAAAAGGAATATTCTTTTCGTAAAAAAGGAGAGAAAAGAAACATATTTGGTATTTTTTGTTGTTTATATGGTATATAATATTATAATGTATTCAATTAATTACGTGTTTAATAATTTTAATTTTATATTTATATATTAATTTGATATTTTCACATAATGTATAAGAGACTCAAATATATTGACGAATAAAAATATGACACGGGTGTAAAAGAAGCTTATAAATACAAATTGTTAAGTAAAATTATTTAATCAACACAAATTAAAGTGTAACTATTTACAAATCTAATGATTCATTTAATCCATATGTATCTATCCTAAAAGACCCGTATTTTAAAACCGATGGAGTAGTGTCATGTATTGGTTAAAAAATAAGACATTTTAGGAAAAGATAAAGATAAATTTTGATGGAAAAATATGGAATTACCTGGGTAATTTAAAAATGATAAACATTTGAGTATCTCACCTGTCGCTGTTAACTTTAAATGATTAGTATTTTAGATCGGAGTATACTTTCTATCCTAAAAAGTACACATATATTAAGGAAGATTTACAATCATTGTTAGTAGTAAGTTTTTTTTTATCAATTTTTAATGTACACGAGAATTTATTGTTAGTGGTACGAGAAAGTTTTTATTATGGAAAAAGAAAGGCTTAATAATTTAAAACCGCTATGTACTTTAATATTTTGTTTAATTACCCTTATGTACTAATTGTTTGTTTAATAACCCCCTTATTTAGACTTTTTTGTTTAATCACCCCATGCATGCCGTTACGAAATGTTAATCTATCATGTTTTTCGTTAAAAAATTCACCACGTACTCATTTTCAAAATAGAAAAAAAATTATCAAGTGGATGAAGCTTATGAAAACGTAGATCCGTTTAATTAGCAAAATCTGTTATTTGTAACTCAAACTCCTCTTAAACGGGTCGGGTACGAATCAGACTTATTTTAACACTCTTAAATTTCAAGGTATATATGTAGATTTACTATTAGATTTGGTATCTAAAAAAAGGAAAAGAAAAAAACAAATAAGGATGCGGTTAAGAAGAAAGAATAAAATGAATGAGCATAATAGAAGATTAATGAAAAGGAGTGTGAGAAAAAAAATGAAAAGAAACACGAGGAAACAAGTAGCATGAAAGAATGTTCTGCTAAGGAAAAGCAAAAGAGATACGGTATAGCACTAATATTATTGTTGTTGCTAAGCAAAAGCAAAGTGTTCTACTATGATGATCTTCGACCAAAAAGTAGGGTTGGCAATTTCCACCCGCGGGTATGGATATCCGTTAGATATCCGCAATTGTGGGTGGGTATTATCCGCAGTTTATGGATATTTTGCGGGTATGGATTTACTCACACCCGTAAAGTGCGGGTATGGATGCGGGTATGGATAGTGCTTACCCGCTCCAATACCCGCACTAAATACCCACAAAATGCGGGTATGGATACCTGCAATAATACCCGCAAAATATATATACATATCATAAAATTTGTAAACCTTAGTAAATCATTTAGTCAAATACAAACCATACATTAAAGTTTACATATCCACTAAAGTAATTTTTAACCTATTTTCCAATCCAAAGTATAATACAAACCATAAATTTAAATGACTTCAAAAGGGTGTTTGAAAACATTAAACATGAAAATTTAAATTTTAAGAAATTTGTGGGTATCCGCGGGTACAATTTATCTTCTCATACCCGCTCCGCGCGGGTGCGGGTATGGATTACCCGCAAATTTGCCGGTGCGGGTATGGATAGTGCCTTACCCGCTCCATTGCTAACCCTACCAAAAAGTAACAATAATACTGTTAGGGTTGGTCGGGGGAATATTAGAAAGTTTAAAGTCATAAATTTAAAGAAAATATAGAATTGATACATACTATTAGTATAATATTAAACGGTTAATGGTTAAATAAATAATTAAATAATATATTATTGTTGCAATATTTTTCATTTTCGCTCAACTAAGTCCGAGAACTAAAATCTTATATAGAAAAAATTAAATATAATAGTGGTGAAACTCGTAATAGAATTAAAGTTTTTTTAAAAACCGTGAAACTCAAAGCAAGACAACATCATTTCATTAAAAGAAACTGATAAGACTTTTATTCTCCAACAAATGACAACAAAGTTGATGGTTCAACATCCCCTACAAAATAAGCTTGTTGTGAGTGTTACGCGGTAAATCTTTGGGCCGAATTGAAAAAATGTATGAAATTTTCAACCCGAACATGGAGCAGTACAATGATCTCTAAATTGAGCAGGAGTCTGGTGGACTTAGAATGGTGGGTTGTGTGTATCCGTTAGGCCTTGCCTATGACCATAAGTTTTGTGGTACATAACTTAAGGGGGAGATTGTTGAACCGGTTGATAAACTCGGTAGTAATTAGTTCGAAGGGATTGATGGGTTCAAAATGTAAGGTTTGTGGTACTTAATTAGAGAGAAAAATGTTAGGGGTGTGTGAAAGAATATGATATACAAAGTTTACACGTCATTTGTCACAGGAGATGCCAAACCTACAAAGAGTTGACCCGAAAACGGATCATTCATCACGCCTGCCATCGTTCAACACATTAAAAAGGAAAAAAAATTGAGACCATGCTTCAACAGAATATTCCCCAAGATCCTATGCATTATTTGTAAGAGAAAGAATGCTAAATGTTTTTGTTCGTGTTTACTGAGTTTATACGTGGAAATGTCTTCTTCAGAAAGTTGGAATTGTGAGACAGCTCCTCCAAGACGAGCTTTCATAGGCTAAGAGTAATCTACGGAAGAAAAGTTTCATTTCAACTTTTTTGAGGTAGTTTGAAATGTTAATATCTAAAAATGTCACTGAAGCTGTAGTTTAATTATTTAGTGTATTTTTTTTTACGACATAAATAATGAGTTCAATTTTTGCAATTTTTTTTGATAATTTTTTTATAAATAAAAAATTATAATTTTTAATTTTTTTTTGCAAATTAAGTGAATTTTTTTATAAAAGTAAATAAATTAGAATATAACAATATTACTTCCACTAATAACCCTTGCAGGGCATTGATAACTGCGTTGCATTATTGCTTTATAAGCGAGGCAGCTTATTAATTTAAGAAGAATAACTTATCAGTCTCAGCTTTGTTACCGTGTAGATCTGATCTGAGGATCGGAAGATTTCCTTTCCTCTCGTCTTATAATATAAATCATCACTATCCATGGACCATTTGTCAAAAGGAGACAAATAAAAGTAAATTATTACTTTTGGACCGCCACCACCCACTACTACCAGTCCAGTACTTCTTCTGACCGACAAGAACATGTCACATGTACATGCACCTTAGCCGCTCGCTCGGCAATGGTTGACAAACCAACGTTGGGAACTAATTATTTGAATCGAACGCCCTATTAATTAATTCGAACATCTAAATTATTATATATCGTTTATAAATATTATGGATAAAAATGATCAGACCGCGAGCTTTTAACTCTATAGATAATTTAGCTACCGATTCTTAATCGTATTCAAATTTACTATCACTTTTGCTTCGTTAGATAAAATGACCTCCAATCTTCGTTCTAATATTAGATAATAGAACTACTAAGTCAACAACTTATCAATAAACTTTAACCAACGACCTTAAAACTCTAATATTTGACTGTTATGTGCTAAAATAACAATTTTTTTTATTTTTTCATGATAAAGCACGCCGCATCATATGCCTGATATTTTTTTATATAATAAATTACAATTTTTAGGAGATAAAAAATAAGTTTCTGAAACTTGAAAATAAAATAAAAAATCTAGAAATTAGAAAAATCGAGAAAAACAATATTACAAATTTGTTCTTCCTTTCCTCCATGCTTTTCTAAACTCATATTACCTAGATATAAAACCATTGCTTCAATTCAATTCGGCTTAGCCTTGATCTCTTTGTTTAACAGCACAAAAATTGATGGTCATTTTATCTAGCTGATGGTAAATTTGAACGTGCGGAATTAAAAGTTGGTGATCAAATTATCCAAAAGGTCAAAAATTGATGATCACCGGCTTTATTCCTAAAAATTATAATTAATTAAAAACTCGTAAATTGATATACATAATAAATCTTAAAATTAAAAATCGTTCCAAGTTCCAAAATCCAAACCAAACATAGCGGGCACAAATGGTGACTTTCGTTTGTGCATGTAAAAATGGCATGGTTAGCGAATAGCAAATTGGTGGCGTGGCTCACGCCATTAAACTCTTCGACCTTGTTGTCAGACTTGTCACAAACGTTTCCATTGATAAACACAATTGCAGCCGAGTGTCTTTGACCTTTGCTAACCCCGTTACTTTTCACCAAAATCACCGTTAGGTGGTGCGAAAACTAACAAATAAGTATTCTATTTTTGAAAGAAAAACCATAAGAACCTCATCTAATTATTTTTGGAGTTTAATTCTCCAATTCATTTTTCCTTTTGGCAAATTCTTTACTTCCTTTCCATCGGCCTATAACATGCCATTGCAGCATGCCAACACAACTAATGATATATAAAAAAAATTAAGTTGGGAGACTAGGCGCTCCATCTAGGATTTTTTATTTTTTTATTTATTTATTTAACCAGGATCCCAAAAAAAATTGATTTTGGTTAGGTTTATTTATGAAAATTCTAATTTTATTGACATCATTCAGGACCTTTTTTTAAAATTTTACTCCCTAAATTTCTCTACGTTCAATCAAAATCAATATTATTCTTTTTATTTATACGAGAATCTCAAATAACTCACTATGCTAGTTTGGTTTTTCAAATATAATTGAAGCCAGATCGATTATAGTTTGACCTTAGTTAAACTTGAAAAAACAAATATGATTTATTGAGATTTTGGTGCAAATTAAGGGAATTATCACCTTTTACTACACTTAAAAGAAACTATTTGATACTTTTTAGACAAACAAAGAGAACAAAGTAAGAATTGAGCCTTTTTTTTCTCCAAATGTCAACTAAATACGCGGCGTAGCATGGGCATGGTCGGCGTGCTATTAGAGCAATCAAAGATTCATAGTTGTATATTTTAAAATTTTTAGTCAACATTGGTTCCGACTCCTTAATAATACCTTTTTACCAACAAAACAATTAATGAACTGAATGCTCATTGGTTTATTTTGTACTAGTTAGAAGATCATTATTATATATGTTCGTTCTCTACAACGCATAAACATCGACATGAACACGGACACGATATAGATACTGTGATGTGGGAAATTTTAAATTAAATTTAATCTTATAAATATTTTTAGCAAATATAATTTACGCTAAACATTTCTTTAACACTAATAATTGTTTAGAATTATAACTGGAAAAAAAAACACGAGAAATAATGAGTTGGACACGTATCATATAGATGTCCGTTAAATATTGATATCGAAAATGAGTCAAACACAAACAGGATATAAAAAAAATGAAATGTTCATGCTTTATTGGAAAAAACGAAGTTACACGAGACTACTAGCAACAAACACCTTACAGTTACCAACTTTGATCTACTCCTCGAAAAGAACATACAAAACCTGAAATTAAATTAAACAACCGATAGACTAAATTATCGGGTGAGAAATAAGAAAACATATCATAACATTATTCAAAGATTTGAGTTAAAAATAAATGAGCATATACGAGTAAAATTTGGGTAGATCATGATCTACCTACATCATGATGTAGGATGATGACACGTGTTCAAAAGTGTCAAAAATAGTGGTATTCTAGCACTATTTAGGGCACGTATCATTATCGTAGATCATGATGTAAGTAGATCATGATCTACCCAAGTTTTTTCCAGCATATACTATTCAATATCCCTACATTTTTTTCCACTACCGTTATTTTTTTCCTTACCATTTTTTTTTAATGTTCGAAGCTTCCTACATTTTTGGTACAACCTGCAAAGACACCAGTCGACTGAGACTAGACCTTAATACACCCACAAACTTGGAACTAGATATTATTATAATTATTAAAAAGTCATCAATGATAGAGTTCTATTATTTGCACGCATGGGTGACAAATCATCATTGTCGTTGCTGTTGCCATCCACGACGGAAGAAGTAGTCCAAAAATAATATAGATCAACAATAATTTAGGCTGGCTTGTGATGTCGATACTGGCTAATTAATGACATTTTTTATCCTTATACTTGAATTTTTGTAATAATATAGACTCTAATTAATAATTTAACTTAATATGATCAATAATTTATCTTATTTTAACTCGTAGTTTGATCAAATGCATACGGGATGTGTTAAATTTTTGACGCTTTTATTGAAAAATTATATGACAACACATGTCTCGACAAACTACAAAGTATAAAGTTCATATAAATTAAAATCAAACTACTAACGAGAGTTTACATTACCACAATACGAGTAAACTAGCCGAACATGATACATTAATGATATTTTTATCCTTATACTTAATTTTTTTAATAATGTAATATGATTAGTAATAATTAAACTAGTGCCATGACAATGATTAAGAAAATAGAAAAATAACCAATACCATCACAATGGCAACCTAGCATCAATGTGTAAAATAATGTCTCGTCAATTGCATTATTGATGTTGACTTGGAGTTGGAAAATACTAGTTGATATTAGAGGATAGCTTATATAATTATCAGTTTTGTCCCAACAGCTTATAAAACAAAAACAAAACTGTCTTAAACGGCTTAGAGTTAGAGTTAAAAGTAAACACGGAAAGTAAAATCATCCTTCTATATCCGTAAAAATTCAAATTTTACATTTGTTTATAAAAAAAGAAAGAAGATAAATGTGCTGTTTTCAAAATGTTCAGTGATGTTTTAAAAAAGCTTAACAGGCACTCGTTTGGGCACCATAATGATTAGTGAGGCCCACGAATTACAAAAAAATCATCTAATAATGCAGGTAAGACCTGTCCAATGCAAGTAGACCTGTTCATGGACCAGCCCGACCCAAGCTCGATGTATATAGGGCTTGGATTTCTATTTTTTTAGCCCAACTTGCGGGTCTAACCGACCTATTCCTATGAGGATTGGGTTAGGGCTTGTGGTCTAAATGCCCGGCTCACTGGCCCTCTATTTACATAATATATACATTATGAATTTATGATATATGTACTAAAAAATAATCTATAATAACTCATGGGTAACTTATGTAATCTAAATAACGGAAAAATCACTCTTTACCCCCTAAGGTTAGCAGTTGCCTGCTTTAAAACTCAAACTCTCACCATTTTTTATGTCTGTTCCATCAATTATAATAATTTTGCTTTTGTTTAAAACTAGAGGCCCAAAGCTCATGACTGCTTGGTGTTGGGCTTGGGCCTGGGCCTAGGCCTTGGCTAAAAAAATAGGTTTGCATGAAAAAACGTTTTGAGCAAACTGTTGTTATGCGTTAAACCCAGCCTTTAGTTTTCTCAATTATTTAGAGTAACGAAATCATTAATTTTTTTTGGATGAATTAAATAATAAAATCCTTAATCTATACTACAACTAGAATTTGTTGCCGGCGAAGTTTTCTTTTTTTAACTATATAGATCTTTTAAAAAATGATGTCGTATCAATTTGGTGTTCTCCTCCTTTTGAAATGCCCTCAAAAAATCAAAATAGAACTTCTAAATAGATTGCAGATGGTGGAAAAGCTAAAAGAAAAGAAAGAAGGGTGAAAGTTGTCGCACGTCGAGTTCGTCCTAATTTCCTCTACATGCTATCAGAGTTAATTCTACAACCTCTAATATTTTCTATTTGTAGCATTTTGTATTATCATTACTGTTGATTTACTTTTTCAATTAAATGGCACCTAATTACAACTTAAGAAAAAAAAGTTAATGAATTTTTCGTGTTAAACAAAATGAATTTTTTTACACATCTTCAAGGTGAGTACTTGATTATTTCCAAATATTTAGATATTGTTTAAGTGTTAGTAATAATAATAATTATTATGCATATATATAAAGTAAATGAACAATATAGGTTTTACTGTTGAAATGTCACAAAATAGTTTAGGTCAGTTGCCTTTTTTTAATTTTTATTTATTGATTAATTTAGTTAATGAGTTTGTAACAAATTTTCAATAAAACTTTTCAACAATTAATTTGATTAGAATTTTTTACGAATATAGAGATTAGATTAATCAATTAGGGATTTAATGGGAACTAATCGTAAAATTGTAATAATATTTATAAAATTCAAGTAAAATTATAATATTATTTATAAAATTCAACTAAAATTGTATTAATATTTATAAAATTAAAGTAAAGTTTTAATAATATTTGTAAAATTTAAGAAAAATTTTATAAAAAATTCAATAATATTATTTCTTAAATTTAAGAAAAATTTAAGAAAAATTTTATAAAATTAAAGTAAAGTTTTAATAATATTTATAAAATTTAAGAAAAATTGTAATATTATTTATAAAATTCAATAAAAATTGTAATATTATTTATAAAATTAAAGTAAACTTTTAATATTATTTATAAAATTCAACTAAAATTGTAATAATATTTATAAAATTCATGTAAAATTGTAATAATATTTATAAAATTCAAGTAAAATTGTAATAATATTTATAAAATTCAAGGAAAATCGTAATATTATTTATAAAATCCAAGAAAAATTGTTATATTATTTATAAAATCTAAGAAAAATTATAATATTATTTATAAAATCCAAGAAAATTTGTAATATTATTTATAAAATTCAAGTAAAATAGTAATAATATTTAAAAAAAATGAAAACTAGTTTATAATATCATTTCCATCCATCCATCAAGTAAATATTTCCCACATCCATCAAGT